>CM037785.1:62841560-62891560 GCA_021229015.1 Solen grandis
ATATCCTTGAAATATAAGGTTTTTCTTCCTCGCATGTATATCGTTCATCCATACAGAAATAAAACTAAAAACCTAAAATATCGGCGTAATCGCATTGCTACGGCAACTGAAAGTGATATTTAAGTAAATATTTTCTAAAAAAAAAAAAAAAAAAAAGACTTCTGTTACATAGTCCTACTAAACTTGTAAAATCCGTCAACATAAAACATAGCTGCATAAATACTTTTAGGCTTTAGTGTAAAATGGGTGTTTGTAAATCTAATGACTTTAAAGTGATTTTTACTCGTAAAAAATATAAACACCATCTTCTTTTACATTTTGTTACTCATAGAACTATCCTATTTATATATCAAATTCTCACCTTTTTATCAAGAAAGGTGTAAGTTCTTTTTACTAACCAGAGCAACATCTCTTAAAACTTTATTTATTGTCCTTACAAAACATTTAATTATGTTTTCAGTATTTTATTGACCATGGTTGAAAGTGACCATTATTAGGTATATTTTCTGTTGTATTTTCTCCAGTAACAATTAATGACAATTCCATCTTTAAACCCAGTGTCTTTGTATTTTGTTTTTGTGTCAGTAACAATTTCCATTCACAACCACATGTAATTATGAGACACCTTTGGCCTAGTTCTATTGCTGGTTCCTGATTGTTGCATCATTCTATAACATGATTATTAGATGTCTCTGTTGATTAGCATGATTCAATTTAAAAGACCGAATACTGTTGATAAATCAATGTATGGCTTCACTTTCGTTTTGTCAAGCATGTTAATGTATAAACTGATAACATTAGCACCTTGTGTGCTTAAAATTAATGGACTTATTGATACATAATTTTTATTTATATTTCAGTGTTTTTTAAGTAGAATATTAGTATGGCACTTATTTCTTTGGCGTGCGTTTAAGAATAAGCAATGCAATTAAAAACTAGACTTCATTCGTTGATATGAATGAAAGGACTTTCTGCTACATTTGTCAAACACTATAAGCGAAAAAAGAAAAAGGATATAAAATTCCTACTTTAACTTGTTTTTTGTATGGCCATAACTTCCATAAACTTTGAAAAATAAACCGTGTAACCTGGAGGATATGGCAAAAGTAACTGAAAAATCATTTTTTCTATATCAATTACATTTAACTTGGCCTACTTCTATAATCTATGTAACAAAAAATATTATTGAAAATGCTTACAATTCGACTGTCACATAATTCTAGTTTTATAGGTTTTCAAGATATAAGCAATGATTGAACTTAAAATTTTTCAGTAAATGGAAGTGACATTGTTCCATACGATCAAATGCTGCACTTTCAGTAAGAATTCATGTAAATCAAACTAAAGATAAGGCCTACAGACCTTAAAAACTGTTTAATTTCAACAAAATAACTTTGGCCTTATGAGGTCATATGAGGTCATATGAGATTCATCTTCTCAGAATGTTAAGAAGACTTGGACACTTACATTCAGTCCAAATATTAGCTTTCTGTCTCATCTGGAAGTGATTTTTTTTTTACGTATCTGAACTGAAATTTGACGTCAATGCTTCTATTATGATTCATATTTTTGAAATTTCTGATATCAAAAGAATAACATATTTATTTACATTTTTATCTTTGTTTCTCTCTATTAAAATTATATTAAATAACAATGTTACCCATTGCTGTTTGGTATCAAAATGATTGTTTTTTTAACAAGCTTTCCATGGATGCAAAGTTTGGTCTAATAATTTAAATCTTAGTCAATATTATGTAAATATAGAAAAATAAGCAATTATGACTCCAGATCTGTTTGGTTAGGTCATTGTCTGGCACTGCTTTGACTTTGATAAGAATAACACCAATGTTCCAGTGTTCAGCCTTTAATATGTCATTTAAATTGACAGGGCCGTTTGTGGTCAGTGCCAGTGTTTATCTTAGTTGGATTTAATTACTTTCCTCAGTTTCTGGCTAGGGATGCACTTTTAGCCAAAGTTTAGTAATCTGTTGATTTATTTGATTTCACACCATGAGCGATTTGATTGGATAAACATTTAATTTTGAGGGTGTGTCTTAGAAAGAAAGAAAGGGAGGCAGCAGTAAGCAGAGTGAGAGAGAAGAATAATAAAAGAGTTTTATTAGGTCACTACACTGAGGAGTACCTCGTGAAATTTGGATTTCCAATTTAAAGTGACTTTGTGTATATCAAAAAAATTGTTTAGACTTAACATTTGTTTTGGACATTTTGAATTAAATATTAATTTTTCACTTCATAAAACTTCTAATCTTGGATTAGCTATAAAACCTTTCCCTTTTCAAATTTGGATAAACGGACACCGGTTGGCACAACCAGAGCATAACATACACATTCTGTGAAATTTTGATGAAAATCTGTCCAGAAATAAAGGCTGTAGACCATGTACAAACTTGTGTAGACAATGTCAAGTGTGACGTCATATGACGTCATTGGCATATGAAAATCATTGAAATCAAAATTTCAGCATCTAAAGTATATGCCATTAAATTTTCATCGTCCTTGGACCATTGCAACATATAGAAATTAACGCGTAGAAAGGAGGATAAAAAGAATGATAAGAATAAACAGTACAAACCCAATAGGATTTTCTGCATAGCCAGAAAGTCCTAAATATGAGAATTATGGTAATAACCTGTACTCAAGAGGAAATTTAACTTTTATGTTTTTATCGACAATATGAGCTAAGATAGTTGAAAAGTAAGTAACACATACATACTTTTAATAGATTTGTTTCTGACTACGAAAACAATACAAATTGCATATTAAGTACGAAAAATGAAAGCACAAAGAAGGGGTAGGTACCCATGAAATTATCCCTTTTCTGTAAACAATAAGAGAACATGGCTTGCAGAGAGTCTGTCTGTGGCAAATGCAGAGGGTCTGCCTGTGCTTCAATAAGTGCAGAGAAACCTCCCGTGCACCAACAAAACCGAAAGTAGGGGCTTATCAAGAAATATACATAAGTATTGGCCAATTTATCAGTATATCCTTGAAAAATATACTTAAAGGAATACATACAATGTTCATATTATGGACGTAATCAAAGCAATAACTGGATAAAGCCAGCAGAAAGTACTGAGGTCATGTTCCATGCTGGTACATCACTAAACTGTTTGTCCGAGTTTCAGAGTGCAGTCGCTGATAATTGAAAAGTTGACAGCATATACATAGCATATGTTTATGTATTCCGTACACTACTTGATATTGAGCAACTCACCTGTTAAAAGTGACCATTGATCCCTTTTTCTGCCATCTGTCCATCGTGTGTTTGTGTTTATGGCAGAGAATGACTGGTGTGAACGCAGAGAGCCTGCCGATATAGCAATTTCCGCAGAGGGCCCACCAATATGGTTATGCACCGTGATATTAGTAAAAGACATTTTAAAATGGAGACTCTTAAATCAGCTTTGCATTTAGTGTGGAAAGATTGTTTCTTTGCAAAATTAGATTTTAAGGATGCTTATTTTAGTATTCCAAGAAGGAAAACTGATAGAAAATATTTGTGATTTACATGGAAAGGAAATTTTTTCAAATTCACATATTTACCTTATGGACTGTCTAGTGCACCAAGAAGATATACAATACAAACTGTTCATATATAGATGATGCAGTTATCGGGCAAATCATTTCAGGAATGTTTAGACAATGTGAACAGAACAGAGTCATTTGTTGATGACCTTGGAATTATAGTGCATCCAGGAAAATCAATCTTTATCCCTATGCAATGCATTGAATTTGTAGGTTTTTTTGCTTAATTCAAGATATGACAATTTGCTTACTGGATAAGAAAAAACAAAATATCATTTGGGAATGCCAAAATATGCTTCTAAACAGGTCAATAACAATCAGACAATTTGAAAAGCTAATAGGTAAAATGGTTTCTAGTGAGCCAGGAGTTCAATATGCACCACTGAAATTCAAAAGGACTTTGAGCTGAAAAAAATAGGGGAAATTTGAAGGGACAATGGTAGTGTCCAAGGTGACTGTATAGCAGGTGGATATATAATGTTGGGAAATCATTTAAGCCCATCCTTTTACCCAAACCAATGTAATTATAGAATCAGACAGTAGTTCAATAGGTTATGGGGCATTCAATATTACATCAAACGAAAAGTTTAGTGGGATCTGGAGCAGCGCAGAGCGTCAAAAACATATTAATATGTTAGAACTCAAAGTCTCATATTTGGCTATCAAACATTTTTGTGCAAATAGTGAGAATATTCATGTGCAGCTTTTGCTTGATAATACTACTGCTAAGAAGTATATCACAAAAATGGGAGGCAGAATTCAAACACTAATTTCACTAGTCAAGGAAATGTGGTTATGGTGTGTACACAGAAAATTATGGATTAATGTTTATCACATACATGGGAAGTTAAATGTGCATGCTGATGCACTCAGCAGACAAAAACTCAATGATGATATGGAGTGGTCATTAAATTCATCTATTTTTCAAGAAATAATGAAAAATTTTTGGGGATGCAATATAGATAAGTTTGCATCCAAACAAAATCATAGGTTAAACACATATGTTTCCTATACACCAGTTGTGAAAGCAGTTGCAATTAATGCTTTTTCGCTATGTTGGAATAATTACTATTCGTACATGTTATCTCCTTTCAGTGTTATGGGGAATGTGTTGCAGAAGCTAGAATAGGACGAGGCAGGAGCAGAGGTAGTGGCGCCATTGTTTTCAACTCAACCACGGTTCCCACAGTTGCTTCAGATGGTAGTGGATCAACCAATGCAGCTTCCACCAGTGACAGAAATTCTGTGGCATCCATGAAGACTGAGTCACAGTTTTCAAAAAATGACTCTGGGTGTTTTCCGGGTCTCCAGGAAAAGTTGTGTTGCAAAGGCTTACCGGAAGAAGCTGTCAAACTTATCATGTCCTTTTGGAGAGATAGGACAAAAAAGCAATACAGAAGTGATTTTAAGAAGGGGATGCTATTTTGTGGTGCAAGGAAAATTGATCCATTTCACCCCTCTGTTACCTCAGTAGTGGTATTTTTGACTAGTTCGTATGAGAAAGGACTAGGTTACAGTGGAAAGAATACTGCGAAATCAGCTATTTAGAGTGTTGTAAATATTGTACATAATATTCAAATTGGACAACATATTTTGATCAAACAATTAATGAAATGTGTTTTCAATAAAAAGCTGGCTTTACCTCGTTACAATTGCACAAGGGATGTTGCAACGGTTTTAGAATATATTTCTAAGGAGTTAAATGTTGAAGATTCTAAATTTGATCTAAAGAATATTACTTTAAAATTAGTTGCATTACTAGCATTAACAACTGGACAGAGACTGCAAACTCTTCACAATATTAATCTTCACAACATGGATATTTGTGAAGAATATGCTAAAATTCGGATAGGGGATCTACTTCAATTCAGTAGGCATGGAACACATCTTTCTGAAATATTTCTGCAAAAGTTTAGTCAAAATCCGAAATTGTATGTAGTTAATACATTACCATGTTATTTACATGTGATGGAAAGCTTGAGAGGTAACAAGACTTAATTATTCATTAATAATCAAAAACCTGACAAAAATGTGACTAAAGCAACCTCAGCAAAATCACATTTTCCCCCCTTTTAATTGCCATGGCAACCAGATTTTGGCATGGAATTTAGTTTTTTGAACAACTTTGGAAGAGTACCACCCAAGAAACATTCCAAGTTTTATGAAAATTGGCCCAGTAGTTTAGGAGGAGTTGTCGTTAAAGTAGACACCGGACATTCATCAGTCACAATAGCTCACCTTTTGCATGTTGTGCTCCCTTCTTTCTTTTTTTTTTTTCTTGTCTTTTTTTTTTTCTGGCAACCGGATGTAGAGGTAGAAGGGTGTACATAGTCCTACATAAGTCCGTACTCAAACTCTAACTTTATTATACACTATCCTCTAACTTTAATATAAACCTACCCTAAAAACAGCACTCTTTTGCTGCTGGAGGTCCCACTGGCCTGATAAAGTATTAAAACCGAACCCCACCCAATATGAGCCCTGTTGGACAAAATGGTCCAATGGGGACAACATATAAAAGTACACCCGGATATCTCGGTTCTCATTTTTGGCTTCCTTTCCAAGGATTTAATCCTTGCTAGCTAAAAAAGCTATCAAAATTCAAAATTAGAACATATCCAAGACCTTTTCTCATGTACTTGGCTATTTTTGGCAGTTAGGGATATATTTATTAATATGAAATTACTCTTCAAAATTAATCAATTGAAATTCAAAATTAAAAGATCTCGCAGAGTGCCTAGCCGCCTTTGGCTATATGACTTTGGATCTTTGAATAGTTAATAGAAAAAAAGAAGAAGATTTTGAATTAGTTTGTATGAGAACACTGACGAGTCACAACAGAATAAGTATTTGGTCATCATCTAATATACAATATATATCTGCTAAGTCAGACAATTTCAAATATATATCCCCTCTCCCAACAGACAGAAAAATTATTAATGCAATGATTTCTTAATTCAATAAAAAAAAAAAAAATTATATACTGTACTTGTTTTATTTACTTTTTGGGGGTCATCTTTTTTTGTGTGTTACGCAGATGTTATTAAAAATATATTTCTTTAGGTATAATCTAAATATAATGATTCTGTATCTCAGTTCATCAATATGAAAAATATATCAATAGATAGATCTTTCTTTTCTCTACAAACATTTCATTTACACCAAAGATCTATTATGAAGGTAAAACAGTGTTTTATAGGCTTAAACTATAGTGGCAAAGTGACATTATCTCCAGTAGTCCATATGCATATGAACTAGGTCTACAGCTGGGTTACCTACGGCTAGAGGCTTATCAGTATACTGATAGCAGTATGGAGCCTGGTGGGGTGTAATGCAATGTTGGCTATTAGGGAAAGGGTTAAAGAGCTCTTTCCAGTGATGTTTAGTTTTTGAAGATCGGACTTGATTTGGTCATTATACGGCAGTTCAAAGTTTGATCCTTTTATGGAATAACTGTAAATCAGGTTTTATGCTTCAAATTCTGAAACATAAGAATAAAAAGTTTGACTTGTGCGACTAGTATACTTGACTGAACTATTTGCTGCTTTGCTAGGTACCTAACAGTAAAATTTTAATCAATTTTGTTTCTCATTTTGCCGCTAGGGGGCGCTTTTCTTGAAATCATTCTTTTGCTTATAACTCAAAAAGTTGAAGTCCGATTCCAATGCGGTTTTTTGCATTCTGTTCCCTGTTGATAGCCTAATAACATATGATAGGATTCGAGGGTCCGTGTGGCTGAAAGCTTTTGAACTACGGAAGGTTGAATGTTCGAACCTCGCAAAAAAAAAACTGTGCAAATGAGGGTAGGTCTACGAAAAACCTATCCGTTTTTGTTAAAGATCAGAAGAATTCCGTCTACTGCATACGATTTGAAAGACATATACACACAAAATATATGGGGTGGCGAATTTAAGAAATGCGTGGTTTGTCCAATAGAAACGGTCAAACTTCACTTAAATTTAGGAAAAATTGAAAGTCCAAAAACATGTTTTTTTGTCGCTCCTGACTTTGTTTTTTGTTAATTCGTCATGAAATTTTCACACGTTATATTTTGTTAAGTTTGAAAGGGCCTCACAATTAAAAAGTTAATAAACATTGAAAAGGTCAAGGTCATATTACGATAACTGTGTTTTAATTCGGCCCCAAAGTGCTCCAAATCTAAAAATATTTCATTGAGAGTATATGAACAAAAGTTTTAGTTCTAAATAGTTCTTTCATATAATGTTTACTTTTTGTAGATCGGACTTGATTTGTTCATTTTACGGCAGTCCAAAGTTTGATCCTTTTTTGGAATAATTGTTAATCAGTTTTTATGCTTCAAATTGTGATATATAAGAAAAAGAATGTTCGACTAGTGCGACTTATATACTTGTTTGAACTATTTGCTGTTTTTGCAATTTTGTTTCTCATTTTGCCGCTAGAGGGCGTTTTGCTTAAAATCACTCTTTTGCTTATAACTCAAAACGTTAAAGTCTGATTGAAATGTGGTTTTCAGCATTTTGTTCCTTGTTGACAGCACCACAGAATGTGATGGATTTCAAAGTATAGGGTATGGGAAAATATTTGCGCCAGAAGAGTTTGAATGTTCTAACATTGCAAAAAAAAACAACTGCAAATGAGAGTAGGTCTTCAAAAAACCTTTTCATTCTGTTTCATATTGAAAATTGTGGCTGAGTTGAAATAAAGTGTTCAAGTTGATTAGGTTAAAAGCGAAAACTGAGATACCGCTTGCGGTTCTAGTTTTTCTGTATTCTTTTTTCTTCTTTTTTCTAGGCTCTTTTCTTTCTCTTTACTCTCTTAATCCTTGCCACCCTTCAAATATTTTAACATTGCACCCTTCTCCATTTTCAAAAATCAAGCAGGTAAAAGCACACAAGAACCGGTGGTTTCCTGTCCCTGGTCCAAAACAAGGTAGCTGGTCACTTTTGTTGCTATGGGAGACCTGATCCAACGTTTTTTGTGACCAAGAGGATTACCCTTAGTGACTGCCTCATTTCATGACCGGTGACTGATGACCGGTAAATGCCCAGTGAACAGTAAATGCCCCAACCTGTGACGATCCAGCAAGCAAGAAAGAGTGACTGATGAGTGTCAAATGCCCAGTGACCGATGTCAGATGGTTGGTGACCAGTATCATCAATCTCCGCACCTGACTTGGCTGGCAAAATGCACACCCCATATTGTGGCGGATTTGCCGAAGCCTCTTGGGAAAAAAAGCAAAAACTCGCTAGAAGATGTAGACGAATGTCACCTTCGCTTCTGAGACAAGCGAGATCTAGGGGGTCTTGCTGGATCCCAAACATCAACAGAGCCATCTGTTGAAGCGAAGAAAACCTTCCTCAACAGAAAAGGCATGTAACTCACTTCTTCTCTTTGAAGATGCCATGGCAAGGAGAAACACTGTCTTCCATGTGACATGAGTGAGAGAAGCGAGACTTAATGGCTCATATGGTTCCTTGGTAAGAGACCAAAGGACACAAGCTAGATCCCATTTGGGCGTAAGAGAACGAGAAAGTGGCCTAGACAGTTCGAAGGACTTAATGAGTTCCGAAAGATATGGGTCATTGCCTATAGAGGAAGACCTACGGAACTTAAGGGTATTAGACAACATAGCCCTGTAACCCTTGATTGAACTGACAGCTAACTTCTTGTGCTCAAAAAGAAACACAAGGAAATTGGCTATTTCTGTGATAGGTGCATGGACTGGATCAATCTGCCTTTGCACACACCAATCAGAGAAGAGTTTCCATTTAGCCTCATAGACCTTCCTTGTAGAGGGTCGCCTAGCCCTGGTGATGAGGGAGGCAACTTTTGAAGAAAACTTCTTCTTTCTGATGCTACCCCTGACAATGGCCATGCGTGAAGACGCAGTATGCCGGGGTTTTGATGTAGGGTGCGAGCCAGACCTTGAGTGAGAAGGTTCGGAATGATGGGAAGCTGAATAGGATGACGTTTTAGTAGATCTAGAAGATCGTTGAACCAAGGTCTCACTGGCCAGAGGGGAGCTATTAGCAAGATTTTGGCCTGAGAGGCCTGAATTTTCCTTAACACTAGGGGTATTAGTGTGAATGGGGGAAAAGCGTATGCATGAAGATGATCCCAATTGATTGACAGAGCATCTGTTGCCCAGGCCCTGTGGTCCAGAACAGGGGACACATACAGCGGAAGTTGAGCATTGAACCTGGTGGCAAACAGATCCACCATTGGTTCCCCCAATATATGAAAAAGACTGGCTACTATACACTTGTTTAGTTGCCACTCTGCTGGAAGTACTTTCCTGTCTCAAGACAGGAGGTATGCTAGTACATTCAGTTTCCTGGGGAGATGCCTGAGCTGAAGGGATATCCCCTGTGAGTGACACCACTTGAGTAGTGACCAAGTTTCGAGACACAGTGAGTGAGAATGTGTCCCTCCTTGGCGATTGAGGTAAGTGACTACTGTGGTGTTGTCCGATGAAATCAGGACAGAGTGACCCTTGACTTTGAGATGAAAATGACAAAGTGCAAGGTAGGCAGCTCTCATTTCTAGATTGTTTATGTGAAGAGACTATTCTTGTGGGGACCAAAGTCCTGAAGTCATGAGGCCCAGAGGTTCCAGGTGTGCTCCCCAGCCCAGACGACTGGCATCCGTGAACAGAAAGAATTCTGGTTTCGGACTTGAAATGGGAACTCCCTCTGTCACTCTGAGAGAGCGAATCCACTACGGAAGGTATTGCTTCATGGTGTCTGAGACTGGAAGAGTCTGAGATAGTGGGTCGGACTTGGGCCGCTATTGTGAGAGAAGTATGAACTGAAGGGTGCGCATATGAAGACGACCTAAGGGGAATTAGGTCTGCCGCAGCATTGAGGGTTCCCAGAAGAGAAAGAAATTCCCTGGCAGTTAGGAATCTTTTCTGAAGTAGGAGATGGACTTGAGAAATGATGTTTTGTGCTCTTGTGATAGGAACACGAACTAGATTGTGTGCAGTAACAAAATTCATCCCTACGAATGTGAAATCCTGAGATGGGACTAAGTCGGATTTGTTTAGAATTGGAATGAGACCTAAACTGACTGAAAGGTTCATTACTACTTCGAGATCCCACATCAAGGAGAGAGGATTGGTGTGAATAAGTAACCAATCATCGAAATACTGAAGTAGACTGAGGCCGTGAGTGTGAATCTTGTCGGCTATAGCCCTTGGAGCTGTGGAAAGGCCAAAGGGGAGGGCTTTGAATTGGTAGATTGTGATACCATCCGTAAACTGGAGGTACTTCCTTGATGTATGATGGATCGGGATGTGAAAGTATGCAGGGAAACAGCCCAATGCGAAGGGTGGACTGTAGAACGGATGGAAGAGGCAGTTTCCATCTTGAAATGTTCCTTTGTGATGAAAGTGTTTAGATGAGACAGGTCTATGACTGGTCTCCAAGTGCCGTCTTTCTTGGGAACCAGAAAAAGACGGCTGTAGAAGCCCGGTAAATCCGGGTTTTGAACCCTTTCTACTGCTCCTTTGGAGATTAATATGAAAATACATGTAGCTTCCTTTAGGTCGGGATGATTGGCCGACAAATGAATGGGGTTCCTGGCTAGAGGGGGTGAGTGGGAGAAAGGAATCTGATACCCTTGACTGATGATAGAAATGATCCATTTGTCTGTGGTAAGGTTTTCCCATTCTTTGACAAAATGGCTTAGTCGACCCCCTACTGGAACATGCGGAAGAGCTATTTGCAGCGGTAGAAGGGCGCACCCCTAGGCCTGGGGCTTCTTTTTCCAGCTGAAGGAAGAAGCAGGTGTAGTAGAAGTTACAGTCGAGGTAAAAGGTCTATAACCCTTACGTAAACCCAAATTAGAGGAGCCCTTGGGTGGGCGTGGGGCAGAGCCCTGACGGGATGTTTTGGGCTTTGATTGAAAAGATTGTTTTCCAGAGGGAGCAGTAGATTTCTTTGGAATTTTGAATGAGGGTGGGGGCGGGGCTGTGGTGCGAGGCTGAAAGGCCACAGCACCATGTAGCTGTTCCTCCTTTGAGGCCTCGGCCACCTCGGAAATTTTTTACCACCAAACAGCTTGGGTGCTGTTAGAGGGGTTTTCCGTAATTTCTCCTTAGACGAAGTAAGGAGTAATTTGTTCGGAACATCCAACAGAGAATCCCTGCAGACCCGAAGCATTTCTGCTGATGTGGCCGTGCCAACCAAAACAGAGTGTTTGGTTGTTTTGCTATTGCCTCAAGTAGGATCTTGAGGGAGGAAGGAGAAGGGCTCTTCCCTTCAAGGAGAAGGGAAATAGCTGCCACAAAGGTGTCAGCATGAGAGGCAATGCCAACTGCTTGTCTGACCCTATGTTCCCATCTCTCTAAAGATTTGAGAGGAACAGAAACTGTTTGGGGTGCTTTAAGGCGGAGCCTGCTTGCGTTCTCATCAAGAGAAGGGGGATTAATCGGGAAATCCACGGATGAGAACCTATAGTCACTTGGGTTGAAGCCTAGTGATCGCAAAGAAAAAGATGACACAGCCCAATTTACGTCTGGTTTCAGAGAAGAGAGAGACTCAAGCTCCTCCATAGCACCCCTAACAGCAGGAGAAACAGGAAGAATAGAAGGAGAGGAGGTAGGGGGCCTCCGTTCCTGGTCTAAAAGGGCCAGGTAACCTTCACACTTCCTCTTAGGCAAGGGGGGGGGGGGGGGGGGGCTGGTGGACAAAGAGACTCAGGAAGGATCTTAAAAACTTCCTGAGCAGCCCTATCAAATGAAAAAAACAGGCACATCTTCCTCCTCAGATAGGGCTGAGCCTATGACTGAGGGAGGAGGCAAGGGGGAACCCGTAGGCTGAGAGACAGAGCCATCCCGTAATAGGGGATCATACTCAGGGGCGAAAAGGGAAACAGCATCAGCCATTTCTTCCTCTCCCTGAATGGGAGAGGGGGGTTCCGCAGGATGATTGCTTTGGGAGTCCTGATGCTCAATGTCAGAACTACCCACTGTATGGGTGACCGGTGGTCGGTGCCTGGTGGTCGGTGCCCGGTGGGCGAGACCGGTGCTCTGGTCTGACATGACATGTCGGTGACCGGTGAATGAAGCGAAGCATCATCTCCGATCTCCATGCCAGGAGATACCGGTTGCACCCCATGCTGTGACGGACACGCCGAAGCATCTCTGGAAAAACCAGAGAAATCGCTAGACGACAAAGAAGAATGACATCTATGCTTGCGGGAAGAACAGGATCGGCGACGAGCGGCCCGATCCCAAACCTCCCCGCTCTACCCAGAGCAAAAGGAGCATTTGTGATCACATGTGTAACCTGCACAAGAGATGCAGTTGGGATGTGAATCCCATTCGGCCTTGACGTGGCCACAATCACCTCGCAATTGAGGCATGTCAGCCATGAGACACAAGAAAAAACACGAATAAATCAATTAATAGGAAATAACAATATCAACGAGAAAGGGTGAATACAAATATATATAAATAAAAGTCTTATGAAGACCAAAGAAAGGTTGGAATAACCGTTAATAGTGATGGAAACAAGATTGAAAAAAGCAAACCCACTGTTATGTAAGTCAATATAACTACTAAGATTGATACAGGCAGCCAGGTTAATATTCTGCCTAAACATTTGTTCAGAAAACTTAATATACAAAATCCCCTGTTACCCCCCAGTGCAAAACTAACTGCTTACACAGGTGATCAACTATCGGTGGAGGGCAAAATCAAGATACAATGTTCCTATGAGAACAGACACACGCATGCCAAATTTTACATCGTAAATCAGGTAAACGCCCCAGCGCTCGTAAATCTGAAAACAGCATGCGACCTCGGGTTAACCTACACTGTTGATAAAAGCATTTCCAATAATGCATTAGTGTCTGAATATCGTGATGTATTTACGGGAATAGGTACCTTTGAAGGTAAATGCTCAATACAGTTACATGAGAATGCCAACCCAGTAGTGTGTCCTGTTCGAAAAGTGCCCATTGCACTTCAGGACAAATTAAAATCTGAACTCCAATCAATGGAGGAACAAGGCATTATCTCCAAAACAACAGAATCCACCGATTGGGTAAACGCGTTAGTGTGCGTCGAAAAGCCCAATTCCGGAAAACTTCGCATTTGCATTGACCCAAAAGTTCTTAATGAATGCATTAAGAGACCGTACTATCCAACACAGGATATTACAGATATAGCGTCACAGCTCAATGGTGCAAAGTTCTTCAGCGTTTTAGACGCTACCAAAGGTTATTACTCTTGCCAGCTGTCAGACGAATCGTCACTGCTGATGACATTCGCCATACCGTTCGGTCGATATAAGTATAATAAGCTACCTATGGGTCTCAAATCATCACAGGACATTATCAACCGTAAAATGGACGAAATCCTAGAAGGTTTACCGGGCGTTGCGTCAATTGTTGATGACGTATTATGCTAGGGTAAAACAAAAACAGAGCATGATGGGAATCTGAAATGCTTACTCATTCGCGCTCGAGAAAAAGGTCTCAAATTCAACCCAGAAAAACTTGTCATAAGCCAAACTGAGGTCAATTACTTTGGTCACATGATTAGCGACAAAGGCTTGTCGGCAGACAAGGACAAAATCGCCGCGATAGTGAATATGAAGACCCCAGAATCGCGCCAAGAACTGGAAACGTTCCTGGGCATGGTTACATACCTCACAAAGTTCATGCCAAATCTCGCAGACTTAACCGGCCCAATGTAAACATTGCTAAAGAAAGACATCCAGTACATCTGGGGGCATGAGCAAGACACTGCTTTTGACAGAGTCAAAAAGGTCATAACACAGGCACCAGTATTACGATTTTTCGACCCAGATAAATCGGTCACGCTGAAAGTAGACGCGTCGTCCAAGGGCATCGGTGCTGTGTGCATGCAGGAAGGGAAACCTGTAGCATATGCGTCAAAAGCATTAACACCAAATCAAATGACGTGGGCATAGATAGAGAAAGAGACAGCTGCCATTCTGTTTGGGTGCCAGAAATTCAAACAGTACATTTATGGCAAGCATACAATTGTCGAAAATGATTGCAAACCAGTCATAGCGATCATAAAGAAACCCCTCTGCGCTGCTCCGCAAAGGCTGCAGAAATTACTCATGCAGTTACAGCCTTTTGACATTGAAGTCATTCACAAACAAGAGGGCCAAGATGGCCCTGTGTCGCTCACCTGATTAAGATGGCTGTGTTAGGCAAAATGACAAAAAATCTGGCATCTAAAGTGTTTTTCTAACATTTGACTAAGTGGCCTACATTTTGATCCTACCTGAATTTACCTGGTGACCTAGTTTTTGACCCCACATGACCCATTTTCAAACCCATCCGAGATATTATGTAGACAAACATCCTGACCAAGTTTCATGAAGATTGGGCCAAAACTGTGGCCTCTAAAGTGTTCACAAGGTTTTTCTACGATTTGACCTGGTGACCTAGTTTTTGACCCCACATGACCCAATTTCAAACTCATCCGAGATATCATGTAGACAAACAACTTGGCCAAGTTCATGAGATTGGCCAAAACTGTGGCCTCTAAGTGTTCACAAGGTTTTTCAAGATTTGACCTGGTGACCTAGATTTTGACCCCACACGACCAATTTTCAAACCCATCCAAGATATCATGTAGACAAACAACCTGACCAAGTTTCATGAAGATTGGTCCAAAACTGTGGCATCTAGAGTGTTCACAAGGTTTTTCTAAGATTTGACCTGGTGACCTAGTTTTTGACCCCACATGACCCAATTTCGAATCATCCGAGATATCATGTAGATAAACATCCTGACCAAGTTTCATGAAGATTGGGCCAAAACTGTGGCCTCTAAAGTGTTCACAAGGTTTTTCTAAGATTTGACCTGGTGACCTAGATTTTGACCCCACATGACCCATTTTCAAACCCATCCGAGATATCATATAGACAAATATCCTGACCAAGTTTCATGAAGATTGGGCCAAAACTGTGGCCTCTAGAGTGTTCACAAGGTTTTTCTAAGATTTGACCTGGTGACCTAGATTTTGACCCCACATGACCCATTTTCAAACCCATCCGAGATATCATGTAGACAAACATCCTGACCAAGTTTTATGAAGATTGGGCCAAAACTATGGCCTCTAGAGTGTTCACAAGGTTTTTCTAAGATTTGACCTGGTGACCTAGAGGGCAAACAAAGTGAAATCTGGCTTTTTTCAATTTTAAAAGGGGTGTAACTCCTGACCTAAGGTTCCAATTTCAGCCATAATCCAACTTAGTCAAAATTTGATGGTTATAAACATTGTTATAAAATTTAAAGACAATGACCTAAAAAATAAAGATGCTAGAGTGCAAACAAAGTGCAATCTGACTTTTTTAAATAATATAAGGGGTGTAACTCCTGACCTAATGGTCCGATATCAGCCAAAATCGAACTTGGCTGAGATTCTTTAGTTATAAACAATGTCATTAAGTTTGAATGCAATTGCTAAAGAAATGAAGATGCTAGAGTGCAAACAATGTGAAATCTGGCTTTTTTGAATTTTAAAAGGGGCATAACTCCTGACCTAATGGCATGATATCAGTCATAATCGAACTTGGCCGAGATTTTATGGTTATAAACATTGTTATCAAGTTTGAAGATAATTGCTCATGAAATGAAGATGCTAGAGTGCAAACAATGTGAAATCTGGCTTTTTTGAATTTTAAAAGGGGCATAACTCCTGACCTAATGGTACGATATCAGCCATAATCGAACTTGGCCGTGATTTTATGGTTATAAACATTGATATAAAGTTTGAAGATAATTGCTTATGAAATGAAGATGCTAGAGTGCAAACAATGTGAAATCTGGCTTTTTTGAATTTTAAAAGGGGCATAACTCCTGACCTAATGTCGATATCAGCCATAATCGAACTTGGCCGAGATTTTATGGTTATAAACATTGTTTTAAAGTTTGAAGATAATTGCTCATAAAATAAAGATGCTAGAGTGCAAACGAACAAATTGTGGACGACGGACGACGGACGGACGGACGGACGGACATTCATCGATCCTAAAAGCTCATCCTGAGCACACGTGCTCAGGTGAGCTAAAAAGGCACAAACATACCCATTGGAGATGCTCTCTCCAGAAATTACATATCAGAAACGTTCCCAGAATTCTTCAAAAACATGGACGCACATGTCCTCACGGTCAAATCACTACCAATCAGCGACCAGAAAATAGAGCAAATCTGAACTGCAACGCAAAATGATGATCAATTACAGGCGGTTAGACAAGCAATCTTCTCCGGGTGGCCGGAGGAACGGAAATCATGTAATACATTATCAGTGGATTTCTGGAACAAGAGAGACAAAATGGGTTACGAAGATGGTATATTAGTAAGAGGTTCGAAAATAGTGATTCCGAAATCACTCCAACTTGACATGGTCAAAGCTGTTTACATGAACCACCTAGGGTGCCAAAAGGCAATAAATCGAGCTCGCGATATCATGTTCTGGCCAGGCATGACTAAGCAAATAACCGAATACGTGCTGGCATGCCCAATTTGCAAAAAAAAAAGCCCCGCCAATGCAAAAGAGCCACTGTTACCACATGATATCCCCGAGAGACCATGGGAAAATGTTTCCTGTGACATTTTCACGTTCGAAACCCAGCAATACATGGTACTGGTAGACGTGTTTAGTCACCACATAAAAATCGACCATTTACCCGATATGACGAGTAAAACGGTAGTTAGAAAGTTAAAAGTACACTTTAGCTGTTTAGGGAGTCCCGTGCAAATCAAAACAGACAACGCAAGACAATTTAAATCAGAAGAGTTCGTGAATTTCGCAAATGAATGGAATTTTAAGCATCAAGCCTCACAATGGCTAGTTCAAACGGCCATGCAGAGTCGGCTGTCAAAATAGCAAAACACATCCAAGGCAAGGCCAAAGCCACAAACACCGACCCGTACTTATCACTTCTGAAATTTCGGAACACGCCGCTCCCCTGTGGTTACTAACCCGCCCAACTTCTAATGTCACGGCGACTTAGGTCAGTCCTGCCAACAACAAATAAACAATTAAACCCAGAATGCGTTGACATGCAAGCCGCAAGATCTAGCATGCAAGCTTCGCGCGAAAAATAAAAATGTATCATGACCGCAATGCTAAGCCACTGACGCCGCTGACACCAGGTGATAGTGTCAGGTTCCTGAAAGGAAAAACCTGGGCACGCACGAAAGTTGTATCATTATACAACAACAGGTCGTATATCATTAAAGGTGAAGACGGCAACAAATACCGCCGCAATAGAAAACTCATAAACAAATCAAGAGCTAACGAGTTAATCCAAAACACCCCCTGTACAGCCCTTCTGCCTGCCTCAAATCATAACCAGGAATCTCAGACAAACCCCAGACAGCATTATGTAACAAGGAAGGGTCGAGAAGTAAGGCTACCAGCAGTATATAGAAACTGTGAATGGGTTAGAGAATAAAAAATTTGTGCAATGACCATTAATTTAGCAATGAACAAATATAAAAAAGATGCTGTTCAGATTAAGATCAGACAAATGAACTATCCTAGTGACAATTTACTCAAATGAAAGGAAAATAACATGAACAAATGAATTTCAATATTTGTCTTTCTGGTTACCACATTTACATGATATTTATTCATATATGCTTAGGTGTTTTCTCTTTTCTTATAAAACAAAGGGAATGTTATATAAGTGGTCAGCGCAATGCCTGTGCGCATGCGCACACATCGGGTTAAGCCCAGCACATTGCATGTGCTCCGGCACTCGAGCCTAAATAAAGCTATAGTAAACACTACTCTGTGTTACGTTAGTTTGTAATCAAAACACCCACGAAGGACGCTATAGATCAAGATGGCTTCCAAAACAGAATTGAGTGAACATGCGCCGCGGGACATGTATCCAGGCAACTATAGGACAAGTTTATTCTACGGGACTCTGTTTTGGAAGCCGGTAGTAGTTTATAGACAGATATCTGGGTTATAACAGGTATGTATTAATGCTATTAAAATACAAATACTAGCACATAATTTAATGTTGTGCATTATTAATAGAAGTACTGCTGTAATCTGTCGACAAAATTTATTACTACCAAGTAATTGACTTCTACTGATATGAAAAGGGCATTCACAACACTCGTAATATAATGCGAAAGCAATAATAGCGATTTACATAGAGAAATGATTGTGTAATAGACCAACAATTCATGTAGATTTATGAATAATCTATTATCAGTTTACAGTTTATTCCCAAACAGTAAACACCTTAAACATGTTACATCGTAATCAAGTTACACAAAAATATGTACCATACAACACAGGTATCCGGCTCATAATCTAAGGTCTCACAGATGCGCATTGCAGTGTAATGAAAATATCGGTGACGGGATGAAGCCGGTATACTTTCCTGATTGAGGGAGTTGTTTATCTTGTCTCTATCGTACATGTATATAGGTCAAATTGGATTACAAGCAGGATACCTGTGCCATACAATAGACAAGTTTATGTCAACTATTAGCAGCAGTCTACAGTAGTTATTGCTTAATGAATAATTAAACAGTTGAAAATAAATCGTCAAGCTTCCTAAATAACAATTAAAAAATCTATCAAAAATCAATGAATGTAAAATATTAAAAACTGGCTTACCCAAATGACATATGTTATGGAGACTTATGCTCCTAGTGGTGCTCTATCTTAATGTCGCTGTACAGTCTGTGAAATCTAACTTAAATAGTCCCTCCCACTTTGACACTAAACAGGTACTACAAGAAAAATTTGCATTTTGTTTCCAGTCAGTCACCTGACACAAGAAGCATGGGTTTTGTTAAAACAGTCATGTCACCTGACAAAAAACACAGCGACTACATGAGGCCCGTAATGGTGTATTTTACCAATAAGCTTATCAAAACAACAATGTACACAACTTGAACTTTGCAAATACTTGACAGATTTTAATGAAATAAACGCTAAAATGCTTTATTTCATAAGTAATCAATATACTTAGACAATAATTTGACAAAATAAAGCCCTTTAGTCAATATCTCTTAATACCCATTAAAATGAGGCCTGGCAATAACATGTGGAAATACCTAATTTTACCTGAAAACAGTTATAACATGACAGCTCTGATGATGATAAACACATGTGTGAAGATTGACATCCAGTGAGTAATAGAGGATAATGGTAATGTTAAATCAAAGTGCTTAATGCACTGAGAGACGGCAGCGGGATTAACATGAAATAGCTATAACCCAGGGTTTCAGTAGTGATTGAAGCAATAGAGGCAAAGGTCATATGATGCCAAAAACTCCACATGCTTTCCTGCAACTATGGTTGCTAGTGAGACAGTTGAATTTGCTCTCTGTTTGTTTCATAATAATCCATAGTAAGGGTCATGAACCCAATTTCATTCATAAGTTGTATACCTAAGTAGGTCATTCCCTTATTTTAGTACTAGTGAACCTGATGTATACATTCTATTTGTTGTTCAGTATGTTTAGAAATTGACAAAGTATTTGATTATTTAATTAAGATATTTGTATGTTTGCCTTTCTATTTCAAAGTTAAGAAACCTAACTTGCCATCATGCAAAATATGTGTGAACTAATTTAAAAAAACCTTAACATTTCTTGAGATGCTGAAGCCAGGTTGACTACAATAGCTCATCCTTATCATGCATGTTTACTCAATTCTGCAGAAGCCATAACCAAAGGATAGTCAATAAGCAAAAAACAGGTAAGTATTAACTAATTAAAATTAGTTTTATTGTAAAAACTACATTTTAATAGCATTTATACATACCTGTTATAACCCAGATATGACTTCATAGCAATTGTGGGATGGAACCGACTATTGTAGATCATGGTCCTGCCTGAACTGGAGTTCATCATGCTAAGTACAACCTGGGTCAGACTGCACCACTCTCTGAGACAAGGTAAATCTTCACAAGTCTGGTAAAGAGACTGGAGGGACCAAGTCTTGAAGAAACCGGAAAAGGATCAAAATGATCGAAAGAGTGGGGGGTGAAAAAATGAAAACTACAAAAAATACAGGAGCCGACCAAGAACAAGAGCCATACAAGGGGAGGGAACCTTGGAGAAAAAAAAAAGGGGGGTATAGAAGGTGGAGAGGTGGGGGGCCTCCGTTCCTGTTCTAAAAGGGCTAAATAGCCCTCACACTTCCTCTTTGGGTTAGAAGGAGCTGGTGGGCAGAGCTGGTGGGCAGAGAGACTCAGGGAGTATTTAAATACCTCCTGTGCTGCCCTGTCAAAGGAAATGAACGGGAGGGTTGTCCTCATCAGAAAGAGCTCAGCCTGTGACCGAGGTGGGGGGGGGGGGCATGCTGGGGGGAACCGGGGGGGGGGGGGGGGCACTGAGGAATCATCTTTCAAAGAGGATCATCCTCGGGGGCAAAGAGGGACCTCATCCCTCTGTACAGCAGTGAGGGGATCTACCTACTGAATACTAGGCTCAGATTGAGAGCTTGTTGTAGTGCACTGAGGGGGTGGGGGAGAACTAATCCCTAACCCCTGAATGCCCCCAGAAGCAGTATTCATACCCATAAAAGGATAGAAAGGCATGAATAGCCAGGGAGAGGATTGGCCTGGCTGGTTCACCTGAGGCCACCCAGGGAACATGGGGTTCTGGGAGGCCATATTGGGGTATGGCCAACCAGGGTACATGGGGACCTGTTGGGAGGAAGTACATGTACTCATGATTGGGGGGGGGGATACTGGTAGACACACCAGTAGTAGTGGTCTGCTGCCCCAGGCCTGAAACAGGGTGTGAGGTCTCCTTTAGTGCATGGGGAGACCTGCCCCAATGTTTCTTTGATGAGGTCCCTTTAGGGAAAGGCTCGCATGATGACCGGTGACTGGTGACCAGTACCCAGAGATGTCCCGGTGACCGGTGAAAGTTGGTCGGTGACCGGTTACCGGAGATCGATCGACGAACTCATAAGTATGCTTCATTGGAGAGTCACTCACCCGGTGTGGTGGTGGGCTTGCCGAAGCTTCTCCTGAAAACACCGAAAATTCGCTCGACAATGAAGACAAATGCCTTCGATGCTTGCAAGATGAATAGGATCGCCTGGCACTGGCTAAATCCCAAATCTCTTGTCCCCAGGCAAAACAAAAGGCACAGGTCTTCTCTAGAGAACATCCCCTGCACAAAAGGTAGTAAGGATGTGAGTCCCACTGCGCTTTCACATGGCCGCAACGACCTCGGAGCTAAGGCAATCCAGCACGAAAACACAATAAACAATGAAAAAGTGGTTAACTAGAACTCTGTGAGTCAGATGTGTCGCCTGACGATGACTGATCTGTTGACAGTAAAGATGCCACTTTGTCACTTTTTTTTAAAGAAGGGGGATTAATGCTGCCATCAAACAAAGAAAGGCTTCTAAAGATAAAAAAAAATGTAAGGACTCTGGCATCAGGTAACACATCGGCATCACAGAGTTCTAGTTTGGCTCATATCACATAAACTATCCACGTCAGGTGACACGTAATATTCTTGAAGCTCTTACGAGTTTGTAAGATTCTTATAACCTCAACTATGCATCTCATTCTAACTTGAAATACACTAATAAAACCAATCAAAGGGGAAAAACTCCAAAAATGCACAAGGTAGAGTTATGGTTCTTGCTCACTGCACTTCAGGTCATTGCAAGAAACATACATATCAAGTCTCAAGTCATTCAAACTGATGGTGAAAAAGTTATGCTCAGGACAAGAAATGCTCAAAGAAAATCTATCAAAGGGGAATAACTAAAAAAGTACACAATGTAGAGTTATGGTTCTTGTGCACTGCCCTCCAGGTCATTGCAAGAAACATAATATCAAGTCTCAAGTCATTCAAACTTATGGTGAAAAAGTTATGCTCCGGACAAGAAATGCTCAAAGAAAATCTAACAATGGGGAATAACT
Organism: Solen grandis; assembly: GCA_021229015.1. NCBI lineage: Eukaryota > Metazoa > Mollusca > Bivalvia > Adapedonta > Solenidae > Solen > Solen grandis. The sequence goes on from CM037785.1 coordinate 62,864,000, forward strand.
AAAAAAGTGCACACGGTAGAGTTATGGTTCTTGTGCAATACACTTCGGGTTAATGCAAGAAACATACATACCAAGTCTCAAGTCATTCAAACTTATGGTGACAAAGATATGCTCTTTCTTCATAGCAATATCCAGGTACCTTTTGACAAGTGCATTTCACAGGACTCTGTTTTTGGAAGCTGGTAGTAGCAAAATAGACAGATATCTGGGTTATAACAGGTATATATTAATGCTATTTAAAAAAATATGTAGGGTTGGATACCGTTAAGAACGAAACGATACGATACCATACCGGTACCAACGAAACGAGTATGGTATTTTAACGATACCGATACCGATACTTTAACAGGCATTTTCATGTATTACTTGAAATGACTAATGTACAGGTGAGTCTTGTTTCATGATTTTTATTAACAATAAACATGTTAAGTAAAATGAATGAGTAATGACTAGAAATATCAGGCAGGCACATTCCAATTTCCAACTAATATCTCACATCTGCTAGTCTGCTACCAAAACATTAACATGATAACAACTTAAGATATTGACTGGCAATGACATTATTTTCTGACATATTGATCCATCAAACACTGAATTAACTGATGAATATCAATTTCAAATAAAATATTTTTCAACAAGAGCAATTATAAGCAACAGAGGTTGCAGATTCCCCCATCATTTTTCCGGGAAAAGTGTGCCCAGACAGGCGATCGTTTAGCACGATTACCGACCATGTTAGCTTCCTAGGTTACGAAGTCAGACTAACTACGCAGTTTCGTAAAACGAGTGATTTCAAGTGAAAAACCGCACATGGGAATGTAACAGTTTTTTTTAATTGTTAGATTTATTTGTACTGATTCATTATTATTTAGAGCTTCGAATTTGTTCAAAAGCATGCTTGTTGAATAAAATTTTCAGATGTACGAAACTATTGTTATCACGTTATTTCTAGGTGTACTCGATTCGCAATTTGAAATAGACTATAGTTGTTATAATTGTTGAAGATCAATAGCAAATGCTAATTTGTAGTTAATGTGGAATTAGTTGCATACGGTTGAAAAAGCGATCCATTTTGTCTTGTGGGCGAATTTTAAGGAATCACTAAAGCAGACAATCTAAGACAGGTGATACTTGATTTTAGCGGAACAAGGTTGTTACACAGCTGAACCAGAATCAAGTACGCCCGTACAGTGTTCTGCGCGTTTACCCGAGTAAAGAAGCTGATTTTCTCGACTTTTTACGTTGAGATGTGTCAAATTTCAGCAGAAATATGCAGGATTAGGTGTGGCAATACCGATAACAGTACCGGTAATTTCCGAAACGGTATATACCGGTATATTTCAAAGTAAGTTTCGATACGGTCTCAGTACCGTGTACCGGTGTCCAACCCTAAAAATATGGTGAAAGTTCTTGAATATAATGATCATCCTTCATATACCTTTCCTAACAGTTATTATCCAGAAACTAAAGTGATATCATTTTTTCAATTTTAGCCACAGTGACACTGACCTCACCTACCAAGAAAACAATCCCAATCATCCTCTTAAATAAAACCTACCTACTGACCAAGTACCGTAAAATGCCATGTATAGTGCGCATCCATGTATAGTGCGCATCCAGAGTTTGAAGCTCAAAACTTTGGAAAAAAAGTATTTTCCTTCTATAATGTGCATCTCTGTTTCATACGAGGAGGAGGTAGCTATCTTGTTCACTCGCTGTTATTTTGTGGATGTTCGATTGCACAACAGGTTGAAATGTTCTACTGCTTCAGCAAGTCAGGTGTAATGCAAGGATTATTTTTTATACCTTTAACATCCTCATGCATTTGCATTGTTACCTTGATAAAGCTAATAGTTTGAGTAATAATCTGAAACTAGCGACACCTTATAGTTTGTTTTTTACAAGTCTCTTAACAAAGGGTATTTGAAGTACACAATTATCATAACCAAACAGCTCTGTCCAAAACTAAACTTACTTTTCAAACTTTAATTGGATTGAAATGAAATTATAAAAAAAACTGTTTAATTATTGGCAGTCACAGTAATGACGATGCAAACATCAAATTTGTTTGTATGTAGTCAGTTCATTATTCCATTTGAAGCTTAAGAAAATGTAAACACCAGTATGAAAGAGAACAATGATTTTGTAAGCATTTATTGTACAAAACCATGATAGAAATCACAAACAGACAACATTTTACGGGCAAGTACATATGATCAAGCTTTAATATCAATTTTGCGCATGAAATATACCAACAGACTCTACCGATACAACTTCCTGGTGGGTGGAGTAAAATTCGGGGAAAATACAAAAATATTTAGTTCTCTTGTATTGTGCACACCCCCCGCACCCCCTCTTTCAGAAACGAAATATAAGTAAAAAAACAAGAGGGTCATAATTGCCCTGGATCGCTCACCTGGTATCATTAGGCTATGTAAAATACAGTGACCCCTGGGGCTGAACCAATTTTGACCCCAGGGCCATGATATGAAAAAACTTGGTAGATGTCAATTAGGCTATGTTACATATGAAATATCTTAACTCCAGGCCTTGTAGTTTCTGAGAAAAAGATTTTTCTATTTTTTTCCTACATTAGCCTATGTAAATTCCAGTGACCCCTGGGGTGGGGCCAATTTTGACCCCAGGGTCATGATTTGAACAAACTTGGTAGAGGTCTACTAGACAAAGCCACACACCAAATATCTAAGCTCTAAGCCTTGTGGTTTCAGAGAAGATTTTTTAAGATTTCACTTTAAAATCTATTTTTAGCTCCTGTGACCTAATTATGCAACAGACCAGAACCATTTGAACAATTTTATAGGAGACTACCTTAGAAACATCCTTGCCAAGTTTGATCACTTTCCCATCAGTAGTTTCAGAGAAGAAGATGTTTTAAGTAATTGTTGAAGACTGACGACTCACGATGACGGATGCAAGACAAACGCTGGTCCCAAAAGCTCACCTTGGCACTTCTTGCCAGGTGAGCTAACTAGAACTGCAATTGTAATGGCGCAAATACCTCCCGTATGTCGCTTTGTCACAGGGATTTTAATACAAATAACATGTAGGTCAGAGACAAGTAAATGTATTGGCTCAACAAGGAAAATAAATATTAAGTATGAAAATTTACAAAGGGCAATAACTCCAAAATTACGTGACAGAGAGTTATGGTTCTTGGTCACTGCATGCCCCCTCAATGAGATCTATTCACATATGAAGTTTCATCTTGATATCTTTTATACTTTTTGAGTTACGGCTCGGACAAAAATTAAGTATGAAAATTTACAAAGGACAATAACTCCAAAATTACGCAAAAGAGAGTTATGGTTCTTGGTCACTGTACACCCCCTCAATGAAATCTATCCACATATGAAGTTTCATCTTGATGCCTTTTATACTTTTTGAGTTACGGTCCGGACAAAAATTAAGTATGAAAATATACAAAGGGCAATAACTCCAAAATTACACAACAAAGAGTTATGGTTCTTGGTCACTGCATGCCCCTCAATGAGATCTATCCACAGAGACAAGTAAATGTATTGGCTCACCCCCCATATAATTTTTCCTTTTATACTTTTTGAATTACGGCCCAGACAAAAATTAAGTATGAAAATTTACAAAGGGCAATAACTCCAATATTACACGACAGAGAGTTATGGTTCTTGGTCACTGTACACCCCCTCAATGAAATCTATCCACATATGAAGTTTCATCTTGATGCCTTTTATACTTTTTGAGTTACGGTCCGGACAAAAATTTAGTATGAAAATATACAAAGGGCAATAACTCCAAAATTACGCAAAAGAGAGTTATGGTTCTTGGTCACTGTACACCCCCTCAATGAAATCTATCCACATATGAAGTTTCATCTTGATGCCTTTTATACTTTTTGAGTTACGGTCCGGACAAAAATTAAGTATGAAAATATACAAAGGGCAATAACTCCAAAATTACACAACAAAGAGTTATGGTTCTTGGTCACTGCATGCCCCTCAATGAGATCTATCCACAGAGACAAGTAAATGTATTGGCTCAACAGTGCGAATAAATATTAAGTATGAAAATTTACAAAGGGCAATAACTCCAAAATTACGAGACAGAGAGTTATGGTTCTTGGTCACTGCATGCCCCCTCAATGAGATCTATCCACATAAATTATGAAGTTTCACCTTGATGCCTTTTATACTTTTTGGACAAAGAAACCGATAGACGGACGTTGTGCGGGGGGTATAAAAATGCGCACAATACATGGCATTTTAAGGTATGTGAGAGATATCTCCTTCCTAACACATGCCTGCCCTGCACTTTCCTGTACAATAATCGCCAATCTAATAACAAGAATCTTTCTTAAAAAACCTGGTTAAACAAGAAACCATTTTATCCTCACGCGTGTAAAACTGCCAAGAAAATAACCATAGTAGAAAATTAACTTGAAATGTGATCTAATTTCTAGCTAATCAGGTTATAATCTGCTGTGTCTTACTCTGACATTAGAAGGTAAAACGGTACATGTTGTGACTGGGAAATACTTTCAATCTGATCTGAATTTCCAGCCATACAGTGTAGTGATATGTGTGATATTGGGTTTTTAATAATTATACTGTGTCAAAACTATAATGTTGAAGGCCCATTACTCTTCCAAAAGTAGTACATATTTATCAGACAGAAAAGCAAAAATTGTTAGGAGATTATCTTATCCTTGAGATCATTCCATTTTTTACAAAAATACTGTATAGCGGGTTATTTCTGCGGGTGTAATATTCTGTGTTTTTGCCATAAAAATGGATTATTTTTTTTCTATGGATTATTTTTCTGTGATTTATAACCCAGGAAGAATTAATTTCTGCGCTTGTTTACCTTGTTTTTCAAAGCAAACATATTAAAATCTCTAAGTATTACATCTAAGGAATATCATTCTATATTGCATCTCACATACTCTTTCGTCAACCTTATCGCACACAATGTAACAGCTACTTGTGTATAAGTTAGTTATAAACATGAGTCAATCCATTACTTGACATTTTAATTGTATGTTTATAGATTTTCAAATGCAAATTTTTAACTAGATTCTTCAGCAGTAAATAAATTTCAAGGGCAATTCAATCAGAAAGCAACCCATTGTTATATGTGCGAAAATATGCACAGTTTGCATTGTTCGGCATATAATTAAGAATCTGCGGCGGAGAATATCTCCCCGTCTCCAGGTGAACCTGGAAGGTGACATGTTGTGTGCCATTGATAAGGGATGATTACAAGAAAATGTGGTCAAACTGTCATATTTTTATTCTTTATTTTTTTCATCCATTTTCTGCTATTACAAACCATTTAGTGAAAACTACATTGACTGATTGTTTTGTTTTAATGCCAGCTGTAACAGACTCGTTTTGTTCATAGAAATACCATCACAGTGTATTTCATATAGATCAGTATCTAGTGATCTGAAAAGATCTAGAGTTTTATCCTGCGAATATTTTTCTGCTGCTAGTTATTTTCCACGGATTTTACTTCTACTGATTTGTGCTCATCCGCAGAATAGCAGAAATAACCTGCTACACGGTACCTGATTTGAATATTCCACAGACTTTCCATATGTCTCTGTTTACAAATCCTGAGTACATAAACTGATGACGAAGCAGATGAACCAATTTTGATTTGGCAACAGTTTTTCCATTTCAAATTAGTTCCAATAGTACTGACTGACCATCTTTAGGAATACTCACTAATGCAAATTGTAAATAATGAGAGGTTTTTTGTCATCAATACAAAATATTAAATGGCATAATTTGATCAACATTTTCAATGTGTTTCACTGTTATTTTACAGCAGATATTAATTTTGCACATTATGTACCATTTGTGTTACTCTACAATATGTCAATATCATAATATCTTCTCTTTTTCATGAAAATTGTATCATAATGAAATATATTGGGCCTTTTAGATATAGTCAGTTACTGGATATAAGATGCCCTAATGTCTGAGATGGACCTATACTGTCAAGATCCCTCACTTTAGAGGTTTATTTCATGGAATGAACGGATCAGTGACTGGACTGTTAAGTACTCAATATATTGTCCAGTTTTCCTCTATGGTTCTATATGGCAGCCATTATACTATTTTGTTAATATGTTATTTGTCCAATGTTATTTACTATGTATATCTTGGAAATAAACTTATGAATTGAGAAAAAATATATAACTAGCTGAGTATTCCTTTTGCATGGGAACCATTATCAATTACAGTTTATATTAACATCAACAAGATTTTCTTTTAAACTCAATTAACTAGCTAACTTTGAGTTTCAATAAATGAAATAAGAGGATAATAGAACAATCGAAATGGTAAGTATCTTATTCTTGTTTCTAACTACTGTTACTTAAAAGAATTTAATTAACTACTAAAATTATGTGTATAGTACATCTTTGATGTGTGACTTGGTCAACTTTTAGCAAAAAATCATTTCCATTTATCGTTAATTAATCTACCTCTTTCTCTGATTGAGTATATTTATGATTTATGCACCTCAAATAGCCTTAATTAAACAGTGTAGTCCAATCTCTGTTTGGTAAAACCATTAGGTCAAGTTCTTTTCCTATTAAACAGCCAAGAGATAAAAGCCAGTGTCATCTGAATGAATAGGAAGAAATGAACTTTTCTATGACAAAAAATATTTACTCAAAGACCACTCTAATTTCCAATTTCTTATTGATCAACATATAAAGAGTTAATTTGACAAAGAAACCAAATCACTGCCTATATCCTGACAGTCTGCTAGATAACATTGCCCATGACAGACGACCATTCCCACTGATGTCCATAAAGTGCCAGGGAAACCTGACAGATGGTATCACATGGCAGACCCCTGAGTCTAGATGCTGGCAGTTCTACTGACATTCTCTGTTCTCAATCAATCATCAGTTCTTCTTTCTCAGATAGCAATTAAAACATCTCATTTTGAAGATGAAACCATATGCTCCATAAGCTTGGTAAAACCTACAATTTCAGAAAGGGAGTTTTTCTCGCATTTATATGATACCTCTTAATGTATATTGTCAATGTTACAATTCAAAGTTCCTCAATGAAATCTTCTCATTTTTGATAGTGAATCCTTACATTTTTATTCACACACTAAACTTTTTTACAAGTCTCAGTGTCTATGCCTAATGCCAACATAGGAAGTCAGTATTGTCTGGAGATTAAGACTGAGATATTGTATATCTTTAGACAGAGGGATTCATACTGGAACAAATTATTCTTCCATTCCCAGAGTCACATCGAACAAGCAATACCATTCACTCCCTATTTCAGTTCATTAAAATTTATATTCAGAGTTTAATAATAAGGAAAGTAGCTGACCCCCCCTAGGGGCATTATTTTTCAAGGGATCAACTTTATTTTAGCATTATGAAGATTGGCCTAAAAATATGGCCTCTAGAGTGTTAACAAGCTAAATTGTTGACGACGCACGACGGACGCCGGACAAAGGGCCATCACAAAAGCTCACCCTTGAGCACAACGTGCTCAGGTGAGCTAAAAATGGGACCAGGTAGAGTTACAGTTCTTTGAGACAACTGAAGTGAAATTTATGACACGCACCTCTCCACCCGATTATCAAATGCACACATAAAATTTGAACTGAATCAGTGAGGAAATTTAGAAGAAGTTCATGTCACAAGATATTTAGAATCGAATCAGGGGCAATTACTATGTAATCCTTGAAGTAACTCAAGTGCAATTTCACACACAAAATTTGAACCGAATTGGTTAAGTACTGTAGAAGTAGTTTGTGACACAAGTTTTATGGATGGACAGACAGACGACAAACCAACAGACCCACTCCTATATACCCCCTCTCAAACTTTGTTTGCGGGTGTATAAAAAGAGAACAATGATTTTGAAAGCATTTATTGTACAAAACCATAACAGAAATCACAAATAGACAACATTTTACAGGCAAGTACATAGATCAAGCTTTGATATCAATTTTGCGCATGAAATATACCAACAGACGCTACCTATATGGTTTCCTAGTGGTGGGGTAAAGTTCGGGAAAATATTCTGTTCTCTTGTATTGTGTGCATCCCCGCTTTCAACAAGAGGGCCATGATGGCCCTGAATCACTCACCTGATTATAAATGAGCAACATATGTCGGATTTTTCATATAGACCTACTTTTTGACCCCACATGACCCATCTTCGAACTTGTCCAAGATATTATGGAAACCAACATTCCAACTAACCCAAAGTCGTATTTGTCCAAGATTTTATGGAGACAAACATTCTGACCAAGTTTCATGAAGATTTGGCCAAAAATGTGGCCTCTAGGGTGTTAACAAGGTTTTAATAAGACCTCTTTTTGACCCCACTGACCCAATTTTAAATTCCAAGTTTCATGAGGATTTGGCTATAAATGTGGCTTCTAGAGTGTTAACAAGGTTTTTATAAGACTTGACCTCGTGACCTACTTTTTGACCCCTCATGACCCAATTTTAAACTTGTCCAAGATTTTATGGAGAGAAACATTCTGACCAAGTTTCATGAAGATTGGGCCAAAACTGTGGCCTCTAGAGTGTTAACAAGGTTTTTCTAAGATTTGACCTTGTGACCTACTTTTTGACCCCACATGACCCAATTTCGAACTTGTCCAAGATTTTATGGAGACAAACATTCTGATCAAGTGTCATGAAGATTGGCCTAAAAATATGGCCTCTAGAGTGTGAACAAGCCAAATTGTTGATGTCGCACATCGTATGACGGACACTGGACGAAGGGCGATCACAAAAGCTCACCTTGAGCAAGTTGTGCTCAGGTGAGCTAAAAATGAAATATAAGTTAGAGTCCCTGGATCGCTCATCTGAGTATAGGGTTATCTGAGGAACATCTGTACAAAAACATTTTGAAATCTGGCCAGTAGTTTGGAAGATGATTTTTAAAAGTTTTTTTAATTCATTTCTTTCCATTGCCAACCAAAGTACTACATGGATCAAGTTTATTTTAGTAACTTTTGTGAAGGTTCACCCAAGGATCACCCCTGCCAGGTTTAATCAAATTCTGTCCAGCAGTTTCAGAGGAGATGTCGTTTAAAGATTTCACTATATACATTTAAAGCAAATTAGCCCCGCCCCTGATGGCCATTTATTTTTCGGATCTGAATATATTTAGCAATCTTGGTAGAGGGTTACCTGAGGACCATTTGTACTAAAATATTTAGAAATCAGGGCAGTAGTTTAAAAGGATGATTTTAAAGTTTTCAGAATATATCTTTTCTGTTGCCATGACAACCAGAGTTCTACATAGATCAAGTTTATTTTAGCAAATTTTGTGAAGGTTCACCCAAAGATCATCCCTGCCAAGTTTAATCAAATTCTGACAAACGGTTTCAGAGGAGATGTTGTTTAAAGCAAATTGTCGACAGCGGACAACCATGGACACCTGGACACAGGGTGATCACAAAAGCTCATCTTGAGCACATAGTGCTCAGGTGAGCTAAAAATGTGCACAATGCATGGCATTTTATGGTAATGCACAATCAAGATATAATAAAATTATTAAAACATTTCCCAACTAATTAAACATAATAAAATTATAATGAAATATAATTATTCAATAAATGTATAAACTTAATTTATGTAATATTAATTCTGCTCTTTCAAATTTAACTGGTCAGCTGTTTATATGCTTAAAGCAAATTTACTGTATGTAAAGTTGGTCAGCACTTTCCTATCTATTGGAGCCATGTGATAAACTGCTGACCATTTACACATCAGCAGTGTATGCACTGGTTTATTGACTCAACATCAACCTATTACTATTTGTTAAAATAGTGACTCTATTTTCACAAACAGAATTTTAGAAATGAAAATTGTAGTAAAAAGAAATATTATGTTATTGATTATATGACCAAATATTATTGTTAACTAAACTATTATCCATTATATATATAAAAACTAATATCTATATATATAAAGGTGATTGATTGAATTAATACCTGTTTTCAAGAGTTCCCGTTTCTTTTATTGTCCTTAGTCAAGGCCAGGTGCAAATATTACGACAATTAATGTAAGAAAGCAATTCATAATGAAGTGCATGTGGGCGGGCTTAGTATTGAACAAGTTTAAATTATTCATATGTCATGAATTTCACCACTGTACATGCAAGACTTGAAAAAGTATATGCAATAATGTGTAAGAGAAGAAGATAACAAAAATCCAATTTACACACCAAAATAGTAATTTGCAATTGTAAGATTCAGTTAGCATGATCCATGTTCAAATGTTAATCTTTACATTAAAATGTGTTAGTATTCACATCAACATTTGTATATAGGCATGTCTGGATTAGTAAATGACAATTGTCAAATTCAATTTGCACTGTCCAAGTGTAAATTGTGCCCTTCATAAACGAATTTGCAAGTATACATTTTAATATTTGTACATTAACATTTTTGGTTTTCAGCTCAAGAAAAGCTCCATATTGTTAAACATATACTGATATGATCAAGTCAGTACCACTAGCACACTGATAAAGTATGGATATCCATTTCACAACTTTTTGCACAACTTTTTGTAAATTGTATTACTTGAAAGAAACAATTACATGTAAACAGTTGAGGAATATTCATCACGATACCATCTTATTTGAAATATTGTATTTCTTAAATTTTACAAATAGACAAGCATAAAAAACATACATTGGTAATATGGCTGCTTATCAATTCATTCATCCAATTGTAAGTATGTGTGATCCCAAACATACTCAGGGGACAAGATCATCAATACCTGTTTCCCAGTGGAGCATCAAGCACCAATAATCATCTTAAATTGGATTGCTAATGTTCATAGACATTGACATTTTCTGAGTAATTTCTCACCCATCAACAGAAATGTAAAAATAATTATTGTTTTGAGTATTAAGACATTGCTGACTCAATTTCTTTGTCTCAGTTTGAAAGTGTCAAATTTCAACCTCTTAAATCTCATTTCCCAAGCTAAATGTGTTTACGAAGCCTCAGAGGAATTGTTCCTTAGAAACAGAGGAAATAAATATACACTTCCAATTGTATCATTAATTATTTCTGAGGTTTAAATAATGTCCTCAAAACAAAGCAAATAGCAAATAATTTTGAAAATCTAAACCTTATCATAAAAATCTAAATCAATGTCAATAACAAGAGGCCCATGATGGCCCTAAATCGCTCACCTGAGATACATAGGTTGACCCAAGGAACATCTGTACCAATTTATTTTAAAATCTGGCCAGTAGTTTTGAAGAAGATGATTTTTAAAGTTTTCATATTTTTTTCTTTTTGTTGCCATGGCAACCAGAGTCCTATATGGATCAAGTTTATTTTAGGAACTTTTGTGAAGGTTGACCAAAGGATCATTCCTGCCAAATTTAATCAAATTCTGTCCAGTGGTTTCAGAGGAAATGTTGTTTAAAGGTTTCTCTATATACATATAAGGCAAAAAAGCCCCGCCCCTGGCGGCCATGTTTTTTTAACGGATCGGAATAATTTTAGCAACTTTGGTAGAGGTTGACCCAAGGAACATCTGTACCAATTTATTTTAAAATCTGGCCAGTAGTTTTGAAGAAGATGATTTTTAAAGTTTTCTTTCTTTTTCTTTTTTTGTTGCCATGGCAACCAGTGTTCTACATGGATCAAGTTTATTTTAGCAACTTTTGTGAAGGTTGACCCAAGGATCATCCCTGCCAAGTTTAATCAAATTCTGTCCAGTGGTTTCAGAGGAGATGTTGTTTAAAGTTATCTCTATATACATATAAGGCAAATAAGCCCCGCCCCCGGCGGCCATGTTTTTTTACGGATCGGAATAATTTTAGCAACTTTGGTAGAGGTTGACCCAAGGAACATCTGTACCAAATTATTTTGAAATCTGGCCAGTAGTTTTGAAGGAGATGATTTTTAAAGTTTTCAAATTATTTTTCTTTTTGTTGCCATGGCAACCAGAGTTCTTCATGGATCAATTTTATTTTAGCAACTTTTGTAGAGCCTCACCCAAGGAACATTCCTGCCAAGTTTCATTAAATTCTGTCCAGGGGTTTCAGAGAAGATGTCGTTTAAAGCAAATTGTTGACGACGGACGACTGACGACGCACGCCGGACGAAGGGCGATCACAAAAGCTCACCTTGAGCACTTTGTGCTCAGGTGAGCTAAAAACAAGAGGACCATGATAGCCCTAAATTGCTCACCTGAATTCTACTGATGGTAAGAAAATCTTTAAGTAAGTATAAAATTGCACATAATATATACTATATAACAAGCAAAGGGTCAAAACTCTGTAATTAAAGTGTTGATATGGACAACTGGACTTGATACTGATTAATTATGTTCTGCTGAGTTTTATTAAAATCTGCTCAGTGGTTAAAGAGATGTCTAGTGAAGATATTTCTATTTTAAACTCTGGCAGCCATCTCACTTATTCAGTGGACCAGATTGATTTCAGCTATTTTTGTACAGTACCACCCAATGGTCATTCTTATAAAGTTAGCTCAGCTATTTCGGAGGAGATGTTGTTTAAAGTTTTTTTTCCATATTTTTAGCAGAACAGAACAGAACACAGTAGAACCTCGTTAATCCGAAGTCAAAGGGACCGGGCTGAAAACTTTGAAATAATGATAATTCGGATTAAAAATCCAATGATAAATTTCGGTTTGTGTGCATGTATGTTTGCATTATCATTACCGGTGAGTATCGTGAAAATCGCTATGTCGTAAAAACAACTACTGGTACGTATGAAATGAAAAACGGATCCTGTACATAAGAGGGTCTTCACGGAAATACAAACACATACAATTATTGATATTGAAATTTCTTTAATACATGTATGCAAATACATATGGAAACAAGAGGCCCATAGGGCCTAAAATCGCTCACCTGAGTACCACTGCTCTATATGCAACCTAGTATACATGTATCATACTGATATACATGTTTCTCAGGAACTTGACAGTTTTTCTTACCCATTTTAGCAATAGTATGGAAAAAAACAGTGATCATGAGATTTCAGTGTGGTACTGCTGATTGAAAATGGACAAAAAGAGAGATGGTCCTTAACCTTTTCCCTCATAAAAACTCATTTTGACATAAATCCTGATCTGCAGAAAGCCCCACTTAAACCTTTCCAAATTTAATTGTAAAATCCCCATCCCCAGACCACTAAGGAGCAGCAAACAGCATAAAACCTGATCAGCCTGCGAGTAACAGTTGGACTTGCAGGCTGATTAGGTTTTATGCTACTCACATAGGTACATATATTTTATAGATCTCTATGAGGAAAAGGGTTAATTATTAAGAAATAAGTTGCAATTTATTACAAAGTGTTTTTAATCATTCGTTTGTGGTTTTTAAGAGGTGTTTGGTAATCCCTGTGTACTGGAACACTGACATGAACCAAAGTAAAGGCAGACAATCTGCATATTCACCCCCCCCCCCTCCCACATTCACTTTAATGATGATGTTGATGCTGCTGCTGATTTAGGATAGTATCATCAGGTGGCTAAAAGCCTAGTTCTCATCAGTAGCAGGTTATTAGTTTTTGCCTAAAAAATATTATCATCAGGTGGCTTTGTGTAAAACTAGCCTAGTATCTCATATACATAGTAGCAGGTTATGTAGTTTTTGCACTAACTCAGTGGGGCAACACAGTCCAGAAAATGTGACCTCTGCCAGTAGGTCAGACTAAGCTATAGGAATGGTATTTGTGGTAATGTTATCTTCTCCACCTCTGCATATGTAGTGGAATCACCCAAATGACCTATCAGACTAGTGGACAATCTCATCTAAGGGTACAATTTATTTTTTTGTTTCTAGCTGGTTTTCTCTCTCTCTCTCTCTCTGTTAGACTTCTCTCTCTTTAATAAGTGGCCTTGTAATTTAATGTAACTTTTTGCATTTTATTAAGCTACCAAGACATATTTCTTGTTTTGTTTATGAGCTGATGCATTCTTTTTATGCATAAATGTAACAAAATATCACACTTAAAAATATTCAACTTCTGTAAATCTGATCTGTAAAGGATCAACTTTTGGAGAGGTAGCCTGAACTGCAGAAAAGAGGCCCATGATGGCCCTAAATTGCTCATCTGAGATAAATAGGTTGACCCAAGGAACATCTGTACCAATTTATTTTAAAATCTGGCCAGTAGTTTTGAAGCAGATGATTTTTAAAGTTTTCATATTTTTTTCTTTTTGTTGCCATGGCAACCAGAGTTCTTTATGGATCAAGTTTATTTAGGAACTTTTTTGAAGGTTGACCCAAGGATCATTCCTGCCAAGTTTAATCAAATTCTGTCCAGTGGTTTCAGAGGAAATGTTGATTAAAGTTTTCCCTATATACATATAAGGCAAATAAGCCCCGCCCCTGGTGGCCATGTTTTTTACGGATCGGAATAATTTTAGCAACTTTGGTAGAGGTTGACCCAAGGAACATCTGTACCAATTTATTTTAAAATCTGGCCAGTAGTTTTGAAGAAGATGATTTTTAAAGTTTTCATTTTTTTTTCTTTTTGTTGCCATGGCAACCAGAGTTCTACATGGATCAAGTTTATTTTAGCAACTTTTGTGAAGGTTGGCCCAAGGACATCCCTGCCAAGTTTAATCAAATTCTGTCTAGTGGTTTCAGAGGAGATGTTGTTTAAAGGTTTCTCTATATACATATAAGGCAAATAAGCCCCGCCCCTGGCGGCCATGTTTTTTTACGGATCGGAATAATTTTAGCAACTTTGGTAGAGGTTGACCCAAGCATCTGTACTAAATTATTTTGAAATCTGGCCAGTAGTTTTGAAGGAGATGATTTTTAAAGTTTTCAAATTATTTTTCTTTTTGTTGCCATGGCAACCAGAGTTCTTCATGGATCAACTTTATTTTAGCAACTTTTGTAGAGCCTCACCCAAGGAACATTCCTGCCAAGTTTCATTAAATTCTGTCCAGCGGTTTCAGAGGAGATGTCGTTTAAAGCAAATTGTTGACGACGGACGACGCACGACGCACGGACGCCGGACGAAGGGCGATCACAAAAGCTCACCTTGAGCACTTTGTGCTCAGGTGAGCTAATAATAAGAAAACAGTTCAACAGTAATTTCGTCTTTCTGTTTCAACCAAGTTGATAGCGTATTTGGTGGTACCCCAAACTCTTCGGCAATTTGCTTTTTTGATTTAATTCCCCTCTCTACTTCCTGGATGGCCGCAAACTTCTCTTGATAGGTTTTGTAGTTGTGCCTACGTTTAACCCCCTTCCGTCCTTATGCCGATCCAGATATCATCCCGGTTTGGTTACCGGGCCCTTCTCTAGATTGCTCGACAGCGGATAGGGTTGAGACAAACCCAGTTATTCCCCTGGACACACCGGGTATTTCACTGCATTGTTCTGACGTTGACAATTGTGAGGAATTATCTTAGGAGACAATAATTCTTTCGGACATAAGTGTGCAGAGACGACAGAGATACAATTGATGATTAATCTCTGCTGACTAAATTTAAATTCACATAAAAAACAAGTACTCAAGATGGATTATAGACGAAGCATACCTTTACCGAAGCGAACCAGGACGAAGCGTACCATTTATGCGGTCGAAGCGTACCACTTTAAAAATTATATCAGGAAATTGCTTGAATATGAATAAGTTTATGTTGCTGATGTTCATTAAGCATCCATAACTTGAATTTATTTCATATTTGATGTTTATGTACTTATTTGAAAACAGCGACATCGATTTTTGTAGAAAAAAAATAAGACGCGGAACCTCACACGGCAACAGGATATAAACTATATACCGGAAAATGTCATTTAATTTCTAATTCAATTTTGTAAATCATAAGTGTTTCATTATCATCCTACATTTATCTAAATGCATTCATGTTGTGTTAATATTTAACTAAAAATGCCA
This sequence comes from Solen grandis, assembly GCA_021229015.1. Taxonomy (NCBI): domain Eukaryota; kingdom Metazoa; phylum Mollusca; class Bivalvia; order Adapedonta; family Solenidae; genus Solen; species Solen grandis. The sequence continues at coordinate 62,879,902 of CM037785.1, forward strand.
ACGCAATATTATAATTTATCTTAAAGTTGCAAAACCATATACATACAAGCATGATGCCGAACCTTTTAATCATTAAAGGCAATAATTATGTACAAACATCAAAAGCCGACTGTTAATTACTATTATCAAATCAATTATGATTGATTAATTGCTTTAATTAGCAATCATCATAGGTTAGTGTCAGTATTACCAAAACCGCGAATCGTTAATGACATCGGTTTGCTTTATCGGTTTTCACACATAAATTAAATCATACCGACACGAATTACTCAAACAACAATTCGCATCGTATAAAATGGTGCGCATAGAAATAGAATGCACTCATCATGTCGGACTATCCGTGTATCGACTGTTCTTTGAAAGAAAGCCGAATCCTTTAACCATATCCAACCCGATTACACTATGTACAGCGCGTGTTAACACCTAGCTTTGCACAGAATCAAATTACGTCACAGGGTCATGGGGTTGGCGCGTGTCGAGTAGACAGTACACAATTAAATCAGCAATATCTCACGTAGGCATTTGAGGAAGCACGACTTTTTGTTTGTTGATTTTTTTTTCTTTTAAAGACATCAGTTCCTTTTCAATCGCATACGGATACATTTGGATCCATAATAAATAAGAGACATGGATTTCTTAATGCCAAATTGCAGTTTTTAAAAATCGTGCTGTATGTTTAATATATCAATCCTATTCCGATATTGATCTAGGTACTTACATGCATGCATTTTCATAGTAACAACAAGATCCCGTATTGACTAAAATACGTCATAAACACGAAAAAAAAAAAGAAGACTATCTGCATAATGTAATCTGACATTATCGGCGGTATATCACTCGATTTTTCACTCAATGTCGTGCCTTTTATTATTATAATATTGCATGTTTGACAAAATATTATTCCATTCTGTCATATATCACCTTTAAATCAATTCAATTTAAATAACAAAACATAAAATATTAGCGCTAAATTACCTATTTTGAAAAGTGGTACGCTTCGACCAAAAATGGTACGCTTCGGTAATGGTACGCTTCAGTAATGGTATGCTTCGTCCATTACCCCTCAAGATCTGACACCTGGGTTTATCTGCTGACGCATGTCTGTTACTCAACCTGTCAGACATCGATTAGAAGTAATCAGTAATTTCTGGTCAGACACGTGCTGATAATCCCTTACCTGGAAAAGGTGCGAAAAACTTACTTGAGCCATCATTCCAGTGACACTGCAAAATAAACTGACCCGTGTACGATTGAAGTTTAGGGCGATATGTCTTCGAAAATGTACAAAAATTGACTTCGAAATAAAAATTGAAAAATAAGTATAAATAGTGAACTTGGGACCGGGATTTAACTTCGAAATAGCGAAATTCGGATTAAACATTATATTTTTAGTTAAAATAAGAAGGGGAAAAATCGGGACCGAAAAAAAACTTTGAAATGGTGGGGAATTCGGTTTAACGATGTTCGGTTTGACGAGGTTCTACTGTATTTTATTTCAGACTTGTACATACTACATTGTCTACAAACAATTTATATGTATCAAGATATAAAACAAGTGATTAAGGCATATCATCTCTCCTCTTTAACGTTTACAAAGTATCTAGTCCATAAGTAGTATGGAGAGAGAAGTAAAGTTTTATATATAACGTGAAGGACCACATACAGTCCAACTTGTCTTAAGCAGCCACCTAAGGGACGACCCGAGATTGGCTGCTTAAGACAAGTTGGCTGCTTAAGACAAAATATGACTTCAGCCATATTTTAGGCGCACCTATATAATGTATATGTACTTATGTATGTGTGCATGTTTGTTATTGTCTTTATTTATTTATTATTATGTCTTCTGTATGTGTGTATGTTTGTTGAGTTATTTTTTTATTATAATTAATACCACTCTTTCTTTCTCTCTTGTCTATTTTCCTTCCCTCTCCTCTCTCTATTTTTAGTGTGGAGTTCTCGCTTTCAAACTCTTCAATAATTTCTCTCTTTCTTTTTCCAATGTTCTGGATTTGAGTCCGGCCCACGTTGAACTCGGATGCCAAGATTCTTGAGCTTTTTCCAGCATCCAGAAGCTCCACTACTTTCATTCGCTCTTCTAACGTTTGGCATTTTCGTTTCGACATCGTGGCATACACAGTCATAATGCGGAATTGTTCTAGAAATTCTATTTTATACCGCCAATGATTTATTGTTTTTCACATCATTTTTTGTTAAATTTCTATAATTATTCGACTTCAATTATTCATTCTTTATACTCACAAAGATGAAATATGTCCGAATTTAATTATTCAAACTCAAAACACAAACAGTTTCGGCGATCTTCAATGGAGCGTAAGCAAATCGAGTCAGCTTTCTGTTTACTGATTACCGAAATGGAGTGTTTTGCCCAAACTGTGATTACATCAAGAGCTATCGAAGGTAATTAAAACACTGGGCATTGGCTGATGGGTCATTCATCAAATAACAATGTGTCAAACACCAATTCACACCGTACTTTGTTTGCACACTCTATGAATGGAACAATTATGACAGTGGGTGGGGGGTATGCAATTAGCTGTTAAGTGTACGGCGCGAGACAACTATTGACCGTCTGCACCTGCATCTGTTGATTGGGTGCCGATGACCGCTAATTAGGAGTCAATTAAAGAAGGATTTGACCATCAAAGGTGACCGCTGGCCGCAGAAGACACGTGACAGCTGATTACACGACAATTAAAGAACAAATTTCTCGGGGGGACCTGAAGTGACCGCTTACGGCATGGTGACCGCTTAATACACGTGACCGCTAAGACAAGTTCGACTGTATTTTCATATAGTACGACAGTAGTATTGGCTGAGTAACAAAAGTTACATTATCTCTAACTTTAAAGGCTTCCTTTGTGAAACATGCAAAATTATATACAACTTTTTTATCATGAATATTCAACAATTCATAGAATTTAAAACAAGAGCTGTCAGAGGACAGCACGCTCGACTATTCAAAATGCTTGTTGGTAAATCAAATGAAATCTATTCTTGCCCTTCACATACCCTGTACATAAAATAGTCAAAAATAATATACCTTGATAGTCTGATACCCCTTAATATGTTTATGATGTCTAAAATCAATCCCATGCCTAGTTACTGAGACATAAGCACAATAACACTGTGCATGCAAAACTTTAACCAAAAATCCAAGTTAGAAAAGGGCCATAATTTGCATCAGTCCAAAAGTTATCCTCCTTAGTTTTCTGATGCCCTTGAAGACACTCCTTAACTTTATAGTCAATTCCACAAGCAATTTCTGAGATATAAGCTGGATAGTAGATTGAATGCAAAATTTAACCAAAATTCTAAGATAAAAGGGTGTCATAATAATATATCTTCCTTTATAGTATGATACCCCTAAACATATTAAAGATGTTTCAAATCAATTCCATGCCTGGACTCTGAGACATAAGCATGAAAGTACCTTGCATGCAAAACTTTAACCAAAATTTCTAAGGTAAAAAAGGGGCAATAATTTGTAACATATTCCATCAAGAGTTATCTACCATGAAAGTATGATACCCCTAAACATATTAAAGATGTTTCAAAGCAATCCCAACCTGGATACTGAGATATTAGCATGAAAGTACCTTGCATGAAAAACTTTAACCAAAATTTCTAAGTTAAAAAGGGGCAATAATTTGTAACATATTCCATCAAGAGTTATCTACCATGAAAGTATGATACCCCTTAACATATTAAAGATGTTTCAAAGCAATCCTATGCCTGGATACTGAGATATTAGCATGAAAGTACCTTGCATGAAAAACTTTAACCAAAATTTCTAAGTTAAAAAGAGGCAATAATTTGTAACATATTCCATCAAGAGTTATCTACCTTGGTTGTCTGATGCCCCTAAACATATTCATAAACTTTAAAGTCAATACCATGAATGGTTATTGAGATACAAACTAGATAGTAGCTTGCACGCAAAATCTTTACTAAATTTTCTATTGCATGCAAAACTTTAACCAAAATTTCTAAGTTAAAAAGGGACCATAATTCATATTAAATTCAGTCAAGAGTTATCTACCTTGGTTATCTGATGCCCCTGAACATATTAATAAACTTTCAAGTCAATACCATAAATGGTTTTTGAGATATAAGGTTGATAGTAACTTGCACGCAAAACTTTAACCAAAAGCTGCAATGCTGACACTGACGCCGACGCCAGGGCGACTACAATAGCTCTCATATTCTTCGAATAGTCGAGCTAAAAATGATGGTCCAACATAATAACGGCAATCAATAAACTTTACCCTAAGACTTCTATACTTTGGACATATACAAACAAAATGATAAGTATCTTCTATACAGTACAACACCGCTATATCGTCGACTGCTATTTCGCATTGACCAATATATATCGCGGTTGATCTATGGACCCCAAAATATATCGCATCATTTGCATAGGCTTACCGCAAAACTAATCTATCTCCTTCTATATCTATATGTATTTAAAAGAGTTTTGCGGTCAGTATTTAACATGCTAGTGCACTGACGCGCGGAAGTGATAACAGTTAAACACCCCAGGTGGTAAGCTATTGTGTTTGGGGGCAGTTGATGATTATGCAATCGAGTGTTAATGACTGGCATCAATGCAGGTTTGTCGGTAAAATTATCCAACCACAGTAATCAGCATTTAATTGTATGGACATATCAGCAGATATTGACAGCAGATACTGGATAAAATACACAAACATTGTCTTAAATCCACTGCATAAACCTTAATAATGGTATTTTTGTTTATTATGCTAGAGTGCATAATTTTACCATGGATTAAAAAGTCCCGGAAAATAGCCAATCTTTTTCAATTGAAGTAAACAATAAATGATAATTAGATCAGCGTTACCTGGTAATTTGTTTCATTTAAACATTAACAAGGCTCCTCATATCAATACATTATAATAAGTACACCTCAGCTTAATTTCAAAAATTGATAAATTGTAGTGGATAGGCAATTTTTACACAGAGTGCAAACAAATGAAGATCTGGCTTTTTTTTTATAGTGAAAGGGGAATAACTCCTAACTTAACAAGCCAATATCAGTTATAATTGAACCCGATTGCAAGATTATGGTCATAAACATTGTCTTAAAGTTTAAAAATGATTGTTTAAAAAAATGATGATGGTAGAGAGTAAAAAAAGTAAAATATTGCATTTTTTATGTTAAAAGGGGCATAACTCGTGACCTAATTTACCCACCTCTGCCACAATTGAACTCAATCAAAACATGGTCATAATCATTGTCATAAAATATGAAGATGATTGCTAAAAAAATAAAGATGTTAGAGTGTAAACAAAGTGAAATCTGGCATATTTTAATATTAAAAGGGGCATAACCCCTGACCTTATCAACCGCTCTCAGCTTAAATCGAACTCAATCGAGACTTATGGTCATAAACATTGTCATCAAGTTTGAAGATTGTTGTTCGAAAAATGAAGATGCTAGAGTGTAAATAAAGTGAAAACTGGAATTTTCTTTATATTAAAAGGGGCTTAACTCCTGACCTAATTGACCAATCTCAGCCATATTGGAACTCAATCAAGACCTTATGGTCATAAACGTTGCCATAAAGTTTGAAGATGATTGCTCAAAAGATGAAGATGCTAGAGCGTAAACAAAGTGAAATCTTGCATTTTATTATATTAAAAGGGGCATAACTCCTGACCTAATTGACCAATCTCAACCATATTTGAACTCAATCGAGACATTATGGTCATAAACATTGCCATAAAGTTTGAAGATGATTGCTCAAAAGATGAAGATGCTAGAGTGTAAACAAAGTGAAATCTTGCATTTTATTTGTATTAAAAGGGGCATAACTCCTGACCTAATTGACCGATCTCAGCCATAATTGAACTCAATTGTGACATTATGGTCATAAACATTGTCATGAAGTTTGAAGATGATTGCTAAAAAGATGAAGATGCTAGAGTGTAAACAAAGTAAAATCTGGCAATTTTGGAATATTGCTAGAGTGTAAACAAAGTAAAATCTGGCAATTTTGGAATATTAAAAGGGGCATAACTCCTGACCTAATTGACTGATCTCAGCCATATTCGAACTCAGTCGAGACATTATGGTCATAAACATTGTCTTAAAGTAAGAAGATGACTGCTAAAGAAATGAAGGTGATAGAGTGTAAACACTAAATTGTTGATGACGCATGACGGACGACAGACACTCACGGGATCACAATAGCTCACCCTGAGCTTTGCTCAGGTGAGCTAATAAAAAACCTTAAATTATGAGGTACTAAGTCAAGATAATGTTCATAACTAAAACCAGGTTTAAAAATCTTATACTCGTCTAAGTTGTGGTTTTTATCAACCGAGCCAAACCATTCTTGTTTATAACAATCTATAATGCGAGCTTTGAATATTGGTGTTAAATTTTTGACTAGAGGATAGCCATTTTGGTTTGCTGACAGAAATGGTTTTAGCTATTTTGGTTCGGTACCATCTTAGGATCATTCCTGTAAGTTTTATCGAAATCTGTTCAGTGGTTTAGGAGGAGATGTCGTTTAAAGCAAAAGTTGACAACACAGGATGCATTAGGAATGACAGAAAAAAGCTTATCACAATTCCTCACCTGAACACTTCTGGTGAGCTAATAAAAGTCAGCCTTTTTGGCAAAGCACATTTGCACTACTTTACCCGATTCCACTGGCCTTACTTAAATAAATGAGGAGAGATACATTCCGCTGATTGACTATTTCCACAAGCTAGAATATCTTGAAAGTCTTTGAGAGACAGTGAGGAGCAGCAATGAGGAGAATTCTGACCTGAGAGGTGTGAATTTTTTCCTAAACACCAATGGTATAAGTGTGAATGAGGAATCCAAACTGATTATAGAGCAACTGTTGCCCATACTAAGCCCGGAGACACGTACAGGGGAAGTTGAGCATTGAACCTGGTGGCAAAGAGATCCACCATTGGTTTCCCCAATGTTTGGAAGAGATTGGCTACTAGACAAGTGTTTGATTACCACTCTTTTTGGAGAACTTTCCTGTCCCAAGACAGGAGGTCTACTAACACACTCTTTTTCATGGCTTGACTTGACAACACATTAGTGACCAAGCTTCGACAGTGACAGTGACTGTGAATGTGTCCCTCCTTGGTGATTGATGTAAGAGACTAAGTGCTGTGGTGTTGTCTAATGAAATTAGGACAGAGTGACTTGTGACTTGAAGCTGAAAATCTCTAGATGTTTCAGTGTGTTTGAGACAGGGAGACTCTGAGATAATGGGTCATTGTGATAGCAGGATGAACTGAAGAGGAGGAAGCCTAGTGGAACTAGATCGGAAGCCTCTTTGAGGGATCCCAAAAGAGACAGGAATTCCCTGGCAGACAGGGATCTCCAAGGAAGGAGGTACTGAACCAGTGAAATGATGTTTTACACTCTTGTGAATGGGACACAAACTATAGGTTATGTGCAATGAGGAAATTCATTCAAATGAAGTCCTGAGATGGGACAATAGCAGACTTGTCTAGATTGGGGATGAGACCCAAACTGATTGACAGGTTGATCCTATATGAAGAGATGAGGATTGATGTGGAGAAGAAACCAGTCCTTGAAATACTGGAGCTGCCGAAGGCCATGAGTATGAATCTTGTAATCTATTGGGCTGTGGAAAGGCCGAAGGGGAGAGCTTTGAATTGGTAAATTGTTTTACCATCCATGAAGTAAAGGTATTTCCATTATGAATGATGGATAGGGATGTTAAAGTAAGCATCCATATGATGATGAGAAATGTCCAATGTGAAGGATGGCTGTGGAGCAGATGGAAGTGGATGTTTTGCTCCAATGTGATGTGTGTTGCTAAGACGAGAGGTTTATTACTGGTCTCCAGGTGCCTATACAGTCAGATATCGTTATTACTGGTCTCCATGTGCCTATACAATCAGGTCTCGTTATTCCGTTATTTGTAGTCAATTGGACCAGTGTTTCATTTTGAATGAAGCATATGTTTGAACAAGCCATTTATATAATAATGGTCAAATACAACAGTTTGTATCCATGCTTTTATGCTTGTATTAAATGGTATAATGTTTGTATTTTTATTTGTGTATTAATTATAACAAAATGCAGATTATACCATTAAATCAGTCTAAATGAAATATTACAGGAAAGGGGAAAAAGCCAGTATGCTGTACCCGGTATGCAGGGATTGTATTAAACATATAGTGAAATGGATTACCTGTATATCATTATGACAGGTGTCAAAGTTAGGGGTTATAAAACTTACAGATAGTAGATTTTAACAAACATTTTCACACTTACGTTTAAGATTGATGCATAATTAATGGGAAAACAATTTTTGTTGCAAAATAAAATAATGTCTTTGTAAAAATTAAATAGTGTGTTTGTTGATTTGACTGACTTAAGCAGTGATGTAAATTAACCATATTTAGTAATAAAGAGGTAAATTCTGATATAACACAAATAAGTATGCAAGAAAATTTAGCTGATAAAGTTATAACAGCTAATGGAGTGAGCTTAGTTTTGGAAATGAACGCATTTATGGTGTGCAGTTTCAGGGATAGGAAGACATTAGTACTCTGTTACACTTTTCCTGAAAGAACAGTGTCAATGACCGATTACAGGTACATGCTATCACATTATAGCTGCCAAATGTAGCATTGGCATAAAAAACACAGAGAAAAAAGTAGTAAGGAAACTGATAAGCCTTAAGCGCTATAAAAAACGTCCTAAAACACAACGAAAAAATTGGTCAGAAAAAAAAAAAACATCTTCTGACTCAAAAATAGCTTAGGTGATAGACAATAACTGTGAAGAAATGACAAAGATCTCTCCATCAAATTCTCCTGAACCAAAATGTAAAAGAATAAAACTAGACTCTCCATCTAAAATCGATACAGACAATTCTCAAAGAGCACCTGAAAACCCAACATCGGTCTCTCAAAAACAAGATCTTCAACAATTTGAGACGGCATCAACAAAAATCTACGAGGCCATGTTACACACTAAATATTTTAACTCTAGGCCTTGTGGTTTCTGACTTCTTTAAGAAGATTTCTCTAGTTTTTCCTATATATCCTCAGGTATTGAGTTCTCTCCATATTGATATTCACGGGCTATTTACACTAGTGCAACAGTTGACGTCAAGTGTGACGTAATTTTACAAACTAGAGAAACCTTCTTTTTATTGAAAATGTTAGGGAAACAGGTAAAAATATTCATTTAATAAAGAAGTACCGATTTTCTACCATTTTCACTAATGCTTCTTTTTATGAATTTTTTAAGCCACTTGTTAAATCTAGCGGTAATATTCAGCAAGCATACGATCACTGATTTATGCAAAGGAACATCTGATCTTAAAATAGTGTAGGTTTGATTATGAATACACTTCTCAACAATACTATGTACAGAAGTCATTTAGAGCCATAACTGTTATTCATATGATAGTAAACATTATACTTGATAATTGTAAAACGACATGCTCATTTAACGTTTGAATAGGGTTTTTACACCCAAAATTGTAAGGACTCTCTGGTTGAAAGGATACAAAATTAAGGAAAATTGCTGTTGTGCCCCATTTACAAAACTCGGAGGGCACCCTATAACATGAACACTTTCAGTGTGATAGTGTTTCTTGTTCTCATTTGGATCATCTTATATTTTACAAACAAATCTGTTCCTTGATTAAGAACACAGAACTTCAATGCAACTGTTGTTTACAGATTTTGTCTCTATATGTGCACCATACTCATGGCAGACTCATTTTCAGTTTATCAGTTTTCAGAACTCAAGAAGCCATTTTGGAAATTTTTTTGACTGTTGTTGGGTTTTGACAGTTATTTTTTTTAATTTGTTTTTAATTACCATTGAAAATTAATTACATTTGAAGGGAAGATATTGATGCATATGATGATATATTTAAAATGAAAGTGAAGGATTGTTTTGTTCATTTTTCTTGCAATAACTTCTTATGCTGACGAGAACTGGATACTCCAGGATAAGTATATGTAAAATCAAGTGACCCCTGGGGTGGGGTAAATTTTGACCCGTAGGTCATGATTTGGACAAACTTGGTAGGGGTCTACTAGGCCAAGTTACACACTAAATACCTTAACTCTAGGCCTTGTGGTTTCTGACAAGAAGATTTCTCTAGTTTTACCTATATAAGTATATGTAAAATCAATTGACCCATGGGGCAGGGTAAATTTTGACCCCAGGGCCATGATTTGAACAAATTGGTAAAGGTGTACTATGCCATGTTGTGCTCAGGTGATTTTCTTTTACATAAATGTATATGCTTGCGATAGGTGCAGAGGATTTGAATATATCATCCTAAATGACTGAGATATTGGCATTTTTTCAAGGAGGATATGAATCTTGGTCAATCGGGAGTAGCATCCCTTGTATTATTTATAATGATAAATTACATGACCCACTTTTCCTGCCAGACACCTTTGCTTATATTTAGTTCCCTACTTTTAGCAGGTATATGTGCTCAATGTTTACATAATTATGCTGCCATGTTTGCGGTCAAGCCTGATTCTTTTGCATAAAGTTTGATTTAAAATTTTAATTGCTAGATTGACATCTATATAGCGACATAAAGTAGTAACTAAGCAACTGTTAAGTACTTACAAAACAAATTTGTATCTATGTATTGTGTGATGTCTGACCTCCAATCCATTTTCTCCCAAGAAGATAGCTATTGCACGCATCTGGTGTTATGAAATACAATTACATTGTTCATTCAATCTAAATTAAATATACACATGCATGCATACATGTTCAGTGACATAAAAGAAAACATTCAATCAAAGATAAATTTTATGGAAACTATATGTGTAATAATATGGAATTTAGAGATTTCTTTTCATGTTATCATGTGGTGAACTTGTGTTTTCATGGAAAAGAAGAGATCAGTAATTTGACTAAAAACACATATCTCTATTCTCCAAGACAGTATGTTAATCTTCTATTGTAATGGCTGGCAATCATTTTCTGATTATTATGGCCATATTTCAGACCTAGCAGTAAAGGATAACACACAAATAGGGTCCTGTTTTTTGTTGTTTTTTTTGCTGAAAAGACAGCATCGGAAGAGACAGTGGTTGGATACAAGATTCCCTTGCTCATTTCGCAACAGACTCCCTAGTACTTTTACATGTCCGGGGAATAGCACCCAGTTCCTGGGTAGAACCAGTACTGAGGGCTCCAAGTTCCCATAGCACTTTGTGAGTACCAGGCAATGGTATCTGGTACAAATTTTATACGTGTTTGGTTTGATGCTATCACCGGAGGAATGTGCCCCAGTTGAGATTCAAAACCCAGTTCTCCTGATATTATGTTGATTATGTTTGTACTGATGAGGAAGGGAGAGAAAAAGAAAACATGTTCTGTGCAAATAATGACTTGTTCATTTATTATTTGCATGTGTGTGTGTGTATGCGTGTGTGTAAAAAGAGAGAGAGAGAGAAAGAGGTAAATAAAGAGGGAAATAAAAATGTGTACATTAGAACTACAATGTAGGTATATGCTTAAATTATGATTATCTTTTTTGATGTGTTTGAGAGAGAGCGAGCATACGAGCAAACACTGCAGAAAGATAAAAGGTCCTGGAAAATTCATGGAAGCAATATCTGGGACAAA
>CM037785.1:62891660-62936450 GCA_021229015.1 Solen grandis
AACTTTATGACAAGGGTTTATTCCCTTTTAAAATCTGGGGACAAATTTCGTTTTATGGCGGGGATATGGGGCCCCTTTAAGGGGGTCATAATTTATCCCTTCCTTTTTTAAATTTTAAAAACCCAATCCCAATTTTTAGTTTTTTTTTTGCACTGTAGCATTTTCTTTTCTTAAGAATCATTTTCCCAAAACTCTATGAAAATGTTTATAGCCATATTTTTTTGGGCCCAAAGGTTCGTTTTATGGCTGTATATGTCAATAAGGTCAGGAGTTAGGGGCCCCTTTTTTTTAATATATAAAAAATTAAATTTCATTTTATTTGCACTTTTGGCATCTTCATTTCTAAAAATAATCATTTCAAATCTTTAAAACAATGTTTATACCCATATTTCTTTCTGCCAAGTTCGATAAGGGCCCGGGATCTGCCAATTAGGTCAGGAGTTTTTCCCCCCTTTTTTTGATTTTAAATTTGTGTTTTTTTTAAGCCATTTTTTTTTAGTCAAGTTTGATTTCCCAAATTTTTGACAAAAGGCTTTCTTTAGTTCGTGGGAATTATAAATAATCTGATGGATTTTTGTTTTTCAGTAAAAATTGGGGCTAAAAATTTAATAACTTCTACAGGAAATGATAACTTTTTTTCTCGGGTTTTTGATGGGGCCCTTTGGGGGGCCCCTTGGCCTTCTTGTTTGAAAATACCCAAAAAAGAACAATTTTTTTTATCTTAAACAGTGAAATTTAAATTAAAAGTTATTTGTCGAAGGGTTTAGTATTTGGGACATGAATATCTTTTTGCGTTATTTCCCTTTTTTGGGGGGGGGGGGGGGGAGGAATAATTTTATATATCGCAAAAACAGATGGGTTTTAAACCTAAAGAAAGTACATTTTTGGGAATTTCAAAAGACCTTTCTAACCATACCGGGTTTTTTTAAAATCGGACATATAGTTGCATAAAAGAAAGAATTTCTGGAAAAAAAGAAAAAAAAATTTCCTTGTGCTTTGCAGTTGACCCCGGGTTGATATTTCGTAGAAAAGGAATCTTGTATACTTTTTAACATTTTAAAGAGGACTAGTGATATTTCCCTTTCCCTTGCAAAACACGAAGATTGAATATTATTGTGGGTTATCTTAAAGAGGGGGTTCTGGAAAAATTAGCATTATGAAATTATAACTGAAAACAAAGCCACATATTCCATTTTGAATCCAATGACTTTAAAATTTTAATTATGTTATATGACATCACATATTTCCTCTGTTTTACATTTATGTTTGCACTCTACAGCTGTCAATTCGGGACGGATTTCCTTCAATTTTTAAAGATGGTGTATTTCAGAAAATAAAATAAGTATGATCAGGTTTGATATGGTTTGAAGTGCAGAAAGCCCTTTCTTTTGTCCAGGACAAAAGAAGTCTAATTATTTTTTTTATTTTTTTTCTTCCTTACTAAACGCTTATTTTTATATGTTGCAATAGTCCTAGGACGATGAAATTTTTATGGCTTATTAGTCTCGTGAGGAAATTTTGATTTAAATGATTTTCAGCACCCTTTGACGTCACATGACGTCACAGCTAAAAATAGTGAAAAATGGTGTTCGCGCTCTACAGCCGCCATTTATGGTCGGATTTTCTTCAAATTTTCAGAGATGGTACATCTTGAAACTAAGATGTGCATATCCTTTCAGCTAACCTAAATTCCGAAAGACCGAAGTACTGTGGCTGAAATAAGATTCGAACATAGGACCAAAAATTTCCTTTCAGGATTAAAGAGCTTCTTAGAGCCAATTAGGTCAGGAGTTATGCCCCTTTTGATGTTTAAATTTGTGTGTTTTAAGCCATATTTTTTTAGTCAAGTTTGACTTCAAATTTTGACAACAGGCTCTCTTTAGTTCGTGGAATTATAAATAATCTGATGGATTATGTCTTCAGTACAACTATGCTATAATTTAATAACTTCTACAGGCAATGATAACAGTTTTTCTCAGGTGAGAGTCTTTAGGGCCACCTTGGCCGTCTTGTTGAAAATATCATAAAGAGCAATTTTTTTTATCATGATACAGTGCAGTGTATTAAGTTATTTGTCGAATGGTAGTAGTTGAAATTTTTATGGCTTATTAGTCTCGTGAGGAAAATTTTGATTTCAATGATTTTCAGCACCCTTTGACGTCACATGACGTCACAGCTAAAAATAGTGAAAAATGGTGTTCGCGCTCTACAGCCGCCATTTATGGTCGGATTTTCTTCAAATTTTCAGAGATGGTACATCTTGAAACTAAGATGTGCATATCCTTTCAGCTAACCTAAATTCCTTCAGGATGAGATAGAAAGTTGGAACTTACACAGTTTGCAGTTCTGCAAAAATTTTACATATATCTTGAGTCGTGACGTCATATGACGTCATGAGTTATTGCAGTAAAGTATGCGCTTTTGAGCAACAGCATTTTCAGCACCCTATGACGTCACCTGACGTCAGAGCTAAAAATAGTGAAAAATGGTGTTCGCGCTCTACAGCCGCCATTTATGATCAGATTTTCTTCAAATTTTTACAGATGGTACATCTTGAAATTAAGGTGTGAATATTTTGTCAGCTAACCTTAATTCCGAAAAACCGAAGTATTGTGGCTGATGTAAGATTCGAACATAGGACCTTTAAACTAGAAATCAAGTTTGCAGTCATGTCCTGACGTCATATGACATCATGTTACGTCACAGACTAATACTTAGTTCTTATCATTTGCTTTAATTTCGGAATATAAGGTCAATTGTTCAGCATGAACATGAAATACTACCAGAGATGAGTCATTACATGAAACTTCTATCTCCTGCTTTTTGCATTAACACAGCTTGCAGAAAGTCCTATCATTCGTTTTCACGAATTACATCTAGTTATTATTTTTATTCTTTATTTCTTCCTAACTAAACGCTTATTTTTATATGTTGCTATACTCCTAGGACGATGAAATTTTTATGGCTTATTAGTCTCGTGAGGAAATTTTGATTTCAATGATTTTCAGCACACTATGACGTCACATGACGTCACAGCTAAAAATAGTGAAAAATGGTGTTCGCGCTCTACAGCCGTCATTTATGGTCGGATTTTCTTCAAATTTTCACAGATGGTACATCATGAAACTAAGGTGTGCATATCCTGTCAGCTAACCGAAATTCCGAAAGTCCAAAGTTCTGTGGCTGAAATAAGATTCGAACATAGGACCGAAAATTTCATTTTAGGATTAAAGAGCTTCTGGATAAGATAGAAAGTTGAAACTTACACAGTTTGCAGTTCTGCAGAATTTCTACCTATATTTTGAGTCCTGACGTCATTCGACGTCATGTGACGTCATAAGCAAACTTCGTAATTTTCATTTTAGGGCAATGATTTCGACATGATGCCAGTTGTTCAGAATAATGAAAATTTCAGAGTAATGACAGTAAGGTATGCGATTTTGAACAAAAGCATCTTCAGCACCCTATGACGTCATGTGACGTAAGAGCTAAAAATAGTGAAAAATGGTGTTCGCGCTCTACAGTCGCCATTTATGGTCAGATTTTCTTCAAATTTTCACAGATGGTACATCTTGAAACTAAGGTGTGCATATCCTGTCAGCTAACCGAAAATCCGAAAGACCGAAGTTCTGTGGCTGAAAAAAGATTCGAACATAGGACCGAAAATTTCATTTTAGGATTAAAGAGCTTCAGGATGAGATAGAAAGTTGAAACTTACACAGTTTGCAGTTCTGCAGAATTTCTACATTTTTCTTGAGTCGTGACGTCATATGACGTAATGTTACGTCATAAGCATACTTCTTAATTTTCATTTTAGGGCAATGATTTCGACATGATGCCAGTTGCTCAGAATAATGAAAATTTCAGACTTTTGACAGTAGTGTATGCGCTTTTGAAAAAATGCATCTTCATTACCCTATGACATCATGTGACGTCAGGGCTAAAAATAGTGGAAAATGGTGTTCACGCTCTACAGCCGCCATTTATGGTCGAATTTTCTTCAAATTTTCATAGATGGTACATCTTGAAACTAAGATGTGCATATCCTATCAGCTAACCGAAATTCCGAAAGACCGAAGTTCTGTGGCTGAAATAAGATTCGAACATAGGACCGAAAATTTCATTTTAGGATTAAAGAGCTTCTGGATGAGATAGAAAGTTGAAACTTACACAGATTGCAGTTCTGCAGAATTTTTACATATATCTTGAGTCGTGACGTCATATGACGTCATGTGACGTCATAAGCATACTTCGTAATTTTCATTTTAGGGCAATGATTTCGACATGATGCCAGTTGTTCAGAATAATGAAAATTCAGAGTTATGACAGTAAAGTATACGCATTTGAACAAAAGAATTTTCAGCACCCTATGACGTCATGTGACGTCAGAGCTAAAAATAGTGAAATACTTAGTTCTTATCATTTGCACTTATTTCGGAATATAATGTTAATTGTTCAGCATGAACATGAAATACTACCAGAGGTGAGTCATTACATGAAACTTCTATCTCCTGCTTTTTGAATTAACACAGCTTGCAGTGCGAAAACCTATTGTTCTTCTTCTGTTTTATTTTTATTTTATTTTTAGGTTTTCGCATCGCTTGCGAAAACCTATTGTTCTTCTTCTGTTTTATTATTTTTTTTTTTTTTATTATTATTTTTCCGTCTCTTTTTTGTGAACGGCATATCAACAAGATAGGAAACAGTCACAGTTCTGATTTTTTTACCAGTTTTGTCCTAGGATCTGAATTTGATCCTAACGTCGAGAAAATTTTCATTTTTGTGTTAATTTTGCCGCTAGGGGGCGTTTTGTAAAAGTGACTAAGGGCTAATAACTCTGTTATTTGAAGTTCGATTGAAATGCGGTTTTTTGCATTGCGTTCCTTGTCAGTTACTTAATAAAATATGATAGTTTTCAAAAAGTTGCGTATATATAACTTTCGTGCTACAGGAGGTTGAATGTTCGAATCTCGAAAAAACTGTGAAATGAGGGCAGGTCTGCGAAAAATTTATCCACGTCTTTCAGGAATGAGATAGGAGAATTTTGTTTGTTGCATATGATTCGCAAGACATATACGCACAAAATATATAGTGTGGCGATTTTGAGAAATGCATGGTTTGTCCACAGTATGCGGTCAAACTTTACCAATATTTTCGAAAAGTCAACATTTTCAAAGCATGACTTTTAATGTTATTTGCAGCTCCTGACTTTATTTTTTATTCAATCTTCATCATTTTTTCACTGTTAATGCAGTTTTATAAAACAAATAAAATCATGGAAAAAAAATCAGCCATAATATGCAACGGTCAAGGTCATATACCAATTATTATTATTTTTATCGGCATAAAATACCTCAAAATCTAAAAATATTTTATAGAATGTATATGAACAAAAGTTTTAGTCTGTGAAGAGATCTTTTCAATGGTGTTTAGATTTTGAAGATCGGACTTCATTTGATCAAATGACCACAGTCCAAAGTTTGATCCTCTTATCAAACAATTGTATATCCATACGTTTCCTCTTTTTCGCTGCTCCTGACTTTATTTTTTGTTCAATCTTCATCATTATTTCACTGTTTATGCATTTTTATAAAACAAATAAATTCATAGAAAAAAATCAAGCATAATATGCAAAGGTCAAGGTCATATACCAATTATTATTATTTTTATCGGCATAAAATAGCTCCAAATCTAAAAATATTTTATAGAAAGTATATGAACAAAAGTTTTAGTTCTTTAAGAGCTCTTTCCAGTGATGTTTAGTCTTTGAAGATCGGACTTGATTTGGTCATATTACGGCAGTCCAAAGTTTGATCCTTTTTTGGAATAATTGTAAATCAGTTTTTATGCTTCAAATTGTGATATATAAGAAATAGAATGTTCGACTAGTGCGACTTGCGTACTTGATTGAACTATTTGCTGCATTGCTAGGTACCTAATGGAAAAATTGTAATCAATTTTGTTTCTCATTTTGCCGCTAGGGGGCGCTTAGCTTGAAAGCACTCTTCTACTTATAACTCAAAAAGTTAAAGCCTGATCCAAATGCGGTTTATTGCATTATGTTTCTTGTTGATAGCCTAATAAAATATGATAGTTTCTAGGTATGAGTGGCTGAAACTTTTTGAGCTAGCAACGGAAGGTTGAAAGTTCGAACCTCGCAAAAAACTGTGCAGATGAGGGTATGTGTACGAAAAACCTATCCGTTTTTGTTAGACATCAGATAGAAGAATTATGTTTGCTGCAAATGATTTGCAAGACATATACGCACAAAATATATGGGGTAGCGAATTTAATAAATGCATGGTTTGTCCTCTAGAAACGGTCAAACTTCACTAAATTTTAGGAAAAATTAAAATTTCGAAAAGATGTTTTTTGTCGCTCCTGACTTTATTTTTAGTTCATTCTTCATGATATTTTCACAAGTTATGTATTGTTATGTTTTAAAGGGCCTCACAATTAAAAAGTTAAAATGAAATTTCAAAGTTCAAGGGCATATTACGATTATTGTGTTTTTATTTGGCTCCAAATAGCTCCAAAACAAAAAATATTTCATTGAAAGTATATTAACAAAAGTTTTATTTCGTAAAGAGCCCTTTCCAGTGATGTTAAGGTTTTGAAGATCGGACTTGATTTGGTCATTTTACGGCAGTCCAAGTTTTGATCCTATTTAGAACAATTGTAAATCAGTTTTTATGCTTCAAATTGTGATATATAAGGAATAGAATGTTCGACTAGTGCGACTTGTATGCTTCATTGAACCATTTGCTGCATTTCTAGGTACCTAATAGTAAAATTTTACTCAATTTTGTTTCTCATTTTGCTGCTAGGGGGCGCTTGGCTTGAAATCACCCTTTATTACTAAAATGATTAAAGTCTGATTTTTATGCAATTTTTTGCATTCTGTTCCTTGGTGACATCAATTTGAAACAACACTAAAATATTTATGCGATATTTCATGAAAATGATAGTAATTCAATGCAACATTAGTTCGTTATAATGTTAAGTGGCATATCGCATTGTCGCGTGTCATTTTATACTGTTGTGTGTCGTTTGCAATTGTTGTTTATCGAGTACAATTGTCGTATGTCATCCTCATAAAGCAACACACACATATAATGTTGCAGTACCCGAAGTCTGTAAAAAAAGTTTTCAAGTTTGCGACTACATTACAGACAGGTAATACTTAGAAGTATTCTTCTTGGTAAAAAGTCTGCTTAAACATTGCGACAAAAATGTTTGAAAGATCACTGTATTCAACAGTATTCAAAAAGCCATTGAACGAAGAAATATGTTTTTCGAAACATGTGACTCGTGAACTGAATGGAATTGCTTTTGCGAAAACCGATGATATCGCTAATAAGTAGAAAAAACTGGTAGAAATTTCATAATTGTGCCTTTTTTCTATCATGGCGATATGCCGTTCACAAAAACCGGCGGAAAAATATTATTTTTCTAACCTTTTTTTGTGAACGGCATATCATCATGATAGAAAAAAGTCACATTTCTGATTTTTTTACCACTTTTGTCCTAAGATCTGAATTTGATCCTCACGTTGAGAAACTTTCATTTTTGTCTTAGTTTTGCCGCTAGGTGGCGTTTTGTAAAAATGACTAAGGGCTAATAACTCTGTTATTTGAGGTCCGATTCAAATGCGGTTTTTTGCATTGTGTTCCATGTCAGAAACTTAATAAAATATGATACGTTTCAATTATTTGCGTATATAAAAACTTTCGTGCTACAGGAGGTTGAAAGTTCAAATCTCGAAAAAACGATGAAATAAAGGTAGGTCTACGAAAAAAGTCCCCATTTTTTTCAGAGATGAGATAGGAGAATTATGTTTGTGGCATATGATTTGCAAGACATATACGCACAAAATATATGGTGTGGCGATTTTGAGAAATGCATGGTTTGTCCACAGTATGCGGTCAAACTTTACCTATATTTTCGAAAAATCAACATTTTCGAAGCATGACTTTTACGGTTATTTGCAGCTCCTGACTTTATTTTTTATTCAATCTTCATCATTTTTTCACTGTTAATGCATTTTTATAAAACAAATAAAATCATAGAAAAAAAAATCACCCATAATATGCAAAGGTCAAGGTCATATACCAATAATTATTATTTATATCGGCATAAAATAGCTCCAAATCTAAAAATATTTTATAGAAAGTATATGAACAAAAGTTTTAGTCTGTGAAGAGGTCCTTCCATTGGTGTTTAGTTTTTGAAGATCAGACTTCATTTGATCAAATAACCACAGTCCTAATTTTGATCCTTTTATCAAACAATTGTATATCCATATGTTCCCTCTTTTTTGCTGCTCCTGACTTTAATTTTTGTTTAATCTTCATCATTATTTCACTGTTTATGCATTTTTATAAAACAAATAAAATCATAGAAAAAAATTCAAACATAATATGCAAAGGTCAAGGTCATATACCAATAATTATTATTATTATCGGCATAAAATAGCTCCAAATCTAAAAATATTTTATAGAAAGTATATGAACAAAAGTTTTAGTCTGTGAAGAGGTCTTTCCATTGGTGTTTAGTTTTTGAAGATCGGACTTCATTTGATCAAATGACCACAGTCCAAAGTTTGATCCTCTTATCAAACAATTGTATATCCATATGTTTCCTCTTTTTTGCTGCTCCTGACTTTAATTTTTGTTCAATCTTCATCATTATTTCACTGTTTATGCATTTTTATAAAATAAATAAAATCATAGAAAAAAAATCAAGCATAATATGCAAAGGTCAAGGTCATATACCAATTATTATTATGTTTTTTTTCGGCTCCAAATAGCTCCAAAATAAAAAATATTTCATTGAACGTATATGAACAAAGGTTTTAGTTCTTGAATAGCCCTTTCCATTTGTGTTTAGTTTTTGAAGATCGGACTTGATTTGGTCATTTTACGGCAGTCCAAGGTTTGATCCTCTTTAGAATAATTGTAAATCAGTTTTTATGCTTCAAATTGTGATATATAAGGGATAGAATGTTTGACTAGTGCGACTTGTATACTTGATTGAACCATTTGCTGCATTGCTAGGTACCTAATAGTAAAATTTTAATCAGTTTTGGTTCTCATTTTGCCGCTTGGGGCGATTAGCTTGAAATCACTATTAATAATTTAAAAAAAAATGAAGTCTGATTTTTATACGATTTCTTTTGCATTCTGTTCTTCGGTGACATCAATTTGAAATGACACAAAAAAGATAATGCGATATTTCATAAAAATGATAGTAATTCAATGCAACAGTTGTTCGTAATAGTGTTGACTGGCATATTGCATTGTCGTGTGTCATTTTATACTGTTGTTTGTCGTTTGCAATTGTTGTTTATCGAATACAATTGTCATTTGTCTCCATCATAAAGCAAAACACACATATAACATTGCAGTACCCGAAGTCCGTAAAAAATGTTTTCAAGTTTACAACTACACAACAGACAGGTAATACTCAAAAGTATTCTTCTTGGTAAAAAGTCTGATTATACATTGCGACAAAAATGTTTGAATGATCACTGTAAACAGTATTCAACAAGCCATTGAACGAAAAAATATGTTTTTCGAATCATGCGACTCATGAACTGAATGGAATTGCTTTCATGAAAACTGATGATATCGCGATTTCATAACTGACAGGTAATACTCAACAATACTCTCTTGGGTAAAAAGTCTGCTTAAACATTGCGACAGAAACGTTTCAAAGATCACTGTTAACAGTATCAACAAGCAATTGAACGAAGAAATGTTTTTCGAATTATGCGACTCGTGAACTGAATGGAATTGCTTTCATGAAAACCGATGATATCGCGACTACATAACTGATAGGTAATACTCAAAAATCTTCTTTTGGGTAAAAAGTCTTCTTAAACATTGCGACAAAAGTGTTTGAAAGATCGCTGTTAACATTATAAACAAGCCATTGAACGAAGAAATGTTTTTCGAATCATGCGACTCGTGAACTTAATGGAATTGCTTTTGCGAAAACCGATGATATCGCGATTGCGATTCTAGTTAGGTTTTCGCATCGCTGGGCGAAAACCTATTGTTCTTCTTCTGTTTTATTTATTTATTTTTTTTTTTATTATTTTTCCGCCGGTTTTTGTGAACGGCATATCGCTATGATAGAAAAAAGGCACAATTATGAAATTTCTACCAGTTTTTTCTACTTATATGAACTTAATCCTTACGTTGAGAAAATTTTCATTTTTGTCTTTGTTTTTCCGCTAGGGGGCGCTTTGTATAAAATCATAAAAAGAGGAGTAACTCTGTTATTTGGGGTCCGATTCAAATGCGGTTTTTTGCATTATGTTCACTGATGATAGCCTAATAAAATATGATAGATTTCAATGATTGGCGTACATAAATCTTTTGAGCTACGGAAGGTTGAAAGTTCAAACCTTACAAAAAATGGTGAAAATGAGGGTAGGTCTACGAAAAACCTATCCAGTTTTTTCAGAGATGAGATAGAAGAGTTCTTTTTGTTGCATATGATTTGCAAGACATATACGCACAAAATATATGGGTTGGCGATTTTGAAAAATGCATTGTTTGTCTTCTAGAAACGGTCAAACTTTACTAAATTTTGGGACAAATTAACATTTGAACACATTTGTGTTGCTCCTGATTTTATTTTTTGTTCCTTTTCCATGAAATTTTCACACTTTATGTAGTTTAATGTTCTGAATGTTCCAGAGAAATTTTTTTTAAAACATATTGCAAAGGTCAAGGTCATATCATGATTATTGGATTTTTAAACGGCCTCAAATAGCTCAAAAACTAAAAATATTTCATTGTTATCATGTGCGGATAAGATTTAGGTCTTGAAGAGACCTTTCAAATGATGTTTAGTTTTTGAAGATCGGGCTTGATTTGGTCATTTTATGGCAGTTCAAAGTTTATCCTCTTTGGAAAAATTGTAAATTTGTTTTCAAAGTTTGAATTTAGTTATTTTTTTGTGTGATTATCCTGAAGTTTAAAATCTTATAATTCAAGTAAAATAATCTTGATCAAAATCGGTTGTGAAATGTAGTATCTATGACATGACAAAGTTAATGGTTTCTGGAGAAAAAAAAAGCTTCTTATCCTGACGAGGATTACATGTATATGCAAGCTAAAGAGGCAGACTGTCTTATCTCAAGTAGAATGAGTACCGCTGATCAATTATGTAGGTCAGCCTTTGGAGATTGGTAGCTATGTTTAAAAGCAGACTGACTTATCTTAGCCACCAATGCAGTACACTGTTATTGAAGCGAATAAATCACTATAAGTTTCTGCTCTCATCCTTACCTCTCTATCTGTCTCTCTCTCTCACATAGATTTAATTGGGCATAATGAAAAATATAGCTATGAAAATCTCAACATTAATGTTTTTATGCTAGAGTCAGTTTTGCAAACAATAAGTAATGTGTACCTTTGCATATACCTTTCTACACAAGTTTTTAAAAGTGTATATATGATTGTAAGGTTACTTGATTTCTGAATACATCTCAGCCTTAGAAAATATCTGCATCATAACAATCATTTACGAATTTTATGAATTTCATATATAATAACTTTATTATGTGTATATACAGTGCGGCTTGTGTGCAAGTCGGCACACGGAACGCACGTTACACGGACACGGAACGCACGTTGCACGGACACGGAACGCACGGTACACGGTGCGCGCACGTTACACGTTTGGTTCATATACACGATACGATCCATGCACGATACTAACGCTGCCAGTTTATTCGGTTAACTTGGTTTTCGTGCATTGACTTCTTTACGCGTCATTTAAAGGAGAAAGCTAAATGATCACTCATTATTGGGAGACAGACAAAACAACCATCCACTGATGATTTTACAAGACGTATAAAAAATCAATGAGTGTGGTTAGAGCGTCAGTTTTACTTTCTCTCTCTCCCCCCCCCACCCCCTCTCCCTCTCTCTGTCATAGATGTAACATATAAATCACAATACACCACTACAGCATAGTTATAATACTGCTGTAATCAATTGATTAGGTAGAAAATACTTAAAAAATAGGATTTCAAATTAAAAAGTCAGTTGTATTGAAATCATTCAGTATTGTATTGAAAACGAGGACACTTTACGTAATCATAACAACAAAGTTGATAAACTACAGGCTAGATTCACGCGTATATAGCACCTTGGAAGATAGAATTTTCAATATTAAGGGATTTTAATTATAAACATTGCATAAGTCTTACATAGGTTGGAAACATTAGCATTACAGGCAAAAAAAATCATCATGTGATGTACAGGTAATCAGCTAAGTAAGCTTTTAAATCAACCTAAATTTAAGTGTGAGATTAAAAAAAAAGAGAGAAACAGACAGGGAGAGAGACAGTGAAGTACCATGAGAATTAATCGAATACTGCACTGATACATAGATAGCATAGTGTAATAAACAATAACTGATGCTAGTCTAATAACAGAGTATCATGTTCGTGTAGAAAAAATGTGGTACCGGGTGACTCATGAAAGCAAATCGAAACAACTGTGTTACGGATTTTTACAAAGTATTAAAGTTTCAATGGAGAAAGATTATATAGATATGGCATGGTTTCTTCTATAAAATGATTGTCATGTTATATATACTAATGACAACATGCTTATAGGTGATTTGACCAACCAGTAACACACATCCTTATATACACATGATCTAGGATAGGATACGGATATGAAGTAAGTTTATAATATTGTATTCTTATTGGGCACCAAATTGCACCAAATAAAAAAAAACATGATTTGGTGATGTAATATTGGTAAAAATTTGATCTTTTTTGGTTACATTTTCTTTTGCTTCAAATTGTGATGTATAAAGAAAAGTATTCGACTTGTGCTTCTTGTATACTTGACTGAACTTTCTTCAATGGTGGATTATTTTAGACATTTCGTGTGTTCGTGTCTTCATTCCGAAAGGCAAAAGGCGAAATAACAAAAACATGCCATAATGTCGTTATTTTACCTTTTGCCTTTCGGTGCAAAAACACGAAAACACAAAATATTCCAGGCGAAATAATGAAATTTTAACAGGCAAAGCAAAAAAAAAGTACCCTAATTGAATAAAAACTTTCCTCTTTGAATGTTTCATGTTTGCAGGTAGAAACCATTTCATTTTGGCGCCCTTTAGTTGTCGTGTTCTTGTGTTCGCACCCTAAACCTGAAAGGCGAAGACACGACACTGTAGCAGATTTCGTGTTGTCGTGTTTTTGCGCATCAAAAGGAAAAGTCGAAATAATAAGATAGCACTATGGTTTCGCCCTCCGGTTTCTATTTGTATTTATGATCAGGGGACTGTGGTGGCTGATTTCTGCCATTTCGCCCGAAAGGCGAAATAACGAAAAATGCCACAATGTCTTTATTTTGCCTTTCGGGGCAAGGACACGACAACACGAAACATGTCAAGTGAAATATACATTTTTTAAAGGCGAAAGGACAAAATGTTTCGTCTTTGAATGCTTTGAGTTTCTCCCTCCAGATTCTCATCCTATATAGGGTCACCAGTTTCCTGCTTTGTGCATATAGTCAGCAGTTTCCAGCATGTCTTACATAAGAACTTGCTTATATCATATATAAATTGAACTTTTCCATACTAATTTTTTCAGTATTACATTTTCATATAATTATTTACTCTATGTTCTTAATGTAAGCAGATTCTTCAGTGATTAAGAATAACCACGGATGGCAAAACCAGAAGTGTTGTCATTTTGTTCCTTCAACTTTTTTGTTAGTCGAAAACACTACAACAGGAAATCTGCTATATCGTGGTGTCTGATGTTTATAACCCAGGACATGAAACATTCAAAGATGAAACTTTTCTTTCCTTCACCTATTAAAATTTTGTTACTTTGCCAGGCATATGTTGTGTCTTTGACCCAAAAAGCAAAAGGCGAAATAATGACAATATGGCATCTTTTCATTCTTTCGCCTATTAGGGTCAAGATACAATATAAGACAGATAAATGGTTCTGACATAAAAGGTTTCGTACTGCTAAGAAGAAACATTCTAAGACGATACTTTTTTTCATTCGCCTGTTAAAATTTTGTTATTTTGCCTGGCATATTTAATTTCTTCACAACGACAATATGGCATGTTTTGTAATTTCACCTTTCGCCTTTCAGAGTGAAGACAAGAACACACTAAACTGCAGAAATCCTAATTTACTGCATTTCTAAAAACTAAAATGTAATATGTAAATAAATTTGTTTATCGTTTTGCTGCTATTGGAGATTTTGCTTAATATCATTTTTGAGTAGCCTGACTATAGTATAGGGGTTACTTTGTATGTTCCTTTCAATGACACGGAGTGCAGTGCGCAAGAACCATAACTCTACCTTGTGCACTTTTTGAGTTATTCCCCTTTGATAGAATTTCTTGTCCAGAGCATAACTTTGTCATCATAAGTTTGAATGACTTGAAACTTCATATGTATGTTCTTTGCAATGACGCCAAGTGCAGTGCACAAGAACCATAACTCTACCTTGTGCACTTTTTGTGTTATTCCCCTTTGATAGAATTTCTTGTCCGGAGCATAACTTTGTCACCATAAGTTTGAATGACTTGAAACTTCATATGTATGTTCTTTGCAATGACGCCAAGTGCAGTGCACAAGAACCATAACTCTACCTTGTGCACTTTTTGAGTTATTTCCCTTTGATAGAATTTATTGTCCAAAGCATAACTTTGTCACCATAAGTTTGAATGACTTGAAACTTCATATGTATGTTCCTTGCAGTGACGCGGTGTGTGCGCATGAACCATAACTCTTCCTTGTGCACTTTTTGTGTTATTTCCCCTTTGATAGTATTTTTTGTCCGGAGCATAACTTTGTCATCATAAGTTTGAATGACTTGAAACTTCATATGTATGTTCCTTGCAATGACGCCAAGTGCAGTGCACAAGAACCATAACTCTACCTTGTGCACTTTTTGTGTTATTCCCCTTTGATAGTATTTTTTGTCCGGAGCATAACTTTGTCATCATAAGTTTGAATGACTTGAAACTTCATATGTATGTTCCTTGCAATGACAAGGAGTGCAGTGCATAAGAACCATAACTCTACCTTGTGCACTTTTTTAGTTATTTCCCTTTGATAGAATTTCTTGTCCGAAGCATAACTTTGTCACCATAAGTTTGAATGACTTGAAACTTCATTTGTATGTTCCTTGCAATGACGCGAAGTGCAGTGCGCAAGGACCATATGTCTACCTTGTGCACTTTTTGTGTTATTCCCCTTTGATATAATTATCCCTAGGGGGCGTTTTGTAAAAGTCACTAGAGGCTAATAACTCTGTTATTTGAGGTCTGATTCAATTACGTTTTTTTTGCGTTGTGTTGCTTGTCATAAGCCTAATCAAATATGATACATTTCAATTTCTATTGTTTAAAAATGTGATTGAATTGCGAAAACCGATGATATCGCAATTCTGATTGCGATTCTAGTTTTTTTATTATTTTTCTAACCCTTTTTTGTTAACGGCAAATCTCCGTGATCAGAAAAGCCACATTATGAAATTTTAATCAGTTTTTACCACGTATTTGAAGATGATCCTAACGTTGAGAAAATTTTCATTTTTGTCTTACTTTTCCCGCTAGGGGGCGTTTTGTATGAAATTTATTAATGGCTAATAACTCAGTTATTTGAGGTCTGATTCAAATGTGGTTTTTCGCATTGTCTTCCTTGTTGATAGCCTCATAAAATATGATAGGTTTCGAGGGTACGTGTCGCGAAAGTTTTTGAGCTACAGAAGGTTGAATGTTCGAACCTCGCAAAAATCTGTGCAAATGAGGGTAATGTCTACGAAAAACCTATCCATTTTTGTTAGAGATCAGATAAAAGAGTTCTGTTTGCTGCAATTGACATATACGCACAAAATATATGGGGTGGCGAATTTAAGAAATTCAGGGTTTGTCCTCTGGATGCGGTCAAACTTCACTAAAATTTAGGAAAAATTAAAATTTCAAAAACATGTTTTTTGTCACTCCTGACTTTATTTTTGGTTCATTCTTCATTAAATTTTCACAAGTTATGTATTGTTATGTCTGAAAGGGGATCACAATTAAAAAGTTAAAAAATAAATGAAAAGGTCAAGGTCATATTACGATTATTGTGTTTTTATTCGGCTCCAAATAGCTCCAAAACTAAAAATATTTCTTTGAGAGTATATGAACAAAAATTTTAGTTCTTAAAGAGCTCTTTCCATTGATGTTAAGTTTTTGAAGATCGGACTTGATTTGGTCATTTTACGGCAGTCCAAAGTTTGATCCCTTTTTGGAATAATTGTAAATCAGTTTTTATGCTTCAAAATGTGACGTATAAGAAATAGAATGTTCGACTAGTGCGATTTGTATACTTAATTGAACTATTTACCGCATTGCTAGGTACCTAATGGTAAAATTTTAATCAATTGTGTTTCTCATTTTGCCGCTAGGGGGCGCTTAGCTTGAAAGCATTCTTCTACTTATTACTCAAAATGTTGAAGTCTGATCCAAATGCGGTTTGTTGCATTGTATTCCTTGTTGATAGCCTAATAAAGTATGATAGTTTCTAGGTTTGAGTGGCTGAAACTTTTTGAGCTACTAACGGAAGGTTGAAAGTTCGAACCTCGCAAAAAACTGTGCAGATGAGGGTAAGTCTGCGAAAAACCTATCCATTTTTGTTAGAGATCAGATAGAAGAATTCTGTTTGCTGCAAATGATTTGCAAGACATATACGCACAAACTATATGGGGTGGCAAATTTAAGAAATGCATGGTTTGTCCTCTAGAAACGGTCAAACGTCACTAAATTTTAAAAAAATTAAAATTTCAAAAACATGTTTTTGTCGCTTCTGGCTTTATTTTCTTTTCATCTTCATGAAATTTTAAACGATATGTATATATGTTTGAAGGGCCTGGCAATTAAAAAGTAGAAAATAAAAAAGGTTTGGCAGCATATGAGTATATGAACAAAAGTTTTAGTTTCCAAGAGCTCTTTCCAGTGATGTATAGTTTTTGACGATCGGACTTGATTTGGTCATTATACGGCAGTCCAAAGTTTGATCCATTTTTGGAATAATTGTAAATCAGGTTTTATGCTTCAAATTCTGATACATAAGAATAAAAAGTTTGACTTGTGCGACAAGTATACTTGATTGAACTATTTTGTGCATTGCTAGGTACCTAATGGTAAAATTTTAATCATTTTTATTCTCATTTTGCCGCTAGGGGGCGCTTTTCTTGAAATAATTCTTTTGCTTATAACTCAAAAAGTTGAAGTCCAATTCGAATGCGGTTTTTTGCATTCTGTTCCCTGTTAATAGCCTAATAACATGATAGATTTGAGGGTCCATGTGTCTGAAAGCTTTGGAGCTACGGAAGGTTGAATGTTCGAACCTCGCAAAAAAATACTGTGCATATGAGGGTAGGTCTACGAAAAACCTATCCGTTTTTGTTAGAGATCAGATAGAATTCAGTCTCCTGCATACCATTTGAAAGACGTATACAAACAAAATATGTGGGGTGGCGAATTTAAGAAATGCGTGGTTTGTCCTCTAGAAACGATCAAACTTCACTTAAATTTAGGAAAAATTAAAATTCCATAAACATGTTTTTTGTCGCTCCTGACTTTATTTTTTGTTTATTCGTCATGAAATTTTCACTTTCACACGTTATGTTTTGTTAAGTTTAAGGGCCTCACAATTAAAAAAAAAATAGAAACGGTCAAGGTCATATTACGATTATTGTGTTTTTATTCGGCTCCAAATAGCTCCAAAACTAAAAATATTTCATTGAGAGTATATGAACAAAAGTTTTAGTTCTTAAAGAGCTCTTTCCAGTGATGTTTAGTTTTTGAAGACTTGAATTGGTCATTATACGGCAGTCCAAAGTTTGATCCTTTTTTTTTTTAATAATTGTAAATTAGTTTTTATGCTTCAAATTGTGATATATAAGAAAAAGAATGTTCATACTTGTTTGAACTATTTGCTGTATTTGCAATTTTGTTTCTCATTTTGCCGCTAGAGAGCGTTTTGATTAAAATCACTGTTTTGCTTATAACTCAAAACGTTAAAGTCTGATTGAAATGCGGTTTTCAGCATTTTGTTCCTTGTTGACAGCACCACAGAATGTGATGAATGAGATGTGATGAATATATGGGAAAGTATGTTCTAACATTGCAAAAAAAATGCGGATTCAAATGCGGTTTTTTGCATTCTGTTCCTTGTTGATAGCCAAATAAAATATGATAGGTTTCGAGGGTACGTGTCGCTGAAAGTATTTGAGCTACAGAAGGTTGAAAGTTCGAACCTCGCAAAAAACTGTGCAAATGAGGGTAGGTATACGAAAAACCTATCCATTTTTGTTAGAGATCAGATAGAAGAATTCTGTTTGCTGCAAATGATTTGCAAGACATATACGCACAAAATATATGGGGTGGCGAATTTAAGAAATGTATGGTTTGTACTCTGGAAACGGTCAAACTACTATAAATTTTAGGAAAAGTTAAAGTTTCAAAAACATGTTTTTTATCGCTTCTGACTTTATTTTTTGTTAATTCTTCATGATATTTTCACAAGTTATGTATTGTTATGTCTGAAAGGGGATCACAATTAAAAAGTTAAAAAATAAATGAAAAGGTCAAGGTCATATTACGATTATTGTGTTTTTATTCGGCCCCAAATAGCTCCAAAACTAAAAATATTTCTTTGAGAGTATATGAACAAAAGTTTTAGTTCTTCAAGAGCTCTTTCCAGTGATGTTTATTTTTGAAGATCGGACTTCATTTGGTCATTTTATGGCAGTCCAAAGTTTGATCCTTTTTTGGAATAATTGTAAATCAGTTTTTATGCTTCAAATTGTGATATATAAGAAATAGAATGTTCGACTTGTGCGCCTTGTATACTTGATTAAACTATTTGCTGCATTGCTTGGTACCTAATGGTAAAATTGTAATCATTTTTCTCATTTTGCCGCTAGGGGGCGCTTAGCTTGAAATCACTCTTCTACTTATAACTCAAAAAGTTGAAATCTGGTTCAAATGTGGTTTGTTGCATTATATTCCTTGTTGAAAGCCTAATTAAAAATGATAGCTTCTAGGTATTAATGGCTGAAACTTTTTGAGCTAGTAACGGGAGGTTGAAAGTTCGAACCTCGCAAAAAACTGTGCAGATGAGGGTAGGTCTACGAAAAACCTACCCATTTTTGTTAGACATCAGATAGAAGAATTCTGTTTGCTGCAAATGATTTGCAAGACATAATACGCACAAAATATTTGGGGTGGCGAATATTTACTCAATTTTGTTTCTCGTTTTGAAGCTAGGGGGCACTTAGCTTGAAATCACTCTTTATAACTAAAATAATTTTTTTTGTAGTGGAATTTTTAGAAAGAACACTAAAAAATTAATGCGATATTTCATATAAATGATAGTAATTCAATACAACATTAGTTTATAATAGTGTTGAGTGGCATAATACATTGTCGCGTGTTATTTTAAACTGTTGTTTGTCGTTTGCAATTCTTGTTTATCGAGTACAATTGTCGTATGTCGCCATCATAAAGCAACACACACATATAATTATGCAGTACCCAAAGTCCGTAAAAAAAGTTTTCAAGTTTGCGACTACATAACAGACAGGTAATACTTAAAAGTATTCCCTTTGGTAAAAAGTCTGCTTAAACATTGCGACAAAAATGTTTGAAAGATCACTGTTAACAGTATTCAACAAGCCATTGAACGAAGAAATATGTTTTTCGAAACATGCGACTCGTGACTTGAATGGAATTGCTTTCGTGAAAACTGTTGATATCGCGACTACATAACTGACAGGTAATACTCAACAATATTCTTTTGGGTAAAAAGTCTGCTTAAACATTGCGACAGGAATGTTTGAAAGATCGCTGTAAACAGTATCAACAAGCCATTGAATGAAGAAATGTTTTCGAATCATGCAACTTATGAACTGAATGGAATTGCGTTCGTGAAAAACATTGGTATCGCGACTATATAACTGACAGGTAATACTCAAAAATATTCTTTTAGGTAAAAAGTCTGCTAAAACATTGCGACAAAAATGTTTGAAAGATCGCTGTTAACAGTATTCAACAAGCCATTGAACGGAGAAATATGTTTTTCGAATCCTGCGACTCCTTAACTGAGGTAAATTGCTT
Organism: Solen grandis; assembly: GCA_021229015.1. NCBI lineage: Eukaryota > Metazoa > Mollusca > Bivalvia > Adapedonta > Solenidae > Solen > Solen grandis. The sequence goes on from CM037785.1 coordinate 62,911,830, forward strand.
TAGCGAAAACCGATGATATCGCGATAGCGATTCTAGTTATTATTATTATTATTCCTTTTTTTCCAACCAAAATCTAAGAGTTAATTTCGGTAAGTTGTCAGTGTCTAAGCAACATGTAAATTAAATTGCCTCGACAAAAAAGTATAAATTTTTAAATTCAATAATTTTTAATTTTCAATGACGTCAATTGACGTCAGATTTGACGTCAGCTTCAAAAGTTTGTTCGCGCTCAAGAGTCTTTATTTTTTATATTTTATCCTGATATTTTCACAGAAGATGTATGTTATGATGTAGATGTGCACCTTGTTTTCCAAATTATTAAATTCGAAAAATTTAAGAATTTATGGCCAAACCGAGTTTCGAACTTTGGTCCTAAAACTATTATTTAATGTTACAAAGGCTACTGATGAGATAAAAGCATGAAAATTGGACAGTTTATTGGCCCAGAGGTCTACTTTCTTTTCTGTGAAAGATTTCCTTTTAAGTCACGTGGTTATGACGTCATTTAATGGACAAAATCCTATTTTTTCAAAGATTTCCCTCGCTCTGGCAGCATACATTTTGAGTCAATTTTAATGAAATTGAAACTGCAGCGATAAAAACATATCTTTTTATACATTCAATCATTTTCAATTTTCATTGGCGTCATATGACGTCAGATTTGACGTCAGCTACAAAAGTTTGTTAGCGCTCTAGAGCCTTCAATATTGGTCCGATTATCTAGATATTTTTACAAAAGATGTATTTTAGGATGTAGATGTCCACCTTGGCATTCACATTTCCAAATTCTAAAAGATTAAGATTTCATGGCAATACCGTGTTTCGAAATTTGGTAAAAAATTTAAATGTTACAAAGCCCACTGATGCGTTTACAAACATGAAAATTGGACAGCATATCGGCATTGAAGTTTACATTCCATTTTCTGAAAGATTTTCTCTTTAGTCACGTGGTTATGACGTCATCAAAAAGACAAAAAAAAATCTTTTTAAAGATTTCTTTCGCTCTGGTATTATGAATTTAAAGTCAACCCTTAATTATATCTTCAGAATTGATAGATTTAAATTGAAGTGATGCATACTGCAAGAAATGTTTGTTTTGTCACGTGATTATGACGTCATGCATACTTAAGCAATAATTATTTTGAAAAATCATATAAAATCGCCAATTAGACCAATGAACTTAAAATTTTCAAAAATGTCGAAACTTAGTACGTTCATAAGGTCTTGAAAATTTCAGGTGATTACGTCATCAAACATGGCAGTTATTCATGTTTGATGGAATGCCTATTTGAAAATGTGAAAACAAACCTGTTCGTATTCTCGAAGATACTTTTTTTTTTATTAATAGAACGTTAGCTGAACATGTCGTTTTCTTTAGTCACTTGATTTTGACGTCGATAAAAATGAGTATTGATGCCAATCTTAAGCATACCTTAAAGAATTAATTTTGTGTAACTTGTTTATGACAACATTGATGTGTAAGGAAAATATATTAAAAAGATCAAAAGATTGTATATATTAACTTTAAATAAGTAATAATGCCGTACCTTAACATGCGCAAAAAGTCAAGAAAATTTCAAGTGATTACGTTATCAAACATGACTTATTCATGTTTTTCGTAAAAGGGCTAATTCATGTAAATCTATTAATTTGAAGAAAGAAATGAAAGTGGTCATTGGTTTGATTGAGCAAGATCCCATTGTTCTTTTGCAGGAATGAGTGCCTGCGTTGAATAGTGAATTGTGATACGTTTTTTGAGTAAATGAGTCGCATTTACGATGAATTAGTATAATTATACTAGAGCCAGAAAACCTATACGGATATCTTATTGTATCTGTTATCACGGCTTTCCGCAAACCTGAAGAAGATGACAAATACATGTAATTCTATCTACCGTTTTTTGTGTTTTCTAAAGGTTCAACGGTTTCTTTTTCTAAATCTGTAAAAAATAAGGAAATATATAAAGCAAATGAATTGTTGAAAGTTTCAAGACGTTTATAACGTTAATTACATAGAAATAAGAAATTATTTTCATTATTTTGCTTACACCTCTGCCTTTGTTTCCATCATTTTTTTTTATATTTGAAAATGTAAAACAAATCAGTTTAAAGGTTGAAAGTCATGGATTTCAAATTATTTCCTTTTCTTTTTTTACAATTTCAACTATGTGGATCAAATTGCAATGATTATTTGTTAAGTCATATGCTTACGAAGAAATAGATATTAAATAAAGAATAAAAAAAAACACATTTAAAATCGATTGAATAATGTAAAAGTTTTTGAGGATAGTATATTTATGCTTTCTTTTGTATTAAATTTTATTATGCATCATTATTACATTTCTTTGTATTAACTTATATATTCAATACCTTTGAAATAAGCAAACGGAAAGCCGCTTCGTTTGTATCTTAAACAAACGACTTCTAGTTTAGACTTTGTTATTGTTCAAAAGAGAGATTTGGTCTCATAGGTAAAAACAAGCCATTAAGTTACACTCATACTAGAGAAAGCCTTATTGTTAGGTTAAGGGAAGTGGTTGGGGACTTGAACATTGGACTTCATTCTTTACGCACAGGTGGAGTCACAGCTGCAGCAAACGCTGGCATGAATGATCGCTGCTTAGAAAAGCACGGTCGATGGAAGGGTGAGAATAGTAAGGACAGCTATGTCTCGGACTCGTTGGAGAGGAGACAAGGGGTATCTAAGGTACTCGCTCTGTAAGGCTTAGGGCTTGAATTTGTATACCTATTTAACAAGCCCGCTCTTTTTGTATTCTAAACTGTTCGTCTGATATTGCATACATATAGTGTTGGTTATTATTTATTACATATAAAGATGGCGGCGCCCATAATCCGTGTTCCATCTTTAGCGAAGATTTCATTTATTCTTTTCTTTCCCTACATTTTACGCTTTTACGGTATGTAATTTTTGTTGTAAGCACAGGGCATTTACTTACTCGTATGACTATATATATTCGAATTAAGTTTTGTTATAAAAAAGGGGTACAGAAATAGAGACGAATCTCCGAGTGTATTTGTATATCTTTACTTTTGTCTCTTTTAGATTTTCAAGTGTATATTTTTTTTTCCTTTATGGGTGATCTGTGTATACATGTAGGAGTTATTGTTGAACTTTATATAAAAGTGATAACACTCCATAGCGAGCTTCACGTGTGTTTGCTAATGCATGCTCCCTGGTTCCAGGGTTCCATGTGGATGTCAGTTCAAATGAAAAGAAGTACTCAAGAGGTAACCATCTGCAATGTCCTGAGAATATATAGGTTTAAAGGTACAATTTATCAGAATCAAAAATACACAATGTAAAAAACAAAACAAAACAAAAATGTTTATTAATTATATTTATTTGTAAGCAACTTTTACATACTACTGTATAGATATAACTGATGAGGCAGTTTCTGTTTTCCTTTTTCTCTCTTCCTTCTTCCCAAGTGTAAATATTAATGCATAAATATTAATTGTGTTAATATAAATGTTTCTAGAAAATCACAAAAGGTATTGTTACATGAAGAGGTAATTAGTCCTAATTAAACTTGTTTTTGGTAATTAGAACTTATTGTCAAATTATCAATACAAATTATACCATTTAGTCTTATGATCTTTGTTATGTCTGTTTGGAACAAAAAATGACATTTCAAATTGTTATTATTCTGTTGCTTTTTTATTTTTTATTTACATATTATCTTTAAACATTCATGGTGCTTCGGTTGCTGTCCATTACCATCTGCACAGCAGAGAACTCCTAGATGTGGAAAAAAGGTGGAGGTCATGCTTGGTGTGTGCTTGGTGGGAGGATAAAGGGTTACTGTTATTTGTTTTTGATTGATAACCTGGATTATAAGAAATTTTCAAAATTTAAAATGCATATACTGAAAGGTATTTATTATCCTTATTGATTTCTAATGAGTAATAAAATTGCAATAGCAAGTATGAATACACAGGGGTTGAGGGATAAAAATAAAAGAAAAGATCTATTTAATTTGTTGAAAAGTAGGAAGTATTCAATTTGTATGCTACAGGATACACACTTTACAGATGTAGAGGAAAAACACATTAAAAGCCTATGGGGATATGAATGTTATTTTAGTAACTTCAACAGTCAGTCAAAAGGTGTGGCAATCTTAATTAATAATACTTTTGAATTTAAATTTAATAACATTGAAAATGACAATGGTAATTTACTGATAGTAAACTGTTAAATTTGTGATAAAAATGTTGCACTTATCTCTATATATGGTCCTAATAGGGACAATCCAGTTTTCTATCAAGAGCTTAATAATAGAATGTCTAAATTTGAAAATGATTTGTTCATTCTTGCAGGAGATTTTAACCTTACTCTTAATCCTGACTTGGATTCTTTTAATTATGTTAATGTAAACAACCCCAATTCTAGGGAACAAGTTATAAATTTAATGTCAACTTATAATCTGATAGACTGTTGGAGAGAAAGCAATATTGAAAGTAAAGAATACACCTGGTTTAGGAGACATCCTATTAAAAAAGCAAGACTTGATTACTTCCTCATTTCTGAAAACATGTTTACAGATGTTGAATCTACAAAAATATTACCTGGTTATCGTACAGACAATTCTTTAATATACATTGCTTTAGAATTTGGGAAATTTAAAATTAAATTTATTGAAAGACAATCAGTATGTTAAGGAAATTAAAAATGTCATAAGGAACACTAAAGCTGAGTATGTAACAAATATCTCAAACATGTATAATGACATTGACGAGGTCCCTCAAGCTGAATTAACTTTTATTATAAACGATCAACTCTTCTTTGAAACTTTACTTTTAGCCATAAGAGGGAAAACTATAATGTATGCGTCACATAAAAAGAAAACAGAAATTAACAAAGAGAACAGTATATTAAAGGATATAGAAAGGATTGAAAAACAGACAGATATTTTTAACAACCCAGGTATAAAAGGGATTAAAATAAATGGTATAGAATATTTAGTTTCATAATATGCAGACGATACAAGTTTAACATTGGATGGCTCGAGGGATTCTTTAATCAACACAATGAAAGTTTTAAAATTTTATGGAAAAAATTCCGGCCTTAATATCAACCCAGAAAAAACTTAAGTCATTTGGATTGGATCACGCAAAAATAGCCAAAAAATAATCTGTCCAGAATTTAAGTTATCATGGGAAAACACTACTTTTACAGTTCTTGGTATTAAATAATTAAAACACTAGCGCTTGCAAAATTAATATAAATGATAAAATTAAATGCTCTATTTTATATCAAGAATATAAATATGGTGGACTTAAAATGGTTGAATTAAAAACATTTATGAGTAGCTTGAAACTGACTTAGTTTCGAAGACTCTTACTGACAGAATCAAATAGCAAATTTAATAATGTTGTTAAATCAGTATGCCCATCTTTAAATAACATTTATAAGTATAGTTCAAATTATATAAAAAAAACATTTGAGACAAGAACAAAACCAGTTTTGGAAAGATGTCATGAAAGGCTATTTAAGTTTATCTTTATTAAAAATGAACAAGAGTGTTACTGTACTAATATATGGTACAACCCAGATATTAAGGTTGGAGGATCAAGTGTATATTATAAGAGATGGCTTGCAGCAGGAATAGTATTCTTAGGAGACCTCTTAAATTTTCAAAATTCGGAGTTTTATAGTTTTACAGAGTTCATGAATGCTTATAAGGTGAATACAAACTTTATTGAATACAATGGTCTGATTTCAGCAAATAAAAAATATTTGGTAGAAAAAAAATATTTACAATAAAAAAATTTATTACACAGCCTCTACACTTAGCTATTATTGATAGATATAAAACAAGATGCAAGTCTATCTATTCTTTACAGGATCCTACTACAAATGCTTACTTAAATGAGTCAATATATGAAAAAGTTTTTAAAATATCAAAAGATCCAAAATTAATCTGGTTTCAATTTAGACTGAACCACAGAATATTAGGTACCCCCCACTATCTCCTAAAGAAAATGAACATAACTGATGATGAGCTATGTACATTTTGTAAAAGATTGCCAGAAACCCTACTACATTTATTCTGGAATTGTGAGGTCACTAAACAATTCTGGACTCAGTTATTTACTTTTATTAAAGAAAAAATGCAATGATAATATAGCTGATTGGAATGCTTATCAGATTTTGTTTGGAAGTTATAATCAAGATAAATGTATTTGGTCTATACTGCTGCAAGCCAGATATTTTTTGTATAGTAATAGAACAAATAATCAGTTGCCATCGTTTGATAGATTGGAAACATTATTTATTATCCAAATTGAAAGATATAATGCATTAGAAAAAAAATTGCGATTTGAAGCATTTTGGAGAAAATATGAAAATTTTCATTGACGTTTGATTTTTTTCTCAATAAATAAGACATGGTGTAGTTACAGAAATTTAAATTCTTGTTTACCCTTTGTATGCCCACTGAGTGTCTAGCCGCCAAGCATAGACGCCTATTCCCATATAAGAAAATGAGTAATACCTAAGTATTAAAGTCTGGAAGGAAAACTTTTTTTTTCTGCACTTTGTTCTTTCTTTCTTTCTTTTCTTTTTTTTTTTAACATCATTCATGTATATGTGTTGGTGTAAATTACTTCTTTTCAAATGTAGTGGTAAATATTGTAACAGAGAAAATGTCAGGATAGAAGTAAACAATACTTAAATGATAATGTTTAAAGATAATACAGGAAAGGTAAATAATTCAATGTAAATAAAAGATGTATTTTAGGATGTAGATGTCCACCTTGGCATTCAAATTTCCAAATTCTAAAAGATTAAGATTTCATGGCAATACCGTGTTTCGAACTTTGGTAAAAAAATTAAATGTTACAAAGCCCACTGATACGTTAACAAACATGAAAATTGGACAGCATATCGGCATTGAAGTTTACATTCCATTTTCTGAAAGATTTTCTCTTTAGTCACGTGGTTATGACGTCATCAAAAAGACAAAAAAAAAATCTTTTTAAAGATTTCTTTCGCTCTGGTATTATGAATTTAAAGTCAACCCTTAATTATATCTTCAGAATTGATAGATTTAAATTGAAGTGATGCATACTGCAAGAAATGTTTGTTTTGTCACGTGATTATGACGTCATGCATACTTAAGCAATAATTATTTTGAAAAATCATATAAAATCGCCAATTAGACCAATGAACTTTTCAAAAATGTCGAAACTTAGTACGTTCATAAGGTCTTGAAAATTTCAGGTGATTACGTCATCAAACATGGCAGTTATTCATGTTTGATGGAATGCCTATTTGAAAATGTGAAAACAAACCTGTTCGTATTCTCGAAGATACTTTTTTTTTTATTAATAGAACGTTAGCTGAACATGTCGTTTTCTTTAGTCACTTGATTTTGACGTCGATAAAAATGAGTATTGATGCCAATCTTAAGCATACCTTAAAGAATTAATTTTGTGTAACTTGTTTATGACAACATTGATGTGTAAGGAAAATATATTAAAAAGATCAAAAGATTGCATATATTAACTTTAAATAAGTAATAATGCCGAACCTTAACATGCGCAAAAAGTCAAGAAAATTTCAAGTGATTACGTTATCAAACATGACTTATTCATGTTTTTCGTAAAAGGGCTAATTCATGTAAATCTATTAATTTGAAGAAAGAAATGAAAGTGGTCATTGGTTTGATTGAGCAAGATCCCATTGTTCTTTTGCAGGAATGAGTGCCTGCGTTGAATAGTGAATTGTGATACGTTTTTTGAGTAAATGAGTCGCATTTTCGATGAATTAGTATAATTATACTAGAGCCAGAAAACCTATACGGATATCTTATTGTATCTGTTATCACGGCTTTCCGCAAACCTGAAGAAGATGACAAATACATGTAATTCTATTTACAGTTTTTTGTGTTTTCTAAAGGTTCAACGGTAAAAAATAAGGAAATATATAAAGCAAATGAATTGTTGAAAGTTTCAAGACGTTTATAACGTTAATTACATAGAAATAAGAAATTATTTTCATTATTTTGCTTACACCTCTGCCTTTGTTTCCATCATTTTTTTTATATTTGAAAATGTAAAACAAATCAGTTTAAAGGTTGAAAGTCATGGATTTCAAATTATTTCCTTTTCTTTTTTTACAATTTCAACTATGTGGATCAAATTGCAATGATTATTTGTTAAGTCATATGCTTACGAAGAAATAGATATGTAAATGTAGTGGTAAATATTGTAACAGAGAAAATGTCAGGATAGAAGTAAACAATACTTAAATGATAATGTTTTAAGATAATACAGGAAAGGTAAATAATTCAATGTAAATTTCCTTAAAACTCTAGAGTTTTCATTACACAGATAATTTAAGTCTGGAGTTATATGGCGTTTTTTATATATGTATAGTAGGCTTTTGTACAATTTGTTTTTTCTTAGATACATATAAATGCATAGTTTTGTTATAAAGTCTAACCCTTGCCTCATTTTGACCTACACATGTAACTTTGAGCCAGATCAGCCTGCGCGTGAGCTTGAAGGTTGATTTGGGTTGTAATATGTTGTCATTACTTTGTGGTTGATTCTGCTTTCATTGATACTGAGAAGGGTAAAGTGACTATGTGAGGATTCAAATGAGGTCAAAATGAGGTAAATGTAAAGAATTAACCATTTTATAAACTGTATTTATAAAAATGTAAATGTATACTGAAGTTATATTTATGTTGTAGTCTTTTTTTTTCTAAAAGAAAATTAAGGCTCCTTTTCTTTTCTTTCCTTTTTTTCCAAAAATTAAGATCTACATTATCTTAAATCATTAACTCTGCCTTTCTATTACAGATACATTTATATACAGTTATAATTAAATATTTACTTTGTGTTGATATGTTTGTGAGGTGTGATGGGGGATGGATCCCCGACCCCCTCACACCAATTACGGGGATAATAAATGGGTCACTATGTGACTGAAAATTAAAAAAATATATATTTATTACATATAGCTTAGACGTGTGTGTGTGAAGTCCATATGATATTTCAGTAAGTCCTAATACACATTTATACTTCTTTGAACTTACATGGTGTTCCTTTTCCTTCAAATGAGGAAAGAAATAAAGAGTATGCAAATCATATGCACTAGCAGCAAACTTCTGTGCTCAGGAAGTAGTCATGTGTAGTTCTTTCATTTACCCCCTAACAAAGTATGTAATCCGCTTTCTTTGCTTGAACACACTACCTTAACAGATCATTATTTAACATTGTAAGTCATCTGTTATCTTTCGAGAATATGCAGTACTTTATTTTTACTTCCGTGTTCAGTTTATAGCGCAGTATTCAAGTTCGGCCTTGACTTGGCGTGTTGTACATATGATCGTGATTAAATGAGGAAGCTTCGCATGAATTTGCTCATTCAAAATGTATTATTGTGAGGCATGTTTATTTGGAGGAAAAAAGACCCCGGCGAAATTTTACTGTTGGAACTGTAAGGAACATTACTGTGCCAAGTGTAAAATTGACCATTTAAAGTTTCGGATAACCAGTGACCATGAAGTATCGGATATTCTCACAAAAATGCATCTAGAATCAAGTAAAAGACAGCGCGGAGAACTGGAAAATCCTAGAAGAATAAAGACAGAGGCGAGTGAAAGTTTTGAAGATGAAAATACTGAAAATTGTACTATAGAAGGACAGAAAAGAAAATAGAGCATGCTGAGGAAAGATTGCAGTCAGCATTAGGATCAACTACTTTGGATTATGTCAGTTGTGTGAACGAAGGTATCATAAAACAATTAAAGCGAGGAACGATAGCGTCGAATGAGGAATGTGAACAAGGTCGGTATTTATTAGCTCACCTGCAGGGTGAGCCTTTGTGACCGCTTTTTGTCCGTCGTCAACAATTGCTTGTGAACACCCTTGAGGCCACAGTTTTGACCCAATCTTCATGAAACTTGGTCGGGATGTTTTGTCTACATGATATCCCGAATGAGTTCGAAACTGGGTCATGTAGGTCAAAATCTAGGTCACCAGGTCAAATCTTAGACAAACCTTGTGAACATGCTAGAGGCCACATTTTCAGCCCAATCTTCATTAGATTTAATCAGGATGTGTGTCTACATATCTCGAATGAGTTCGAAAATGGGTCACGAGGGGTCAAAAACTAGGTCACCAGGTCAAATCTTAGAAAAACATTGTGAACACCCTAGAGGTTAAAAACTAGGTCACCAAGTCAAATATGAGTAAATCCTTGTGAACACTCTAGAGGCCTCAATTTCTGCCCAATCTTCATTAGGTTTGGTCAGGATGCCTACATGATATCTTGAATGAGTCAAAAATGGGTCACGTGAGGTCAAAAACTAGGTCACCAGGTCATATCTTAGAAAAACCTTCACCAGGTGAAATATTAATAAAACCTTGTGAATATGCTTGAGGCCACATTTTTGACCAAATCTTCATGAAACTTTGTCAGGATGTTCGTTTTTATGCTATGACGAATGAGTTTGAAATTGGGTTACGTTGGGTCAAAAACTAGGTCACCAGATCAAATCTGAGAAAATCCTTGTGAACACTCTAAAGGCAACAGCTTTGGTCCAAATCTTCATGAAATTTGCTCAGGGTGTTTGTCTACATGATATCTTGGATGTGTTTGAAATCGGGTCAGGTTGGGTAAAAAACTAGGCCACCAGGTCAAATCTTAGAAAAACCTTGTGAACACTCTAGAGGCCACAGTTTCAGCCTAACCTTAATGTAACTTGGTCAGAATGTTTGTTTACATCAAATCTCAGATGAATTCAAAACTAGGCCACATGGGTCAAAAAGTAGGTCACCAGGGCAAATCTTAGAAAAATCTTGTGAACACTCTAGGGGCCTACATTTTTGTACCAGTCTTCATTACACTTGATAAGAATGATGACTGCATGAATTCACAGTTGAGTGCAAAGTCAGGTAGGATAAAAATCTAGGTCATTTAGTCAAATGTTAGAAAAACAATTTAGATGCCACATTTTTTGTCATCATACTTAACACAGCAATCTTACTCAGGTGAGCGACACAGGGCCATCTTGACCCTCTTGTTTTTTTATAACGCGTGTGTTTAATGATCTTTTTTCGTTTTAGCGTAGTATGAAATTGTGATGGAGTGTGGCCAAAATTGAACAATTATACCGCTTGGATACTGATTGATTATGTTTTCATATATTGATTATTTCAACAACATTTCTAATGTCCATTTCATAAAATTCATGAAGGTCTTTCCATCCTAATAGCGATCTATTCCATCAAAGCCATGCATATAACTTAACAATACACATGTATATAAGCTTTTTAAGTATCAATCAGTGGTAATCTTAGGGGCAAATTGACATGATATGACAAGTGACAGAAGTTCTTTTATTACCTCCCCTTGACAAATTTGTTGCCATGATTTATCTCCCCAAAAACTAAAAAAATGGTAAAGTTTAGAGTTTTTCACGAAAGTTGATACAAAATCATAAAATGCATCTTTCTTCCATGATTTTTTCTCATAAATCAAATTTAGTTTTTCATATTCACAGAAAATACATATTTTGTTCGGGCGTTAACTATAGTTTAGTCGCATGTAAGCCTCTGCGCATGTGTAGTTGCTCACGTCGCTAAAACGCTGAGAAAGATGAACTATCGTATGCAGTATAAACAACCGTTCTCATATTAGATTTATTGTTTAGTGAAGAGGAAAAACAGATTTTTCTTTTTACAAATGAGAAAAAAATATGTCACTTGCTACGCAAAATGTGTTTAGTCGGCGGTTCATCCCTTGAATAAGAAGTATCTAGTCATTATTTCCTCTAAATTGAAGTGTTACTTTATTCGGATTGACCAATTATTTGGGTACATTTTTGTTTGAGTACGACGTTCAATCCCTGTTGTAAAAGGGGAATCACTTGAAATATAGTTAATTGATTTACATAAACATTGATCAAGATATATAAATATACCTCAAGTTATCCTTAAATGTCGAAAATAATTTAAGCAAATTATCAGTAATACACAGAAAAGTTTATTCCAAAATTTCATGTCAACTTGTCAGCTATCATCCGCCATATTGCATCCATAGAGACCAGAGAAAAGGCATGGGCTGAAAAATGACATCACCATAGTCGAACTACACCGAGTTTTGGCGGTGTATGGCTTAATTATGGTGACAATAGTTAGCACTCGAACAAGTCCTAGGAGTATCTAAAATAATATTGCGAGAATGACCAGAGCCGTCGGCATGACTGATGCTGATACCCTGATATGACAAATATGAATGATTTTGAAATCAATGAATTTCGGCAGAATGTGCAAAATGATATAAAACTTATTATATTACCTTTGACAGTGACTTATCATTTACATGTGTATTAAACAAGTTTGTATAATTTAGGTTCCGCCCCCCATCCCCGCAGGGCGAAAACCTGCTATTCTCTTCTTCTGTTGATTTTTTTTTTTAAGTTTTTTTTTTGCTGCTCTAATAGCAAAATCTTAAACTGTTCTTCTGTTGATTTATTACTTCTTCTTCGATCCTTTTTCTGGTCAGCGCTAGCGACCAGATGAAGAAAGCAACATTTATGAAAGTTTATACGTGCAGTCAAATGCATCTGAATATCATATTTTCAATTTTGTTTCTGATTATGCCACTTAGGGGCGCTCTGCACGAAAGCACGTTATTGCTTATAACTAAACAAAGTCTAATTCAAATGCCGTTTTCTAACTTTCTGTTTCTCTCTGAAAGCCAAATAAAATATGATTGGTATCTCCGTAGCGAGTCCCAGAAAATTGTTGAACTGGGAGAGGTTGAATGTTCGAACCTTACAAAATAGTTGACAAATGAGTGTAGGTCCGCGAAAAATAGTACCAATTTTCGTTTAAGAAAAGAGAAGAGTTCTGTTTGCTGCATATGATTAGCAAGACATATATGCGTGACAAATTTGGGGTAGCGATTTCAGAAAATTTATGGTTGAGGGCGCCGTGGTCCAATGGTAACATATCCGATTACGGATCCTAAGGTTGTGAGTTCGAACCCCGTTGGAGGCAAGAACTATTCATGACCTACCCAGGCGCAAGTACTGGTCCAACCGTCGAGAGGGATTAGTATAAGTTGTAAGAACTTGTTACCCAATCGACGTAAAATAAAAAATAAAAATAAATAAATAAATAAGTTTAAACTAAAAGTGGTCAAACTTAACCAAAATTTGGAAAATTGAAATTTCGAAAATGTGTCGTTCTTTCTTTTTATTGGACATCTTGTTTTTGTTTTCTGTCCGATTTTTAGCTCATCTGAGCACAACGTAATCGTGGTGAGCTATTGGGATCACCCTGCGTCCGTCGCCCGTCGTCATCCGTCGTACAATCGTCAACAATTTGCTTTAAACGACATCTCTGAAACCGCTGGACAGAATTTGATTAAACTTGGCAGGGATGATCATCTTCTTCAAAATACTGGCCAGATTTCAAAATATGTTTTGGTACAGATTGTCCTTGGGTAACCATCTACCAAGATTGATAAGATTATTCCGATCCGTAAAAAAAACATGGCCGCCAGGGGCGGGGCTAATTTGCCTTATATATACTGTATAAGTATAAAATATAGGGAGTACCGGTAAGATTTGCCCCAAAATCTACAGCCTGACCCTACCATCCTTAGGGCAGCAGTTGTCACATTAAAACACTAGTAATGTAAATCATGTCTTTAAGCAGATTTAACCATAAATTTTCTACACCAATTTGACAGAAGTACACATTCTTCCTTAAGGAAGAGGTGTGTTTTAGTCAGATTGATTCTACAAATACTAACATTTTAATATGCACAAATCATAAATCTATGCTAAGAATTATTGGTCCAGTTATTACTAGATCACTAAGTAGATCTGATTATTGTTTTCAGTTATGCACAAACATTCTTATTACAATTTACGAACTCCGATATGCACACTACCAATAATACACTTAAAAGACAGAAACAAGAGATTATATGCTATTTATTCTGATTTTATTTTTAGAAGGTGACGTATGATGTGAACTGAGATGTAATTCATTTTAATTGAGCAGGAATAAATAAATAATTTGGTTAAATGTGTTTCACTTCTGTTGAATGAAGAAAATGTACAGTGAATCTTTTTCATATAGCATAGTTATGAAATACACAATGTACTGTATCGGAAGAATTTCCGTTAACCAAATATTGCTGCAGGTGACCTGAAAATTTAAAATTTAGATATCTATTTCCAAGGCTCTGGACCTTTTTTTTTTGCTTTCAACTTAAAGAGATAGCCTGATTACATGCGCTTTCCTGCCTCTTGTTCTTTATAAACACCATAATGAAAAGTTTTAAAGGTTTTGGTTCGGAAAGTTAAACAATTTGAATCTTGCGGGAAAAAACATGCAAGTGAGAAATTTCCCATTTTTGTTTGAGATAAGACGCAAGAATTCTTTTTATTGCAAATGATCAGCAACGTTAATATGCACAGAATATATGGGTTAGCCACTTCAAACTGCACAATTTTTCACATAAAAAGCGGTGAAACTTCACCAATATATCGGTCAATCATGTGCTTGGCGAAAACATGAATGAAGTTTTCAATGACATGGTCTTATTTATAATCAAAGTGCTGGAATACATGTGAAGCAGTCAGAAAACAGGAAAAATGGATTATAAAACCTTTTAATGCATGGTAACGTATGATAATCCTAATCCTTAAGAGTTCTTCCATTAAAGATTAAATACCTAGTCATAGTCTATTTGCTCGTTCAGCCGATTTTTAGTGTTTACGTCATTGGGTATATCCATAAGTCCGGTATTAGCAGCCGAGACATGTGGCGCTAAGAAGTCATATGCATGACCCAATAACCCTCGCAAGTACCCATTTATACACCTAATTCAAAATTAATAATTAGAGGCTCTCGGTCGACCCGGTGATGTGTAGTCATTACTATTCTGCTCCTCTATGGTGTCAAATCGCAATAAAAAACTGATTCACAATTGTAAATTGATATGTGACTAGATATCAAATGAGTAAATATAGTTTCACAGATAATACGAGTATGCCACAACATACAGCTAGAAATTATGAAAGTGTTTCTCTTTTATAAAAGAACCGCTAAAAGGTGGTCGCTATACAAGTTCAACTATGTTTCTAAATCAGATAGCCATAGCCGGATTAGTCCAAATCCAATAAAAAAATCTATTGTAGGTCCATCATCGGAACCCACAGTATAAATTATGTCATCAGTTCCATGTATATCATGGGTTATGTGATTTGCATCTGATCTGTGGCAGAAACAGAATGGATAATTTGACCCAAATGAAACGGCGTATTACATATAGTTGTTAGAATATCTAAAATCAGCTTTTGCATTTGTAACTTCGATAAAGAGTATGCAAAATACTAAACATGGTGTCATTGGTTAGTAAGTAGCTGATTTATAATATTGAAACATTTCCTCAATGTTGAATTCTTTTATGGAAATCATGTCACAACACAATTAATAGTTCTTGTATAGGCATATTAGCTTTGTCATAAGAACACAAATATCAAGAACTGGTATTCAGGCAGGTCCGGCATAACGCCAATATATACCGTGTTTTTTTTCTGTAATAGTCCGTACTAATCCGGGTTGGCGTGAATAAGCCAAACCCATGGTAGACATTATTTGATAAACCGCAAAGTTAACCCGGCCTAGCTCCTAGTACTGCAGCAGCGGAGTTAATGACTAACACCCTCTGACGGCATTCTGTCGGAGTCTCTTCATTTCATTATGGACTGATTAGGTTTTTACCGAATTATCCTGTTTCCATGACAGTAACAGACAGTAGCATCTGGTAGCAATCAGGGACAGCGACGAAATGAGAATGCCATTGATTTTTCTGGCACATCTCTGTATACCGGCGTGTCTTCACTGGGAGATACCGGGACCTGATCTTGGTCAGTGAAAATTAGGCTTTACTTCATATAGACTCATTTTGATGCATTGGCAAACAGTAACAGTCAATTAATGTTCAAGTCATATACATGTACATGAATATTTATTAGGTAAAGGGTGAATCACCAAAGAATTGTTATCACAAAACTTCATAGGATTCTGTGCATGGTATAATAAATGAATTAGACATTTAAAAAAAATATTTAATTTTATAGAATAGCAGATGCACAATTTCAGAAGTTTAAATCCATCACCCTTTATTATCAACATAACAACAACAACAATATCTTATACGTATCTCATTGAAAGTACTTGTCATTGAAATACTCTGAAGGGAAAATTCATTATGGCTGCTTCTCTGTGGTACCATGCAATTAGATAAGTAAAATGCAATGTCCAGTTATATTTTCCTATTATTTGGTTAATTTGGCACTAAAGAAGATGAACTTTTTAGCATCACATTTACATATTTGGTATCCAGCTTTAAAAGGTAAAGTTGCAATAAGGTTGACTTTAATAGCTTTAATCCATCTTGAAATAATATTCTTTGAATAATCCTGCAAACATTATTTTAACAAAATTGTAATAGTCCTGCATATGATTTTAACTAACTTGTTTCTAGGTAAGATGATGAAATCAGTTCAATGACAAAGATTTTTGCCTAGCAAATGTTTGGGAAATGTCTGCTTCAGATAGATATATTGCTGCCAAACTAGACCACATCCAGTCACATTACCCTGACACCAGGCCAACTATTCCTGGAACTACCCCTATATGTTTATAACCAAGTAAGGGCGCTATACAAGTACTATTATTTATGACTCTTGTATGTCGTGTTTAGGGATAGAATCCATGGCCTCATCATTCCAGACTGACGCTCTAACCACTCGGACACTGAGACTGGTCATTACTTCTACCTGGATGCCTCAGTGCACTCGGTGTCTTCCTCCACCTGTAATTAGCTAAACGTCGCTATATGACTGAAATACTGACGCAGCGACGGTAAAATCAATCAATCAATCTAGCCACTCATACACTAGGACTGGTCATTTACTTCAAGTGATATATGTGTAAGTGATTTGGTACCCACCATGTAAGTGCTGGTATTTGGTTAAAACCCTGATCTATCTGCACCTTTTTTTCACTTGGTAATGTAACGGCCATTTAGTAACCTTATTAGTGTGAAATTTGTGTACATGCATTAGCATTCCTAAAATTCAGTTTGTATGGCATTTGTTCTGTAAGAGAAAGGTCCCTGGTTAAAGTCAAATCCCCCTAGGGTTCGTCTAAAACATATCAATTTGTTCTGTACTGTGAGTTTAGGACAAAAATAAACGAGGAGTAGTAAGGGCGTCGGTTTGGCCCCAAACAAACACTAACTCCTAGGTTGGCGACTATCTATTTATAGAAACGCATTTGCATATAAGCCTTTTTGGGACTATGCGTAGTGGCCATGTTTTTGGTGGCCATTTTTAGTAAACAGAGGTGACTTGTATACTTGATCTGAGATCTACTCGCGGAAGTTAAGGGTAACTTCCATTCGATCTCAGACAGTGTCATAAAATATATTCTTTTAGTATATTTAAAATAATCATATTAAAAATACATCAATAACTAAATAACACAAATCTGTTAAACGTCTACTATAATAATAATATTATTATGATTAAAACAATAATAATGATAATATGCCTACTATGAAATAATAATTTAAAAATTTACTTGATATATGTAAGATACTTTATATTTCATTTCATTGATTTTCTAATGCCTATGACGTCATATATCAAACTTGACGTTGTCTACACAAGTTTGTACGCGGTATACAGCCATTATTTCAAGACGGATTTTCATCAAAATTTCACAGAATGTGTATGTTACGCTCTAGATGTGCCAATCGGTCTCCGTTTTTCCAAATTTGAAAAAGAATGATTTTATGGCTAATCCAATATTAGAAGCATTGACGTCAAATTTCATTTCAGATACATAAAATCACTTCCAGATAACATAGAAAGCTAAATTTTGGACTGAATATAAGTCTACAAGTCTTCTTTATATTCTGAGAACATGAATGTCATATGACGTCATGTGACCTTATACGATCAAAGTTAATTTTGTCAAAATTAAACGGTTTTTAAGACCTGTAGACCGTATTTTTGTTTGATTTGCATGAATTTTTACTGAAGGTGCATCATGTGATCCTTTGGAACAATGTCACCTCCGTATCCGGAAAAATGTTAAGTTCAATCATTACTTATTTCTTGAAAACCTCTAAAGCTAGACCGAATCATGTGAAAATTGAATTGTAAGCATTTTTTAAATAGATTTGATTTGTTACATAGGTTATAAAAAATAGCCCATGGGGGCCGCCGTGGCCGAGCGGTTACAGTCGTGGACTACAAATCCCTCAGCCCCTTACCGCTGTGGGTTCGAATCCCGGTAGGGACTTCGGGTTTTTCATGTGAGGAAGCCTTCCAGCTGGCTTGCGGTAGGTCGGTGGTTCTACCCGGGTACCTCTGTGTACCTGGGGTCTTCCTCCACCTGTAATTAGCTGGACGTCGCTATATGATTGAAATACTATCGCAGCGACGGTAAACCTCAATACAACTACAACAAAAATAGCCCAAGTTAAATAAAATCGATATAAAAAAATTAAGATTTTCAGTTACTTTTTCTATATCCTCCAAGTTAAACGGTTTATTTTTCAAAGTTTATTAAAGTTATGGCCATACAAAAGCAAGTTAAAGGCAGGAATTTCATATTCTTTTACTTCTTCTGCTTTTATTGTTTGACAAATGTAGCAGAAAGTCCTATCATTCGTATCAACGAATGAAATCTAGTTTTTATTAATTTTATAATGAAAATATAACTGTGTTTTTTTCGGCCCCAAATAGCATTCATTGAGAGTATATTAACAAAAGTTTAGTACTTGAAGAGCTCTTTCAAGTGATGTTTAGTTTTTGAAGCTCGGACTTTTGGAGTAATTGTAAATCAGTTTTTATGCTTCAAATTGTGATATATAAGAAAAAGAATGTTCAACTAGTGCCTCTTGTAAATTTGATTAAAGTATTTGCTGCATTGTTTGGTACCTAATGGTAAAATTTTACTCAATTTTGTTTCTCATTTTGCCGCTTAGGGGCGTTTTGCTTGAAATCACTCTTTTGCTTATAACTCAAAAAGTTGATATCTGATCCAAATGCGGTTTGTTGCATGATTTTCCTTGTTGATAGATTTATAAAATGTGATTGTTTCAAGGTATGAGTGTCAGAAATTTTTTGAGCTAGTAACGGAAGGTTGAAAGTTCGAATCTCGCAAAAAAAAGTGTGCAAATAAGTGTAGGTCTATGAAAAACCTATTCATTTTTGTAAGGGATCAGATAGAAGAACTCTGTTTGCTGCATACGATTTTCAAAACATATACGCACAAAATATTTGGTATGGTGAATTTTAGAATGCATGGTTCCTCCTCTAGAAACTGTCAAACTTCACTAAAATATTGGAAAAATTAAAATTTCAAAAACATATTTTTTTGTCGCACCTGACTTTATTTTTTTGGTTCATTCTTCTTGAAATATTCACACGTTATGTATTATTATGTTTGAAAGGGCCTCACAAAAGGTGAAATAAATGCAAAGGTCAATGTCATATTACGATTTTGTTTTTTTATTCGGCCTTAAATAGCTCCAAAACTATAAATGTTTTTTCGAGAGTATATGAACAAGATTGTATGTTCTTTAAAAGCCCATTCCAGTGATATTCAGTTCTTGAAGATCGGACTTGATTTGGTCATTTTATGGCAGTCTTATGCTTACAGTTACGCCCAGTAGATTTTTCAATAGAGCTCAACATTCTACTTTATATATTTAACTATTTGACAGTTGTGAAAATCATTAGGGTGACACTCTGAACACTGTAATGAACCTAAAATATTCATATGATCTGCTTCTAAATAACACGGAATGACTGTGTCCAGTTCAGGACACACCCGTCCCACTTCCGGTATGTGTTCTTTCAAGCGTTGGTATTTATCTTGTCTTAGATAAAGTCCTTTTTTGGTAGGTACCACGTCCTCTTCGGGTTTCCAATACTGTCTAATGTCGACACAAACACTTCCCTCACTCACTGTACAGTAAACGTTTCCTCCAAGATGGGTATTATAAGCCTGCTTGTCTTTAAGTCGCTGGTCCGCAAACTCTGATGCATCTACCATGTTTTTCCACCGCATTAGTGTTAAACTGATACCTTTTTTCGTTGGTTTTCCATTCAGCCATTCCCTCAAGTCAACCCTGAGCTCCCCTTTCCATTCACACACTTGAACGTAACGATCATTTCCTAGAGCAAGTTTACATCTATAGTTGTTTGCCATAGTTGTTTGTCGATTGCCAGACGGACTAAGACCACAATTAATTTTACTATATGTTCTATATAAGCATATATGCAAATGACAATTTCTGTAAGGGAAATTGACATCCAAACTTACCCTCATTAGATAGATCTATTCAAGAGAAATAATTCTGTACATTTTAAACATGGGGTCACCCGACTACTTTTTGACCTATTTAAGCTTAAATAACATACGTATGAATTTAGTGCACCGGTCGGCCATTTCACACCAATTTTCTCAAAAATTCCCCTCTCAGTAATGCTCAAATTTTAAGGTTGTGGTGCAATAAGGCCTCTAAATTGGGCATTTTATGACTATTTTAACTGTGTTCTATAGAATTTGATCCTTTATTGCATGTCTTTCAGTCAAAAACTCACCTTAATTCAGCATTAAATAGGGTCACTATTTTCTGTGTAGGCACATCCGGATACAGGGTAACCAAGGGCAGGTAATTGTGGTCTTAGTCCTATTTAGTACAAAAAAATTCAAAAAGTGTCTAAAAGTGATGCACAATGTATACTGAGCCATTGTATGAATTTGTAGCAAAATATTCCTTCATTTTATCAAAATACAGCATTTTATGTAAGATAGGTGTATACCCAAAATAACTGCAGTTACAAATGCAGTCTAGCTTACATGGTCAACACTAAAATTTTAATAACTTCTTTATTTATGGGTATTTTTCAATGAAATAAAAAAAATTGTGTTCCATAAACTAATCTGCATTAGAAAATGTAAAACAACTGAAAATAAAAACTTATTCTTTACTCAATAAACTTGTTACTAATTTTAGTAACATTTTTGGATTTTTTAAATTGTTGAAAAAACAACAACAACAACAATATAAAAAAAATTAAAAGTCTCACCCTGTCAAATTTTAGTTCATCTGAAAGAGTGCACTTTTGTCTTTAAAATGAGACATAGTTGACCATTCTACTATAAAAGACTGTGGAGATATCTTGTTATGAAACAGGCCATTGCAGGCACTTCAGGGGGTCTGAATGGCCAAATGCCAGATGGCCCCATCTCACCGGGGTAATACAAAACTTCAAAGGGTGAAATGCAGTTGTCATTGTATCTTTCATGTGCCATTGTCAGCATCCCTGGAAGATGTCTGCATTCTCTGGAGACCATTCTCAGTATATATAGGGCTGATTTTCACCAAAATCCTAATAAAAATATCAACATTTAAGCAAAAAAACTTTCATCAACACAATGAGAGGTGACATGGCTGCACATTTAAAAACTGGCCATATTCCACAGAGCAAAGGCTTGAAACTGACTGACTCTTCATCTATGGACACCTACATGATACATACTGACTGCAGCAGAGAGGCCTTTGAGACTGAGGGTCAATCCGTAAGGCCAAGAAAGTCCACTCCTAAAACAGCACAGGCGCCTTTGGCTAACATGAGCCCACATCTAGGCCTCTCATCAGAAACAGCAGAATGCAGCATTAACTTTGGGCATAAGACTTGTGGAGGGTGAGATGACTTCCATGGGCTATGATGATGTATGTTAAGGTCATAATCAAGAGTCAATCAGCTGTGATCAGCCTAATTTATGGGTGGGAAGGAGAAAAAAGCATCTCCTGCCTTGAAATGCACTAACTGCAACTACATTTCACATTAAATCACACCCAAAACAAGCTGTATCATAAGGTTCAAACTCCTTACCATGTGTCAAACACCCCAGCATGATCATGGACTGGCAGAAGGGTCAAATGATGCATAAATGGGTGACTGGCGATGCTGGTACATATTAGCTAAAATGGAAAAATTTGACCTCCAGCTAAGAGCAGCAAGCAGAAAGCAGCTGATAGAATAGACATGGCTATCCAGGACCTGAATGAGAAACGGCTGCCAATCCAATGCACAGAGTATCATAAAATATAAATCATTAAAGGAGACAACAAATAAAAAGCAAACTAGATCAAAAATCATCAATAAGGGGAGATAACCATTCCTATGTACTAGAAATAATTTCATGAGTTATCTCCCTTTTGCTAAATGATATATAAAAGAGCAAATTTAAGTTCTTAACAACACAGTAAAGTGATGAATTCTGTTGAACTGCATTCCTAGAGCAAAAATTAATGCTTTTTAATAAATGGAAGCTCTTGCTTGTCCTTTATTTGAATATTATTGTTTTCATAAGTGCCTGTAAATAAGATGCTGGAATGTGTCACTGAGTTTTATATTATGGCAGTGAATGAGCCTTTTAATTGCAGTCTCCAGTTCACATGATGAAGAAAAATTATGTACACATTTGTCTACACCATGAAAACTAACCACTTTTATTAAAGCGACACTGTTCTGTCTTAAAAATATAGTGTATTTGAGTTTTTTGTTTTGATTCTTTTTCTGAGAGAGAAAGAGAGAGAGAGGGGTGTTGGGGGGGGGGGAGAGGGAGAGAGAGAGATAAAGAGAGAGAGAGATAAAGAGTGAGAGAGAAAGATATATAAGAGAGAGAGAGAGAGAGGAGGAGTATATACATATAAGCATGAAAACACTACAAACACATGGTCCCCCAAAGACAGCACAATCCCTTAAACAAAGAATCACATAACCAAAAAATAAATAAATAAATAAGAAGAAAGAAAATTTGCCAAATACTTACAATAGCTGTCACGGCATTCATGATAGCCATCATGAGCTAAGCATCTCCCCTTATTAATACAAATCTGCTGTCTCATGTTCATATCATGGGGCTCAAGTCTAAAGTGTTCCACATTTATGCAGAGTAACTCATGGCACAGATGCGGAACATCACAATCATGCTTTTCAAGCAGAATTCTATGATTCATACTGTGTCGCAATATGTCAACTTGGATAGTATGCTAAACTGCATCTGAAAAATGGTCCTTGAGGAGTCTCTGGTTTGTGGAACCTGACTTACCATGGCAGTTTTCTCATTTTGGATATTTTTTCTACTAGTAAAATGGAATATTTAACTCCCATTTGTCCCATTCTGCTGTTTCATACCAAACTGAGGCATGATTTTTTTTATTATTTTGAACCCTGCTGTTGTCATGGCTATTATAAACATGTATCTTTCAAACCGAAAGTAGATTCTGAAATTTTTTTAGTAAGATAGGAAAAAATTATTTTTTAATATAAAGAATATTATATATTTTCTTAAACAAACATAGTAACACATTTATATCTTTATAAGCAATAACTGTGCCAAATTTCAAGTAAAAAACATGCATAATAAAAAAGTTATTAATAATGAAAGTAGGTCACCCCCCTCTCAAAATCCAGCCTATATCAGGACTAAGACCACAATTAATTTTACTATATGTTCTATATAAGCATATATGCAAATGACAATTTCTGTAAGGGAAATTGACATCCAAACTTACCCTCATTAGATAGATCTATTCAAGAGAAATAATTCTGTACATTTTAAACATGGGGTCACCCGACTACTTTTTGACCTATTTAAGCTTAAATAACATACGTATGAATTTAGTGCACCGGTCGGCCATTTCACACCAATTTTCTCAAAAATTCCCCTCTCAGTAATGCTCAAATTTTAAGGTTGTGGTGCAATAAGGCCTCTAAATTGGGCATTTTATGACTATTTTAACTGTGTTCTATAGAATTTGATCCTTTATTGCATGTCTTTCAGTCAAAAACTCACCTTAATTCAGCATTAAATAGGGTCACTATTTTCTGTGTAGGCACATCCGGATACAGGGTAACCAAGGGCAGGTAATTGTGGTCTTAGTCCAGACAACATATGACAAGTTGACAACAGCCTTCGTTACACTGTCTTTTATATGCTCAAGTCCATTCTGATTGATCAAGAATACCTAAATCTGATTGGCTGACTGCTTTTACTGAATGCTAATTTTAGTAACAAACGTCATCAAATGTTGAGCGTGTCCAAACTTGTTTGATGATGAAATCTCAGCATCACTGTCGAAGCTTGAGAAAGTATAGGAGAACTTGTTCTTAAGTACATGATGAGTATGAAGTCACTATCATGTGATTAGCTATCTATTTTAGAATAAACCTGCATTCATAATAGAGGTACTATCCTAACATCGCCAACTGAAAATGTTGTTCCATGTAAGGATCTTTGGGCCCTATGTCAAAAGATATACAGCCACCATTTCTCCCATCATATATCCAATTCACAACTTTTATATTATCTTGAACGTAAGTATTCCACTCTGTCATGGTAAGGATTTTGATGTTAATACGTACGTTGTACTTGTATGATAACTCTGTTAATGACTTTTTGAATGTTAGAAATGTTTCTTTTTTTTAACCATTTTGGTTTTCAATCTTTCATGCACAATAAAGCA
>CM037785.1:62936550-62955049 GCA_021229015.1 Solen grandis
TCATCTTTGGAGAATGTAAAGAAACCCTTGATATTTATATTCTGTCCAAATATCATCTTTCTAGCTCATTTGTAAGCGATTTTATACGCATTTGAAATTTGACGTCAATGGTTCGAATCTTGGATTCGCCATAGAACTATTGCATTTTCGAATTTTGAAAAGCGGACAACGGAAGGCACAACTAGAGCCTAACATACGCATTCTGTTAAATTTTGATGAAAATCGGCCCAGAAATAATGGCTGTAGACCGCGTACAAACATTTTTAGACGACGTCAGGTTTGACGTCAAAACACGTCATAGTCAAATGAAAATTATTGAAATGCAAACAGTTCTATCTGAAGCATATGCTATTAAATTTTTAAGATGCTCGGATTTGTACAACATATAAAAATTAACACGTAAATATTAGAAATAACCTTTAACCTCATGACGTCAAATGACGTCATATGACGTTCATCTTCGGAGGATGTAAAGTAACCCTTGAGATTTATATTCTGTCCAAATATCATCTTTCTAGCTCATTTGTAAGCGATTTTATACGCATTTGAAATTTGACGTCAATGGTTCGAATCTTGGATTCGCCATAGAACCATTGTCTTTTCGAATTTTGAAAAACCGACACCGGAAGGCACAACTAGAGCCTAACATACACATTCTGTGAAATATTGATAAAAATCGGTCCAGAAATAATGGCTGTAGACCGCGTACAAACTTTTTCACCTGACGTCAAATCTGACGTTATGTGACGTCATATAAATATGATATTCATTGCATCCGGAAGCTCATGGTTTGAAATATATGCCATAAAATTTTCATTGTTCTGAGTCAATGGCAACATATCGAAATTAACACAAATATAAGAGGAAGAAAAAAAGAATAATAAGAAGAAGAATAATAAAAAACAGTACAAACCCAAGAGAAACCTAATATAAACAGTACAAACCCAATAGGACTTTCTGCTTTAGGCAGAAAGTCCTAACTAGATTTCATTCGTTGATACGAATGATAGGACTTTCTGCTAAAATTGAAAAATATTAAGATTAATTCCGTTAGAAAGAATATATATTAAATTCTCTACCTTTTACTTATTTTTTTTTTTTCGTATGGACTTCTTTTAGCTTTGACGTCACATGACGTCATAGGGTGCTGAAAATTCTTTTGTCAAAGGCGCATACTTTACTGTCGTAACTCTGAAATTTTCATTATTCTGAACAACTGGCATCATGTCAAAATCATTGCCTTAAAATGAAAATTAAGAAGAATGTTTATGACGTCACATGACGTCATATGACGTCAAGACTCAAAATATACGTAGTAATTCTGTAGAACTGCAAACTGTGTAAGTTTCAACTTTTTATCTCATTCTGAAGCTCTTTAATCCTAAAATGAAATTTTCGGTCCTATGCTCGAATCTTATTTCAGCCACAGAACTTCGGTCTTTCGGAGTTTCGGTTAGCTGACAGGATATGCACACCTTAGTTTCAAGATGTACCATCTGTGAAAATTTAAAGAAAATCCGACCATAAATGACGGCTGTAGAGCGCGAACACCATTTTTCACTATTTTTAGCTGTGACGTCATGTGACGTCATAGGTGCTGAAGATGCTTTTGTTTAAAAGCGCATAGTTTACTGTCATAACTCTGAAATTTTCATTATTCTGAACAACTGGCATCATGTCGAAATCATTGCCCTAAAATGAAAATTAAGAAGTATGCCTATGACGTCACATGACGTCCTATGACGTCACGACTCAAAATATATGTAGAAATTCTGCAGAACTGCAAACTGTGTAAGTTTCAACTTTCTATCTCATCCTGAAGCTCTTTAATCCTAAAATGAAATTTTCGGTCCTATGATCGAATCTTATTTCAGCCACAGAACTTCGGTCTTTCGGAATTTCGGTTAGCTGACAGGATATGCACACCTTTGATTCAAGATGTACCATCTGTGAAAATTTGAAGAAAATCCGACCATAAATGACGGCTGTAGAGCGCGAACATCATTTTTCACTATTTTTAGCTGTGACGTCATGTGACGTCATAGTGTGCTGAAGATGCTTTTGTTCAAAAGCGCATACTTTACTCTCATAACTCTGAAATTTTCATTATTCTGAACAACTGGCATCATGTCGAAATCATTGCCCTTAAATGAAAATTAAGAAGTATGCTTATGACGTCACATGACGTCATATGACGTCACGACTCAAAATATATGTAGAAATTCTGCAGAACTGCAAACTGTGTATGTTTCAACTTTCTATCTTATCCTGAAGCTCTTTAATCCTAAAATGAAATTTTCGGTCCTATGTTCGAATCTTATTTCATCCACAGAACTTCGGTCTTTCGGAATTTCGGTTAGCTGACAGGATATGCACACCTTTGATTCATGATGTACCATCTGTGAAAATTTGAAGAAAATCCGACCATAAATGACGGCTGTAGAGCGCGAACACCATTTTTCACTATTTTTAGCTCTGACGTCATGTGACGTCATAGGGTGCTGAAAATCATTGAAATCAAAATTTCCTCACGTGACTAATACGCCATAAAAATTTCATCGTCCTAGGACTATTGCAACATATAAAAATAAGCGTTTAGTTAGGAAGAAGAAAAGAATAATAATAATAAACATAACAAACCCAATAGGACTTTCTGCTTTAGGCAGAAAGTCCTAACTAGATGTCATTCGTCAAAACGAATGATAGGACTTTCTGCAACCTGTGTTAATGCAAAAAGCAGGAGATAGAAGTTTCATGTAATGCCTCACCTCTGGTAGTATTTCATGTTCATGCTGAACAATTGACATTATATTCCGCGAAAAATAAGCGTTTAGTTACGAAGAAAAAAAAATAAGTAGCAGTAGTAGTAGTAAACTTATGACGTCATATGACGTCACGACTCAAAATATATGTAGAAATTATGCAGAACTGCAAACTGTGTAAGTTTCAACTTTCTATCTCATCCCGAAGTTCTTTAACCCTAAAATGAAATTTTTGGTCCTATGTTCGAATCTTATTTCAGCCACAATACTTCGGTTTTTCAGAATTAAGGTTAGCTGACAAAATATTCACACCTTAGTTTCAAGATGTACCATCTGTAAAAATTTGTAGAAAATCTGATCATAAATGGCGGCTGTAGAGCGCGAACACCATTTTTCACTATTTTTAGCTCTGACGTCACGTGACGTCATAGGGTGTTGAAAATGCTGTTGCTCAAAAGCGCATACGTTACTGCAATAACTCTGAAATTTTCATTATTCTGAACAACTGGCATCATGTCGAAATCATTGCCCCAAATTAAAAATAAGTGGTATGCTTATGACGTCCTCTGACGTCACGATTCAAAATATTTGTAGAAATGCTGCAGAACTGCAAACTGTGTAAGTTTCAACTTTCTATCTCATCCTGAAGCTCTTCAATCCTAAAATGAAATTTTTGGTCATATGTTCGAATATTACTTCAGCCACAGGACTTCGGTTTTTCGGAATTTCGGTAAGCTGGCAGGATATGTACACCTTAGTTTCAAGGTGTACCATCTGTGAAAATTAGAAGAAAATCCGACCATAAATGGCCGCTGTAGAGCGCGAACACCATTTTTCAATATTTTTAGCTCTGACGTCACATGACGTCATAGGGTGCTGAAGATGCTTTTGTTCAAAAGCGCATACGTTACTGTCATAACTCTAAAATTTTCATTATTCTGAACAACTGGCATCATGTCGAAATCATTGCCCTAAAATGAAAATTAAGAAGTATGCTTATGACGTCACATGGCGACATTTGACGTCACAACTAAAAATATATTGAGAAATTCTGCAGAACTGCAATCTGTGTAAGTTTCAACTTTCTATCTCATCCTGAAGCTCTTTAATGCTAAAATGAAATTTTCGGTCCTATGTTCAGATCTTATTTCAGCCACAGAACTTCGGTCTTTCGGAAATTCGGTTAGCTGACAGGATATGCACACCTTAGTTTCAAGATGTACCATCTGTGAAAATTTGAAGAAAATCCGACCATAAATGGCGGCTGTAGAGCGCGAACACCATTTTTCACTATTTTTAGCTCTGACGTCATATGACGACATAGGGTGCTGAAGATGCTTTTGTTCAAAAGCGCATACTTTACTGTCATAACTCTGAAATTTTCATTATTCTGAACAACTGGCATCATGTCGAAATCATTGCCCTAAAATAAAAATTAAGAAGTATGCTTATGACGTCACATGATGTCATATGACGTCAGGAATCAAAATATATGTAGAAATTCTGCTGAACTGCAAACTGTGTAAGTTTCAACTTTCTATCTCATCCTGAAGCTCTTTAATCCTAAAATGAACTTTTCGGTCCTATGCCACAATACTTCGGTTTTTCAGAATTAAGGTTAGCTGACAAAATATTCACACCTTAGTTTCAAGATGTACCATCTGTAAAAATTTGTAGAAAATCTGATCATAAATGACGGCTGTAGAGCGCAAACACCATTTTTCACTATTTTTAGCTGTGACGTCATGTGACGTCATAGGCTGCTGACAATCATTGAAAACAAATTTTCCTCACGTGACTAATAACCCATAAAAATTTCATGGTCCTAGGACTATTGCAACATATTAAAATAAGCGTTTAGTTAGGAAGAAGAAAAGAATAATAATAATAAAAAATGACGTCACGTGACGTCATATGACGTTTATTTTCACATAATTGTTAGACACCCAGAGACCTACTAACTGACAAAATTTCAACTTTCTATCTGAAATAGGACAGTTTTTATAAGCATTTAAAAATTGACATCCTTGGTTCGAATCTTGGATCCGCCATAGATGCTTAGACTTTTCGAATTTTGAAAAACGGACACCGGTATAAACAATAAGAACGTAATATACACATTCTGTGAAAATTTGATAAAAATTGGCCCATTAATAATGGCTCTGGACCGTGTACAAACTTTCGTAGTCATTTTCAAATGTGACGTCATATGACGTCATAGGCTTCTGAAAATTAATTTTTTCCCTTGACAATTTAAATATAGAAATACTCTTATTAATATTAGAAATACATTATCATATAATGACGTCAAGTGACGTCATGTGACGTTTATTTTCACAAAATGTTTAAGACTCCCAGAGACCTATATACTGACCAAATATCATTTTTCTATCTCAAATAAATCCGATTTTATAAGCATTTAAAAATTTACGACCTTGGTTCGAATCTTGAATTCGCTATAGAACCATGGACTTTTCGAATTTTGAAAAACGGACACCTGGATGCACAACTAGAACTTAATATTAATATACACATTCTGTGAAAATTTGATGAAAATCGGTTCATAAACAATGGCTGTAGACCGCGTACAAACTTTTGTTGCATATTTCAAGTGTGACGTCATAGGCATATGAAAATCATAGAAATCAAAATTTCAGCCTTTGAAGCATGTGTCATTAAATTTTCATTGCCCTTCGACAATTTCAACATATAGAAATATTCTTGTTAATTTTTTTAAAATTTAAAACTTCCTATATACTGACTAAATATCAACTTTCTATCTGAAATAGGACAGATTTTATAAGCATTTAAAAATTTACGACCTTGGTTCGAATCTTGGATTCGCTATTGAACCATGGACTTTTCGAATTTTGAAAAACGGACACAGGGATGCACAACTAGAGCCTAACATACACATTCTGTGAAATTTTGATGAAAATCGGTCCAGAAATAATGGCTGTAGACCGCGTACAAACTTTTTCACCGGACGTCGAATCTGACGTTATATGACGTCGTATGAATATAAAATTTATTGCATCCGAAAGCTCATGGTTTGAAATATATGCCATAAAATTTTCATTGTTCTGAGTCAATGGCAACACCTCGAAATTAACACAAATATAAGAGGAAGAAAAAAAGAATAAGAAGAAGAAGAACTAGATTTCATTCGTTGATACGAATGAAAGGACTTTCTGCTAACATTGAAAGAAATAAAGATTAATACCGTTAGAAAGAATATATATTAATTTCCCTACCTTTTACTTTTTTTTTCGTATGGACCCCTATCATGCATGAACTTTGTGAAATAAGCCATATGGCAAAAATAAATCAATCTTTATTTTGATATCGCTTTCTTATAACTTGACCAATTTTAGTATTCTAGGTACCAAAATAAATGGCCTGAAAATCCCGACATTTCCATTGTAGCATACAGTGGTCACGCGATTCCTCAAGGTCTGACGGGATCTGCAAAGAAACTCGAAGAATCGCCGTATTTGAGGAATTATTTATATGTAAATTCAATACACTTATATTTGCTGATACTTTTCATTAATTATTTTGTTACGTTATAGTACTATAGTTTATGGTACTTTTTATACAAAGAATAGGTTTAACCAAAATTAACACTAGCATAGCTTTCATTGTGAGAATTAATTCAGAAATAAGTTTGTTTTTTTACCGATAATTTGATTGAAACCCTTTGTTTTAGATTGTTTATATGGAGGCGTTGCGTATTTTTTACATTCTTGTATAAACACTAAACATTATGCCATGGTTCTCCAAATTTATAATTACAGAGTAAAAGAACAACACACAAACAAATAAAATCGGCACCTTTAATGACAACTGATTAATTATGCAGAACCGTCGCAGTTTGTTACATGATCAGTAGGTGCGAAAATACGTTTTACATGTCCGTGTTGATATAACAATTCACCTATGTACTCTACGGAGGCTTGACGGTGTGTGAAAACAAATATAAAACCATCTTGACCAAGGTTTTAATTACAGGGACAGGTGGTCAGAGGGCCGGAGTATGGTTGTCAAGGAGATACAGTTATGTTTTGATATTGACTTCGAGGAATCGCATAGAAATTACATAGGATAAATTATCTAGTGACCGAGGACGGAGCTCGAGATATCCAAAATCGCATGTTTTAAGACTCGACCTTAAGTTTACATAGAAAAAAGAAGGGCTGTATCAAGGGACTGGGCTTATAGCTCGAGTCATCGCCGGTATTCAATGAATCGCCGCATTGAGGAATCGCGTGACCACTGTATTCAAAATATAAGCAATTAAACTTAAACCTCTTAATTCTGCATATCATTTTTTTTTCGTGTACAGTCGCGGGAATAAAATAGTAAATGCTACCATACAATAGAATCGTCGACGCGTGTAGCCTCGTGAGTTAAATTCCAATAACGCTTGTACATACGATCGAGACGACTGTATTACACAAAGTTACTCCATTTTGCGCTTTACAGACAAATTAGCTTCCACTGTTGCATTTTGTTATGACTGGCTGCTACCATATTAAATTGGTTATCGGCTTTTGTGATGATTACAATATGACATTGGGGAACCAGCGATTATGGTAGCCGTCAGTCATAACAAAATGCAACAGTGGAATGAGGGCGGAATGCATCGATTCTAACGACTTCTGGAAAAAAGCATAACTTGTGAGAATTAAATAAATACATAATTTATTGTTTAACATGGGTATTTGTTGGAAATATTGTATTTCTGTATTTCGAACCCACGACCTCCCGCTGCCGAGGCGGACGCTCTAACCACTCGGCCACCGGGAACGGTACACTTGTTTAGCTAGAAATATCAATATGATATAAGTAAAAAGTTTTTCTTTCAATTTATATGACTACTATATATCTGTAAACTTACATTTTCCGAAAAAGCTTCAATTAAGGTGAAAGCGAAAGTAGGATATTTTATGAAAATTCTTACAATTGGCTATGAATTCGTATTTTTGATGTAACTTCCTTATACTTTGATCATTTTCAAAACTTTAGGTACCAAAATAATCGTCTTAAAATTCTCTACATCGCACTTGCTTAATTTAAAACTTTTTTCTAATGAGTCTTAAGATATCAGCCGTAAAACTCTGACATGACGGCAAAATCGCTGAAATTCTACTTGTTAAAATTCGTATTTTTGATGTAACTTCCTTATACCTTAATCAATTTCAAAACTTTAGGTACCAAAATAATCGTCTTAAAATTCTCTACATCTCACTTGCTTAATATGTTGACTTATTCCATATGAGTTTTAAGATATAAGCCGTGAAACTCTTACATAACGGCAAAATCGCTGAAATTCTACATGTTTAATTTTTTGTTTTTGATGTAACTTCCTTATACTTTGATCAATTTCAAAACTTTAGGTACCAAAATAATCGTCTTAAAATTCTCTACATTTCACACGCTTTATCTATAGGAATATTTTTAATATTTTTTGAGATACAAGCTCTTAAACCACCTGAAAAATGAAAAATTCACCAAAGCTATATGCACGAATTTCGTTTTTTCCCCATTACTCAATGAATCTTAGGTCAATCATTAAACTTTAAGCATCAAAAGAACGGACAAACATTGCTTTACAAATAATATTCATCATCATATTTTCAAAAATCAAAGGTTTTCGAGATATAAACTGTTAAACACACTGAGGGTTACCAAATTTTCTTTTTTCCGCCATAACTCAACCGATTCAACCCCGATCATCAAAAACTAAATATCATCTGAAAGGTCTTTCTAAGCACTATAAATTATATGCATAGTGTCTCGATAGAATATTTACCGTTTTTGAGATATTTAAGGCCGAAGAAACAAACGATAATTGATATATGACCTTGACCTTTCTGATTTTCTGAAAACAGAAGTGGCATGGCTCCATAGAATCTAATATTGCATCTTCAGACAAAATTTCAACCAAATCATACAAAAAATAAAGCCTACAGGGCTTAAAAACCGTTAAGTTTTAATACGAAAGTTTTATTAGCAATATGACGTCATGTGACGTCATATGGTATTTATCTTTCCAGAATGTCAAGAAGACCTAGAGACTAATATTCAGTCCAAATATCAGCTTTCTAGCTCTTCTGAAAGCGATTTTATATGCATTTGAAATTTGACGTCATTAGTTCGAATCTTGGATTCGCCATAAAACGTTTGCCTTTTCGAATTTGGAAAAACGGACACCGGAATACACAACTAGAGCCTAACATACACATTCTGTGAAATTTTGATGAAAATCGGTCCAGAAATAATGGCTGTAGACCGCGTACAAACTTTTTCACCTGACGTCAAATCTGACGTTATATGACGTCATATGAATAGGGAAATTCATTGCATCCGAAAGCTTATGGTTTGAAATATACGCCATAAAATTTTCATTGTTCTGAGTCAATGGCAACACCTCGAAATTAACACAAATATAAGAGGAAGAAAAAAATAAATAAGAACTAGATTTCATTCGTTGATACGAATGATAGGACTTTCTGCTAAAATTGAAAAATATTAAGATTAATTCCGTTAGAAAGAATATATATTAAATTCTCTACCTTTTACTTATTTTTTTTTTCGTATGGCTTTCTTTTAGCTTTGACGTCACATGACGTCATAGGGTGCTGAAAATTCTTTTGTTCAAAAGCAAATACTTTACTGTCTTAACTCTGAAATTTTCATTATTCTGAACAACTGGAATTATGTCAAAATCATTGCCTTAAAATGAAAATTAAGAAGTATGCTTTTGACGTCACATGACATCCTATGACGTCAAGAATCAAAATATATGTAGAAATTCTGCAGAACTGCAAACTGTGTAAGTTTCAATTTTCTATCTCATTCTGAAGCTCTTTAATCATAAAATGAAATTTTCGGTCCTATGTTCAAATCTTATTTCAGCCACAGAACTTCGGTCTTTCGGAATTTCGGTTAGCTGACAGGATATGCACACTTTAGTTTCAAGATATACCATCTGTGAAAATTTGAAGAAAATCCGACCATAAATGACGGCTGCAGAGCGCGAACACCATCTTTCACTGTTTTTAGTTGTGACGTTATTTGACGTCATAGGGTGCTGAAGATGCTTTTTTTTCAAAAGCGCATAGTTTACTGTCATAACTCTGAAATTTTCATTACTCTGAACAACTGCCATCATGTCGAAATCATTGCCCTAAAATGAAAATTAAGAAGTATGCCTATGAAGTCACATGTCACGTGATGTAATTCACGCCGGGAACAGGTTGATAGGGCGGAGTCTAAAAAATCAATACTATATTTGGAATGTGCGACTGCGTTAAATTTCAAAACATAATTTCAAACACTAAGTAGGTTAGTGTTATTTAGTAAGCATTAAGTCCATTAAATCGGTCGCGCGGCTTTGCCGTGCCACACCGATTTAATGGACTTAATGCTTACTAAAAAAACACTAACCTATACTTAATTAACACTGACTAACTTAGAGTTTGTCCCGCCCTATTACTACGTTATGCTGCTATATTAGAAGATGGCACCATATAAATGTTATGTGTTGTTAAAGTATCACACACGTGCACGTGCTTTCCAAATATGGATGTAACACATAAATTTCGCGCATATTTTGACTGTCGGCTCATTTTTTTTTCAGATTTCAATCAATTTATGTGATAGCTGTTTTTTATTTATTTATCTTGTTTGAATTAGTTGAGAAATCGGAAAATATCAACTGACTGACATTAAGGAAAGAACGAAATATGTAAAAAATAATCGTTTAAAAAAGTCGGTGTCAGCGGAAGATATCAAGGCTAGGAATACCCGGAAATACCAAATCAAACGAGATAACACATGATCTGTAAGTTGTTTAAAAACGTTATATCAATTATTCAATTCTTGTATTTACCAAATTCGTAAACATAGGTACTGGTATAGCTCCCTTGGTTGGCGCTCAGCTTAATAAGGGTAGTTCTAGGACTGATGGCCCGGTGTCCGGATAATGTGACTGGGTGTGGTATCATGCCAACTGTCTATGACGTGATACTGTGCAGTGTGACAACACTACATTTGTCTCAAGTAGACATTGTCTCCAAATGACTTAAATACTGTCGGTGGGACGTTAAACCTAATAATCTATACTTGTATTTTAGTATTTAATTTAGCATCTTTTTCTTTCCGTAGGAGTCCCTTTGCAAAAAATATTTCCGAAACTCCTCATTCTTATGTAAATGTTTATCTATAAACATGATTATTTAAGCAACTTTAATAAATGTTTACAAAAGACGTCAAC
Source organism: Solen grandis (assembly GCA_021229015.1). Taxonomy (NCBI): domain Eukaryota; kingdom Metazoa; phylum Mollusca; class Bivalvia; order Adapedonta; family Solenidae; genus Solen; species Solen grandis. The sequence continues at coordinate 62,947,594 of CM037785.1, forward strand.
ATGCGCCAGCGTGCACACCTCGTGTGTAGGGATCGGTGTAGTAAACACTGCTATATATGATATCAGTTTGTTTGTTGGGTTTAACGTCCCACCGACAGTAATTCAGCCAGTCACGATGTCTACTTCATGCGGGTATAGGACTACCACACTGCAGTATCACGCCGTAGACATGTGGCATGATACCACACCCAGTCACATCATCCTGATACCGCGCTAACCAGTCCTGCAAATACCCTTATATGCTGAGCGCCAAGCAAGGGAGCTATAACAGTACCATTTTTTACGACTTTGGTATGTCGGGTCGGGGATCGAACCCACGACCTTCCGCTCCCGAGGCGGACGCTCTAACCACTCGGCCACCGGAAAGGGTACGCTTGTTTAGCTAGTAATATCAATATAATATAAGTAAAAAGTATTTTGCAATTTATATGACTAATACATAGCTGTAAACTTACATATTTTCCGAAAATGCTTCAATTAACGTGAAAGCGAAAGTAGGATATTTCTCGAAAATTCTTACACTTGGGTTTATATTCGTATTTTTGATGTAACTTCCTTATACTTTGATCAATTTCAAAACTTTAGGTACCAAAATAATCGTCTTAAAATTCTCTACATACCATTCGCTTAATGTGTTGACTTATTAATTATGAGTCTTAAGATATAAGCCGTGAAACTCTTACATAACGGCAAAATCGCTGAAATTCTACATGTTTAAATCTTATTTTTATGTAACTCCCTTTACTTTGATCAATTTCAAAACTTAAGGTACCAAAATAATCGTCAAAATTTTTAATTTTTAATTTTAAACCTCAAGAAAATGAAAAAATCACCAAAGCTATATGCAAGAATTTCGTTTTTTCCCCATAACTCCATGAATCTTAGGCCAATCACTAAACTTTAAGCATCAAAAGAACGGTCAAACATTGCTCTACAAATATATTCATCTCATATTTCAAAATCAAGATTTCAGATATAAACTGTTAAACACACTGGTGACCAATATTTGTTTTTCCGCCTAACTCAACCGATTCAACCCCGATCATCAAAAACTAAATATCATCTGAAAGGTCTTTCTAAGCACTACAAATTATACGCATAGTGTCTCGATAGAATATTTACCGTTTTTGAGATATTTAAGGCCGAAGAAAAACCCGATAATTGATATATGACCTTGACCTTTGGGATTTTCCGGAAACGGAAGTGACATGGCTCCATAGAATCTAATACTGCATCTTCAGACAACATTTCAAGCAAATCATACAAAAAATGATGCCTACAGGGCTTAAAAACCGTTAAGTTTGAATACGAAAGTTTAAATACCATTATGACGTCATATGACGTCATATGGCATTCATCTTTTCAGAATCTAAAGAAGACCTAGAGACTAATATTCAGTCCAAATGTCAGTTTTCTAGCTTTTCTCGAAGCGATTTTATACGCATTTGAAATTTGACGTCAATGGTTCGAATCTTGGATCCGCCATAAAACATTTGCCTTTTCGAATTTGGAAAAACGGACATCGGGATGCACAACTAGAGCCTAACATACACATTCTGTGAAAATTTGATGAAAATCGGTCAAGAAATAATGGCTGTAGACCGCGTACAAACTTTTTCACCTGACGTCAAATCTGACGTTATATGACGTCATATGAATATGTAATACCTTGCATCCGAAAGCACATGGTTTGAAATATATGCCATAAAATTTTCATTGTTCTGGTCAATGGCAACACCTCGAAATTAACACAAATATAAGAGGAAGAAAAAAAGAATAATAAGAAGAATAAGAACTAGACTTCTTTTGTTTTGAACAAAAGATAGGGCTTTCTGCAAAAAAAAAAATTTTTTTTCTGTGAATTTTTAAAAGCCCCCCCATATCTTGAAATTTTTGTTTAAAAAAAAATTTTTACTTTGTCATATGACATAAAAGGAAAAGAACAGTGTTCAAATGTTTTTTTTAATTTTCATAAACCATAAAATTTTCTTCACTCCGCTCATTTAAAAACCCCTTGTTTTTTTAGCCCCCGTGGGAAGAAGTATTAAAATTTTGTTTTTTTTTTTAACCCTTTTCGCCCCCTGAAATTTTTGGTTAAATTTTTTAGCGATTTTGGGTTTTTGGGGTTCCCTTTAGTTTTGCCATAAATTCCTGGAATTTGGGAACTATGGTAAATTTTAAAAGGAAACCCCCCGGGCCTACAAATGATGCAATATAAATTTTCTTAAAAACCCCAATGGTTGCCCCCCCAAAAACCCCAAAAAAAAATTTCATTTCCTGGGACATTGAAAAATTTTTAAAACAAGCTTTTTTTGGAAAAAGAAGAAAAAATAAAATAAAAAACAAATAAATCCGTGGGGTATATGATTTTATTTTACTAATTTTTAAAAAACCCCCAGACCTACTAACTAAAAAATTTCAACTTTCTATTCAAAGGGGGTTTTTTTTTAAAAGGGTTTTTAAAAAATTGATTTCATTGGTTCGAATTTGGATCCGCCATTTTGCTTGGACTTTTCAAATTTTTTAAAAAACGGAAAAAGGTATAACAAAAAGAAAAAAATTTAAAACATTCTGTGAAAATTTGAGGGAAAACCCCCCCCTTTAAAAAATGATCTGGACCGTTTTAAAATTTTTAGTAACTTAAATGGGAGTAATATGGCCCCAAGGTTCTAAAAATATTTAAATTTTTTAGGCTGTTTTTTGCTTTAAAAATTAAAATTGCCCTTCAAAAAATTTTAAAAATAGGGAAATACTTTTTTTATATTAGAAAAAAAAATTTTCATTTTGGGACGTCACGGGGACGTCTTTATAAATTTTTTTTTAAAAAAATTTTTAAAGACTCCCAAAAGTATATACCCCCCAAAAATATCACTTTTCTTTTTAAATGGGGGACATTTTTTATTTTTTTAAAAAAAATTGACGTCTTGGGTTTAAAAAATTTGGATCCGTTATATGTTGGACTTTTGGGAAATTTTGAAAAACGGCCCCCCCGGGTATAAAAAAATAAAAAAGAAAATATAAAACCCTGTAAATTTTTTTAAAAAATCGGCCATTAAAAATGGCTCGGGACCGTGTAAACTTTCTTAGTAAATTTCAAATGGGGACGTCATTGACGTCATAGCTTCTAAAAATCATAAAATAAAAATTTTCAGCATCTAAAGCTGCGGCTTTTAAATTTTCACCCCCCCTTCAAAAATTTTCAATATTGGGAAAAAATCTTGTTAAAATTTAAAAAAATTCTTTTAAAAATTTTAAAAGGAGTACGTGCGTCATATGACTTTTATTTTCCAAAATTTTTAAGACCCCCGAAATTTATACGGCCCAAATATTCTTTCTTTAAATGGGACCATTTTTAAGAATTTAAAAATTTACGCCCTTGGGGTTCGTCTTAGAATCGTGAAAAAACCTTGGATTTTCGTTTTAAAAAACTGACACCGGGTGACAACTAAAAAAAATTTTAAATTTTGGGGAAAAATTTGATAAAAAATCGGTTCTTTTAAAAAAGGTCTGGCCCCCGGTAAAAATTTTTTTGTAATTATTTCAATGTGAGTCATAGGGAGTAATAGAGATATAAAAATATAAAAATAAAAAAAAACTTTCTTGGAGAATTGACCCCAAAAATTTCTTTGCCCTTGGCCCTTTAAAAACGTATATAATTTGTTTTTTTAAAAATTAGAAATTGGATGACGTCTATGAGTCAAAAGGACGCCCCTTTTCAAAAAAATTTTTTAAAAAATTATCGGAGATTATTCTGCAAAATTAACCTTCTGTCTTTTTTGGGCGTTTTTTGGATTTTTAAATTTTGGCCCTTGGGTTTTTAATTTGATTCGCATAAAACCTTTTCCCTTTTCAAATTTTTTAAAAAGGGAAACGAGTGAAACTGAATTAATTAACATTCTGTAAAAATTTGATAAAAAGGGTTTTTTTTAAATTTTTGCTCGGGCCCCTTTACAAATTTTTGAAAAAAAATTTGGCCAAATTTTGCGTATATGAGTATGGCATATGAAAAATTATAAATTTTTTAAAATTAAAGCTTATGAATAATTTGAAATGAAATTTATTTTTAAAGGGACGATTGAAAAAATAAAAAAACCCCTGGGGAAAGGGAAAAAAAAATAATAATTTTTAATAATAAAAAAAACATAAAAAAAACCCCTAGGATTTTTGGCTTTAGGCAGAAAGTTAAAAAAAAATAGTTTCCCATTCGTTGATACGTTTTTTAGGCTTTCTGCCATTTTTCAAAAACTTAAAAAAAAAAAAAAATTTAAGGGAATAAAATTTGCACCCTTTTAAATTGTTTTGTATCCCCAAATATTTAAAATGAACTTTGAAAAAAAAAACCCCTTTAAAATTGGGGGGAAATGGCAAAAAAAATGAAAATATTTTTTTATATCGTTTTTTTAATTTGGGCTTTTTTTTAAAAACATGTTACAAATAAAAATTTTTTTAAAAAGCTTAAAATTTCGAATTTCACCCTGTAAAAAATGGTGACCCCCGGGGGAAAAGCTTTTTGGGGACAAGTAAATTTTTTATGTTAAGTATTTTAAAAAAATAAGAAATTTTTTTTATGCTCCTTGCAATTTTTCAACATATGAAATTAAGCGTATTTTTTTTTACTTTCTTTTTGCCCTTTTGACTCAAAGGGACTTTTATCCCCGGGAAAATAAAAAAATTCAAAGATAATATTCGCCCAAAAAAATAAATTTTAAAATCTTTAGAAGCGTTTTATATGTTTTTTGAAATTTGAGTAAATGTTGAAACTTGGATTGCCATAAAACCCATTGCCTTTTCGAATTTGTAAACAGGCCCCCCGGATCCCACAATGGGGGGTTTTCTATCATTCTGTGAAATTTGAAAATTAATCGGCCCAAAAATAATGGCGTACCCCCCTTTTAAAACCTTTTTTGTTTGAGTAAAACGACGTGATTTAACGCCCAATTAAAAGGAAATTACATTGCATTTTAAAGTAAAGGGGGTTGGGTTTTTTTTTTTTTTTTTACCATTGTTTTTTCCCCCCCGGGAAGTAAAAACTTTTTTTAAAATTAACGCGTATATATCGGAAATTTTATTTTTTATTATGACGCCCATATGACGTCAAAGGGACGTTCATCTTATAAAATTTGTAAAGCACTTTAGGATAATATACTATCCAAATTTTTGTTTTCTAATTCATCTAAAAAACGTTTTTATACGTATTTGAAATTTGACGTAATGGTTCGAATATTGGATCCGCCATAAAACCTTTGCATTTTCAAATTTTGGTTTTAAAAACGGACCCCGGGCCCTGCACAACTAGATCTAACAAAACACATTCTGTGAAATTTTGAAGAAAAAGCCCAGAAATAAGGGGCTGTAGACCGCGTACAAACATTTTTAGACGAGCCGGGTTTAAACGTCAAAATACGTCATAGTAAAATAAAAAATTTTTGGGAAATGCAAACTGTTCTATCTGAAGCATTGCTATTAAATTTTAAAGGTGCTCGGACTTTGTACAACATATAAAAATTAAAAGTAATAATTAAAAATTTTCTTTTCCCCCTCATGAGTCATATGACGTTATTTAAAGTTCATCTTCAGGAATTTAAAAAAACCCCTTGAGACTTATATTTCTGTCCAAATATATCTTTCTAGCTCATTTGTAAGCGTTTTATACCTTTTGAAATTTGAGTCAATGGTTCGAATTTTGGGATTCGCGAATAAAACCTTTGCCTTTTCAATTTTTAAAAAACGGACAACGGGATGCACAACGGCCTAAATACCAATCTGTAAAATTTTTGATGAAAATCGGCCCCAGAAAAAATGGCTGTAGGCCGGTACAAACTTTTTTAGACGACGTCAATTTAGACGCAAAACACTCAAAGTAAAAAAAAATATTTTTGAAAGCAAATGTTTATTGAAGTTCTTTTAAAAAATTTCAAGGTGCTCGAATGTTTTCAACATATAAAAATTTACAGAAAAATTTAGAATTCTTTTAAACTCATGACGCATAGACTCATACGCATTAATTTTTGGGAAAACAAAAGGGAAAACCCCAAAGACTTTATTCTGCCCAAATATCTTTTTTTCTAGCCATTGTAAGCGATTTTATACGCTTTTAAAACTTGAAGTCAATGGTTCGAATCTTGGATTCGCCAAAAACCTTAGCCTTTTCGAATTTTGAAAAACGGCAAGGGATGCACAACAGACCCTAACATACACACTTAAAATTTTGATGAAAATCGGTCCAAAAATAAGGGCTGTAGACCGCGACAAACTTTTTCCCCTGACGTCGAATCTGCTTTATATGACGTCATTAAATAAAATCCATTGCATGAAAGCCAGGGTTTTGAAATTATCCCAAAAAAATTTTCTTTGTTCTGATCAATGCAAACCCCTCAAAATTAACCAAAATAAGAGGAAAAAAAAAAAAGAATAAAAAGAATAATGATGTCATTCTTTTTAAACGAATGATAGGACTTTCTGAAACATCTTTTTTATATAGTAATTTAGAAATGACAAATAGAAAAATTGCCCAAAATTTGCAACTTTCTATTCTCTATTTTTATATAAAATAGACAAATAAAACATTTTTGGAATTTTTTTTTAAAAGTCCGCCATATCTTGCCCTGTAGTTTAATACAAAAAATTTACTATGTCATATACAGAAAAAAAAATGAAACATGTTCAAAAGTAAGTTTTAACTTTCATCACACTAGAAATTTTATCACTCCAGCTCATTGTAAACCTGTTTAATTTTAGCCTGTAGGAAGAAGTTTGAATAGTGTTAGTGTTATCCCTTTTTACACCTTAAGTGTTTTAAAGTTTTTGCGATTTTTTGGGGTTTTTGGGCTTCGTAGTTTTTCCTAAAAATTTCCCGGTTTCGAAATATGGTGTATTTTAAAGGGAACACCCCGCCTCAAACTGTGCAAAATTTAATATCGTTAGCATAACAATGCGTTTTTAGATGGTTTTTAAAAGGGGGGGCGTGTGAATTTTTCAGGCTTGCAAATGCTCCTAGCTAAAGGTTGCAAAACGGGGTTTTTTTTTGTCCGTTGTACATGAATTAATTAATGTTATTTTTTGGGAAAAGTCAACATTCGAAAAAAACAACAACAAAATCAAGTATCCCCCAAAAATTTAAATTTTTATATTTTTTTTTTTTTTTTTTTTTTAAATCGTTGCGAAGTATTTAAGTTGGGGGCCCCCGCGCGTGACCTTTTCCATATTTTTTTGATGAGATTTTAAATATTTTTTTCCCCTTTCTTTCTTTATAAGTCCCCTTTCAATAAAATTGGTACCTTAAAACTCTTAAAACATGTACATTTTATACGCATTATGTATAAACTTATTCAGTCGTTTCGAATATGACTGTTTACCTAAGAAAACATATTTCGCAAAATTAGTTATTTCATTTAAATTTTTTTTCTTTAAATTTTTTTTGCGTAAACCCAAATTTTAAAAAAATAAAATTTTTTCT
>CM037785.1:62957042-63007042 GCA_021229015.1 Solen grandis
GGAACCACCTTCTGGAGGTAAGTCATGTGTAAATGTTTATCCTACCTTATTAGGAAATACATATTGTTACTTAAGCCATTATATGTTTTCTATGACCACATGTGAAAGAAAATACCATCTCTTGTACATTTATTGTAATTAACCCTTTCCCTCATATAGACTCATTTTGATGAACTCAATAGGTATTACATAAAGCCTGATCTGCAAAAAACCAAACTCAATCCTTACCAATTTTATTTACAAAATCCTCATTTCCAGACCACTGAGCAGCAGCGAACAGCATAAAACCTGATCAGCCTGCAAGTTACTCGCAGGCTGATCTGGTTTTATGCTATTCGCATAGGTCTTTTCATGGTGTCCTCTATGAGGGAAAGGGTTAAATGTTTTACTAACATCATGCAGACATGGCATCCAGATTGGAAACCATTATAAACTAGAGCCATTACCAGTACAACAGGTGATGAATACCACAGCTACAATACCTTGAATCAACAACATGATTTCTTTTAAAACTTTCTGTAAAGCGGGATGATGGATCAGGGCAGCACCCATTAAGACGTGTTAAGATTGAGTATGTAATTCCTAACCTAGTTTAAACTACAAGTCATTAATTTATCTACGTTTGCATTGGTTGGGAAACAAGTTTTGACAACTTGTACTGATCACTCTTGTCATATTCTGGGTTGGACCAGTATGTCGTGCCAGCTGGGAAGGTCATAGAATATCTTTAACCCTTTCCCTCATATATACTCATTTTGACGCCCTAAATAAGTACTACATAAAGCCTGATCTGCAGAAACTACAGTTAAACCTCACCAAATTTAACTACAAAATACTCATTCTCAGACCACTGAGGAGCAGCGAACAGCATTAAACCTGATCAGCCTGCGAGTTACTCGCAGGCTGATCTGGTTTTATGCTGTTCGCATAGGTCTTTTCATGGTGTCCTCTATGAGGGAAAGGGTGACCCAAACGGTGTTTGAATCCACATTCAACTGACTGATTTGTAAAGCAGAGATATCAAAATTATCATTCAAAGATCGATAACAACATAGCTCCTTTATTTATGATTAGAATGCTTTACAACTGGATTGTTCTAATTTGAAAAGAAAATATACCCCAGTATTTTTTTTTTAAAGGGGAAGAAGAATTGCATCTCACTGACTTTGATTTAATTATCCATTTCATGTGCCTGGAGCCTGGATAGTGTAGTGGTAACGTGCTTTGCTTCTTACCAATGCGTCCAGGGTTCGATTCCTGGTCACGTATGTGAGAGGGTACAGTAGTAATCCATCGAGACAGTCTTGGTTTTTTCCGGGCTCTCCAGTTTCTTCCCACAATAATGACCACATACGTCGCCACCAGAGTCATCGAGAGTGATTAATATAGGTTGTAAGAACTTGATTCGTAATCGATGTAAAATAAATAAAGTTTAAACTTAAATCCATTTCATGACAGAGTCATGCAACTTCACCAATGACAGAAACAATGAGACACCTTCTACAATATCTGTCACGTGAACAAGCTGCAAGGCAATACCACATCCAGTCACTTCATCCGACAAGCTGACTTATATCGCTTTTGACTGACTTACTGCTACATCATCCATTTGAAGCTGATGAATACAGTAACTAGAGCTGTCTTAGCAAGGTTTTTTATTTCAGCTGTTTTATATTTTGACCATATCCAAAATGACAGAAATTCCCAAGTTGAATGTAAAATTCCCCCAAAAAATTATCATGGCCAAAAATTGACAATTTTAAAGACACACTGGCAACTAAGAAATAACTAGTTGATACACTGATCAATATATATATACCAGTTTGTTTGTTCACTGGATTTAACATCCGACCTACAGTATTTCAGTCATTTGGCGACTATGTCTACTTGAGACAGAAATTTATTATAATGCTGCCACACTACAGTATCACGCTGTAGACATGTGGCATGATACCACACCCAGTCACATTATCCTGACACCGGGCCAACCAGTCCTGGAACTAAACTTATATACAGACTGTGCCAATCAAAATGTTAATGTTTTACTATATAGATCAGTAATACATTCACAGATCGAGACAACTGATTGCAGGTCCTTGTACTAATTACAAGTCCCATAAGATGTCTTACTGGCTTTACTTACAATATTTCTTTAAAACAAAACACGAAGAGCATTGATCTCAAGATATACTGTTAGCTTCCATATAAATTATAACAACAATGGTATGATGGTAACAGATGTTATTTCTGAGTGCATCCATCACAGTTGTTTGAAGGGCTTGTTTGATAAGGCGTCTGTCACACTGGAAAAGACTAACTTTAAACATGCACGATGAGTAAATCAATCAATTCCATCCTCGACATGACACCATGTTCAGATTCATACTCAAGATATGTGGTGTCATTCCAGATCTACAACACACACACAAACACCCTTAATAGTATGGTAGCAAACCAACCCTTAATAGTATGGTAGCAAACCCGCCCTTAATAGTATGGTAGCATACCCACCCTTAAATAGTATGGTAGCATATCCACCCTTAAACAGTATGGTAGCATACACACCCTTAAATAATAAAGTAGAATACACATCCTTAATAGTATGGTAGCATACCCACCCTTAATAGTTTGGTGGCATACACACACTTACAAGTATGGTAGCATACCCACCCTTATTAGTATGGAAGCATACCCAGCCTTAAATAGTATGGTAGCATACCCACCCTTAAAAAAGTATGGTAGCATACCCAGCCTAAAATAGTATGGTAGCATACCCACCCTTAAACAGTATGGTAGCATACACACCCTTAAATAATAAAGTAGAATACACATCCTTAATAGTATGGTAGCATACCCACCCTTAATAGTTTGGTGGCATACAACATTGTAGATACCACTTAATAGTATGGTAGCATACCCACCCTTAATAGTTTGGTGGCATACACACACTAACTAGTATGGTAGCATACCCACCCTTATTAGTATGGAAGCATACCCAGCCTTAAATAGTATGGTAGCATACCCACCCTTAAATAGTATGGTAGCATACCCACCCTTAAATAGTATGGTAGCATACCCAGCCTTAAAAAGTATGGTAGCATACCCACCCTTAAACAGTATGGAAGCATACCCAGCCTTAAAACGTATGGAAGCATACCCAGCCTTAAATAGTATGGTAGCATACACACCCTTCATAGTATGGTAGCATACACAGCCTTAAATAGTATGGTAGCATACATACCTTTAATAGTATGGTAGCATACACACCCTTCATAGTATGGTAGCATACCACCCTTTAATAGTATGATGGCATACACACTTACTAGTATTGTAGCATACACACCCCTAAGTAGTATGGTAGCATACAAACCCTTAATAGTATGGTTGCATACTCACCCTTAACAGTTTGGTAGCATACTCCCCTTAATAGTATGGTAGCATACACACCCTTCATAGTATGGTAGCATACTATTTACCCTTAATAGCATGGTAGCATACACACCTTTAATAGTATGGTAGCAAACACACCTTTAATAGTATGGTAGCATACACACCTTTAATAGTATGGTAGCATACAACACCTTAATAGTATGGTAGCATACACACCTTTAATAGTATGGTAGCATACACACCCTTAATAGTATGGTAGCAAACACACCTTTAATAGTATGGTAGCATACACACCTTAAATAGTATGGTAGCATACACACCTTTAACAGTGTGGTAGCTGATTGGTGGTAACATATTGTAATATAGAGTGGTAACATGGCATAAATTGTGGCATTACACAATAATATCATACCACAGACCAGTGACAATCGATACCATTCCAGCCCTATCATCCAGATATCCCTCTAACAAAAACAGTTAGTGAGGCCAACCAATTCCACAACTGCTTCAAATCAATCCTGTAAACTTCCAGCTTGCTTCTGGTTTATTTTTATGCACATGTTTTATGGGAACTGCTACAATGAGAGGAGAAATTAATTTATTAGAGTTGCATACAATGGTACTTGAATTATCAGCAAGTATGTCCTGCCATAAAATCTGCCAATAATTCAATAACATATCTAAATATAACACAATTAATTGCAAACGAAAATTAACAAATCAATTTGATTCTTTGCTGTCATCATGGTTACAAAAATCAATGAAACTTGTTTTTTGAGAAGCAGTCTTACAAATCAGACAAATGATGAAACTAGAGCTATCACTGAAGGTGATTAATACCCCCGCAAAATGCTTTGATACAGGAGAAGCCAGACTCCAGGCGGAGCATAATTTAGAACCTGTATACTTAGTATAGTGGTTATGATAGTAAGTAATAAGTAAGTAAAGTTTTTATTTAAAGTGGATAGAGAGTCAGTTATGGTTGTTTGGCACAGTAGTTTACAAGTGTAGTTACAGTTCTTGGACACTGCACTTCTCCTAGTCGCCATATGTTAACATTTTATGTTTCAAGTAAATACCATGTATAATATTTGAGTTATATTTGGGACAAAAATAAAAAATAAAGGGAAGATAATTATAAAATGGGACCTGGTAGAGTCACAGTTCTTGGACACCTGCACTTTTCCTAGTCGCCACCTGTTAACATTCTAAGATTCTAAGTTTCAAGTCAATACCTTGTATAATTTTTTAGTTATGTTCCAGACAAGAAAGGGAGATAACTCAAAAATGAGACCAGGGCAATAACTATGCCATCCTTGAGACAACTCAAATGAAATTTATGTCATGCACCTCTCAAGCTGATTATGAATGCATACACAAAATTTGAACTGAATCGGTTAGAAAATATAGAAGTTAGATATTTAGAGTTGAATCAGGGGCAATAACTCCGTAATTCTTGTGTGAATGAACATGAAATTTGCGTCTTGCACATCTACTGCTCCTGATGAACATTTATGCCAAGTATCAGATGAATTGAGACAGAAACTGAAGGAGAAGTTTGACAGACAAGTCTTTTCAAAGTTGATTCAGGGGCAATACCTCCATATTTCTTACACAAACATATGTGAATTTGTGTCTTGCACATCTACTGCTCCTGATAAACCGGCCTTTGTGACCACTGCGGATCAAGATCAGCCTGCATGTCCATGCTGTCTGATCATGGTCTGCACTGTTTGCTATTCAGTCAACAGAATTTCAGATATCACCATCATAAACAGCTAATGGTACACTCCAAAATGAGGAAATGACAAGGAAGAATTATTATTTACATATGTTAAGGGTTAATTGAGAAAATGAACAGTCATGCATGACATGGTTCAGTGAAAGTGTTTATTAACTATGGATTCAGAGGTTGCAAGTTTGAATCTCTGCAGGAGGCAAGCATTCTTTAGGACCTTCCAAGGTACAAAGCACTGGTAGATCAACACATACAGGCACCTTAATTGGACAAGTTTAGTTTTGGAAGCCAATAGTGGTATAAAGACAGATACCTGGGTTATATATAACAGGTGTGTATTATAATGCTATTAAAACCACAGACTGGGCTTCCTATAAGTTGTTTTCCAATTCATTAAAAAAAAAAAAATGAAATATATTAACTACCACAACCAGATTTTTCCTTAAACCATCTTAAAATCTAAATAGGTCTGACTTGACTTGACTATTTTAGTTTACCGTCACTTTGACAGTATTTCAGTCATAAAGCGACGTCCAGCTAATTACAGGTGGAGAAAGACCCTGAATGCATGGAGGCATCCGGGTAGAACCACCAACCTACTGCAAGCCAGCTGGAAGGCTTCCTCACATGAAAATCCGAATGACCATGCCGGAATTCGAACCCACACGGTGAGGGGCTGAGTGAGTGTTAAAGTCAGAAACTTTACTCTCTCAGCCACGGAGGCCCCTCTAAATAGGTCTAACTTAACTTATATGATACATAATTTTTGTATATTTTTAAAACTAGACAGGCTAATACAACACAAATGCTCTTATCCATGTTTATAAAATATAAAATCATAATATATATATATGTTTAAATCCAAGGGCCATTAGTTCAGTATGCATAGTGTTATTTAGAAGTACAAACTGTGTGAGCAGACAAGGGTAACATTATCGTACAGACACCTTTCTATTTCACTTTCAAAATAAGAAATCAAGACTATCAAACCTAAGTTAAGGTAATCCATCCATTATTAAATTATAATCATGGTCCTTCAGATGCTTAAAAAGATCAGTGCAGAATCAAGCATCCATTGACTTGGAAGTTATAGGCTGTTTTGCTCAAAGTCTATAAAGGCTTATATTTACTATAAAATTCCCAAAATCACTTGGTGGACCATGATCACAATTCAATGCCTGAATGGCACAGTACTTAGTAATGCGTCTCGCTTCTCACCAATGCATCCGGTTCGATTCCTGGTTCCAGAGCCATGGAGAGTGACTAATTAAGTTGTAATAATTTGTTTCGAAATCCCAGGGTAAAATAAAGGTTTTTCTTTTTTTTTTAACAAGCAGTTGACAAACAAAAATCCCCCAAAAGATTTGTCCAATTAAATTCTAATAATAAAAATAACCCAGGAGGGAAACCCTATAAGGCTTTATTTCTATCAAAGCAGAATACCTTGTTAACCCTAACTACAAAGTATACATGTATATTGTATTTACAATGCTCAAATTCAGATAATAACTGGTTTCAGCTGGTTATGTTGGCAAGCTGTCAATTATTGGTTTGTTGGCATGATCAACATTCTGCTTTAATTTCACTGTGGGATAAACTATAATAATTGTTTAGTTGCTAAATTTAGAAACAGTTTTTATGTTTGAGATCTAACCGCCACTGCATGCAGTAGTCCTAATCTTTTCCAACTCTAGTTTCACCTGAATACAACATCTGGAGGTGTGTCAGTAAACAAAATCTGATTGGCTGAAAGTAGGTCTCCTTCCCAAGTCAATAACATTTACCTGTATGTATTTCTGAGGACAATAAAGTCCCTAAAGATTAGTTTGCTGAATACAATGGAGTTGAATAAGTAATGGTTAATAAATGTTTAGCACTTTTGTATTGATTGATTTTATAAATCCAGCTTTCTAGGAAGAGTAATGCTTTTATTCAGAATAACATCTGACAACATTTTTTACAAAACGCATTTTCTCATTTGCAGAATACTTTCTCCAGAAAGGCGGAAAATTTAAAATGATGATAAACAAAACATTCAGATGTCAAGATTTCATTCGCAATTTAACAAAGAAAAATTATAAATATGTTACAGTATTATACATGAAATATGATATTTTACTGATGAAAATAAGCCAGACTCTTTGACATTTTGTTTATCACATTATGACAGGTATCAAAGTCAGGTCCATTTTTTTTTTCCCTGTATTTTTCACCAAAATATCAATATTTTAAAGACTGAATTGATAATCAATCAACAAAAAATATATTGATGACATATGGATATAACTGTTTCTGTCAGTGACACTTAGCCTAGGGCAGCCTACTAATAAACAAAAGGGGATACGCAAAAAACGCAAAGGTTAAGAATGTACACATTTTACCGGCAGATGTATACATCAGAAAAATAGGTGAAATAGATGTCTGATGTACAACATGAGAATTCTTTGGAACATGTGTGTCACCTACTGAAGAGTGACGGAAAAATTGTGTCTGACAGACAGACGACTGAAAAGTGATCCCTATGTGTCACCTCTGCTTACATCAGGTGACACAAAAATATCCAACAAGAAATGCCACATTATTGAAAAATATATCATAGAATATTATCAAATCCGTATTTCCTGATTTTCAAAATTTTCTGCAGAAGCTAAATAATATTTCACATATACGCACCAGTTTGGAGCATCATAAATATATTTTGCCTACAACTCCTATTTGCCCAGAAACACCATTGGTGGTACATGTGTGAAATGAAGTCTGACACCAAAATGTGGTCAATATAGCAGCTTTCAGAAATTCTGATGACCCATAATCACCATCTTTGCCAGAATGTCAAATGAAGGGGATTTAAGCAATAAAGATTACAATATTGAAGCAAATGAAATAATTAACTCATAATAAAACTGCCGGGAATACTCCATTTGCTGTGCTTTTATTTCAAAATTATGTAAGCTGTTTACATAAACAATGATTATGCATCTAATTTGTGGGTATAGCCTAAAGGAATAGACTGTATCAAGTGAAACTTAGTACTTCAAATGTTCAATGGAGATATCTGATATAATAATAAAAGACATTTTAAACAAATAATGTACGTCAGGGCTAGGGTTTGAAACCACAACCCCCAGGTTACTGAGTGGATGCCCCTATTTAGACTTACCCTGCATCGTCGGAAAATCCATGTTCGCTCAAAATGCTTAGCTTCTTATAAATCGACTGTGGGATATTGAGTTAGCAAACATCGAACTCATGAATTATTAATTAAGCATTTCATTGGATCCGTGGCAGAGACAGCACGGCGACATGAAGGATCATTTGACCAATGAAACGGCGCAGGATTTTGAAAGTTAGCTTCGTTCTACCATGCAGAGGTGACATCAAACTCCTTGTCTAAGTGTAATGGTTTATCTTGCGGGAACAATGAGTCAGGCTTATCTTTTGTAAATTTCAACAAAGAGTATTCAAAATACTATGAATGATTTCACTGGTCAGCAAGTAGGTGATTACTATTCTGGAGGACAGAGTTTTGCCAGCTGAAAACCCCACGGTATATACAGAAGTGATAACAGAATGTATACTATGGGTTTTCGTTGACGAGACTCCCATAGCCCAGTCAAAGGTTTTCATGCAATAATTTATACAACTTGATAATCAGAAGGCAGAAAGAGTTTCGCTCATGAAAGATCAGATGCTGATCTTATGCATGGGTCCGGACGGGAGGACATCGAGAGTTTTGTATTCTTCGTAGGAAGAGACTGAGATGGTTCTACCATGTAGAGAAAATGCTCGACTCCAATCAGGCAAAGAAATCCTGGAAGGAGTGGGATTGTTAAAGGTCCTCATTGCCGCAGGCAACCAAAAAAGTCCCAGGAAACATTCGTCAAAGAAGACCTCAAAGAAATTAATCGGACTCTGAGTCCAGCTCTAGCCATTGACAGACGGATGGAGGACAGCAATAGGGCAACGTACATGCAACGTGGAGACATAGAAACAGCATGGTGCAAATGGCTGATGATAATTATCATGAACATAGTTACTGTTACCTGAAAGTGAACATTATCAGGCCATTTTGCAGATGATGGGGAAGAAACTTTATTACATAGTTTTGAGAATCGCATCATTTTATTTACACTGGAAGATATATCCTGGGATGAACAGCAAATTGGGGAAAAAAAACTTCATGAATTCAAAGATATTTTTTGAGGGGAAGACATTTATGAATGGCCCCTATTATTGAAGAATTAATCCTTTCCCTCATAGAGGAAACCATGAAAAGACCTATGCGAACAGCATAAAACCAGATCAGCCTGTGAGTAACTCGCAGGCTGATCAGGTTTTATGCTGTTCGCTGCTCCTCAGTGGTCTGGAAATGAGGATTTTGTAATTAAATTTGGTAAGGTTTAACTGTGGTTTTCTGCAGATCAGGCTTTATGTGGTACCTATTGAGTGCGTCAAAATGAGTCTATATGAGGGAAAGGGTTAAAGGAAAAAAAATGCCCTGATTATGTTTTTAGACTGAGGATTGCCAGTACCAATAAACCAATTTATGAATGGAACCTCACTCCGGATCATAATGAATCTAACAAATCAGTTCACAAGGCACTGAGAGACTTAGCAGTCGATAGCCTTATCATGTAACAACTGACTTACTAGTGATTAAGGCTGCAGGAAAACATTAGTTTTCAGGCCTAAATGACATTTGCCTAGAGCTATCAACTTAACACTGAAATTTCACCTTGTAAATCCAGTCGAAAGTCTCTCAGCGCATTGTGCGCTTTAATTTAAGTTAATGTACTTGAATTTCTTGCAAATATGACAAAACTGACAAGTAAATGTGAGTTGAAAAAGATACGCTAATACATTCCCTACCATGTCTTTACATTAAAATACAATAAAACCAATTAATGGCCCTGATAGGAAATATAATTAAAACAAAAACTTTTTGCATTTAATTTCACTTAATGTGTCTATGGATGACTCAATTTCTAAGGATTTTTTGTATGGCAACTCAGAAACAACAGCGTATCATCATCATCATCCAGTGACGATTATTCCTTCTCACAAGGGTGAGGCTGGCTGTCCGGTCGAGAGCGAAATCTCCCTCTCCATGCCTGGCGGTTCACTGGGTATTATATAACTTAATTATTTTAATAATATATAAGTTCTTTTTAACAAGGAAACCCCCAGTAATTATGAGCATTTAGCCTGGGATGGTCATGATGATTTCATATTGCTTGGTGTCTAAGACAATTAACCCTTTCCCTCATAGAGGAAACCATGAAAAGACCTATGCGAACAGCATAAAACCAGATCAGCCTGCGATCAGGTTTTATGCTGTTCGCTGCTCCTCAGTGGTCTGGTAATGAGGATTTTACAATTAAATATGGTAAATATGGTAAGGTTTAACTGTGGTTTTCTGCAGATCAGGCTTTATGTGGTACCTATTGAGTGCATCAAAATGAGTCTATATGAGGGAAAGGGTTAAGCAGTTTACATAACTACAAACCTATAATAATGTTAGTTGATCAAATGCCAACATGACTAGGTCAAAAACCTCTATAACATTGTGATCAGTCTGGTATACCTTTATAATCTCTGATTGAATCTATGATGAAACATATTGGTAATAACCTTCAAAATTTCATTTATGTAAAACAACAACATCACCATAATGACTTTTGACCTCCCTAAGCGACCATGACCTCATTATTCATAACTTTCAGTCCATACTAAATGTATAGACTTCAATACTGAGACAGGCTTAAGTCACAATTACAGCTGGGTTATTAAAATGAAGTTTAATTAACTCTTCAAAGGATTTCTATAAATAAAATATAATAATAATAATCGCACCCATTAGTAATGTGCAATTTATTTATTTATTTTTTTTTTTTTTAGTAATGATTACCAATAATTTTGTTGTTTACATAAGTCTACATAGTTAAGTATTTCAACTATTTCTGCAAATGTATATAATTATGTTACTTATACTAATCTTACTAAGAAACAACATGTCAGACATACATGTATATTAACCCTTAACCTCCTGAATTTCTCAAATGGACTTAGCCGACTTTTTTCGGAACTGTCCATTATTAATTTTAGGGATAACAAGATGAAAACTTGTAGTTGGTCAGCCAACAGTAGGCTCTTTACAGGTGGCAAAGGTCAGCACTTATGGTTCCAGCAGGGTAAGGCTTAATTACACACGCAATAACTTAAAATACATGATCAGGCCAATAATTTCCATGAACATTAAGTTTATCGTATACAAAGAATGTGAACTACCAACAGGATATTGACTGTTTTTGGAATGACAATTAATTTCAACTCATAATAGTAACAGGATACTGATTTTAAATTCGGTTTATAAAACCCATGAATGACAATTAACAACATTACAAAATTATACATATTCAGGCATTAAATTTTTCAGATGATGAGGTAAATTGCAATTTTCTTTTTTTTGGAGGAGGAGGAAGGGGGAGTTGCATGAATGTAAAGAAAATTTCAGAGAGTCAACAACCAAACCTTTATGAATATCTTCTTATAATTATGAAAGAAGTAGAAGCCCTGCAGAATACTGTAACAGAGGAAAAAGTTTTCTAAGTATAAAAATTTGTCAAACTAAATATTTTGCAACCAATTTTCTGTTAGAATGTCAACAATGCTGTTAAATACATTAATTTACATACCATGCAAACTTAAGCAAGGTTATCATCTGTATACAACGCTATTGTGACTGAATTGCGAAATAATGCCTCATAATAAATTCAGATGAACTTTATTTCACATTTGCCACAATTAACAATATTCAGTTGTGTAAACTGTGTCAAATATCGGTATGCTAATTGTGTTCATTGTCTCAATATCCGGAAGCACATTTGACCTTGGTGTGTACCTCTTGCCCAACAACAAAAATCAATATTGTTTACTTGCGATGTAGCAGAATTTCAGCTATTTTCAACTCTCTGTGGCAGACTGTCTGTGTGAGATCTCCTACATTAAGACTGGGATTGAACGTCCCACTGCATGACTTTTCCTGTGTTTCATTTGGTGGTTTTAGTCTGGCATGCATTAGACAGATATTTTAACCCTTTCCCTCATAGAGGACACCATGAAAAGACCTATGCGAACAGCATAAAACCAGATCAGCCTGCGAGTAACTCGCAGGCTGATCAGGTTTTATGCTGTTCGCTGCTCCTCAGTGGTCTGGAAATGAGGACTTTATAATTAAATTTGGTAAGGTTTAACTGTGGTTTTCTGCAGATCAGGCTTTATGTGGTACCTATTGAGTGCGTCAAAATGAGTCTATATGAGGGAAAGGGTTAAGTTCTGCACCTGAAACTGTGATGAAGATATCA
This sequence comes from Solen grandis, assembly GCA_021229015.1. Lineage (NCBI taxonomy): Eukaryota > Metazoa > Mollusca > Bivalvia > Adapedonta > Solenidae > Solen > Solen grandis. The sequence goes on from CM037785.1 coordinate 62,969,535, forward strand.
AGCTATTAATAACAAGTGATGTCTCACAACTCATGATACATCCTACTGCCCAGAGCTGGAATTGTACTGAAACACTGTTACGCTAATCGGACCCACAAAGCTATGGTGCCATTTTATACCTCTATTGCAATACATTATCCTGACACCAGGTACTGGCCAATTAATCCTGAAACTACCTGTCAATAAACAACCTGATAAAGAATGAAAAAAAAAAGTTTTGTTATACATGTATTAACTGCATCAAAAGATTGAGATATGAAACTGACGCATGGTGGTTGAAGTTTGTTAACAACTTAACAACAAGGAGTGCTGATGTTTGATCTCTGTTTCGCTTCCAGAGATAAAAGCTGATAAATAAAAAGGTGACGTATGCAATTTATAATAAGCACCAACAAAATCTGCCAAATTTGGAAAATATATGCCACTTTCAAGCCATCTGCACTATTGATATTATGTGCTTTTTGTTCACATACATTCTCATTCTCACTTATTTACTTTCACATTTTATAAACAGCATGAATACATGCAAAAAAAAAAGCTTTTTTTCCTAATATCTTTATTGTGGCTCGTTCAGAGGTGACTTTTCCCCTGTCTGAAAAATTCAAAATGTCTTTAAATATTAACATCATGCAGTTTTCCAAAAATCATCTATTTTACCCAAGTAATTTTCTTCCTCAAATTTAAAAAATGGCAATATTTCCCCCAAAAAAATAATATTTTTATGGCAATAGACCCCTTTCCATTATTTGAAGAAAAGGCCTGAGTCTGTAACTATGTATTATAAAAAAGCAAGTGAATCATATTTCATAATAACCTGTTCAGTTAAGTTAATATACAAAATAAAATATTCTAAAATTTTATAGAGTTCTACCTGGTTTTAGAATTATCATGTTACAAATATTGTACCAGTGCTAAAACAGCATTGATTTAGAGATGTAACATCATCATCATCATCATCATAGCAGCAGCAGCAGCCAATTAACATGCTTTTAAATACAATGTCTTGAGGTTGCATGATGCCCTATTGCTGTCCTCAATAATCCTCAAAACTCTAAAAGAAGCCACCATAAACTGTGGTAATAAATGGTTCCAAAACGCAAAACTGACATAGATAACTTATATAGATAAAGATCTGAAATACATGTCCTCAAGAGCTCGTACATAATTATAATAGGTTACAATATCTATATCAGGAAGCTACAGACTATGCTTCTGTTTGTTTGCATTATAAAGTTTTCAATTTGTCCCACTTCCAGCATTTGAGTCAACAGAAATTTTATCTCTATGGGTTGAATAATTGTGTTCACTGTTTAACAGCAGTACAATTGTATCACATCACAGACAAGTGACATGATCAGTCAAGGGCATAGTTCTGTTTTATGATTATATGCACATATACGCGTGAAATTTAAACCTGGTAACATTAAAAACATCACCATAGTGACTTTTTAAATTCCATTTTTTTCCCAGGGGGAAATCCCCTGGACTCAACTAATGTGTGAGGTGGAATTAAACACTCAATTTGTTGTTGTGCATATCTTCAAACTTATCAAAGTTTCATTTTCCCTAGCCTGGTAACAGCTCTGTTTTCATTTTTCATCAAAACAGATAATTGGTTTACAAAATTTATTCTCTACAGTAATGATTAAATTAATTCATACAAAGAAGACACAGTCTGCTGCTATTTTAACAACTTTGTGTGTAACAAGTTGAAATTGCCAACTAATTTAAAGATTTTTACTTTTATAGTTTTAAAAATGATTTTTTTTGTTGCAATTGGGAGAAATAAATGTATTTGGCAACTGTAATAGTCTGCACTGCCCACCATTTCAAAATTCAAAGCTGTTTTTTTTGTTGTTTTTTGGGGGGGGGTTTTTTTACTTTTTTTTTAAACAACATACATTCTTATATTCTTCAAATCCTGACATCTGAAATTTCCATTAAATATCTAAGAATCCTGATCTGGCAGCTGGTAGATCAACTCCATACATTATTTTGTAATATTTCCCAACTCCAACTTGCCTCCATGATTCCCCATTCCATTCCCCCCCCCCCCTGTATTTATGAAAAAATGACACTGCTATTCACTCTGTCAGAAACTAAAATTACTAGATCTACAACAACCATTTAGTACTTCAAGCTACCAAACACCAGGAGAGTATTTTTAAAATTCATTGATTCATGAATGAAAATTAGTAAAAATCAATAGCAGAATTCCGCTGCCATGTCTAGGCATACATTACCTATGCTTGTCGAACTTGGCGAATTTCTTCCATTCCTTGACATTGCTCTTATAAAGCGTCATGTATGTCTTCACCATGTCAATGTCCACTTTGTCATTCTCAAAAATAACATGAAGTCCGTCAATCAGATCCTTCAAAGTTTTCGGTTCTGGAAGATTCCTGTAGACTTCATAATTATCTTCCGTGCAACAATCGTCTTTTTCCTTCGTCTCGTGAACACCGCACAAACTAGAAGGAACTTGATAATTGTCTACTTCCATTGTTGATTTTTACACGTTAAAAATGAAATATTAAATCACTTGTAACTCTAGTAATTTAGCCGGTTGTTTTCGTCACTTTGTTTCACGTGTGACTTCAGTGCCAACCGATGATGAAATGAACCCAACGTGTGTAATGTGTAAATATCTCCAGCCAATGGAAAAACACTTAAAGTCAATATTGACCTCTTCGTAAGGTCAAGGTTGGTTTGGATTGGTTAAATTCGTTCAGGTTTTTAAAACGTATAGCTATATTGAACATAGATATATATTTTTGTATATATCATCCTTATAAATCGAGTAAATAAATAAGAAGGAGCCGGGGGGGGGGGGGGGGGGATGAAAGCTACAAACTAAATGCTTCCTGTTTCACTTTATCACAAGCAGAACTTTATACTTTGATTAACAATATTGCGCTCATTGAAACGTTGCGTTTTCGTGGGGTTTGGATGGGGGCGGGGGTGTACACGGTAACACACCAATTGTATATTATATAGATTTCGGAAAAATAAATAAATAAGATAAGATCGATGTGTTCTCGGGATTTGATAAAAAATATCTTATATTTGCACGAATAACCATGTAACATTTTTTAAGTTAAATATCAGGGTCTCTTTGTAAATATACATGTATAATCAGAGACTCATTTAGATTCTCTCTCTCTCTCTCTCTCTCTCTCTCTATATATATATATATATATATATATATGGCACACACAGGTTAAACCTTAATGTATCTTGCAGTGAATACCGGAATGCCACTTATCACATCCATCATTTATCTACATCATAAAAAAAAACCATTATGTGTTATCAGGATCTCTTTAATTATCACTATAGAGACCCTGGTGTTATCTATTTTGGTTAAACTGAGTAGGCTTTAAGTACCTATTTAGATCTATAATCAAGCTTTGGGACCTACTTTTTTATTTATTTATTTATTTATTTATTTATTTATTTATTAACCGTGTCGTCTTTTGGTACGTGAAGATCGTGTTCATCCCCCTACACCCTCCATATACATTACAATTAGATTATATTATCAAGTATCAATGTCAAGATGAATGTTTCTTTCATAATATAATTATTGTTTTATAAATCTTTTTAAACCTAGATATTTTAAATGGAAAGCACGACATCAAAAATATAACAGAGAGACTGTCTTTTAAATTGTAAGACATTGCACGTGATCTAAACCTTTTGCATGTGTTTCGGAAAAAAATATTTTGTATATTTTATTTTAGAATAACATTCATGATTTCGGCCTTTCACCCTTCTAACGTTTGTATCTATTTAGACAGAGACTGATCATAAACATCTTAATACAAGCTAACAATATGAATATAAAAGAATAAAAATGCAAAGGGACAGTGAAAAATAGGTTATGAACTAAAAGATCCGGTATATAGGCCTGATCCTGTAAAATGGATTGCAAACAGATATTGTTTTGTGAACCTGATCTGAAATCGAGACACTAGGTAGTCGCTTATGTGTCCTTTGAGATATATGTCAAGGTGACGGCTTACAAGTGACGGATAAGAGAACGCTGCATGTACGAGACTCTACCAAATATATAAACAAAAATGGGGAATTAATCGTAAATCTTCATAGAGGACACCATGAAAAGGCCTATGCGAACAGCATAAAACCAGATCAGCATGCGAGTAACTCGCAGGCTGAAAAAGGGAAAGGTATTGATTTATAGAGGAACTCGAAAATTTTTTAAGGTTTTTGCGTCAAAATGAGTCTATATGAGGGAAAGGGTTAAAGCTAGGTTAAGCGATTTTAACTTGTATTTTGTCTTGTATTTAACTTGTGTTTTAGATGTAGATTAAGGATTTGCAGGGCTCGTAGTAAGTACATATATTAAGCGCGGGTCCCGCTATGAGTATCAATTAGTATCTAAGATCTGGTACATGTAATATAGATGAGTTTTGGAGTTTTTATCTGTTATTTTCATTAATTTATAAATTTATCATTTTTTTTTTAGTATCATTTTAAGAATTACAACCTGGAAACGGAAGACCCAACCCCCACCCCCGGTTAAAGATTAAATAAAAATGAACAAATTACCAATCCGCCGGCAATGTTTCTATTTTCATTGATTTCAAATGCTGTAACCATGTTTGATATGTATTGAAATCTTTTAAAACAAAAGAAAAAATATCGTACTCATGTTCCGATAAAGTACCATTCGGAGTATTTCGCTAATTAACTGGTTAGGCCGGGGATTGCCGAGTTGATACGATTGGTAGGGTACTTATTTTCGGAATGTTCACAGGTCACGTCGGAATGGGTATCTCAGTGAGCGTACTCGGTTGCCCCCAAAACATAGATCTTTAAATATTACGACCTGAAATTATCACTGCAAACGTGAGTGCTCAACATTCCAAAATCACGTTTACAGTTTACACCCAACTACCTGGCTGTAACATACAGAATCAACTCATGAGTCAGTATTCTGTATAATTTGAAGTAGATAGTTTCTTCTTCAAAGATGACCTCAGCGTATTAGGGAAACACACACATACACACAGGTGTGTGAGAATGTTTACCTTAATATATCAAGCAAAACTTTAAAAAAATTTGTTCTACTCCTGTCCACATCGTTCAATCGGAGTCGTATTATATATATGTAGTGCGAGACGCATTGGATATGTAATGTACGTATTTGTCCGTTTTTTTTTAAATTTTTTTTATTATTATTTTCTAACCAATTTTGGGTAAAATCAAGCTTACATTTTCAAAGCCTACATATGAAGTGTCTTGCTGACAATCTGTTAACGCTTGCTTATCGTGAATTTGAATGAAAAGTGACCAAAAGTTTTGATTGAGCCATTTGGCCAAGGTACATTATGTATATTGCTATATATCGCACATTGTATATCCACTACGTCTCACGCGGCATGCATATAGTACGACTGATATCGTCGACTCCAACTGAAGTCTCATATTCCGATTGAACGGTGTGATGTGATCATGTCTGAATATAAAATAATAACTTCCGCACGTTGATGAATGTAGCTTTCCAGTGCTTGTAGATGTATTCAAATTGACATTTAGACTATCCACTAACTGCACTTGAATAAAATGTAGTCAATGGTTGACCAGGTTTATTCGAAATAATTTGTGATACTGTTTGTGAGCAGGTAACTTAGGCATGAATGTGAAAGACGGGGCTTAAAAGTTTACGGGACCGTTCTCCGCGTTCCCATACTATCACACAAATTAGCTTATCTACGAGTTTATGCAGCCATGTTTTTTTGTTGTATTTTTTTTTTTTGTCTCACTCATATGATGTAGTATCAACATATAGTACCACGCGCCCTGCATATCGAATATACTCTTACGCACATTTGTAAAATGCAAACATGGCTGACCAAAAATTGAGCCGGATGGTTTCAGTAAATTCTACTCGTGTGTTTATTGAACAAAAATATCTGTTAACATGAAAATAAAATATCAAACGTTTTTAGCGGAACTACTTGTTTTACTCGCTTCAACTATGCTGTAGGTGTGAAGTGTCTACGGGTTTCCACCGCATAATTAAAAACAGGTACAGAGGACTAGCAATTGTGCGTTTTGTGGTTAAGTGATAAAAATGGTATAACAATCAGTAATCACATTTATTTGAAGTGTAAGATCTTTTATGTCTGACGTCTTGATATAAACTGACGTCTTGATATTAACTGTGACGTATAGATTTTAACTTACGTCTTGATATAAACTGATGTCTTGATATTAACTCTGACGTATAGATATTAACTTACCTCTTGATATAAACTGACGTCTTGATATTAACTGTGACGTATAGATATTAACTTACGTCTTGATATAAACTGTGACGTATAGATATTAAACTGACGTCTTGATATTAACTTTGACGTATAGATATTAACTGACGTCTTGATTACTTGAGTATAAAATTAACTGACGTCTTGATAACGGTTATAAAATATTAACTTACGTCTTGATATTAACTGTGACGTATAGATATTAACTTACGCCTTGATATTAGCTACCTAAAATATTATCGAAAGTTTCATTTCCAGATAATTACCCTATTTCATTATTGTATTGGTCATACTTCGAGTATGAGCGTGTAGCCGGTAAATAGTATTTGAGAACTGTCTCTTCTTACCAAGAACAAAATGGTTTTAGTATATACCACCCCGATCTCTCACTCTCTCCCTTCTTCTCTCTCTTTCATTCTCTTTCTTCGTGCATGTATATAAAATATACATAATTATAAACATATCTAAGGATAATGTAAACAGTTTGAAATAAGATTTAAGAGTTTTAAACTTTATTTTTTTTTACATCGATTACGAAACAAGATCATACAACTTATAGTAATCACTCTCGATGGCTCTGGTGGCAGCGTATGTTGTCATTGTTGTGGGAAGAAATCGGAGAAAACCCACGTATCAGTCTCTGGACGGGCGACCACTGTTCCCTCTCACGTATGTGACCAGGGTTCGAGCCAGGGACACATTGGTGAGAAGCAAAGCGCGTTACCACTACGATATCTGAGCACAAAATAAATAAATAAATAAATAAATACGCCTCATTGGATACTCTTAATTGAACATTCACACATTTATAATTATATTTAAAGATTTTGTAGCAACAGTATTGATCAGTGCCACTGTATATATATCACAGTCATGGTCAAAGGGGGGTAACCTTTGCTTCATATAAGTATAGTTTTTTAACTGAGTTATTTCCCGTTAGCTTGATGAAACTTTTGGCCTTTATTTATATTCTGCAGAGTAATCTCTTTTCAAACGTCACCTTAATAAAAGAACTTACAACTCGACAAACTCACTGTCTGTCCGTTTAGAAATAAATATCGATTACATAATCTCTCTCGATCTCTAATAATCAACAAAATGCACGTGCTTTCGTTGTCATACAGTCACGTGAAAATGAATCGATTAGCCGATATCAGCCGAACTGGTTCCGCCAAACTCCGTGGAGTGTCTGCGAGAATTCCGATAAACGGCTTCTGCGGCTGCGCGATACAATTTATGCTAATTTTAGATGAATGGCGATCAATCTGTATTTGGAAACGTATCAACATGTGTTTTCATCGAAAAAGGGAATAAAGATGTAAGTTTAAGGACACTCTACTCTGTAGAGGTACGTATCAGTCTTTTACTTACACCTTGGAAATGTTCAATCGTCTGTATACATCATTGTTTTGTTCTAAACTTGGCTAAATTGACCCGATTTCGCGGTGTCTTTGATGATCATACTGTCTGATCTAGTCAATTCCTGTTGTGTTTACGTTCAGACTTCTTTGTTTGTGTTCGTGGGAAATTTACTACACAATGTCAGATTAAAAAAATATTATCAATCATTTATGATTGGAACAGAACAAAGACTTTTTACCCTACATGCCATGTGTTAATTTATATTATCTGTACTAATCACAAAAGGGAAATAACCTCAGTATGTTGACTTGCTAATTTCGCAAGAATGTTCCAGTCTCCAGGATGACTTTAATTTACAGACGTTAATTCCTAAAAAAATAACTCTTTATTTGGAAATGTGAAAGGCTAATTACTGTTGTAAATATTAGACCATTTTTGCAGAACAAAGCTGATGCTACATTTCATGTTGTTTAATTTGGTTCAAGTCCTAAATAATAGATTTAACACAGTAAATTTGAGAACATTCGACTATTTTTAAAAATCTTAATTCTTTCAAAAAGAATCTGTAAATTTCCAGTATCCTAGGGATAGGTCATATTATAATTTATGCTAGACAGTTTTTCACATGCTTGTAGTTTCAGTCAATTCTGTAAAGTTACGTTCTACGAATATTTCTTAAGCAGGTAATAATTGTGAACTTGACAGTTGGTAGATTATGATAACACAGTCATGGACTAGCCAAATATGATTTTATTGTATGAAATATAAGTTCCTATATTATATAAGTTGAAACAAAAATATATTTTGCATTTCTGATATTTGTTTATAAATTTTACATAGAATGTTTTCACTGAATAGTTCCAGTGCCTTAGTGGTTAAAATGACAGTCCCATAACCAAGAGGTTGTAGGTTTGATCCCTGCCTTTGACATACCAATGTTTTGGATAAATATACTGGCTCAGGACAAATGGGTAGTTCTAGAACTGGTTTGCCCAGCGTCAGGATAATGTGACAGGGTGTGGTATCATGCCACCTGTCTAGTGCTGGTTGGCCCAGCGTCAGGATAATGTGACAGGGTGTGGTATCATGCCACCCGTCTAGTGCTGGTTGGCCCAGCGTCAGGATAATGTGACAGGGTGTGGTATCATGCCACCTGTCTAGTGCTGGTTGGCCCAGCGTCAGGATAATGTGACAGGGTGTGGTATCATGCCACCCGTCTAGTGCTGGTTGGCCCAGCGTCAGGATAATGTGACAGGGTGTGGTATCATGCCACCTGTCTAGTGCTGGTTTGCCCAGCATCAGGATAATGTGACAGGGTGTGATATCATGCCACCTGTGTAGTGCTGGTTAGCCCAGCGTCAGGATAATGTGACGGTGTGGTATCATGCCACCTGTCTACCATATACATACCACAGTGAAGTAGCTCAGTATTTGCCTTATATACCACTAACTGAAATACTGTTGGCAGCATTACCATTTATCCCCTGTAGAGGATTTTTTTCTAAACTTATAATTGGTCTTGTATCCCATAACATTGTAGGGACACAGGGTTTGAATTTAGCCAAATTTTGCACTTGCTATTTTTAGCAAGCAGTAATCTTTTTGACTTGCTAAATGAAAAAAATCAACTCGCATTTTAAAGTTTCAAATTCTTTATTTGTAATTAGTCAAGTGTCAGTTTTAACAACATAATGCAAAACTATGAACCATAGCATGCAGTGACAACAAGATGACCATATAATATTAGTTCTAGGCCCCATATGACAGAGTTGGGTATTTTCTATCCCTCTCAAGACATCATCCATCTTGTAACTGCAGGCTTTGGATCATAGTTCTTTAACTCAGCATAAGCTACTCTATTTCCACTCCCCCCAAAAAAGCAAGTACATGAAATTGTAACTCTCATTTCTAAATTTTCACTTGCTTTTAGCTAGTATGCAAGCTTAAATTCGAACCCTGGGACACTATACGCAAAGGTACAAAGTTAAGGAAAAATAACATTTGTATCCCCAGTTCTACCCTGTGTTGGTGGGATGCCTGAACCCAAGCAAACAAGTCCATCATTTCATTATTACTTAACAATTAGTGTTTCTATTAATAACTGATTGCCGATGAATATCATTGGTTAAAATCAAATAAAAATAATTTGTTTTTCGGCAATATTTGAAATTTTGAACCTCCGGCCTCTATTGTTTTTTTTTTAAATCTGTTGTTAAGTTTTATTGTGAAAATCTCTGAATATATGAATATTGTCTTGACTGATTAAATATTTCCAAGATTCCCGCTCGCATGTTTCAGTTCCGCAGATGTCCATGATGTAGTGTCCCATTCTACCAGCGGCGTAGAAGTGGTACAAGAATGGATTATAATGAGAATGAAGAGGAGACTACACACAATATTGTGAACACTGCAAAGCTGGTAAGCTCACCTCTGACCTATATAGATATAGGCTACTCTTCATTGTGTGGAGGGCCAATTAGCAGTCAATTACCACATATTATGTGGACGATTTGTTACTAGTTGGCAAACTCCAGTGCTGTGGATTGACTTCACATCAATCACTGTTGTACTGAGGTGTCATGTGACCATGGTGTGTACCAAAAGTCACACTGTTGGTTACCTGTGATTTGGCTAAAAGTCGGCTATTTTTCAACTCACTGTGGCATAAATCTGTGCGAGATTGTGTTGGAGATAGACTAGTTGGTATGAGAGTCCCTAGAAAACTGTATATACTATGTAATATTGATTGTTTTACCATCATCAAAATTCTGATTTAGGATTAACATGTCCTGTTATATTAATTTCTTAATTTTGTTCAATAAAGTTTATTCAAACCAATGTAGAGCAACTAAACAATTTAAGCAAGCCATAGGTGTTAAAGAGTATTCAAAATACCCTGCATGGTGTCAGTAGTCAGCAAGTAGCTATAACTATTACAAAAGAAAAAAAAATTGCAAGTTGAAAATCCCACGGTACATACAGTAGTGATAATGAAATGATTGTATACTGTGGGTTCCGACAATGTTTAGTGTAGATCCATACAGCATACTCCATTATTACACTTATATACTGTAATGAGAAAAGGTACGGAGAAGCTGCCTAATTTATCTACGCAGTTGAAAATCATAAGATATGAAATATTTATTTCATCCAGCTCAAGTTCTACCATACTTTACTTAGTACTATTAAAGTAATACTTAAATATTTAGGGAAATCTATATTCTACATTATATATTAAAGACTGTTTAAATTTTCTGTATTTGCTTATGCTGGCCATGGTGCAATTAAATTATTGTAACTAGATATTGATAGAGAAGTAGTTACAGTGGATTACAAAGGTACAGCTTCTTGATTAGCACCTCATTGCATGGTGCTCAATATATATTTAGGACAGTTCCAGGACTGGTTGGCTCGGTTTCGTGTGCTATACTGCAGTGTGGTAGCACTATACCGTATACACTGTCAGATTAGGCGCAGCTACGTATAAGGCGCATCCTAACTTTCAGGGTAACTTATTTGAAAAAAAAAAATCACTTATCGTATCGTATTCGGCGAAATCTTGTTTTGAAATTTGCGCCGTCGTACATTTTGACAGACCGAAAGCTATCCGTACGTCACCGGGCTAATCATACGGTGAACCGTTTTATTTACACATGGCATAAGATTAGCGTTAGACCGTTACATTAACGACGGGTAGGATAAAGGTGACACATTTTCATAACATGACATTACTCAACCGTGTCCCCGCATTCTAACACTGGGGACCATTGTCACCTGTCAAAATTCTCCCAACTAACAAACATTACGTAACAATTGCCACTGTCAAGTTTCTCCTATACATCATGAGGTCCCGTAAAATAAACTTATTTGTTTATATTGAAAATGGCTTCCATCAAGTTGTTTCAGTTTCTCACGATCATTTTATCATGAAATATACCTGTAGGATAACTAATAAGAACAAAAGCAATAATCTGGTATTGTTTATCATGGTTTCGTATAGACTTTGTGTCATATTATCGTATTCATTGCTTTCAGTATATCCATTTTCTGAGATCGTATACCGGTAATTTTCACTTCTCGGTGATTGAAAAAAGAAACCTGAAAAGCTGTATATCATCATATAAGGCGCACCCCCTCTATAAACTTGAATTATCTGGAAAAAAGGTGCGCCTAATCTGCCGGTGTATACGGTATCTGTCACAAATAGACAGTCTCCAAATGATTGAAATCAGACTATTTTTTTCTACATCAATTTAGTAAAATTCTTTTCTGAGGGATAGAATGTCTCACAAAAGCCCATGTGTGTTGGAGTGATGTTACTAAAAACAGTAAAAAAATAACTTTTTTTTTTATCATTTTTTGAAATATTGCGATCTAAAAACTCAACCAACAAAATATACCCATCGCAAATAGTCTCCAAAAGATTGAAATATTGCGATATAAAATCTTACCCAACAAACATAAAATAATAAATAAGCAGTATTTGTAGATATTGAACTGCACTGTATCTTTTGCAGACCAAGTTTATCTTATGATTTAAGACTGTATAGCTATTTCTAAGAAACTTTGGTAAAGAAAAAGCCTATATAACAGTTCCAGTCTTTTTATACGCCCGAAGGGCTGTATTATGTTATGCCGCTGGTCGTCCGTCCGTCTGTCCGTCCGTCTGTCCGTCCGTCCGTTAGCAATTTCGTGTCCGCTCTGTATCTTTTGAACCACTTAATATAAATGAAAACTATTTGGCAGAAGTATCAACCAGAGTGAGAGGATGTGCAGAACATAGGTTTCAGATGGCTAGGTTCAAGGTCAAGGTCACAATTCAAGGTCAAATATCTTAACTGGTGCAAAATTAGTATTTTTGTGTCCGCTCTGTATCTTTTGACCGCTGGATGTAAATGGAAACTATTTGGCAGAAGTATCACCCACAGTAAGAGGATGTGCAGAACATAGGTTTCAGATGGCTAGGTTCAAGGTCAAGGTCACAATTCAAGGTCAAATATCTTAACTGGAGCAAAGTAAGTATATTTGTGTCCGCTCTGTATCTTTTGACCCGCTGGATGTAAATGGAAACTATTTGGCAGAAGTATCACCCACAGTAAGAGGATGTGCAGAACATAGGTTTCAGATGGCTAGGTTCAAGGTCAAGGTCACAATTCAAGGTCAAATATCTTAACTGGTGCAAAATTAGTATTTTTGTGTCCGCTCTGTATCTTTTGACCTGCTGGATGTAAATGGAAACTATTTGGCAGAAGTATCACCCACAGTAAGAGGATGTGCAGAACATAGGTTTCAGATGGCTAGGTTCAAGGTCAAGGTCACAATTCAAGGTCAAATATCTTAACTGGAGCAAAGTAAGTATTTTTGTTTGTGTCCGCTTCAAACAGATCATGACAGGTCCAACCACAGATAATAACTCCACAATTGACCTCATATTCACCAACATTGAAGACTGTATATGTGGAACCAAAGAAGCATATTACACTGACCATAAACTATGTTGGGTTAGCTGGTAATGAGGTAACTCTTGATTAAAGCACTATTCACATAATAAGAAACATGAAAAACCTATTTGTAGCCACTGTTATAATAAAGCCCTTGAAGATTAACATTGCCAATCCTTCTTGTTGAAATAATACTTTATATATACATGTTTGTGCTTATCCTTTTTGTCTTAGGATATTCCCTGACAATACATACCTTCGGGCGTATATTGCCCCGCTGTCAGCGGAGCTCTTGTTGTGATATACTGATCCCAAATCTGGTGTTCCAAATCGGTCCAAGAATATTCTGTGAAACTGATTATTTTACAATGAGAGATGTGTTTCTGACATTTTGTTAGGTACTCAAGCTGCCACATTTGATATGGATTCTGTACATCAGCTAGATTTGATGGGATTTTCTGTACTTTTTTTCAGTCAGAGAAAAGAACAGAGAAACATATCAAACCTAAGTGTATGGTACTGAAGTGTTAAGGATTATTATAGGACCATTTTCAATCTCCCCATCTTTTTCTACATCTGTTCAGTAAAAGTCTTCTCTGAGGGATAGAGCTCATTAGTGTGTGGAGTGGTGTTAATAAAAACAGTAAAAAAGTAACTTTTTGATCGTTTTATTTTAATCTGTACTTCTATAGAGTGTATATAGAAAAAGTGTAGATACATTACAAAAAATGGTACTGGTATAGCTCCCTTGCTTAGCGCTCAGCATTTAAGAGTAGTTCCAGGACTGGTTGACTCAGTGTCAAGGTAATGTATGATGGCACATGTCGATGTCATGATATTGCAGAGTTGTAGCACAACAGACAAATTCCCCAAATACTGTTGGTGGGAAGTTAAACCCAAACAAACATTGACTGCCAATGTGCTGTTTTGTATACTAGGGATATACACACAAAGTACTACTTCAGTCTTGATGTTATTCTGAAATTGTTGTCTAGGAAACAAACAGGTAAATAAATGCTCGAAACAGAGAACCGGAGTCAGTTCTGCAGAATACTCCATTCCACTGTTGTTTGAATTACAGAGGCTGGAAGCAGAGTTCTGCAGATTTAGTTGGCACACATTCAAATCTGACAGCTTTCAAACCCTCTTGTATAAAGTGTTTGAATTGCCGGGGTATATTGATGTGATGTAATCTGTATTTTCATGTTTGTTCTATCTTCCAATCATTGTTTTATCATTGATTACAGTGTTGATGTTTCAAGTTTTGAATAATGTTTTCGCAATGATGTCAGATTGATCCATTTTAAATGAAGAATAAATATGCTGTGTCAGGCATCCGTCTGCTCCAGTTTCAGTTCCAGGCTGCTGCGTGGTATAATACCCCAGGATTATACTTGTAGCCTTTGACTTTATTGGCAGATGTTGTTATCAAAGGTACTGTGAAATCCTGGGAATAAAGGCCAATCCAACGAAACTGAAAAAATGGTCTTATCGGGAGGTGGCTGTTAATTCAGATTTTATTATTTTCTATAAATCTTGTACTTAAGAAATCCAGTCACTGGCCTTTGTTCACATGTGGGCTGTAACTCAGAGGTTGAATTCGTTACGAATTCAGAGCTGGGAACATAGTCACTGGCCTTTGTTTACAGTTTGGCTGTTATTTAGAGGTTGAATTCTCTGAAAATTAGAGCTGGGAATCCAGTCACTGGCCTTTGTGTACAGGTCAGCTATTAATCAAAGATGACTGCTATAAATGGTTTAAGTAAGTACCATTTTGAAGAAAAATTGCAAAGTATTCTGTCTTAGTTCACATTTTCTCCTCACAATATCAACAGAAACGCCACACCTTTTTTTTACAATTTTGAGAAAAACAGCATTTTTTTTTTCACAAATGAAAGGTACCGACCCATTCACCATTCAAGGAAAAAATCAATCACTTAATTAAACCTATGAGAAAGTTTCACAGAGATTCAACTCATTACTCCACTAACAATACTTAACACTGTACATTGTATACTTAACCCTTTCCCTCATATAGACTCATTTTGACGCACTCAATAGGTACCACATAAAGCCTGATCTGCAGAAAACCACAGTTAAACCTTACCAAATTTAATTACAAAATCCTCATTTCCAGACCACTGAGGAGCAGCGAACAGCATAAAACCAGATCAGCCTGCGAGTTACTCGCAGGCTGATCTGGTTTTATGTTGTTCGCATAGGTCTTTTCATGGTTTCCTCTATGAGGGAAAGGGTTAAATGCTATAATTAAGGTAGTTTGAACTCACTCAGGATCTGAAAGTGATCAGAGTCCCCTTTGTATGCAAAGGCTCAGTGCAAAAGAGTAGCGAAGCCAACAAAATTTGTGGCTAAGAGTCTACACAGTCTGCATGGCAAAGGAAAATCAATTATTTCATATACCATTTAAAGTTTAGTAATTAACATTCATGGAGTCAGAATATTCATGAGGTAAAAGGTTAAGTAACTCAATCAATATATTGTCTCGTTTAGGATAGACTGTTCTCCAATTTTCTCTTGTTTAACTATTACTGTGGAATGCTGTTATCAGTCTGGCTGGCAGACAGTTTTGTAATTGAGCTCATTTTGTTCAAATTTACTGATATTCCTCTAGGGAATGTTATCAATCTCAGTGTTCCTGGGCCGTGGACCAGTACACAGTTCTTCAGGGAGGATCATTAAAGAGTCTTGCTGGGATTGGACCCACACCCCTCTGATCCCGAGTCGTAAACAACTACTGGTCCCAGGCACCTGCCTTTGTGGCAAAGTGATTAGAGCAATTTCCCTGTAGCATGGAGGTCATGAATTTGGTCCCTGGCCTTAACACACTTAACCCTTTCCCTCATAGAGGACACCATGAAAAGACCTATGCGAACAGCAAAAAACCAGATCAGCCTGCGAGTAACTCGCAGGCTGATCAGGTTTTATGCTGTTCGCTGCTCCTCAGTGGTTGGAAATGAGGATTTTGTAAATAAATTTGGTAAGGTTTAACTGTGGTTTTCTGCAGATCAGGCTTTATGTGATACTTATTGAGGGCGTCAAAATGAGTATATATGAGGGAAAGGGTTAAGGCATACAAAATGGTACTGGTGTGACCTCCCTACAGCTTAGCACTCAGCACATTCAGGGTAGTCCCATGCTTGGCCTTTTATAATGTCAGGTTTATGTGACTGGGTGTTGTATCATGCCATTTGACAGTATGCATGTAGACAGAAGTCTCCAAATGACTGAAATAATGTGGTGGGATGACCCAATCAAACCTGTGACTGGGGACCTGAAGGTCGTGGGTTTGACTACCATTGGGAGCAAGTATTTTCATGACCTTTCACAGCGCTAAGTACTGGTCCAACCCAGGAACCATTGAGAGGATTTAATTTAAGCTTTCCAAATCAATGTTACATAGATAAGTTTAAATTAAACAAGCATATTGGACCCTGGGCAAATGCTTTCCCCTTTCCAGTGCCTGCGTTATAATTTCAGTGTTTTGGCATTCCATCAAACGGGCTGACATTTACCAGTTCCCCCATTATTCAATATCTGCTGGCCTGTGTAGTGGGGAGAGAAAGATGTGGCATCATCTGAGTGATGGTTAATTCCACATTTTATGCGGGCTTTTAAGGTCATATCACACTCAAAATAACATATTGCACATACACAAACATCTGGCAGATACTGAATTTTGTTCGCTGAGGTCGCTCATTAGAATGGGATATAGGGAACAGAATACTGTCGAGTATTGATTTTACTTTGAATATTCTCTGGAGATCACATGACTGCCTTATGCATAAATCATATTTCCTTTAACAATTCTTTATCCAGCTTTTTTTTTTTTTTTTTTTTTTGCGCTGATTGTACAACTTGAATTTCAAGGATTTGTTTCCTAATTATTTTTGTAGGGGATAATATTGATGAAACTGTTTGATTTTTCTCAAAATTATCTTAATTGGGAAGAGTATATTGTATAGCGATATTCAAGTGCCATGTAAAATTTGAAATAGGAAAGGTGATGCATGACAATCATCATTTCTTTTCAGAAGATAACTGGTGTTCATTCTGCAACCACTTACATCTGTTTAAACACACCCTACCATGATGCGTCCCATGAGAAGAACCCAGCATATTGTATCCCGTAAAAGCGTGCCCTCGTATAATGTGCCTTATTATGATGCGCCCCAGTATAAGGCTCCCCATTATAATGTGCCTCAATATAACTTACCCCAGTATAACTGCCCCAGTATAACTCACCCCAGTATAACTCGCCCCAGTATAATGTGCCCATACCCCCAGTATAATGTGCCCCAGTATGACGCGGCCCATTTTAATGTACACCAGTATAATGCGCCCCATTTTAACGTGTCGCGGCATAATGAAATAAGAGTATAAGTCAAATCTGTTTTCTATATGTAAATTGTTTGCTTCTCTGTCTTTAGGTGTGCTTTCCTTGTGCTAAAACGGGGTTTAACTCCTGTTTCCCAATAAATGTAAAAGAAGTATAGAAGTTTTAGATTGGAATTTTGCATTATAATAAAGGTTTATTGTTCATCAAGTAACATTACACAGCTGTCATGTAGGTTTATACAGTTTTGTGGGTTAGGGGCAAATAAATGTATCCAAGAGGATGCTTGGCTGAGTGAACAGAGGGCTCCTTTGGGTTGGGTAAAGAAGTGGGAAAAAGTTAATCAGGTTCTACTTTAGGTTTTCTGTAAAACTCGCTGCACTGGGGTTAGATTCCTTCGAGATCAATTTTAGATCTGCATTTAGACAGGTTAATTAATGTGTTTAGACAGGTTACAGTAGTTAGACAGGTTAATTAATGTGTTTAGACAGGTTACAGTAGTCAGACAGGTTAATTAATGTGTTTAGACAGGTTACAGTAGTCAGACAGGTTAATTAATGTGTTTAGACAGGTTACAGTAGTTAGACAGGTTAATTAATGTGTTTAGACAGGTTACAGTAGTCAGACAGGTTAATTAATGTGTTTAGACAGGTTACAGTAGTTAGACAGGTTAATTAATGTGTTTAGACAGGTTACAGTAGTTAGACAGGTTAATTAATGTGTTTAGACAGGTTACAGTAGTTAGACAGGTTAATTAATGTGTTTAGACAGGTTACAGTAGTTAGACAGGTTAATGTTGGTGATGAAGGAAGGTGCAGTCGTCTTATTTGACAAGTTGACCCAGGAGACTGATTCCAGGAGTAACTGTACTGCTTGCTCTTTTTGTGAGATGTTAGAGAGAGAATAATGAAATTAGATGATGCTAGTAGTCGTTTATACGTTGGGACTTATATGTTGCTGAAGAAGTTTAGACATGCTGCTATGAATGTTTTACATGACAGCTTGAGTGTTCTGAGACGTTTTAAAACCAGATGCTTTTTTGTCTCGTTGTGTTAACCCTTTCCCTCATGGAGGAAACCATGAAAAGACCTATGCGGACAGCATAAAACCAGATCAGCCTGCGAGTAACTCGCAGGCTGATCTGGTTTTATGCTGTTCGCTGCTCCTCAGTGGTCTGGAAATGAGGATTTTGTAATTAAATTTGGTAAGGTTTAACTGTGGTTTTCTGCTGATCAGGCTTTATGTGATACCTATTGAGTGCGTCAGAATGAGTCTATATGAGGGAAAGGGTTAACTTGTACTGAGCATGCTGTATGTAAGATGTTGAGATGTTACTGCATGATGCTGAATTAAGGAGGGTGGGATGCATATAGTTATATTAATGGTTGAGCAAAAATAGCAGACAAATATATAGACTGTTAACCCTTTCCCTCATATAGACTCGTTTTGATGCACTCAGTAGGTACCACATAAAGCCTGATCTGCAGAAAGCCACAGTTAAACCTTACCATATTTAATTACACAATCCTCATTTCCAGACCACTGAGGAGCAGCGAACAGCATAAAACCTGATCAGCCTGAGAGTTACTCGCAGGCTGATCTGGTTTTATGCTGTTCGCATAGGTTTTTTCATGGTGTCCTCTATGAGGGAAAGGGTTAAAAGAAATCTGCAAACATTTGAATCCATAGACTTGAACACTTAGTGACCAATAGACCTAAAGGTGCTCAAGAAACAACATATATATTCAAGACAGAATTATACTTTTGTAAAGAAAGTGCTAGATGTGGTTTTGATAAATTATAAGACATTCAGGTATATATCCTTACATTCAGGGTTTGGTTTATTTGCTGATTTTAAAAAAAAACACTACAGCAAAAATAAATACTCAGTAAAATAAAAGGTCTGTATTGTATAAAAGTAAAACTTTGCCTATAGACTTGTAGCACTGGCAGGACTTGTACACTTATAAATGGGCCTGGAAAGAAAAAAGTTGGAAACTAGAAGTTTTCCCAGTCAGGTGTAGATCAGTGTCTGCCCCTTTAATCCTGGCATTTGATATTAAATCTCCTGTCTGGGGAGGTATTGATTGGAACCCTTTCTGTGGAATTTTCAATTTGTTTTCCCTTCACTTTGTGCACTACTCAGTGTGCGTTGATCTCTCTCTCTCAATTGCAGTGTTTTTTAATACGGCAAGTCGGCCCTCATTTAGAGATGTTTTATTAGATTTGGGAGGAATATAACATTTACTAATTGTTTCCAAAATACCATTCCCATCATTTCAGATCTGCAGCAATTGCTATGTTGGGCACGTTTGATTCTATAAGGAGATCAAGTCCCCCAAAACACTGCCTTTGACTTGTTTAGGATACAGCCAAACTTGTAAAAATGCAGTGCAGCTGTATTTTAACAACATAATTCATTTACACATCAACTGGGAAATACTTCAGTATTTATCCCTCTCAACGGTTCCTGGGATGGATCGGTACGTTGCACCCAGCAATGTCTTAAAATTCCTGGCCCCAACAGGGTTCGAACCCACAACCATCAGATCCGCAGTCTAGTATTTTATCTGGACCACAGTGCCTTACTGTATACTGCCTCATATTGGGTGTATTGTAATTCTATGAATATGAAATTAACTTGAAAAATAAGCTACAGGTTGAACTGTGTTATATCGGTTTCGCACTGTAATTGTACAGATATATGTCTGCGTATTGTACCTCTCACCAAATGTCAGCTCTCTGCTCAGCTCAGTTGTCTCTGTTAAGTCACTTATATACATTTGATGTGAGTGAGTGATGTTTTATTTTACAAAAAAAGTTAAACATTGAAACAATAACTACATTTCTCTAATAACCTTCTTTCTTGCCAACTGGGTTACGGGAAGGGGGAGGGGCAAAAGCTTAAGGACGCGCCATGGTTCAATGTAACATATCTGGGTATGGATCCGAAGGTTATGGGTTCGAACCCAGTTGGGGGAAAGAAATCTTCATGACCTTCCCAGGCACAAAGTACTGGTCCAATCCAGTTGATGTAAAAATAGATAAGTTTAAACTAACAGCTTTTTTAGAGTCTTGAACTCAGGACCTTCCTATCCATAGTCAGCGCACTCTAGTCTGCTTAGCCAGGGAAATAACATCATGTCAGATATAACTGAAGGCCATCAATATTACCACAATGAAGAATTGATTTTTCACCCGTGGAAGGCCAAGACCACCAAAACATAGCAATCTGTTTATTGTACTACAAAGCAGCTTCATCATAAATGCCAAATTCGCTATCACCAACGCACTTGTAGCTTATTCCAAGAGAAGAAGTGTTGTCATTGATTTTATGTATGTTTTGTCGGTCAGCCGAGACTGGTTCTGGGGGGAAAACCATTCCTGGAGATAGCTGTGTGCACCAGTCTAAAATTGTTGGTATTGAATTATGGGATATCATTTTTGTGATACTGATACTATAAGTGGACGTTGGAGACCCTCGGTTGTTTTCCTGTATTTTAAGATGGATGAGATAAGACTAGAGTTAGGGATGGCATGAGGAAAAATTTTGCGTCTGCTGCGGGTTTGTACGGTGTACAAGTCGTCTGTTTTGCTCTGTGATGCACAGTCATTAATCTTAGAGTGCAGTTAAGTAGATCTGGTTTCATCAAGCGATATTGTACTTTAAATGAATAATGTGAAACTGAAGAAATTGTGCCTTAATGCTAATGATACACTAGGATCGCCTGACATTTCTGAAATATGGTTAAGTTTTATGTATCCATCAGTTCTCCTCTTATAGCATTTTAAAACATGAATTTAATTTAAACAGCAAAACTTATGATACTGCTTGGTTAGATTGCCATAAATGATGAAGTTTTAAGTTTTAAATGAATTTGTCTTAATGATCCTACTTTTCAGATATTGTTATAATATATTGATATAACTTTGATAAAGACATTAAATGATAAAATTTTAGGTAATGAGTTAGCAGTGTTAGCCTCAGAAGCTATTAACGGTTCGGTAGGTGGTTTCCTCATTATTAATGACGGTATATTGGCACAGGAAGCGCATACACAGTAGCTCAGTGGCCTGACAGTGAGGTGCATACAGTATGTGGGAAATGTTCCAGCTTCTGCGTTTTTTATCATGCATATTGTGTAAGTGGCCGGGGAGGGATGATTCTATTGCCTAGTGAGAGATAGGCCCAGGCAGATGATCCGAGTTTCTATTTTTAGTAACAGCCAGTGTCTGTTTCATACTCAGTAGGAATGTGAAATGCCATGATTTGTGTGCTGATTGATATTTAATTGGAAATTTAAGTGGATGATCATTCCATTGGAAGCTAGTGGAGACAGTTTGCTGTAGATTAATCTTGTAATGAGATGTATAATGAAATTGAATTGATCTATTAAGATAGAATAGAACAATCAAGAGAATTAACAAATGATTGGTTCAGTTTTCACATAGTTAAGATTAAGAGAAAACCCGTGGGCACGAGATATATTGATAGAGAATTTGAGTTGGCCCACCCAGTGGTTCTGTATGAGGCCGTGCTAGTCTGTACATATTGAAGATTATTTTCCTTTTATGGGTTTGAGTGTAGAGAAACCTTTATCGATGGTTTTGTCTGATTCAGGGAAAACTTAATGATTCATGTAGAGTTGGCAGAGTGGTTTAAACTTGGAATGGATTGGTCGACGCTGAGTATGGGATGAAGCCTGTTTGGAAATTTTGAAAAGTGTTAATAGCAGATGTAGCCGTTTGGAATTCATGTTGGTACTTTATTTTTCATAAGTGGATTTATTGTATGTTTAAGGGAATAAGGGATGAAGAAATGGGAGGCCAGATAGATAAAAGTCAGAGATAACGATATTGAATACAGCAGAACTGTGCACGAGAGAAGTAAGTTGTTTACATCATAATTGTGCACAAATGTATTTATAGTATAATTGTGCACAAAAAGCTTATATGCAGTTACTTACAGTATCATTGTGCACCAAAGGCTTATATGCAGATATTTACAGAATTATTGTGCACGAAAAGGACAAACAGGTAGTGGTGCGATTATGATCATTGTCAGATAGGGGATATACAACTTCAATTCTTTTAAAGGAAGGGGAAACAAATTGTGGTATTCTAGATGGGAGTTATCTGCCCCTGGGAGACTTTCCTCCATGCTGGAGGATGCGCTGTTGTTGCTGCTGCATATTACTGCAATATGCCTGGAGATCGTGGCGGCCATCTTGAACGTGGTCTACTGCCTCTTGCTTGAGATGCGGTTTGTCAACCTGTCAAGCGTAAGTATTTCAATGTCACCATGACCTGAGCAGTCAGGACAAATGTCCAACCGATTATTGCTTTATTTGTGACACTTAGAAGTTCAAGCTTTTATTGGCGATGATGGGTTTTCTATTTTGAGATTGGTGATTTTGTGATGGTACTTGCTGCTAATGAGGCACTTAACTTTGTACCTCATGAATATTTATGTAGGCTTACAAATTTATGACTTGATGAATATTGATTTTACTTAACCTTGTGTAGAATCTGAGCTTCATGACTGTATGAGCAAGCAGAGGAGACCCTGGGAGGAGCTTTCTCATCTGGGTCTCCTCTGTTTGCCAATGTGTCAAAACAGGTCTATATGAGGTTGTCCAAACTGTTTGAAACTTTTAGATATGTTCGTAGATTTTTAGAAACCAGAGAAAATACACCCCCCCAATCCCCCACCCCTTTCTGTTTTCAGCTCATCTTTTTCGAAGAAAAAGACCAGCTATTCATTATGACCACTGGGTCATCGTTTTTGTCAATGTTGTGCAAAAGCTTTGATGTAGCCCATTACTCTGAAACACTTCTAACAGACAATCGTTGGCATCGCATGTTTTATTTGAGAGGTTGGAGGCTTACCTTCGGTCCGACATTTCAAAGCAGGATGTAGAGATCCCTGTGATGGTGCAACGGTCCAGTGGTAACATGACTTGGGGTCTGAGTGTCACAGGTTTGAATCCTGTTCAGAGGGCAAGAATTTTTCATGGACTTACCAGGCATAAAGTACTGGTCCAACCCAGGAGCCTTTCATAGAGATTAATACAAGTTGTAAGAATGTGATTCCCTTTCAACGTAAAATTGGTAAGTTGAAACTAATCCCTGTTTCATATTAAATCTAGAAAGAAAGAAGGGATCATATTTCTCATTATAGTGTTTTATTAGGCATTTAAGTTGATACATTGATCCATGTTGGCATGTAGTGAATTGACCATTATTACTCGGTATATCATATTTCTACATTGTTTTTTAAAAATCAATAAGTAATATGACCATAATGAAGATGAAAAAGATGCTGAAATAATCGATATTCCC
Source organism: Solen grandis (assembly GCA_021229015.1). Taxonomy (NCBI): domain Eukaryota; kingdom Metazoa; phylum Mollusca; class Bivalvia; order Adapedonta; family Solenidae; genus Solen; species Solen grandis. The sequence continues at coordinate 62,993,327 of CM037785.1, forward strand.
ACAAAGGATTTGATTTTTTCAATTAGAGTTGTTGTACTGCTTATTAACAAAACTGGATATCAAAGGGCCTAATTCTCAAGAATAATTAATTACAAGTATTCGACTCGAGTATTGCCTCCAAGTACTTGAAGAATCTATTTATGATGGCCATGTCTTGAGTTTTCTGACCATATCTTGAGTTTTCTGACCATATTTTGAGTTTTCTGATGGCCATATTTTTAGTTATCTTATGGCCATATCTTGAGTTTTCTAATAGCCATATTTTTAGTTTTCTGATAGCCATATCTTGAGTTTTCTGATAGCCATATCTTGAGTTTTCTCATCACCATATCTTGAGTTTTCTTATGACCATACCTTGAGCATAAAAATCACTCTTATATGAATGGTACTTATTTTTGAGAACTAGATTGACCAGGATTCCATATTAAGAGTTCAAAGTGATACTTATTCCTCTTGTCAAATAGCAGAAAATGATCCATGTTTGAAATATGAAATGTTGCCGTGATCATTCATTCAGTGGGCAGAAGTCCTGGTTGTTCTTCTATTGATCACTGACCAGTCCATTACCCAAGTCCATTTCTCCTGAGTATGGTAGGGCACACAATTAGGTGGATCAGTAACACTCCCTGGGCAGGGGTTGGGTCACAACATGGCTTTAACATGGATACAGAGCACATTCATTGGTTTATTGACCTCCCTAGATGGACAGTAGAGTGAAACAATCAGATAAATGGGACTGTTATATGTTGTATTGCATGATTAGAAACCATTTATATCTGTACTATTGAGATATTATCTTGTGAACAACGACTGTCATGAAATGGGGTGAGGGGATGGCATAGATTGGAAATTGGAATTGTGGGTATAGAATTATACTTCAGAGCCTGAACTTGATGCTCTTGCTTACATTTAAGTTACTAGTGCCAGTGTATAAGTGAAGCACTTGCAAGAAAGGTTCAAAGGCATTTTCTTGAGGACGTCAAACATATGGACACACCGTCCCCTGTTGATAGTGATTGGAGCATCTGAGCAGGAGGTTGTGGGTTCAATGCCTGGCCGCGACACATCAAAGTCGTAAACAATGGTCCCGGTATAGCTCCCTTGCTTGGTGCTCAGCATATGAAGGTTTTTCCAGTACTGGTTGGCCCGGTGTCAGGATAATGTGACTGGGTGTAGTATCATGCCACATGTCTACGGCGTGATACAGCAGTGTGACAGCACTATATCTGTCTCAAGTAGATATCATCTCCAAATGACAAAAATACTATTGGTGGGACAGTAAACCAAACAAACAAACAGACATGGACAAAATAGCAACAAATACATTTCTTTATTAAAGAGGTAGCTGATGATCCACCATAATGTTTCTTTGAAAATCTGAATTCAAATTTCCATTATGTTTTATTCAAAATACTGATGTAAAAGACTGGTTCTTAGTGACCTGAGTGGGTTAAAGTGTGGGTCCTATACCGGAGAGACTGTGGGTTTGATCTCTGGCCATGGCATTATGTAACCATACCCCCAGTGAAAATGCCATAAAAATCGAAATTTCACAGAAATTTTAATGTTTTTTCCCCTTTCTTCCAGGGAAAACTTGCCACAATATTTGTGAATTCAGATATATTTCTCTTGTTATTTTGCCCCTTTCTTTCACTGATATTTCACTGAAATCTCACTGGAATTTCAATCAGTATTTTCACTGGGGTGTTAAATGGTCTCCCTATTTCTGGCACTCATCATAAGAAAAGGGTAATTCCAGGACTGGTTAACAGTCTGAGTGTCAGGGTAATGTGACTTGTCTATGGCGTGATATCTCAGTTAGGCAGCACAAACTCGATGTATACCTAGACAGAATAGTCCCAAAATGACTGAAATGCTGATGTAGGGAAATCTAATTTAAACAAAACTTCAGTTTTCTTCCCAGAACTGTCTTAAAGGTTAATCCCTGCCCACTCCTAGGAAGTAGAAGACGGTGAATGAACAGTGAATGTCTTGGATAAGTGTATCGCAGGTCTGTTTTGTTGTATATGTCATTGATCGCCGTATTGATCTTCACAGAGAAGAGCTTAAGTTGCACATGCTGGAGGCTCTAACTGAATTATGCGCAGATCAACACAACAGCATGTACTGTGTCTTGACAGACTTCCTGTATTATTTTCGTAATTTCATGCAGTGTTATGGAAGGTTGCAGTGACTTGGTCCAGAGCAGAGGCTGTGTATATATTTCTTTAGCAGTGTATATAAACATTCTTTGCTCTGCCTCTTTCCCAAGAATCTCTTGACATGTAAAATATTGAGGCAAGGGGAGGGAAACATACATTTCTGTCAAGTTGTCTTTCTGTAACTAATCTTGCTGGATCCGTGTATTTCTGAATTCATCCTATTTTCATTTTTATATATTTGTGCAAATATTAACTGAAACTATGTGTACAGTCATGTGACTTTATTGGAATGCTGTATACATAAAGGTCATAATGTTGGTCTGCTGATCCCTTTGACAGATTTTGAGGCTGTTAACAATATTTGAATAGTATAAGGTCATTTGACTTCAGTGTCAAGGTCGGACATAGAGGTCAAGGTCACATGATGTCATAATTCATGGATTCTCTTTATATGGTATCTCTTCATCATATATGGGGGAAAAACACACCCCATAACTATATTATTACATCTCAGCAACTATTTTTTAGTTTGTAACTCGGACTGAGTGCATATTGTTCATATGTAACTAGTGGTTTGTTATTAAGGTTTTATAATGCCCAGTAATTCACTTCCAGTTAAAGTATATGCCCCATAGTAACCATCAAAGCCATGCATATAATTGCACAATATAAGCTTTTAAAATGTCAAACCATGGAAATCATAAAGGCAAATTGACATGTTATGACATATGATAGAAATTCTTTTATTACTTCCCCTTTATAATTTTGTTGTCATGAGTTATCTCTCCTGAAAACTACAAAAAAGTGATTTTCTATTTTCCTACGTTAAGTTTAGATGTGTTCATTAAATTTGAATGAGAATTATATATGCATCTTTCTGCTGTGAGTTTTCCTCGAAAATCAAATTCAGTTTTTCATATTCACAGATATTGTATATTTCCCAGAGACTTCAATGTTAACTTAAATACAGATTTCCTCCCCTACATCCAATAGAACCTGGAAAAACTCTCTCTGAAACATTTTTATTTTTGGATGTCTTCAAAGTGACAAAGTTTCATAGAAATATTTCCATCCAGTGGTAAGATATGGAATATGGCTACCTTAAGTACTCTGATATGGGCCAGAGCAGGGAATGTTTTTCTTTTGCTTTTGTTTTTTCGAAATATCGCTAAGTATCGTTAAAGAATCGGTGCACAGTTTTATGTGTGATGCTGTTTGTGAGCAGTGGACCTAGCCAAAAAAAAAAAATAGGGGCTTAAGGTTTTTACTAATATTTGTAATTCATAGACTACTGTAAAGTCATTAATTGTCATTGACATTAAAATTCATTGATATGTACTTTAGGGAATTTCGTGGGTACATTTATTTCTGGATCTATGTTTTAAAGAAAACTTGAGGTCTATATAAGAAAAAAGTTTTCGTGGATTATATTGTGGATATAACCCTCCATGAAATTGACGAAAATTAATGTCCCACAAAAATAAATGATTTCACAGTATATATCCTCATTCTCCTGTTATAACCAGCCTTTTATTTTGATATTTTGAAAAAAAAAAAAAAAAAAATCCTCTTTTGACGTGATCTTGCCTTGTATTTTTCCGTTATCACAGTAATGATTCAGTCATGCTGTTGTTTGTTTTCTGTCCACTTTCAGACACTCCAAATGTCCACAGACATCATTTCCTTTCGGATATTGTACATGCCTCTGTTGGCATGGTAACAGGTCTGGTCGGCATGAAGACTGGGCAGACAATCCCTCTTGTATGCCTCGTAGACATTGGTTAGAGTCATTGTGGACCTTGTGTGAAATGATACGTGTCTGACACAAGGAAAGAAGTGTCAGTTTTAATATACACGGCTTTACTTTGGGATGGTCCATTTGAATGATGGTTTGATGCGGGAGGAAGTATGTCTGTGTGTCTGTCTGTCTGTCTGTGAGAGTTAGGAGGAGGTTTGGAGAGTACTGACTTTCTTTGAAAGTGTTTTTCACTTTGTGATAAATTAAACTAAATTATTAAATTTTACCCACATTAGAAAATTGTGTATTGATAAAGACATATGTTAAATGTAACATAATTTATATACAGGAAGTTATATGTATAATTACTTTATAAACCCTTACTTCAGTTAGACTCATTTTGATACATTGGCAAACAGAGCAGACCCAGATCAGACAGCACCTATAGGAGGTATCTGATCAGGGTCTCCTCTGTTTGCTTATGCAATATTGTAGCTGCCTGCAGAGCAAAGAAAATCCATTGTTTCATATACCATTTAAAGTTCAGTTAATTACATTCATTATGTCATGAATTTGTACATGAATATTCATGAGGTAGAAGTTTGAACTAAGTTTTAGTGCGGGAAAATTTGAAAGCCTCGGAGGCAACGAAATTGATTCTAAAACGGTGATGCTGGAGATACATTTACAAAAGCAAAATATACCAGACATGTATATTTGTTTGATTCAGTATTCATGAATTCTTGGAAGCAGTGTAAAAACCTATCTATTGTTCTAACTGAATATTGGACTGAATATATATACTAAGTATCTCCATACCGGGAGATGGAATGGTTTTCTCTGTGTACAGGGTCCCCAGGGAATCAGGAGTGGGTGTCTTTATTTACAGACCTAAGATTGACTGCAGTAATGGTGTTTGCTAGATTCTTAAGTGGCATCTTGATTATCCTTTACTTCATACAGACTCGTTTTTATACATTGGCAAACAGAGCAGATCTCCTCTGTTTGCTGATACAATTCTACACATGCAGTCTGCATAACTAAGGAAAATCCATTGTTTTATTATGCTGCTTGAATTTCTAACAAATTAATATTCATGAAGTCATAAATTGTACATGAATATTCATGAGGTAAAGGGTTAAGCATAAAACAGTTGTGAATTATTTTAAATACCAGCATCCCTAGGCTCAGCATCTTTCTTATTTTAATTCTATTTAACTACTGCTGTGAGTAAGTAACATATCAATTTATAAACTATTTTTAGAACCCACATGTCTAATCACAATATATCAATGACTCACCTTTGAAATGTCAACTACTGTAGAATCATTAATTTTTAGTTGGTATTAGGTTTTGTGGTATCTGTAATAAAGTTGATTTCGTTAATAAGGTACCTTAGTATCGATATCAACTTTGGTACAAATTCCACTGATGCACTTACTTAGAACCATAGACCTACCGCAAAACCCGAAGGACCCTGCTGGGATTCAGACCCACATCATTGAAAGGCTGAGTGAGAGTTTAAGTCAGCGACTAAAACCACACGGCCACAGAGGCACCATAGTCTTGATGTGTGAGACGCTTGATGAGTAAGACTGTTAAAGTTGTGATAATGGCTGGTACATGGCTTTATCCCATTCATCACTTTTGTGACCAAAATATAATGGAGAAATCCAGTAAAAATCTGTAGGATTGTCCCATATCACAAGAGGAACCGACATAGCTGTCGTCATGATGACCAAGTCTGCAATAAATATTGGTATTTATTTGTCTTTGATTCCAGTTTCAGCCTCGGCATAATCAGACATCGATAGATGTAGTGTGGCTTTTGTTGTGGCGGAACACTATTCTGTCACAGATAATGGGATTGAAAGCATGGAGCATGTTCAGAAAGATTATAAAAATGTTATAATCAAAGAGATAGATGACTGTGGAATCATATTTTGACAAAAGTATAAACTTTATTATAAAACCAGTTTTCACAATTTGTATTTAACTCATTTTTAGCTTGTCTGTTTCAAAGAAAAAGTTGTGCTTAATTATGATTTGCTGGGTTGTCACTGTGCAAAACTTAAATGCAGCCCATTAATAAAATGCTTTTAACAGACGAGCATTGGCATCCATATGTGGTGCTCTTGTTATGCCTGTGGTAGCAATGTATGAGGTCATTATAGTGGAAAAATCAGGCAGAGCAATTGAGAAAAAACACACGTTTGGAAGGGCAAACTCAGAACACTTCCATATACATGACTTAGAATTGAACCTGAGACTCTGTAGTGAAAAGACAACTTAAGATCTTACATTATCCTCGGGCCCCTTTTCACTTGATTTCTTACAAACAAATTTTATTGTAGTCTTAAGAATGTTGTCCTTCAATTTTATTAGTACTAATTAAAATTCAACACCAAGAATGGTGACCCATTTCAATGCATTTTACATTTTACAGACATCATTTTTTTGAAGAAAAAATACTAGAATTCTGTGATTTTTTTTTGAAGATTTTTTTTTATTGTGTACAATTCAAGTTTAATGACACAGAGCAGTGGCACCCATGTTTTAACATTAGTCCTGATTGGTAGCAAATAAAACTTGATGGAAGAGACTCCATGCTTAATCACCAAACTCGGCAATATGTTCTATTTATAGCACTTCATTCATATCGAACCATTCAAGGGTAAAAGAGCTATTGAATCACAATTCTGGTTTCCTTCACAGAGACTGAGGGAGTTCTCCATCAGACTCATTTGTTATGGCATGGAAACATTGATTTTTTGGAGGCTGCTTATATAATTGCCGTGGTACTTCGGAAGACTTGACATTTGTTTTTCTATTTCTGTAAATACTTTCCAGAATTGGTTTCAAGAAATATTGCATTTTTCATTAGGGAGTGCTTGTTGGGATATTTCTTGGGCTGCTCTATTGGCAAAAGAGATGGTTTATGTTTTCCAGCATTCATCTGTCAACTTGACATTGGAAATCTTTCATGCTGTGGCCTTCGGAAGGATGTATTGGGGCTCATTTTGCGAGGCCTGGTACAAATAAATTTTATCGTAGTCGTAAGGCCGTTATCTTAGAAAAAGAGTCAACTTCTTATTTGGACAGTAAAATATGAATATTTTTCATTACAGGAAGAAGTTATCAGATTAATGCTCTTTTACATCTATGGAAATTTGAATATTTTAAAAATGTTATTGCTCAAGATTTATTGAGGCAGGTGACGCAGAACCAGAACAGATCAATGAGGCTAAGGGTGCCATGGTCCAGTGGTTATGTACCCAAACATGGATCTGAAGGTTGTTAGTTCAAATTCAAGTGGGAGCAGGGAATTTTCATGACCTTCCAAGGTGCTATAAGTACTGTTCCATGCCAGGAACTGTCATGAGAGGTTTAGTTTCGAAATGGACATAAAATAACTAAGTTAAAGTAGCATTAGGCTATAATGAGAACAAAATGTCTCTCTTGGTCCAGAAACCACATTATGCTGTACTTATGATTCAAAGTTTATCTTGATCTTTTAGTCTCTTGGTTTTTAAAAATGCAATTTAATTTCGGTCTAAAACTTATCTTTATTTTCTTTCATCTTGTCTTCCTTTGATAGCTCTTGGCTTGTGTGGGAACCATGTTTACACAGAGGTATATGGGAACACGGTATATTATGAGGTGTATGGGAACACAGTATATACAGAGGTATATGGAAACACAGTATATATGGAGGTGTATGGAAACACAGTATATATAGAGGTGTATGGAAACACAGTATATACAGAGGTGTATGGGAACACAGTATATACAGAGGTGTATGGGAACACAGTATATACAGAGTGTATGGGAACACAGTATATACAGAGGTGTGTTGAAAGGAACTGTGTGTACATTGAACTGAATACAGTGTGTGTGGGGAACTGTGTGTGTACATTGGGCGTATGTTTGAACTGAATACACAGATTGTGGGAACCATGTATACACATGGATGTATGGCATCAAACCCTTTGGGAACAATTATACAATTACAAGGATGCTGGTGAAAGATCAATATCTAAATTGTGTCACGTGTGATTGATTTTGTCCATATCAGACATGAGATGTGCATTTTGTGTGACTGAATACATTATCTGTCATTGCCTGTCTGTTGTCATTGCATTTCCTTGCTCTATTTCGTGTATATTCAGAATTAAGGTCAATTTGTAATAATCAATGATTTTCCTTGTTTTCAGGACTAGTGGCTGTGATACCACTTTTGTTTACATCGTTTGTATGAAAAAATATTGGGATCTATGACATAAAACATAGATAAAGATCTGTGTTTGACACAAAGTTTATATAAAAATGTCAAATTTGATTTTTTGTGTGTCATTTTCTACAATAATTACCAGGCAGGTTTTGTAAATCAATATCTTTAAATAAACTGGCCTTGGGATTGCTTCTAACCCAGGCTGGAGGCGAAGAGCCGGTTCAGCCTCCATTGAAGAAGAGTCTTAGGTTAAAGGGAGATAACATCTTTCTGTGAAATTCTTCACACAGGTGCAGCAGTAGTTAATTTCACACCGTGTCAGTTTGCATGTAGACTTCTTCAGACTTCAGTAAGTTTTCTTGATGATATCCATGATAAAGCCCTACCCAGGATATATCAGTTTCACCAAAAAATGTTGATTGATTTCTGTATGATTGAGATTTTGTGTCTGGGTTCTTTAGAAAAAGACATTTAGAAAGAAAAGGTTATGTGGAACACATGACATATAGCTCTGATACAGAGATACAGGGTACCTTGACTTGTTTACTTGTAATGCCCTCTGTGTCTCCAGGATTTGGGGGGGGGGGCATTTTTATATTTTTATATCATCTTTTTGGCCATGTTCCCATTTCCAAAATGTATCTTTTTTTCCCAATTTTTGAATGAACACTTCTCTATCTGAGATTCTGAAGGAAAATAATCGCTTCTAACTCCTGTAAGAACAGACTTGGTTCTGTTTGCTTTTAAGTTTTCAAGTTTGGTGTATTATTGTTCAATGTGCAAAACAAACATATGTCCAAACTGTTAAAGTTGTTTTCCCAAACACTGAAAAAAGAAGAAAAAAAGCCCTGGTCTTGCTGATGTGTCTCAGGTTTGATTTCTGGTCAGATAGGGATCAAGAGGGTATGGTAGAAACAAGGTTCAGATCATTTTCAAGACATTAACGCCATATATACTGCCATCCATGTCATCAAGAACCAGATATACAGTGTAACCTCGAAATCCGGACCCTCCAAAATCTGGAAACTTCTGAAATCCGGACAATTTTCTTGGTCCCGAAATTTCCCCTTCTGTTTATTTTAAATAATACCTCTGAATTCCGGAACCTCTAAATTCTGAATTCTTACAATAATTTTGTAAATATTAGGTTATATCAACGCTGTTTTACCTCTGAAAACCGAACAGTGCTACTAACTTGACAGGTAATCAGACCGGAAACTGTAAAGCCTGCGGCAATTTATCCCCTAATTTTCTCCCTGATTGATTGTTTATTACTCAGCGGTGATCGTTATTTTGACACGCATTAGAATTACAATTTGTCTATAATTTTGACAAGAATCATGTTTGTGCCTCAAAGTTTGCGCTGGGCGAATACATAGGCAATTAGAAAGTGACACATTGTAAATGATTAAGGTGGTGATAACTGGATTATTTGATATTTTTTGCAACAAACATCTTTAACAGTTTAAGTGTTATTGTGGTATTGTTAGAAGCATGATTAATTAGGCTGAATCGGACAATGTGTTGATTTTCATAAGTGGCAAAAATTAAAGTTGAGAGAAAGAAAGAAAAAGACGAATAATGCTCGGAATCAACATTAGCATAACTCATTTTGACATAAAATGACATGTAGAGAAAGAGAGAGGGAAATTTAAGGTAAATAGAGAGAGAGAGAGAAGAAAGAGGAAGGGAGGGGAAGGGAAAGAGAAGTAAGGTAATTGATTATGGGAAATCACATGAACATACCCTTTTGCAAAAAAAATAAATATATATATATATATTCATGTATTAGGTATGAAAGCTTCAAAGGATTTGATGATAATTATACTTAGCAAACAATATAAACACTGTTACACATACATTGTATAAACAAAAGTTACACTATTCACAACCATTAATAAACATAGATACATATGTGTTAGTCTAATTCAATCCAGACTTCTGAATTCCCGAAACTTCCAAAATCCGAACTTTTTGGTCGGTCCCACAGGTGTTTGGATTTCAGAGGTTACACTGTGTACAGTAAAACCTGTCAACAAAGACCCTTTCATGGACATGCAAAACTGGACTTTATCTGGAGGTGGCTGTTATTGAGAGGTTGAATTGTCTATACATCCAGTGTTTGGAATAAAGTCATTGGCCTTTGTTCACAGTTTGTCTTTTATTTAAAGGTGACTATTTATTCAGGCTTGACTGTATATATATATATATATATCTTCACAATATACAAGGTATATATATATATATATATACCTTGCATATTGTGAAGATTTTTTTTTCTGAGATTGCAAAAGATATGAAGTGCATCATAGTTCAAGTATAGCCCTTAATGATGCAAAATTTTAAACTATTTATTTCACAATTAATGTTGGAAAGAAATCGATCTCACTAATGAAAACCTTCTCACTGACTCAGAAATTAAACCAGAGTGTCTAGAGAAAACAATATCAAGGTTTTATCTCATAAATATTATTGCAAAAATTAATACCGCGATAAATTTCAATTAACTTTAAATGGTATATGATGGATTCCTCTTTATCATATAGACTGTAGATATTGTGTATTGAATAAACAGAAGAGTCCCTTATCAGACAGATTCTTAATTTGTCAGGGCATCAATATAGGTCTATATTATGAGGCAATTAAATAAAGGGTTAAATTTCCCCACTGTTATATTATTATGATGGTTTCCTTCAACTGCTGTTTGATAGGTAGTTTCTGCAGACTAATGTCAGCTGTGAAGCCCATCATGTCATCATTAAGCCTAAATTGCTTCCTGAATATTCATGTTTAAATTTATGACGTGATGTTTATTAATTTACTGAATTTTAATTGGTGTATGAAAACAAAGACGTAAACTAAGAGATTAACTATTTGCGCAAATTCTCAGCGCGGATTCTATGAGGTGCGAGCCAGAACGAGAGTTCAGTGTAAAGGGATAGCAAAACAATGATAACTAGAATTTAATACGTTTGAAGGAATATATTAATGCATTAGGGAATATATTTAATATAAAATTGTCTCAGGGTGAGAATAAAGTGCAGTCTGACCAGGACTCAAACCCAGGGCCTTTCACTTACAGGGCGAATGCTCTACCAACTGTGCTACCCAGCCACATACACACATTAATGGATAGAAATAGCCAGAAAGTTGTCTATCAGTTTACACAACTCCGTGATGTAGTTTCTTCCCTTATTTGAAAGTACAAGTGCTCCGGCTTATTCTCACAATATTGCAGTCACGCTGAGAGTAGACAAGATTTCCTTAAGGTCTTCTAACCCTAATATCAAGCAATTCCATCAGAGCCATGCATATAACTTAACAATACATATGTATAATCTTTTAAAATGTCAAACAGTGGTAATCTTAGGGGCAAATTGACATGCCAAGACAAGTGACAGAAGTTCTTTTATTATCTCCCCTTGATAATTTTGTTGCCATGAGTTATCTCCCCTGAAAATTAAAAAAAAAAAAAAAAAAAAAAAAATGTCTTTTTCCATATTCCTTTGGTAAAGTTCAGATTTTTTCACAAAGGTTGTTACATAATCATAAAATGCATCTTTCTACCATGAGTTTTTCTCATAAATCAAATTCAGTTTTTCATATTCACAGAAAATGTATATTAACCACCTGGCTTCAGTGTTAATTTATATGCGGATAATCTCCCCCAAATTTGATAAAACTTGAAAAAACTCTTGGTGAAATATTTTTATTTTTTAATGTCTTCAAAGTGACAAAGTTTCAAAGAAATATTACCATCCAGTGGCAAGATATGGAATATGGCTATTCGGGTTGGAAGACCTTAACGTGCTTATTTGAGTAGTGAATCTGTTGGTTTAGGTCTTTGATGAAAATAAAGGTTTTTTTTTACTAGAAGACTGAAATTTTGAGTGAACAAACACAGGAGACCCTGCTGGGTCTGCTCTGTTAGTGTATCAAAACAGGGGCAAGTTGATCACACAAAGTGCTCCAGTGTCACGTATTCCTGTTTTCTTCCTGCTCTGTATGTAACGAGCGAGGAAAGTGTTTTCAAGGTGGCGTTGAATGTAGACAGTATTTATCTTCCATGTAAAACAAATATCAATTTGCAAGCTTTAGCAGATAATCTGTGCATTTAAGTGGCATATTAATATTTGTCTTTTAACTCCAAACAGAAATGACTAACAAAGCATTTTGTATTTCCCAATTTAATGAGACAGAACCTTGTCATCCATATTTGCTTACCATGTTGCATGAGGCACCTTTAAAGAGTACCTTCCTCTGCCTAGAAACTTATTTTTGCAACAACCGGTTGCATACAAATCCAGTGAAAAGTATATTGAATTTGATTGAAATTATTTGTGTGAGAAACTTGTCCAGGTCTTTATGAGTTTCCAACTGTTATACAATTACTGCAGACTCATTAATTTTCATCATGGTCTAATTTTGTGGACGATTTCATCCATGAATATTAATCCCAACATGAAACCACGAATATTAATCCCAACCAAAACAGTTTATTTGATAGACCACATGTTTAAGAACATTGATCCACAAATTTATGTACCAGTGAAATTGATTTTTTTACTGCTTCCACAAAATTGAATGCCAACAAAAATTAATGATTTTACAGTAGTATGGTCTTCTTCATCTGTTGTTTGACAGCTATGAAGCCCATCATATGATCATTAAGATCTTAGGTCTGGGGACTCTCATGGTGACTCACCCTGATCAACCCCTTGAAGTCTTATTTACATGAAATATTGACCATTTATTGCTCTCCCATATTGGTTGTCAGCCATGAAATTAAGCTCTTATTGGAAACTGATATGAAAAAAGTAGAATCTCTGGAATGTGTTCATATAAAAATGAAGTGTTTGTTTTATTGATAATCCCAGCTTAGTGCCAAATAATGATGATAAAACGTTCTTGTGAGTAATATCAAATTGAAATTTCGTAGATAATTATTTAAGTATCTGCTCTGGTTGCAAACTGTTTTTGCATTATTGCATTAATTGGTCCAAGTGGCTGAATGGTTAGTGTCCACCTATTAATCTTGAGGTTGAAGGTTCCATCCCTGTCTGTCAGGTATCCAAAATTGTTAAAAAATGATACAGGTGTAACATTCTCCTTTGTTCTCTGTGGGCAGTTAACCCTTTCCCTCATATAGACTTATTTTGACGCACTCAATAGGTACCACATAAAGCCTGATCTGCAGAAAACCACAGTTATACCTTACCAAATTTAATTACAAAATCCTCATTTCCAGACCACTGAGGAGCAGCGAACAGCATAAAACCTGATCAGCCTGCGAGTTACTCGCAGGCTGATCTGGTTTTATGCTGTTCGCATAGGTCTTTTCATGGTTTCCTCTATGAGGGAAAGGGTTAAATAGAGTTGTCCCAGGACTGGTTGGTAAAATTTGTCAGGATAATTAATATGTGACTGGGTGTGGTATCATGAGACAAACGTCTGTGGTGTAATATTACTGTAAGGCAGCACTTTATGTGTCTTAACATAGACCACAAATGATTGAAATACTGTTAATGGGACATTAAACCCAGGCAAACATTTTTCCTAACACATGTTCACTTAGTTGTATTATA
>CM037785.1:63007142-63057142 GCA_021229015.1 Solen grandis
TCCTCATTGTGCTTCTCTGTAGCATCAGATGAATCTGTATGGCAATTATTTGTTGTTATTGTTTGACCTGTCTGATAGTTCTACAGATGTTCATAAGCCGGATTATCCACTAGAGTTCCCTCAAGAGACAAGGGCATTGAATGACAGGGAGTTGGTGCGTCATAGCAGAGTGACAGCCATGTTGATTGCGTGAATGATTCACACTTCTCAGTGAAAGACCTGTGGAAGGTATTGTCACTAAACTCACATTGATGGCAGGACTAATAAAACAGGTGCTAGTGTTGGAATGGCTGGACAAACAGGTCGGTCAGAAGTTGACCAAAGAGGAGGATGCTTGTGTTTGATTGGTGGACAGAACATATGTTTGTTTTGACTCTGCATGTATTGGTTTTGGAGGCCTCATGTGTGATCATTATTGACAGAAGCAGGTCGATCTGTGATGGAATAAAATAGGATATCTTTCTTAAGGTATGGATCAACACATTTGAGTGTCACTGTGGGTACGGTGTAGTTCCAGTATTATGCTACAATTGAAGATATTGCATTATTTTGGGCTGCATAATGCCAGTTTGGATGCAAGTGTAGATACCAGGATTTTCCAATATTTTCAAAAAGGGGGACAAATGACCCCATAATATAAAGAGACAAATTTTGAAATATTTGGGGGTCATTTATGCAATTTGAAGGTCAAATAAATTGGCAGTATTTTGTGCACTGCAGGAAGACCCTCAGTAGATACCATTTGATATTACTATGTGAAAGTTCAGTAAACTAAATAATCATTAAGAATATATAGATGTGCACTGTATCAGAATTCTCTTGGAAGATAAATGTAAAGAAATGTCGAGTTAAATACTTCAATTTTCCCCCCAGATCATAAAATTCTTTCATTGCATCAGGCAATAGAGAATGACAGTGTGTAAAAACAAAGGACTTTTACAATCCTGGTCATGATTTAAGTCTGAAAGCTTGAGATATTATCCAAGATTTTTCAGCACAAGAAATAGAGTACAGATCCAATATAAGCCTGTATTTGGGTTCCAGTATTATCATACTATGTACGGCATTGTAACAAAATAATAAAAAAGGAACAAAGAATAGATTTTGTGTCAATGGTTAATAACTGTCATATTAACATTTGTGCTATTATGGAGAGCAGCAGAGAAAGAGAAATATAAACAGTATAGGCAAAATGGGATCACTGTCAAATTAAAGTATTTTAATGTATCATTTCTATGCGTATATAAATTGGACATATTGAATATTGCTTAATTGTGTTATTGGATAGCACAGGATCAGGTAATGGTATACAATGCTTATTCCAAAACAGTTCTATATAAGTCATAGTCCTACAAAATAGAGTGTCAGTCTATGCAGCTATTGATTCGAGATGCTAAATATAGGCATTGGCTCCCATTTCTGATGAATTTTAAATAGCGAATGTTAAGGACTCGAGAGAATGACTGGCAAGTATTGATAATGTGTTGAATGGCCATAAAGCTCATCTGACATAATCAATTATTTGCATGTGCATTAAGAGGGAATGATCGCTCACCAGCTGTTAGCAATTTGTTGTTATCATGCTTTGTAAACATTGCTGAAAGTGGCAGTATGGGAGTTGTGAGCGCTACATCAGTTGGTTGGTTGGTGGGCAGATAGCCAGCCAGTCTGGTTGACAAAATACTACTACTGTGTTAATAGAGTTTGCAGTAAAAATTAATGTTAAATAATCTTCATCATGAAAATGTGCTTAGCTGATATTTCAGCAAATTTTGCAATTGGTTTCTGCAGCAGGAGTTCTTTTTATGCATAATGGGAAACAAGAACTTAAAACTTGTATGCAAATCATTTTTCTAGGTGGTTCCAGGGTTGGACCAGTACTTTTGTGCCTGGGCAGGTCAATTTAAAGATTCTCAAACCACATTATGGTTAGAACCATCCATTGTCATTTATGCGGTCTGAAGACCACAGTGTTGCCTTTGGTTAGTTCCATGTACCAGAGAGTTTGACATAATAACAATACTCCAAAGGGGAGAAAAAGGAAGATATATTTTAAAGCTTAACATCAGAAGTTTGTGGGTTCAATCACTGTTTGGGGTCAAGGACATTCATGACTTTCCCAGGTGCAAAGTACTGATCCAAACCAGGAACTGTTGAAAGGTATTAAGTGGTAAGACCTATTAATATTTCCCAATCACATAATATATAGATAAGATTTTATGACTTTGGTCTGTCACAAGATCAGTTTAAAACTATGATCTCCAGTTTTGAAGTTGAATTTTAGAACTACTCAGCCACTGAAACAGTGTAGTTTATAAATAATTGGGCTCTCTGGACCTGTAGTTCTGTTGTCACACAGATATCAATCTCATTAAAATCAGATTCAGTATACTAACTGGATCTGACCACATCGTATAGAGGGTTGTCTCAAATTGACCTTTGTATAAGCCAATCAAATCAGCGGCTACAGAGTCATTCTGTATATTACGAGGAAGTATAACCGCATCAAACTCACAAAAGGGTAGAAAGACATGTAAGCGGCTGGGTACCTCATTCAGTAGAGCATTCGCCCTGCAAGCAAAAGGCTCCGGGTTCGAATCCCGGTCAAGCTGCACTTTTTTCTCACCCTGTGACAAATGTTTTACCGAAGTCAGTTAGAAACGCGCTATTTAATTGGTTTAAATTTGAGCACTTGTTTATACATATAAATTACTTGAAAGGTCAATCTGACGTGACCCTTAATGCGATGTAGTCAGATCCTAATCTCGGATAGTAGAGGAGCTCAAATTAGGATATGATTTTAATGAGATTGCGCAAATCTAGTGCTGTCACCAGAAGCAGTGTTTACTTCAGAAGGCTGGTTCCTCTGCCATTAATCCCAAGCACTTTACTTGTGTATCACATCAGAGCAGGGAACCTTCCATCACAGTGTTTACTCTTAGACTCTTACTGGCAGCAGTATGGAGCTCTATTGTGTGAGTCATGGAATCGGTTAGCTCCAAGGACTTGGAGCTGGATCCATTCAACACAGTTGGAGTAATCATTTCCTATTGATTACCTACTCCACCTAGAGGGGCAGGCTGCTCAGGGAGGGGGAGGGGGGATAGCCAGACTGATTAGACAGGGATTGATATTGACTCAAGTGAGATGCATGAATGATGTGAGGACACCATAGCTCTGTTGTTTGCTGAGCTAGCTTGTGATGCGTGTTTGCCTGTTGTTGCACATTATTATGGCATTTAAGGAATATATATATATTATATATATAGAGAGAGGTTTGATGGTGAAGTTTAATTAATTCCTATATGAAAATAATTAGTTTTGTATATATGTTACATAATTACTGTGTGTACTGTTATCAACTCATCATATAAACAGTGAAATCATAATAACTAGCTGGTATTGGGTGAAACAAACACTGAAATCCGTGGTTGTAATATTGACTGTTAGTTTACAATTTAAGCCATATAGTGATATCCTGCCATAAACAAGTGGAGGAGTCCCCAAGTGCTCAGAGTCACCTAAGTTAAGAACTGACCTACCACAAGCCATCTGAAACACTTCCATGCATGACCATTCCTGGTGGCCAAGTGGTAAGAGTGTCCACTTCGGGAGTGGGAGGATGTGGGTTAGATCCCCAGCCGCGACATACCAAAGTCGCAAAAAATGGTACTGGTACAGCTCCCTTGCTTGGTGCTAAGGGTAGTTCCAGGACTGGTTGGCCCAGTGTCAGGATAATGTGACTGGGTGTGATATCATGCCACATTTCGACGTTGTTATACTGCATGCATTGTGGCAACACTATATTTGTCTCAAGTAGACGTAGTCTCCAAATGACTGAAATACTGTCGGTGGGATGTTAAACCTAACAAAACAAACAATACTCTCATGCATGATAAACTCCAAGTAACCCTGCATGGTTTTGAACCCACCGTAGTGAGCTAAGTGATATGAGTCAGTGGTATATCACACTAAGGTAGCAATAAGAGTTCCATGAAGGTGGCAATAAGAGTTCCATGAAGGTGGCAATAAGAGTTCCATGAAGGTGGCAATAAGAGTTCCATGAAGGTGGCAGTGGAGTCCTGAAATTCCATACTGGATTAATGATATATTTATGTACTCTTGAGTTTACCTCAGATCCTCCTATGGAACATATTGTGATTGTTTAGGTGTCAGAGTCTCAGGGTAATTAGAGCATTCACCTGTAACTGAGTGGTCATGGGTTCATAGGTTTGATCCCCAGTGGCAATGTATCAATATTGTTAAAATGGTAATGACACAATTCCCCTGCTTGTGCTCAGCAAGGGTAGTTCCAGTGTCAGGATAACCCTTTCCCTCATATAGACTCATTTTGACGCACTCAGTAGGTACCAAATAAAGCCTGATCTGCAGAAAACCACAGTTAAACCTTACCAAATTTTATTACAAAATCCTCATTTCCAGACCACTGAGGAACAGCGAACAACATAAAACCTGATCAGCCTGCGAGTTACTCACAGGTTGATCTGGTTTTATGCTGGTCACATAGGTCTTTTCATGGTGTCCTCTATGAGGGAAAGGGATAATGTGATTGGATGTGGTATTATCATGTCTCAAGTCTACGGTGTGATATCCTTGTCTCATGTAGATAAAGTCCCAAAACAATAAACTGTCATCCATTCAGTTGATACCTTTGTTTCATCCTTTGTTAGACTGTACAGGACTAAATGTTGGGATCAGCTCCCCTCCCCCTGTTGTATCTTATTCCTGTTTGCATGCAAATTTCATCTATGTCTCTCCCCCAGTGCCAGGAAATTTGTCTCATCCCTTGACATCGCTTTGTCTCCTACACAATGAACACAAAACCTTATAATCATCTTTGCTTTAGTCACAGGCTGGACAGATACAGGGGGTGTCATGTTACCAGGAGAGAATCATCATTAATCATCATGCGACAGTCGTGAGTCCTGAAATGATACTTATTAAGGACCAGATTGCCATGTATATGTGCAGGGAGTTCCCTTTGTTTTTGTCAGTTTGAGGTCATGTGATCCCATCTCTGGTGTAGCCTTCTGTAGGCCTTGGCCTGCATGTAATTTCGAGGAATGGTATTTTCAGAAAGACCAAAAATGTATTTAAATTTGTAAATAGAAATTTAATGTTACTTCTTATACCTGCGATTTTATTGAAATTTTCACCACAGATTCTTCCTAAAATGCACCTATGCACATCCTAGAAAAACATTTCCCCAGAAAAGTATTCCTGAGGACGGCACATCAATTTAGGCCCAGCTAAGCCCATGCCCATATATATATAGGTAAAGAGAAATTTTTTTGAAATATATGGGGGGTCATTTTGACAATTTGAGGCTCAAAATGGACAATTTGATGTGTTTGTGTCTGTACATATCTAATGCTGGAAGTTTACCCATTTGATAGGATTTAATGTCTTATGCATACAGTTAAAGCTGAGAAATATCCTTGAATCATAGCAATATCTTTCATAATATTTGAATATTAACCCTTTCCCTCATATAGACTCATTTTGATGCACTCAATAGGTACCACATAAAGCCTGATCTGCAGAAAACCACACTTTAACCTTACCAAATTTAATTACAAAATCCTCATTTCCAGACCACTGAGGAGCAGCGAACAGCATAAAACCTGATCAGCCTGCGAGTTACTTGCAGGCTGATCTGGTTTTATGCTGTTCGCATAGGTCTTTTCATGGTGTCCTCTATGAGGGAAAGGGTTAAGGGATCAGTGCTTAACTGTGCTAACTATGAATAAAGAAGCAGTTACAATAGTTTTGCACAAAGTGCTCAAATTGAAATATTTTCATTATCGCACTAATGGCTAGTCAGTCTGAGGTAATGAAACTGTTTAGGGAGACTTATTCTTTATACCCAGGGACCGGCCCACAGTTGTTTGGGGATATCAGTGACAAGAGATCATCCCAATTTTCTCTCAGGTTGCAGAGTTGCACAGTCTGGACTCCAAACTCCGAGACATAAAATCAATTGTGCCAACAGACTTCCTCGGAAGAGGGGAGTTCAATACAAGAGATGTATGTACTGGCATAACAATCTGTCTTCAGGCCCGGACCTGTTATTACTGCCTCACTTTGTCTTTATTGTACAATACTTATACTGGGAGTCAAAAATACAGTGTAGCTTTGTGTTAACTCACACCCTTTTAACACAACGTTGTATAGCACACCCCTTGTAACACACTCCATTAAAACACACTCCATTATAACACACTCCATTATATCACACTCCATTATAACACACTCCATTATATCACACTCCATTATAACACACTCCATTATAACACACTCCATTATAACTACCCTTATAAAACACTCATTACAACATACCCCTTATAACACATACCCCTTATTAACTTACTCTGTTGTAACGTATCCCTTATAAAACATCATTATAACATACCCCTTATAACACATACCCCTTATAACACACATCCATTAACACTCTCCATTATAACATACCCCTTATAACACATATCCAATATAACACACCCCCATGTAACACACTCCATTATAACACACCCCTTATAACACATATCCAATATAACACATCCCCATGTAACACACTCCATTATAACATACCCCTTATAACACATATCCAATATAACACACACCAATGAAACACACTCCATTATAACATACCCCTTATAACACATAGCCAATATAACACACACCCATATAACACACTCCATTATAACACACCCCTTATATCACATACCAATATAACACACACCCATGTAACACACTCCATTATAACATAACCCTTATAACACAAACCCATATAACATACACCCATAAAACACACTCCATTATAACACACCCCTTATAACACAAACCAATATAACACACACCCATATAACACACTCCATTATAACATACCCCTTATAACACAAACCCATATAACATACACCCATGTAACACACTCCATTATAACATACCCCTTATAACACATATCCATATAACATACACCCATGTAACACACTCCATTATAACATACCCCTTATAACACATATCCATATAACATACACCCATGTAACACACTCCATTATAACATACCCTTATAACACATATCCATATAACATACACCCATGTAAACACACCTCCATTATAACATACCCCTTATAACACATATCCATATAACATACACCCATGTAACACACTCCATTATAACATACCCCTTATAACACATATCCATATAACATACACCCATGTAACACACTCCATTATAACATACCCCTTATAACACATATCCATATAACATACACCCATGTAATACACTCCATTATAACATACCCCTTATAACACATCCATATAACATACACCCATGTAACACATTCCATTATAACATACCCCATATAAGAAACAGCCATATAACACACACCCATATAAGAAACAGCCATATAACACAAACCCCATATAACACACCCCCTTATAACACACACCTTTACAACACACCTCATTATAATACTCCTTTATATCACTCTGACAAAGTCCTATATAACACAATTTCATCCCTTTAGAACATAAATGCTTTTGTGAAGCCATTGCAATTCAGTTGACCACCAGTTCGACTTCATGTTTTCCAGAACATGTATCCAAAATTAAAGGTTCCCACAAAGTTCCTTAACCCTTTCCCTCATATAGACTCATTTTGACGCCCTCAATAGGTATCACATAAAGCCTGATCTGCAGAAAACCACAGTTAAACCTTAGCAAATTTAATTACAAAATACTCATTTCAAGACCACTGAGGAGCAGCGAACAGCATAAAACCTGATCAGCCTGCGAGTTACTCGCAGGCTGATCTGGTTTTATGATGTTCGCATAGGTCTTTTCATGGTGTCCTCTATGAGGGAAAGGGTTAAGTACATTATACATCTTTAGAATTCAATGTCATTGAAAAATTAATGTTTTTACAGTACAACTTAACTGACTTCAGTAATTCATAACTTTATGGACAGATTCTTCAATAGCTTTCAATGAAACTTGGCAGCTGAGCTGAGGAGTTGAGGGCAACTTTACCTGTGAAAAAACAGGATGAACAGGTAAATCACTAGTCAGTGAAACCCTGTGTTTATCTTTATGGACTTCTTTGGATTATTTTACAGATTGCAAGGAGGAGGTGGTTTCTAAAAAGAGCTTATAAGAAAAAGATAAAACGGAATAAATGCCGAAGTACTGCAAAAATAGCTTTACATGGGTAGCTTCTTGAACCTTCTTGATGTTTGTATTTTAAACTTGCATGAAGGTGTTGTCCCTGTAGACTGAAATAAAATTATGTGTTGTTAAAAACTATATTTATAGCTGTTGAAAATATATCACTGAGATGAGATGTGAAAAAAAATGGTAGAGTAAGGGACATTTAAAGTGGGGATGATAGCAAGGGTAAAACATGTTATTGTGAAACCATGACCATTTAACTGCACTACATCGATATTTTTCTTTGCATTAGCAGATCAGCACTGCTGGTGATGAAGAGAAATTGTTTCTGGGGAAAAATCAGGGTTTTGTTGAGGGGCCTGAGAAGCTCAAAACCAAAATAAAGGCAGGAAAAACTGTGAGTTGTAGGTTCACACCCCCTCTGTAGGCCCAAAGTACTGGTAATACCTTGTAACTGTAACAGCAGATTGGTTTTAATCATTAAAAGATGCATTCTTTATTTACATTATTTGAAATTTATAAAGAATGAACAGATTATCACCTTGAACTTGGCTTCTGAAGTGAAGTGGCAATGAATGGACTTTTCCAATGTTTACAGATATATTCAAATTGATTGGACAGATTTAATCCAATAGTTACACTGGGATATCATGTGACCATGAGTGTTTGACATGGTTGCTACAAATGCTAAGCGTTTGATGTGGTTGCTACAAATGCAAAGTGTTTGACATGGTTGCTACAAATGCTAAGTGTTTGATGTGGTTGCTACAAATGCTAAGTGCTTGACATGGTTGTTACAAATGCTAAGTGTTTGACATGGTTGCTACAAATGCTATGTGTTTGACGTGGTTGCCACAAATGCTAAGTGCTTGACGTGGTTGCTACAAATGCTAAGTGCTTGACATTGTTGTTACAAATGCAAAGTGTTTAACGTGGTTGTTACAAATTCTAAGTGTTTGATGTGGTTGCTACAAATGCTAAGTGTTTGACATGGTTGCTGCAAATGCTTGTGATACTGTTCATGAGCAGTTGATCTAGCCGTGTATGGAAAATAGTTAAAGATGTGGCTGAAATTTTGAGTGCAAATTTTGGAAAGGTTCATACGATAGTGGCTTTGATATCTGCTTGGTGGATTTGTGTATTGCGGCACTTGTTGCACTCTTCCAAGATTCTGGCAGTTCAATTAGAGCGAGTATTTGCACTGAGTTAATTAACGTTTGTCATCTTAATGTAAGTTATTTAGAGCCAGGTATACGTGGTTATAAAACATTAGAGAACACAGGTTGACTTAATTTGACTGTTTTGCGAATGTGGGGTAGCGTGAATCGGGGATAAAACTATCAAAGTATGACGTGGCTGTTTTAATGATTAATAACCTCTTACTTTGTTTCATCTCCTGCCAAATCTCTGTGGGTAGAACTGCTGCTAGGTAAGCTGTTGTGCATGTTTCACTGGTTCTCTCTGTTTGTATGATTTTTAGTGAGGCAAGGGAAGAGTGGTGTTGATGAAATGATGTAATGGAGATGTCCACATGTCAAGGGGTGAGAGCAAAACTAGGCTAAGTGCATATATATGTAATATTATGTATTAGCACTCAGAGCCTAGTATTGCTCTCATCCCTGGATGTGGTGTTAGCAGTAATGCAAATTGGCTTTTCACCAATGCATAGTAGGTTCGAATTTAGGCCAGCCAAGTATTGTTAACAAGGATGTTTGATACAAGTACTCTGGTATTCCTGAGCATTGAAGAGTGGTTCCAAGACTAGTTGGCCCATTGTCAGTATAATTTGGGTGTGATATCATTCCATTTGTCCTTGGCATGATATCACAATGAGGTAGTACTATATCTTTCTCATGTAAAAACAAATCCTCATACTACAGGTGGACATTTAACCCGAGCAAGAAAACACACAAATTTCATAAATGTAAAAATGTATACCAGTTTCTGTAGGTAAGAGGAAATATTATGAAATTGCAGAAAACATTAACATTAAAAAGAGGGACCTATTCACTACAGAATGTAAACAACCAGGTGAAGAGAGTGAGACTAGAAAAAAGATGTTAGAAGTGATAAATCATCATCAGCTTCCTGAGGGAGCATTACAGCTTCTACTGACTCAGATTGATATCAAAAACACAAATGTGTTCCCAATGGAGAGTACCTGGCAGGGGAGTGTTCATTGCTTGTCTACCTGTGTGTTTTAGAAGGGAGCAGTCATTGAGGCTTTCTTGGAGAATGGAGCATTGTTGAGTTAACCAGGACCACATGGATTGTTCCTCTGATGAAACATAAATGTCTGATAGTGGGGTAGACTGGTCCTGACAAAACATAAATATTGTATGGGTTACATAGACTGGCTCTCAGCTAGTAGCTGATCTGAAAATCTTTCTGACGTACTGGTCAGATTACATAAGTCAGCAATGTATAAAAATCTTTTTTAAGCTTGTCCTGGTGGCTGAGGGATTCAAACATCTGTACCATAACCAGGAGGTCTTGGGTTCGGTCCCTGGTAGCAGCGTTACATAACCAAAGTCATTTAAAATAGTACTGGTATATATCGTATCTCGTTTGCTTGTTGCTCAGACCTCTGTGTCCCAGTAGTCAATGGTTCAGTCACCACCTGTGATATACCAAAGTTCTTAAAATAGTACTGGGATATATTCACATATGGGTCATGTGTCAGGATAATGTGACTGGGTGTGGTATCATGCCTCAGTGAGGCTCGTATGCAGTCATTAAAACGGTACTGGTAGCTCCTTGTTTGATGCTCAGCATATATTTAGTATTGATTCCAGCCAGCTGTCTGGCCTGGTATCAGGATAAATGTAATTGGGTGTGGTATCATGCCACTTGTGTACATTGTGTTATATGTCAATACCAGGTATAGCACTACAGTAAAGCTCAACTGATGCCTGAAACTGGGATGTTAAATCAGACAACAAACAAATAACATCTCTTTATGTCAGAGTATGTTGGAGAGGTCAGCATCTGAATCTACAGGTGAACTTCTGTTTTTAAGTGGAGGCTTTCAGAAGCATCATAATTACATGTATGTCTAAACAGCTGTTCCTTCAAAACACTGTGATAGGCTTGAACAGTGAAGGATTATCTTGGATGTGATTCCTGGAATATGGGGGGATCATTGCCGTCAAAACATGAGTTATTTGTCATCAGAATTAGGCAAAAATGATATGATTTGGGGAAAAAAAATATTAGTAAAATTTGGCAAGAAAATGATGAGAAAAAATAAAGGAAAGAAAATTGCACCCCAGGCTCCCCCCCCCCACTCCTTCCACGTATATACAAAGGAGTTGACTTAGCAAGACTTGGCAAAAATGGGTGGTCTTTATCGAAAAAAGGGCAACATTGGTTGTTTAGAAACTTAATATTTGAGGGATGAGAGCGAAACTAGGTTGAAGTGCATATATTAATATAAAGCACCTAAGTTTTGCTCACACCCCTCAAATTGTATGAATGTAAAATTTTATATTCTTTCCAATTTTCAATTCTGAAATGTTGCTGATAATGGCCCCCCATTGATTTCTAAGACTGGTTCTCCTGCGTGTGTATAATGGTACCCTGTAACCAGTCTACTGATGAGGTAGACTGGCATGCTGAAGCTGCAGATAATTAGTTGTAATCCAGGTAAAACTCAGGGAACCAGTCAGACATGCATGCAACTAGGTACACAGCATGCAATGTTACAGATACAAGTCAAAGTAGGCACTGGCATCCTGTGAAGTAATTGGATTACTTTTTCTGAAATTCAGAACAGAATCTGTGGAAACTTCTCCTCTCTGGCTTGTATAGGAGATGTGCTTTTGAGTTGAAGACTTCAGGAATTACAAGTTGTGCTCAATTCTTGATCACTATTATTCAGTTATTGCGTTGGAAGTCTTTGATAGTGACAGGAATTACAAGTTACTGTTCAATTCTTGATAACTAATATTCAGTTATTGCCAGTGGAATTTTGTGATGGTGATAAAGTTGGAATAAAAAGTCCTGCAGCTTGCAGGCTATATAGAGGCTAATGCGGTTTGGACAGCAGTACCTGAATAAAGGTTGAGAGAAGATTGGGTTAGTATGTATGCATGTGGAAATAGCTTGGCTGATAGGAGACTGATCTGAGAAGTTCAGTGCATGACGGTCATTAATCTTTAAGATAATTCTGGGTTTTATTTCTGTTTTCAATGGAACTCCCAGAAACTGGATATGTACAAAGGAAAGTAATTTGTGCCTCAAAGACGAATGATAAAACAACATAATTGAGGGTGAGAGAGTAAAGTCAGGAGCGTGTGTATATGTTAAAAGATTGGTGCAGCAGAGGAGTAAACCTTGATGTTAGGGTTACTGGGATTATTATTGCTGATGTAGTGGTGGACTTGTAATGGGGATGAAAAGTAAAAGTGGAATGTAGGGATTTAGTGGTCTGCGACAGTGTTAAAATTGTGTCATGGAATGACTGTTGTGTCATTGAACATGTTGTTGAATGGAGGTTTTTGTGTCTATATGGAGACTGAGAATGTATATATAACCAGGAAGTGAGTAAGGGGAAGTCAAATTCTGAACAGAATTACAGTTTTTAGTGCCTAATATTCATTATTGTCTATTTATAGATGATGATTCAGGCTGATAATGTATATATAATTGACTGAAGTCTGATTTATTAAACCTGAGACTTTTGGATGCAAGGGTTGGCAACCCATAGTTATCTTTCTCAACAGTTTGTGGGTTGTACCAGCTAGTGCTTTGAGTCGGGGAAATTCTTGCCTTCATCTGGGATCAAACTTAAACCTTTCGGATCCTTTGTCAATGATTTCAACTTCCTGGATGATGATGCCCATATTTTTGGTGTAACTGTGTGAGAGGGGATGGGTATCTTGAAGGATTTGAAGGGTGCCATAATCCTGAGTAGTTAACATACTCAACTGCAGATCTGAAGGTTGTGGCTTCAAATCCTATTAAGGGCAAGGATTTTTAATGACCTTCCCAAGCACTAAGTACTGGTCCAACCCTGGAACCCTCCAAAGGGATTTGTGAAAATTCCTCCTTGACACAAAGTACTGGTCCAACCTAGGAATGGTTAAGAGAGATGAATATTAGTCATAAGAATTTGTTTCCAAATCAAAGTTAAGTAAATGAATTTCAACTAATCATGTAGGAGATATAAAGTAGGCAATTAAGATATGAGTCTTTTGGGATATTTTATGAAAAAAAAAAAGAAGATGATTTTGATAATTTGATATCAAGTTCTTTTTTTACATTTAATCAAAACTCAGAGAACTCCTGAGGGTGGTAAGATTAAATTGAAGTTAATTGGAAATTAAAGAATCAAATTCTCGGGGCTGATATTAGAAATAATGTTCCAATTTCATTGCTAAAGAGATACAGTTTTAAACTTTTTATTACTTGATTGAAATCGAAAATTGCATTTCTTCAATGACTGTATGATGTTGAAATCAGGCATGTTACATGAACAGTTTCAGGAAATTAAACTTTTATTGACCTTGAATGGCAGCCTCGACTATGGTCAAACTTAAAATGTCTTACAATCAAATCATATTTTATTACAGACACCTAATTTTTTATTGAATATTTACAGCTGTTTGACATCTTTTGTTTTTCAAAGTGTTTAACTTTGAAGAAAATTCTCACCATTTTTATCCCTTTTACTCATAAAGAAGTCTTTTTGATGCCTTGGCAAACAGGCCATCATAACCAGATCAGAAGGTAATCCTAAAAAGTCTCAGGTCTCGATCTTCTTTTTACTTAATAATATTTGGGGGATTAGAGCAAAACTAGGCTAAGTACTAATATGTGTTTTTGCACTTAGCCTAGTTTCCTTCACCCGCGTTATTTTATTTTATACAGCAAAGAAAAATCCATTGTTTTGAATATAATATCAATCCATTTAATGATTAGTAAGATAATGGACTTTCCAGTGTTTACCAATGTTATATATATAAATTGATTTAGAGCTCATTATAGCTACCAAGGAACCATTAGCTACCAAGGAACCATGCATTAGCTACCAAGGAACCATTAGCTAGTCCATTGTTGACCTGGTTTACATTAAAGAACACATGATTTATTTGTGTTACTGTTTGTAAGCAGGATACTTAACCATGGATAGGAAAAGTGAGACTTTTATTTTCATGGCTAAATACTAGAAATTGTACAACTCCAATCTATCTAGAGAAATTAGAGAAAGAACAAGAAATTATCAGAAATAGAGCATACTTGTTTTGAATATGTTTCAGATCACATGTCATTGGTAATTGAACATAAACTTTCTGACAGGAAACATGAGGGAGTTGACCCTACAACAGGGACGTTGTTATGGGTATCAGGCATCTGTAACAAGGTGGGGGCAGGGGGTCCAGTTTCACAATAACAGCCTGTGTGATGGTGGGGGGATATTGGAACAGCTGTGTGGCAGAATCAATCAGGGAGTAACACTATCCAGATCACCCCAGCCCTGGCCCTGTTATATATTACACTGACTCACTGATTGATCCTTAGCCTGGCAATGAATGGGCCTTGTACATCTAGTTTATCTGGGCCTTGTACATCTAGTTTATCTGGGCCTTGTACATCTAGTTTGTCTGGGCCTTGTACATCTAGTTTATCTGGGCCTTGTACATCTAGTTTATAGAGAAAAAAAATCATCCATATTCAATAATGATCTTATGGTTGGCAGGAAGAAAATCATATCATAACATAATGAATATGTTCAGGAGTTTTTTTCAAGGTATTTTGTACAAAATTATCCATTATGTTGAGAGAAGTAATTAATGGCAGGGATTGGGATTAAAATCTTCAGGGTTTGCTTGATTGATATCACTTTTTTTTCTTTTTTTTTGAAAAACAACATTTTGCCTGGAGTCAAGGGGGATTTCAGACATTCCAAATTTCAAGTATTGTTGAAAAAGAACTAATTTTTTATTCAGTTTTTACTGATTATTTAAGCTGGCAATCAGTTATTTATGAAAACTGTGGGAAAAATAATTTGTGGAATTCTTCATGATTTTAAAGATTTTCTGGAGGATACTCTGTTCCGCTGGTCTCCTAGTAAAAGGCCTGGTTAATTACCTATGCTTCGTGATTTTAAATCACTCATTTAGAATATTCACAAACTGTTCATAATCGATTTTACTTTTATTTTGTACACAAAATTGTCAGAAATGAAATGTTTCAGACTTGATTTGACCATGTAATTAAGGCAATTA
Source organism: Solen grandis (assembly GCA_021229015.1). Lineage (NCBI taxonomy): Eukaryota > Metazoa > Mollusca > Bivalvia > Adapedonta > Solenidae > Solen > Solen grandis. Next base: position 63,022,562 of record CM037785.1, read on the forward strand.
TCACATGAATGTAATTAAGGCAATTATCACATGAATGCCCAGGTTAGCAAATGTACATCATGCATTCTGCATATAAAAACTCATTATGTTCAATATAGCATTATTTGATATTTTATGAATTTGACAGTCTATATAAGGCAGTCTAATTTTTGGAATTTTTATGAATATGGCAGTCATTTTCTTTGGCATTTAATAAATTAAGCAGTCTACTTTTGGAATTTTATGAAATTGGCAATCTGTATTTGGCATTCCAAATTTGATTTCTGCTATGTTTAAAATAATGTAAAGTTGTTTTTTTCCTTAAGGACAATAATTATCAGGAGAATTGCCCAGTACTACTAGCAGAGTAAAACTGTGATTAACCTTTTCAAACACAAATACTATTTTTTTCCCAACTTTGTACTTTGCAGTTGTATTTACAACATGTGTTATGATATATGAAGACATAATAATTAATTTAAGAAAGGGAAAATTAAGAAAGCAATAATTTAATGGCGTTTAAAGGTTTGAAAAAAATAATGACACAATTTTTCATGTTGTGTGTATGGAATCGAGAAAGGGCTATTATAGTATTGGCCTCGTGTATCTTTCCATCGTTGATCCTTCTGTGTCTGTGTCCATCTTTGTCTGTCCATCCTTGATTGTCCATCCTACTGTTCTATCATTGTTTGTCCATCTTTCTGTCTGTCCATCCATCCTTGTTTGTCCATCTTTCTGTCTGTCCATCCTTCTGAGAGTGCCTCAACCTGGGTACCCTCAAAACTATTTGAGCAAGAATCATAACCTGAACTGGAATAAACATTAGTATTGATATGAAGTTGTGCAGAGGCTTTTGACCCCTGACCCTGTGAAAATGGTGAAATATGGGGGCATCTGTGTCCAGGAGACACATTTCTAGCTCTATATATAGAAATCAGATGTGGCTCCAGGTTTGATTTTCACATCACAAAGTTTTCTTCTTGACAGCTGTTTATTTGTTTTTTCATTAGAATGTTGAAAAAGTGTATTAATTTTGTCTTCAAAATGTTTGAATGGATGCCACTGTGAAAATGGCAAAAGAATCCTGAATGTTTGAATGAATTGGATTTTTAGGCAAGTGTGATTTATTAAAAAATGAAAGAGCTACAGAGAGAGAGATAGAGAGGGGAGGGGGGTGGGGAGAGCTGAAAGCGGAAATAGGGAGAAAGCGGAAGAGAGGAAGAGGTTAGAGAGAGAGAAAAAAACAAAGAGAGCTGTTTAATCTGCTTACCTATCTAGGGTTCTCAAAATAATTTTAAATCATCTCAGATGTTTATTTTAACTGTCAGTAGATCTCTTGTTTATATCACTGGCAGATGGTATAGGAAAACACACATTGCTAAACAATAAAATGCCTGCTGAGATTCAGGCAGAGATGGTTTTGTGCCGTATCCACTGTCTAGGATTTAACTGCAGGTAAATTGATTATATCTCTTGATGAGATGGAAGCGTTCTTTAAATTTAATCAAAGAAAATTTAATTAGAAGTTGATTTTTTTAGTGAATTAAAAGACAGATCTTGATTAAGTAAAAGAGTTTAGTAGCATTCTGCTAGGCAGACAGGCATATGGGCTGTATCCAGGGTTACGGTGCTGTAGGATGCCAGAATTGTGTGGGGGGTGGGGGGGGGGGTCTCTTAGATTGAGTCTGACTTTGCAGTGATTATTTACAGACTTTATTTTTACCACCACTGGCTGTCTTATAGGGGAAATTAGCAGTATAAGTATGGAAATGTTAGCATAATGAAAGGGTTTTAGAATAATAGTATTCTTAGAGGTGGTTTTATATTCTAGAAGGTTTCAAATCTATAGAGCAAGAAAAGAGAGAGAGAGAGAGAGAGATCAACATTATATACTGTGATTAGGATTACCAATCAGCTCTGAAAAATATTCTGCCTCTAAAATTCTTCTGTATTCAAATTCATAACTTGTATTATTCCCCTGCATTCATGTATTATATTGAATTTTATTATACTTCTCAAATAAGATGTCTCCCTATTGTTGTTGAGAACATCTGCTTACTTTCGTTTTCTGTTTCAGGGCACGTGGCACGGGGACACAAGGTCATGCGAGCAAGGTCAGGTGATCTACCAGGTCCTGAATCGTCCAATCAACATGAACGAGGTCGACAACAAGGCCGGGGACAGCCTGTCCCTGACCAACCAGCTGAACAAGCCTGGCGACACTCCAAGTACCACGCCCGACAACGCTCGCGCTACAAACGACTCCCCGCCACCGGTGAGATTTACGTTTGCTAACAGCCAGACCATCCGATCATCGTTATCATCCTCATCCGAGAGCTCAGACAGCTCCAAAACAACATGGAGCCAAGTCAAGGCGTCTGGGTCACCAACCAAGACCAACAAAGATGGGATGGGTTCAAATCCAACCAACAAAAATTCACCTAATACCTCACCCACTAAAAATAAGAATGAGCGGTCTGCAATGACCAGCTGGAAAGATATTTCTCCATCAAAATCCAGTAGTAGCTCCGATTTGGATCATAGTAATCACAGTAACCATAGCAACCAAAGTGGCGACTATCCAGCCCACAGGATGTTCCGATTCTCAAACCGATTGAAGGAGCTTAATGATTCAAGCTCCAGTTCAGATGCAGATCAAGGTGCCCAGAAAAATTATGCAAATAAGGAAGTAGTTCCAGCAAATCAGAGTGAAGAAAAATGCAGTTGTTCAAATTCAAAGGATGGATCTCCGTGTAAGAAGGCAGATTCGTGTAATTGTTCTAAAAACTGTAATTCGCACAGCCAAGGGAATCAAGCGGCACTTAATACTAGTACTTCTTCGTTAACGGAAAACGGGTCTCCGAAACGTGAAAAAGTGTCGCCCGATGAACTCTGTGATAATGAGTATTACTATGAGGATGACTTTACTGTGCAGTTTGATACCAACTTGAGAGAGACGTCTGTCACTCCCATCGATTCAGACCCTAACACAACCATTCTGGACTTTCCGAATATGGTGACGGGGAGTTATTTGTGTTTTAACAATGGAGGTTCGTCTAATGTCAGTTTAATAACTCTAAAGCTTCATCCAACCTCAGTCTGAACAACATGAGGGGGTCAAACATTATTAACAATATGGAGGCTCAGTCTCATACGGTTCAATATGATTCCGAATTCTCTGGGAATTCCGGTTCCCACAATTCCACCATGGAGATGTCGTCAAGTGAGCGAGACATGATGGGCTCCAGTGATATGATTGACTTTAGTGATGGGCCTCTCTTTACACCTACCCCGTCTCATATTCTGTCCACGGACAGTCTAGATAAGGGTCCCAAGCAGGAGCCGAATCCAGAAGGTGAGATGTCCGGAAGCAATGGTTCAGGTGAGACCAATCTAAATGTAGATTGTTGCCCACGGAAAGAGGAATATTTCCTGTCATTTGACGGCTCTCACTCTAAAGTGTCTGGGTCAGAAACAGATATATCTTTGTCGATTACATCACATGACTCGTGTCCGGGGCACTGGGGTCATAGCGAGACAAGCACAACATCGGACTGTCCGCCTCATCCGCATCATCACGGACATGATCGGAACATTGTGATTTCCGGGTCTGAGGGTCAAGATGAAAGTTCAGATAGTTTTCATATGTGCTTTAACAAGTTGTCTCCCTTACACAAGGCCCACCACTCAGCCAGGGAGAACTTGGCAGGACGTGTTCTGAAAAAACTGGTGCCCTTGAAAGAAACAATAATTGAGTCAGGTGACACAAGTGAAGAAGAGAATGTTAAGACAAGTCCAACACTTACAGCAGGAAGCAAGGAGTTACCCTCTAGTCTGAGTCAGCACTCTTCACCTAAATTGATGGCTAAGCCTCAGCCAGAACCTCTTAATAAGATAAAGGGAGGGAACTCAAAAAAGAAAATGCAAAAGTCGGAAAACCTTTATTTAGTAGGAATAGGAAAGCCAGTGGAAATTCTGAGAAAAGCAAGTGTGCATAGTCATACATTGCCGAGAATGAAAAATCTTGTCTCGTGGAAACAGGTGAAATCTTTTAACAAAGGGGACAATTCAAAGTGTGTAAGCTTACCAGAACTGAGCACATCCACAAGTTGGTCAAATATAAAATGTCGGAAATTGTCAGAAGTCAGTGAAAGTTTTCATAATAAGAGACACTCTGCGTCTTTACTGGAGTTTTATCAGAGGATGAAGAGCCAGTCAAATCCAGTTTCACCGGAGACTATGAATAATATAGAACAGATATTTTGGCCTAATTTTATCGCGCAGAAGGGGAAGAATGCAGATATGAGTGATTCGTCATCATCGTCAGCGGAATGCGCGCACTGTCAATGTCATAGAAACAACTTTGCTGCTGGGCTACCAGACAGTGTTACAAAGGCTTACACAAACAAGCGTATCTTTGACTGGTTAAAAATGGAGTGTTCCTCATCTTCAAGAGACTCTAACCGACCAAACTCTCTAGCATGCCAGACGGCAAACATTTACGAGTGTTCTAATAAGGAGACGATCATATCGCCTCAGACAGTGACTTTGTGGTGTGGTACCAAGACAGTTGGGTCTCAGTTCCCCCCAGTGACAAAGGACTGTGGGATGCAGACTCTGTATGATTCAAAGTGTTTCAAAGACTTGGGAATTATCGCTGGTGTTGGGAAGAAAGACCAAGCCCTACAGACCTCAGACTTTGAGGAAGAGGAAATCTTGTCAATTCTATCTGAAAATTTTGACGACTTCAGTTTCTTAAGGTCGAATGAGGGTATCGCAAGCAAGGATATTCTGAGTTGTCCAGAAAAGCTTTATGTGGAGACAGAACCTCCAAGTAGGAAAATCCATCGCTCAAAGAGTGCGGATGAATACAGACATGATAGTAAAAGAGGTCTGAATGTGAAGGATGTTCAACAGCACAGGTCGTACCAGGAGAAACAAGGTAGGTCAGCCAGGATTGGGCGATCAAGATCGGCGGGAAGAATAGGCATGAAATCGGAATCGCCAATGAGAAGGATGGGGCTGAGCAAACACTATTCCAACCAGTCCCTTCCAGACATAGCTTTCCTGTCATCCTCGATTACAATGGAAAAAGAGGAAAGTAAAGAATCTCTCTTTGATCCTATGAAAATTGACTTACCTGTGCCGGTTACCATAGCACCAAAAACAGAATTAGAACAGTTTAATATCTACCAGCAGAAGGTGAATGGTTGCCACAAGTCAGGCCAGTGTTGTGAGCAGAAATCCAAGAAGACCAGCAAAGGGCAGCCGGAGTTGGGCTCCAGCAGTAGTGGTATATCCTCAAGCTCAGCCTCCTCTGGGATTGACCCTGGCTTCTGTGATTGTAGGTCAAGGTCAACTGAAAGCCCAGAGAATGACCTTGAAAGGTTAATCTTTTTCCCACCTCACACTGAGTTGTCCAGAGTCACAAAAGCTTGCTGCTGGCCTAAGAAGAAGTCCCACTCAGCACCAACTTGCTTGAATGAATGTGCCAATGTCAAAAACGTTAATATTGAAAAATATACTAATGAAATTCATCCTAAGGTCAGTCCAAGTTCAAAAGGTCAAGGTCAAGGTCAGGCAAGGAAGTGGAGTAGTGCGCTGAATAAAAATGTTGACACTGAGAGCAATGAGAATTTGTATGCTTTGGAGGAGGAGCAGACTCCTGTAGCCTCCCCGGAACAGCACTGTTGCCATAGAAACAATTGCTTTTCCAACTGTTGCCAGGGGCCAGAAGGTGAAGGCAACAGGCACTATTTCAGTGGTGAGCAGGATTTTACTGACAGTGATTTCTATAGGGCTGTAGGGAAAGACAAGATTATAGTTGTTGAAAATGAGTGTTACCGGGGGATACCAATGAACATTGACTCGACGTCATCGAGTGGAAGTTCAGTGCCAAACAGTGACCGGAAACCATTGAAGTCATGCTTGAGGAAAAAGAACCGTGGCTTGCGATCACGGTCCATGTCTGCTGCAGATAATTTGAACCTGAACTTCGAGGAGATGGAGGAAAAAGTGAAGAACCGACACTCGTACGCGTGTGATGAGGTGTATATTGTGTCGGATGAGCACGGTCAGCTGATGATGTACCAGGCAGACGACAGCGCCGAGCCTGTCATGTTCTACCTGGGTAAGCTTCTGTCTGTACTTTGGTTCCTGGTTGCATACCTTATTCTAATAGATGATATTGTTGAATGATACTTGTACCAGGCATAATAACTTAAAGGGATTTCAGATTAACCCTTTCCCTCATAGAGGACACCATGAAAAGACCTATGCGAACAGCATAAAACAAGATATGTGGTATCTTCAATCTTGGACCACAAAATATTACATCATGTAGTCCAATATAATTCAGTACTTAACCCTTTCCCTCATGTAGACTCATTTTGACGCATTCAATAGGTACCACATAAAGCCTGATCTGCAGAAAGCCAAACTCGAACCTTACCAAATTTAATTACAAAATCCTCATTTCCAGACCACTGAGGAGCAGCGAACAGCATAAAACCTGATCAGCCTGCGAGTTACTCGCAGGCTGATCTGGTTTTATGCTGTTCGCATAGGTCTTTTCATGGTATTCTCTATGAGGGAAAGGGTTAAATAGGACCCTTAACATAGCTTCATTAGAGAGCTGCACTTTTAGTATTTCTGACATAGATTCTGAATTGCATTTTAGTGAAGCCATTCATGTACCCTTTACTGCATATTCTTGTACAAATTTATGACTTGATGAATATTAATTTAGTGAACTTTAAATAGATTTTTCTTTGTTGTCTAGACTTATTCAGAATCTGAGCTGTATAACAGTTTGTATAAGCAAACAAAGGAGACCCTGATCAGATAGCACCTGGAGAGAGCTGTCTCAGGCTCTGCTAGGTGTGCCAAAGCATTGGAACACTTTATACTAGTCAGAACATGAGGTTACATGCAGTTATGGGTTGAATAAGCGATCATATAAACATTCAGTACCTGCTAAAAAATGTTAGATGGAATAATGTTGGATACAGTAACCTATAGAATCATTTGACATACATTTAGTGGGGGTTATGTGAGAGAGGTGTTCCAGCACTAATGGATCCCAGGGACTGTTAAAGTGTTAATGGGGTGAGACTGTTAGTGGCCTGAACACGTTCCAACAAATAATGTGACATAATTTCTCTACGTATCTTCATTATGTGGCTAATGGGCGGGGCCGGTCCAACAAATAATGTGACATAATTTCTCTACGTATCTTCATTATGTGGCAAATGGGTGGGGCCGGAATGTGGATCCGGAATCCAGACTAGCTTCATGGTGGCTTACAGGGGAAAATAATGATGGAGGTAGATAATTGTTTTGTTTCTTTGAAACCAATGTATCCAGGTAGGATGGAAAATAAAGAGACTGCTGGGTTTGTAATGGGTTACTGATACTAGATGTTTATTTATTTTGTTTTATCTTTCATCTCAGATTATCTCCTGTGTGGCTGTTTGTAATCTCATGTAAGTCCTGGGCTTTGGTATGATGATTTAAGTGCAATGAAAAAGGAATAATATTGATTGTTACTCAGGTGAAGTAACATTTCACAATTTTACAATAAAGGTAATGTGGGTCTGTGTGAGCAAGTTCCTGTAACTGTTACTGTACTTTCATCAGAAGCCTTTCAGATGGCTTGCAGTTGGTCGGTGGTTCTCACCTTTCAGGTGCTCAAGCACTTGGGATCTTCCTCCACCTGTTATTGTTTTTCCACTTCACAATCATTGTCGGAAATCAATTGACTTATTCCATTTAACTTTATGCTGTCATGCCGTAGGGAAGTAGGCAAGCAGGCAAGCAATCATTGTTTAAGTTCAATTGTCTAAAAATCTACCAATAAAGATTTGCCTTATAGATGAAATACTTCTCAGCCTGGAGGCCTGAAACACATGTAAACTAATAAGAACTATTGCTCTGGACATCTGTATGAAATAATATCTCTGATTAATTTAAAAAACAACAACAATGTAATGGAGGTATTCACAAACAAAATACAAGAGTAAAATCCCACAGCCCATAGATGATATCGGTGGGGTGTCGGTATTCGACAATGTATAATCTGCTCTGCAAAATTATCTTTTTATATGGTTGAGTTTAAGTGATGTTGTGGGGGTATTCATCACTTTTAATGATAGCTCTTTTTAGCTTTGGGAGTATCTGTTAGACTGTCATACCGTAATACTTAAACTCGACAACAATACTTTGAAGTGGGGACACATGTTATCACTCATGTTGCATTCTGACATGTCCTATCTCATCCACATTCACTTTTATATCTCATGCACAGCTAAATTCAGTAGTCGCTTCCCAGTTCTCCTAAGTGGAAAAGTAGAAATGGATTGTATTTGAGATAGAGTGTGTTGTGATCAAGGTCATTGTTACTAAAAATAGAATACTGGAATTGAAAGCTTTACGGTGTAAATCTGTAAAGTTCTATATGCTACATTTTTAGCTCACCTGAGCATAGCTCAGGGTGAGCTTTTGGGATACTTGATTGTCCGTCGGCCGTCGTCCGTCAACAATTTGATGTTTACACACTAGAGGCCACAATTTTGATCCAATCTTCCTCAAACTTGGTCAGAATGTTTGTCTTGATGATATCTTGAACCCTTTCGAAAATGGGTCAGGTTGGATCAAAAAGTAGGTCAGTAGGTCAAATCTTAGAAAAATCTTGTAGTCCGTCAACAATTTTGATGTTTACACACTAGAGGCCACAATTTTGACCAACCTCAAACTTGGTCAGAATTTGTCTTGATGATCTTGAACCTTTCGAAAATGGGTCAGGTTGGATCAAAAAGTAGGTCAGTAGGTCAAATCTTAGAAAAATCTTGTTTACACACTAGAGGCCACAATTTTGATACAATCTTCCTCAAACTTGGTCAGAATGTTTGTCTTGATGATATCTTGAACCCTTTCGAAAATGGGTCAGGTTGGATCAAAAAGTAGGTCAGTAGGTCAAATCTTAGAAAAATCTTGTTTACACACTAGAGGCCACAATTTTGATACAATCTTCCTCAAACTTGGTCAGAATGTTTGTCTTGATGATATCTTGAACCCTTTCGAAAATGGGTCAGGTTGGATCAAAAAGTAGGTCAGTAGGTCAAATCTTAGAAAAATCTTGTTTACACACTAGAGGCCACAATTTTGATCCAATCTTCCTCAAACTTGGTCAGAATGTTAGTCTTGATGATATCTTGAACCCTTTCGAAAATGGGTCAGGTTGGATCAAAAAGTAGGTCAGTAGGTCAAATCTTAGAAAAATCTTGTTTACACACTAAGGCACAATTTTAATCCAATCTTCCTCAAACTTGGTCAGATGTTTGTCTGATGATATTTGAACCCTTTGAAAATGGGCTGGGCCGGACCGAAAAGTAGGTCAATAGGTCAAATCTTAGAAAAATCTTGTTTACACACTAAAGGCCACAGTTTTGATGCAATCTTCCTCAAACTTGGTCAGATTGTTTGTCATGATGATATTTCGAACCAGTTTGAAAATGGGTGGGGCTGGATAGAAATGTAGGTCAGTAGGTCAAATCTTAGAAAAATCTTGTTTATATTCTGAGGGCAACATTTTTGGTCCAATCATCCTCAAACTTTGGCAGAATGTTTGTCATGATGATATCTTTTGTGGATGGGGTCAGAAAATTCCTGAACATTGTTTCACCTCATCATCTTAATTCTAAAGCAATCTGTTTTGTACAGGCAATGAATGATACTTTTCTCAGGTGAGCGATCTAGGGCCATCTTGGCCCTCTTGTGTATATTAGTACTTGTGATTGTAATTAACATCACTACAGTGTAACCTCCGAAATCCGGACCCAACAAAATCCGGAAACTTCTGAAATCCAAACCATTTCTTGGTCCCGAAATTTCCCCTTCTGTTTATATGTAAATAATACCTCTGAAATCCGTAACCTCTAAATTCTGAATTCCATACAAAAAAATTGTAAATATTGGGTTATATCAGTGCTATTTTACCTCTGAAATCCGAACAGTGCAACTAGCTTGACAGGTAATCAGACCGGAAACTGTAAACCCTGCAGCAATTTATCCCCTAATTTTCTTCCTGATTGATTGTTTATTAATCAGTGGTGATCGTTATTTTGACACGCATTAGAATTACAATTTGTCCATTATTCTGACACCCGTAAGAATCACATGTTTGCGCCTCCAATTTTGCACTGGCGAATACATAGGCAATTAGATAGTGACACATTGTAAATGATTAAAGTGGTGATAAGTGGATTAATTGATATTTTCTTTGCAACAAACATCTTTAAGTGTAATTGCGGTATTGTTAGAAGCGTAATTAATTAGGCTGCATCGGACAATGTGTTGATTTTCGTAAGTGGCAAAAATTAAAGTTGAGAGAAAGAAAAAGAAAAAAAAAAAAAAGAGGAAGGGAAGGGGAGGGAAAGAGAAGTAAGATAATTGATTATGGGAAATCACATTAACATAACCGTTTTGCAAAAAAAAACAAATATATACATGTATAAGGTAAAGCTTCAAAGGCTTTGATGATAATTACACTTAGCAAACAATATTAACACTGTTACACATATAAACAAAAGTTACACGATTCACAACCATTAATTAACATAGATACATAATTATGTGCTAGTCTAATTCAATCCAGACTTACGGAATTCCGGAAACCTGCAAAATCCGAACTTTTTGGTCGTTCCCACAGGTGCTCGGATTTCAGAGATTACACTGTAATATGTTAATCCTTTACCTCATGAATATTAATAACTTAATATACTGAAATTTAAATAGTACATGAAACAATGCATGGTTTCATTTTACAATGCAGACTGTGTAGAATCTGAGCTACAATATTGTATGAGCAAAAAATTGCTCTGTTTGTCTGAATGCATCAAAATATGGTAAAGGGTTAATGCTATCATAAAATCAAACACAAAAAACAATTGTAAAATTGTATTTATTATTAAAATACCAGTTTTAAAATTCAAGCTATTTCTCAAGATATTCTAATGAACTGTTGCATTCTGGCAGAAAGAAGCGAGGTTACTATGATTGTACTGTCAAATATGTGTTCCAATCACCAAATCAATAAATCTGGTATTATAGTTATTGATTGTACATTATTCATAAAAAATTTGTGTTAATTTCAATAATGCCAAATATCTTTTTGTATCCCCCACTGTAAGCAGAGGTGACACATACAGATCACTTTTCCATCGTCTGTCTGTCAATCTGTCACACTTTTTCCATCATGCGTTAATAGGTAACACATGTTTTCCAAAGAAAACTCTTGTTAATAGACATTTCTTGTTTCTTTTTATCTATGTGAAAGAAATAATTGATTATGATAGTGTGAATGTTGTGTACAGGGAAGGACGGTGAGTGTCACATGACTGAAGGTGCAAAGAACCACCAGGAGAACTTTGGTCACTATGCCAACTTTGACATCCAGGCCGCGGACAGCATCCACAGTAGCGATAGCTCCACGGAGCGCGATGGATCCAACAAGCGCAAGAGCGTGAGCTTTGCCTCAGAGGTGTCGTTCCAGTCGATAAGTCCGGCAGTATCACCACGCAAGGTTGTGACGGACCCTAAGGACGTGTGTCCAGGATGTGAGGAGAAGGGCGGAGCCCAGGGTAACACCCAGGAGCAGCCAAGCGCAGACCAAGAATCGACTGATGCACCAGACGGCAAACCAGAGGAAGGTGGGTACAGTGATGCCAATTCCAATTGTGTATAGAAGTAATTGAAGTAGGAATGCAGTACATCCTGTGCTTATGTAAGGATAATTTTAAAAAAAGGAACTTTAGGATATTTTAGGGGGAAAAAAACTTACTTTTTGTCTCCACATTTCTGTTGCTTTCTCTCATTTTTGCTGTCTTAAGAATAAATCTAACGTCAGTAAAGTTCACCTGACTATGAAATGTCAGTCATTCTTGTTAAAATTCATTTGTCCAGTAAAATGCCATTTCATAAAATGAAATTTATGGATTCATGGCATGAACCATTATTTTGTCCAGTATGTAAAAAAAAAATTGTGTGTATGGAGCTTGCCTTTATGTCTTCCTGTCTCTTGCTCATTATTCTCTCTATCTGTTGTATGTCTATCCAGTAGTAGCACCTTAGTTCACCCTTGTCTTTGTTTTTCAAAATTAACATTTTCATATAATTGGAGTAATTGATTACTTTATTTATTTAATTAAACATCAATAAATTTCTCATGGTAAATATTTTCATATATGAAGCTAACATTGCTCATGTGATTAAAAATGAAGGTTATCTTTCAAAGGATCAATTAACACCTCTTGAATAGTGTAATAAGGGAGGTAACACATACTTTCTGTACAGGTCAGAAAGTATAACCTCCCTTAAGTCTATATTTAGTTGTCCTAGAATTGAGTCAGGTGTGACAGGTAAACAAATTTCCATGAGTCGAGGTTTTAGTTTCTGTTTAGTGATTTACGTGTCATTCATGGAATTTACTTAAAGGCTCAGTATATGAATACCAGGGATTGATAACATTTCAAGGTGGTTGTTTTATCTACATTTGTACTATAATTTGTATATGGGTTTAAAATCTTGATAAAATCTTTAATATTAATTGCCACACTATGGCATGAGATTTGACAGTTCTAAGGTTTGACCTGCAAAGGATCACTTTTTGTAGTGAATTGTATGAAAATATTTATTTTGTGGAGATTATCAAAAAGCAGTTATTGTGACATTTCAATATTGAGGTATTTTTGTCAAAATATGCAGGTTTACTCCTCAGAAACAAAGGTAATTCCTTTTTATGAGTGTCCATATTTATACTTTCTAGCTGTAACTTAGCTAGAGCTATGTTGCCAATAAACTACCTGTTTGTTAAACAATTTATTTCAAATGTTTCTAAGTTTAAGTATACAGACACCAGGTTCTGTGTTATTGAAAATTCAGATGGTTCATAAGTATGAATCGAACCATATGTGTCTAGCCTGTTACTTGATTATTACTTCTGAAGTTTTTATGTATATGCGAATACAGTGCCCGTCTTTCTTGAGCTAATCAACCGATTTTTCACATCATCATCATCATCATCATCTATGATATGGCAGAATTATGATAATTTCTACATATAGGTGCTGCATCTAACCCATCAGAGACTGTCACCGTGGAAACCAAGACTCCAGAGGAGAGTGGTTGCCAGGACAACCAGGGGAGCACTTCAAGCTCTGACTCCGCCCCTGAGGAGTTCCATGTTGCCATGGATACCAATGACAACATCTGGTCTGAGGGAGTAATGCAGGAGAAGATAGGTAGGTCAGGATGATCTTCCGGGGGTTATGTTGTGCCAATGAGAATTTTCCGAACTCAACATTGTAGTTCTGTCATTCTATCATCCCCAATAAACCCCTGTTTCAAGCCTCAGGCTAGCCTATACCCTATGGTCCAACACAGGAATCTTCAAGAGAGATTGGTATTTGTTATTAAAACGTTTTTCTGGACTGGTGATGGTAGGTAAGTGGATAGAGTGGCCACCCTGGAGTAATGAGGTTGTAGGTTTGATCTCCGGCCAAAGTTGTAAAACATGGTACTGTGTAGCTCCCTATAGTTTGGTGCTCAGCATATAAGGACTGGTTGGCTTGGTGTCAGGATAATGTGACTGGGTGTGGTATCATGCCACATGTTTACGGCGTGAAACTGCTGTGTGACAGCACTATATCTGTCTTAAATAGACGTCGTCTCCAAATGTCTGAAATACTGTTGGTGGGATGTTAAACCCAATAATCAATAAAACAATGAAAAGTTGTTCCCTAAACAATGTAAAAGAAAGTCAAAAAAAAAAAAAGGAAAAAAAAAGAAAAGTGCTGACAAATGGAATCAAACTCTTCCCGGATATTGTTCAAGGATATTTGCAAATTTAAAACTAGGGACACTGTCTCTTGTGCACTTTTCCTCAAGGTTAAAAGGGTAAGGACAGTAGATTGACTGAACAGCACTGTTACAGCTGAGTGTAGCTGTGGACTATGTTGTCAGCAGGTTTTCTCAAGGTCTGTTTTATGTGAGGCATTTTGGACAGTTGTCAAACAACCGCACTTCTAGCAGACTAGCGTCCAACAAGGAATTGGTTTTATGTAAATGCATGGCAGTAAACTTTATTGAGATATATGGTAATATTCCCTTGGTATATTGCTGTACTTAAAACTTTTGGGATTCCCTCTGTGTCGGTAGAGGCTTGCGTTATAGATTTATCTGCAAGAGGGTTATATTACAATTTGTCGTGTTGAGCAGCGAAGGGGGCAATAGGTTCATTTTATTTTACTTTCGTTTTATATACACCTGCTTGTAAGGTCTTAGTTAAAGAAATTGATATTTACTTTTTATACCCTGGATCAAAAGATCAGGGCATATTGTTTTTAGTTAGTTTGTTTTTCTGTTTGAAACAAAACTTGAATCTTGACCATAACATGGAAATCCTTCCACCTACAGCCTCCAAATTTCACAGGTGCATGCACTTTGATGAGCTCTACCCGCCAGGTGACTTTGACCTTGAAAAAACCTTAACCCCTAAGGGGGCATGGCATTTATTTAAACATAGCACTTGTTTCATTTACTTATTTTGCTTAGTTTGAAGTTGAAAAACAGCTGATTTTGATGTGATTTAAAGCAATGATTTCCATCATTAATGAAAACCCTGGATATTTATTGATCAGCATGTAATGTACTGGCAGTCTATGTGTGTAGAATGGTTATGCCAAGAAGTGTCTGACCCAGACACCTTGTACATGTCTCCAGTCTGAAATACAACCTCTCTCATGAATATTTAGTGCTGAATTTTGAGACGTTTGCAGAAGAATGAAACAGTGTCTGTCTGCAAAACCTTGCTGATGTAGCCATAAAGGAGACCTTTATCTGAAAGTTGTCTCTTTATATTTCAAATAAATGCATTAATGTCTTTCTCATTTTGTTCATTTCTCAAGAAGAAAATATATGATTCAAGGATTATAACTCATATCCGCTTTAATTACTCAAGATCAATTACTTTTTCTTTGATGATCTATATTTAGTAACATCTGGGTTGATCGCTGTAAGTTCCGTCTATTGCAGGGTTACTGGCATGTGTCTCACAGGCTGCTGACGCTCTAATCGCACATTTCGCCACGTCCACGGACACTTTCGACAAGGTGCGGTCAAATGCTGACGTCAGAATCCATGACGATAATTATCATCTTGTATTATAATGCTGGATATGAAATTGCCTTTGATTTTCTTCATATAGTGTCTGTGTCACCTGCTATAAGCAGAGATTATGTATAGGGATCACTTCACACTTTGTTTGTCACACATTTTCCATCATACTTCTTCTTTCAACAGGTGACACATTTGGTCCAAGGACACCAATTATTATTATTCTAATCTGAATTAATGAGCATTAAAATTAATCTTCCATTGAATATGGATGCATTATTATTAGAGTAGTCCGGTGAATAAATAGTTACATGAAAAATGCCTTTGCACAGTTATATTTTATCTGACTGGAGAAACACAGGTTGTAAGGCAAAAATCTTTAATCACATTTACAGACACAAAGTACTGGTCCAAGCCAGGAACTTTCAAGACGGATTAGTATAAGATGTAAAAACTTGTTTTCTAATCAACGTTTTAACATAAAAATGATGTAAAAACTTGTTTTCTAATCAATGTTTTAAAAAGAAAACAGTTTTAACCACTTAAAAAATTATCCAAACTTTGGAAATAGCTCACATTGATTGCAAATGTATGTTTTTTGAAAATGTGAAATGATGTAAACTTTTGTTGTATTTTGAAGAGTCACTATACATGTACTACAAAATCACATCAAAATACTTCAAAATGTAACAAGGATTTGAAATTTTTACACAGAAAGAATGTTTATTATGAAAGCAATCCCTATTTCTGTTGATATTAGATGTCTGCATTCTTTTGTTGCTATGTCAACAGTTGCGACTAGGAAACAGTGCCGAGACGCCAGAGATCGGTGACCTTGTGGTGACACGGCTGTGCTCGGCCTTGACCCTTGTCATTGGTAATAGGCTCAAGCCCCACCTGGCGGGCTTTCAGATGTTTGGGCGTGTCCAGGTGACCGTGTGGAAAGTGGTGGAGGCCTCAGTGGAGATAGGTACAAGTTTTCTCCCTTGTTTTGCTTGGAGATTTGTCTCCTTTAGTCTTGCTTGAATACACATTTAAAATATAGAAAATATTATTTCTCAAAGCTAAAAGTTACTAGTTTGACCCATTCTTCAGTTATTAAGATATCATTATGTGAATATTTAGATTAAGCAAATATTAAGATCCCTTGGTCCAGTGAAATGACAGTGGAAATGTTGTGGGTTCAAAGCCCATGGGGGGGGGAGGGGGGCAAAAAAACTTTCAAGGCCTTTCCAGGTGCAAAGTACTGGTCCAACCCAGGTATTGAGGAAAGGGATTAGTGTTAGTTGTAAGAACTTGTTTCTTAATTGACATGATAGAAATAAGTACTAAAGTAAATCTGGTATTGTCCTGTTGTTAATATCTTTGCGGTGTTTATGATGAATTACAAGCCAGCACAGTATTGATGGAGTTGTATTGTTGCAGTGCCCCAGACGCGCTCCCTTAGTGACCTCGTGTGTCAGGTCAAACAAACCTCCTACCTGACCACACACCAACAGAGGTTTGACGCATTCATCTTTGGACTCCTCAAGTAAGTTAAAGAAAGCATTGTCTAACTGGTAACTCTAAGAATCTCTTTTGTATCAGATATTGAACAATAGTTGCTTATAAGTAAAAGGAAACCCCTTTTTGTCGAGCCCGATTGCGGTAAGCTCGACTTAGTTGTCACAATGGCGGTTCAGTGAAGGTATGTGTGTGTGTGTTACTACGTTCATCTGGATTTGATGTTGTCCGGGCTGGAACTGTGCCACGGATGGAGGGATTCTCTAATAACTTGACACAAATGTCAAGCTAAATGAGATGGTGTATCGCGCACAAGAACTAGATTCGTAACTCAAAAGTCAAGGTCATACTAAGAGGTCAAACACCATGTAGCTGGATTTGCTTGTCCGGGTTATAACTAAATAGACATGGATCGCTGCATTTTCAAAAAAACTTGGCAGTTATATTAACCGCAGTTAGGCAGAGAGTCAGGCACAAGAGTGTCATCCCTAGCTCAAAGGTCAAGGTCACACATAGATTGGATTGCTTGTCTGGACTGTAACATAGACATGGATCACAGGATTTTTAAATAACTTACCTAAGAGTTCAGTGCACAGCTCCAAAGGTCAAGGTTGCAAAGGGTCAAAGGTCATGTCAGAGCTGTAACTTAGCTGTGGATTGCAGGATTTTCAAATTAAGTTGCAGTTACATTTACTTTCACCAAGATAAGTTCTGGGCCAATTTGTGACATGCCCCTTTAATCAAATATCATACATGTAATATAGCTATATAAATATTATGGCATATGAGGGAGGCATATATTTTTTACCATCATTTCTTGTTTACGTTGACATTAAAGGCCCATTATATTTCATAATGATTCTATTTTCATAAAAAAGAAAGTGTAAAATAACATTGACATATTGCAGACCAAAACAAATGGTACATAATGTGCAAATATCAGTTAAACACATTGATAATATTAATCAAATAATACTCTTATTGTTTACAATTTGCATTGGCGTGTATTCATGAAGACAGTCTGTAGTCTGGATAATTTGAATTTGAAAAAACATAGAATCACAACTTGTTTATCTGCAACGTCATCAACTTGTGCATTTGTGATTCGTTAACGGAGACCTACGGAATGCCTATGGGAAATTGATGAAGATATGTGGAATATGCAAATCAGTTATTTTTGTAAACATTGAATGATCTTAAGTAAACAGATATTTATGTACAGATTTCATCTGTAGCATACACTGAAAGCATAATCGGCTTTGAAATTTCATTGATTATGTACCTAAGGGAATATTGTGGGTAGGTACATTTATTAGTGGATCTATGCTCTAGAAAATGTGAGGTCTATATAAGAGACAAGTTTTATTGTAAGGATTATTATTTGTGAATAAAACCTCCCAAAAATCGACAAAAATTGGTGTCCCACTAAAATTAATGATTTTACAGTATTTAAATGAACCAGCCTGACAGTGATGTTTGTGTATACTTTCAGCCTGCGTCTCCTGGACTTCTGGATAGGGTATATCAGTCAGAAGGAAGACCAGCTTTCTCGCTTCTACGACAAGGACGCCATCTTGGTCCACTCTGGCTCAACCCTGAAGAAGCATTATAACGACATCATCATGTCGCTTCAGCCTCTCTCCATCCTGCCCTTCCAGCTCAACTTGGAGTTCATCAAGGACAAGTTCCTGACTGACTCCAAAACAAAATCGCAAGTTATGATTGGTTCCAAAGATGGAGTGACAGGTCAGTCAGCCAATCAGAGCAACACAAGCTGTGTGAGTGAGGCATCTAATGAGAGTACAGCACCCATGGAAGTGACCAGTGTATTGGAGCTGACAGCATCCAAAGCTCTTACGTGGCTTGCCAAGGCGACACTGCCAAAGAAAGTATCTGAGTCCCAAGATCTGTCTCAGTCAAAGTCAAAATCATCTGAATCAGCCAATCAGATTACGGATTCCAACTGCACAGCCAATCAGATATCAGGCTCTTTTAGTTTCCATGGAGATGAGACAGATTCGAGGAGCCAAAATGTAGAGAAGTTAACGACCAATCAGAAGCAAGTGTACATTGATGCAAGGGCCAGTAGAGTAGACTGTGACAACATCTTGTCTCCAAGTGAGAGTGTCAGTCTTGGGTCTTCCATACTGTCAAATGGCGGAAAAGCAATGAACCAGTCACTAACACAGTCCATGACAAGTTCTGCATCCAGTCTGGTTTCAAAACTTTTGCAGTTCGGATCCAGTCTGGCACCAAAGCAGACGACATACAAAAAGGGGGTGACAGAGTACAGTTTTGACAAAGACTCCGGGTCACCGCCAAGGTCACTTGATATTGAATCCGAGGTTAAACAGGTAAATGATGGGAAAGATAAAGTTGCTGATGCTGTTTCTGTGGAACCTGAGTCACAGGACTATATAGAGGAAGTGAAACTGCGAGAAAAGCAGACAGAAAAAAGAGACGAAAGGAACGCAAAGCGTGTCTCGTTCGATATTGTGAATTTGTTTGACAAACTTTTGCTTCCATCAGGTAAACCTGAGGCTAAGAAACCTACGAGTCGGATTCCAGTACCGACCAACAGGTGGAGCTGGAGTTTTGGGACGACGAAGCAAACACCAGCCTCGCCTGTCAAGGTCACAAAATCGCCAGCAAAGTCTGACTCTGAAATAAACAAGCGTGAACACTTCCCCAAGAAGACGACTCAACAGTCCGAGGGCGTGAAGTCTCGCAGAAATGGCATTAACCGACCCGGTACAACTTCATCACCAAAGTCGGAAAAAACGTCAAAAGGTGTTCCCCCTCCTAAACCCCCTCGTCTGGTTCCCTCACCAGATAAACAGGGGAGCAGAAGAATCACTGGTTCCCTGCCAGCAGGCAGTACAAGGAACATGCAATATGATGTGAATAAGAACACAGCCACATTGTAGATGTGGGTTAGTAGTGATAGTGACACTGCCAGGGGAGATAATTGATAAAGGGGGGCAACTCTAGCTTAGTGATGAGACTTGATCATGCAACTCAACTCTGAATATAGAATTTAATTGGCAGCCTGATTGACTTGATTCCTTGTGCTAATAAAGGTCTAGAAAAAAAGTTAATTCATGAAAACAGGCATTTATTTTATGTACTTCATTTTCTTTTCCGGAACATAAAAAGAGATTATTATATCTAAGAAGGGCTATATTTGTAGGAAGGGCATGCATTTTCCAGTCCAACTCTGTTGCTTTGAGTCAATTGGCATCCCATTGATATCATTTTCTTTCCTTACCCTTACCATGCTAAATTCCTTCAATGGACTTGTCCTTTTGTCGTTTTGGACTGTACGATTAGTTGTTTATGGGGTTGCTTGCTGAAAATTGATTGACTGAAAAGCAAACAGTACAGACCATAATCAAACTTCACAGATGTGCAGGCTGATCTTGGTCTGCACTGGTTACAAAGGCAGTCCCAAGTGCCCACAACATTGTAAGGGTTAAACTACATGGTGTAGATCATGGTACAGTTTATCAGCTGTGAATTTAATTCAAATTTTGTGTTAAGAAGGCCCTACTTCTCCCAATAAGAGGGTTTTGTTTGTTGAAGAATTAGAGTTGCATGATCAAGTCCTCTCAATTTGTAACAAAATATGTTCATAATTGGTATAATTCATCGTTCATTTCATTTAATTGTAGCATTGGATAAACAAAAGTCATTGAAACTGCATACATTAAGACATCATAATACCCAGATGCTGAGGGGATAATGATGCTCAAAAATACACTGACTTCACATGTTCTATTACATTGATTGTTGTAGTGAAAATAAACATTATGATTAATATAGTATAAACATTAAAAATTGTTTCATTCAAATATTTTTCAAAACTAAATGTCTCACCTGAATTTTACAAGATAAAAACTAAGGAAAAAATAAATAACTGAAACTGTCAAAATAAGTTAAATTTGCATTATCATACTTCCATTTGGAGTGTTAGATATGGATCTTTCAGATGTTTACAGAATATATTCAAATTAACTTACATTATATTCAAATTAACTTACAGAATTATCCAGTAGAAATGCTAGGATATCATGTGACCTGAAGCTGTCTTGGTTGACACAATATAATGCAAAATGGTTTGTTTTGTGAGCGGTATACCTAGCCATGAAAAGATAGTTAAAAAACTTTATTAAAGATAAAGGCATGGCTAAGAAGTTCATTAAAATGTCTTGAAAGGTTTATTGTTCCTACCTGAAGATGAGAGTACAGACTGTGTGTTTTATAAATTAATTCTCCACCATTAACATCCGTCAACATCCTGTGTAGATATACATCATCTGAAATAATACCAAATTTTGAAAAGAGGATTTTTCTATATTATACTGCTTTATTCTAACACCATACGCTTCCTGCACCGATCACAACACTGATGTCAGGCTTGTACCGCTCGTGTCGGCATCTTGCTTACTTGCGTCGCCACCCCATCATTGTGACACACTGTTCATCTGATTTCTTGTTTAGTGTTTTTAATTAGCAAGTGTCGGAAATGTTGAGGCTTAATTTTCAGTGTCTGCATATCTACAATATTCATTGGTTATCATGTTCTCTATGAAACATGCAGGCTTATTTCCTGTTTTTTGCAAGTATTTCCATAGCAACCATAAGATTGTGGTAGCTTCGCAGAATTTTTCTTACTTTGAACAGATGTATCTATGTGTAAATTTGTGTGTATGCCTGCTGTTATGTATGAACTGATCTGGATTCTCATACAAGCATTTAGTGGTATTTGTGTGCACATGAAACTTGCCTAACATTGGTTTTTTTATTGTTAATAATGTTTATGTACTGGCTGAAATAGTGCAAGATTGATAATTCGATTATTTGGATTTCTAATTTTTCATTGGCCTGTAAGTTTTCCATTACTGAAACCAGAGCTAGCAAACTTGGTCGTACATTTACCCAAATTACTATTGCAGTTACTCATTTGAAACAGACTGGGTGGATATGTATACTTCTCAAAATCATATCTTCTTTAATTTATCATTCTTGGTTGTGTTTTAAGTCTTTCACCCCAAACTCTCGTGAATTCATTTTTTTTCTCTCACATGTTTTTTCCATCTAGTTCGGGTCCAAGGTTGAAGCACATAATCACTTAATTCATTCAGTAAAAAAAACAAAAAAAGATTCCAACCAGGAATATTCCTGACAGAATGAACACTTGAGCAGGCAACATTAATGTATGCCAGGCCATATTATGGAATGAAAGCTAGACCAGGCAATACTCCTGTATGACTCCTCCGGGACAGACCAGCAATATTAATTACAAATGACTCCTCTGTGACAGACCAGGCAGTATTCCTGTATGACTCCTCCGTGACAGACCAGGTAGTTTTGCTGGACGAAGGACACACCAGTACTCAAAGAGGTCTTGGTCTGTGTATGGGCTTGCTTACCATATGGCCCAGATTAGTCATGCTTGCCCTGATTTCATTTCGTGAGCATTCTCCAGGGCAAGTCTGCATCTAACACAATAGTTTCAACTTTTGATTGTGTGGAGATTTGCTGTTGTGTGATACTAAAACCATGCTTATGATAAAAAAGCATCCTACTAAAATGTGTGTTCCTGTTGAGCATGGTAAAAGTGTCCTCACATTCAATCCTCCTGTGTGCCGTCTTGTGTGTAACGTTTTGTCTATGTGTAGTTTTGTGCTCTGTTTTCATTTTCGAGAGCATGATTCCCGCCGTCCTAGACGCTAGTGGAATGACAAACCTATCTAGTATTGGAACTTACTATGGATATTTGGGACTCTAGTACATTGGCTGAGAGTGGATTAGAGCTCAGATAGACATGTGACGTGCAGTTTATCCATAACCTGTTGCTTAGAGGAAAAAGAAAGTTGATAAAACCTATGAAATATGGCATTTCCTGTGTGATTTCTCTAGTCAAGTTGGCCGTAGTTGAAAGAGCTGGAGTGATTGACAGTTTCTTCTTGATGTGTTATTTTGTTTATGTTTTGTTTCACATTATATAGAAAAGCGTTGTGATCTAAATGTTCCATGTTTAAACCTTGTTACTACTTTTTGTTATCTCTCAAGGCATCTGTCTCTCTGTAGCATCAGCAGAACTCCTGGTTCCTCCTTGCAGATGGAGTTACCCGAATTATCTACTTACCCAGTGACTGGAAAAATAATGTTGAACCAATCTTGTGTTCAGACTTCTGATTGAAATACTCTTCAGTTTGCTGACTTTGTTTTGTTCTCAGATTTATGTTTGATATCAGTCCCCCCACCCCTTCATGAAAGTCCTGTTTGGTTTGTACTTGTATAATTTTACTAGACTACAAAGGCAGTGTTTTGAAATAAGGACATAGCTAGTGAATTATGTTCTAAAAAGTAAAGCTGTTTGAATACAAATGGTTTTTAAGATGTAAGTATTTGAAACATCTGGTAAAATGACTTGTATATTGTACAAGTAAATCCATGTTCACGCTGAGCTGTGAATTCATGTCTTTGGGTGTTTTGGACATACAATAATACAAGGCTGCCACTTGTTAGATTATCAGATCTAGTGATGTAAATGCAAAATGAAAAATTGAACTAATGTATAGTTTAGGTTATTCAAGAAAGCATATGTCATGTTAGCATATATGTAAGAAGAAATGTTATGTGCAATATATCTTTATGTAGTGATGTTCCAACCTGGCAAAGTGCAATAGGGGTTTTCTGACCTATGTTTCAGCTATGAAATGTTACAAATTGAAATGTACCTCAACGCAAAATCTTTCATGGTCTAGAACTCTCATTATTCACTTACAAAGAGGGAAAGAAAAAAAGTTTGCATAAATGTCATTATTGACAAGATCTTAATGAAAATGGACAATTTCTTTAAAAAAAAAATCAAAATTGTTGTGATACAGAATTACTTTTTTTTTTGAATTGAGGAAAATTTCAATTTGTGATATTTCTTGAAACTTGGTCTTTTTGGTCCATCAATATTTTTTTTCGTTTTTATTCTATTTTATTTTTCTTTTAGGTATTATTTATGATTTTAAGATGTCTGTATATTATTAAAAATACTTGAAATTATTGTCTTATTGAAATATCAAATCTGTTCTTGTGACGATATAGGTTTTATTTTCATCTAATTTGTTAAAGGATAAATTTTACATTTTGGTCTTAATGCTGTTTTGTAAAGATCCATGATTGATGATTATATCTTTCACCTTATAAGATAGACATTGTTATCATTTCTATTGCGATAAATGTGCTTGAAAAGGAGTCTATATGAAGTTAAGGGTAAAAGTGGTTAAAAAATAATGATAAACAACGTAATAGTGATAAAAATGATGTCACATCGTAATGATGAGGCTCCCTATGGGTAGTTTAACCCTTCCCCTCATAGAGGAAACCATGAAAAGACCTATGCGAACAGCATAAAACCAGATCAGCCTGCGAGTAACTCACTGGCTGATCAGGTTTTATGCTGTTCACTGCGCCTCAGTGGTCTGGAAATGAGGACTTTATAATTAAATTTGGTAAGGTTTAACTGTGGTTTTCTGCAGATCAGACTTTATGTGATACCTATTGAGTGCGTCAAAATGAGTCTATATGAGGGAAAGGGTTAAAAACACATAGAAAGAAAAATAGGACATTTTTGAAAAAATGTGTTAGAATATAAAAAAATAAATGTTACTTGGTTTTATCGCAAAATCATTTTTTTTTGTTTCCTTTTTGGCATGAAAGAAAAAACAACATTGCAAAGAAATCAACAAGTAACCCCTACTTTTTGTGAATACAGTATATATATATATATATGACTGCATTTATATCTGTCTACTCTCTTATGTAATTTAACTGTGAATTCTATCGTTATCACATGAGCTGATTGTCTCTGTGTAGAAGTTTATCATGACTGGTGTTTAGTTGAATTACATATTGTTGTGAATACATCACATATTTTGTATGAAATGGTTTTGAAATGGTAGAACCCTCGGTGCATTTTAGGATATTCAACAGAAATCATTGTGTATATATTAATCATTTCATCATTAACAAGGGGACGGTATGCAAACAGTTTGACTCCGTAACAAGGAACGGAAGGTCTTACTGCCAGTCGTTTTTGAATGGCCGCCATACTGTAGGTAGAAATTTGTGTAGAATTATTACAGGTAAGTATATGTATGCCTATATAAAATGTCCATAATGGTATAATTTTTTTCTCTGTGTATATGAGAGATTACACATTGTGTGTGTGAGAGAGAGATTACACATTGTGTATGTGTAGCTCTGTGTATATGAGAGATTACACATTGTGTGTGTGAGAGATTACACATTGTGTATGTGTAGCTCTGTATATTAGAGATTTCACATGTGTGTGTGAGAGAGATTACACATTGTGTATATGTGTAGCTGTGTAGTATATGAAATAGGTGCAGAATTTTTAATGTGTAATATAGTGTGTACATGTGACCTCTATTTGTGTGTAACACAACATCTCTCTGTGATGACTCAAGTAGTTCTTGCATCTGGCGGTACATTTACTAGAGGCATTGTTACGATCTGGTGGTATATTTACATCAATGTGGTTTTTGTACCAGCAAAATGGTATCATTTCATTTTGTTGGTATACATACCAGCCATGAGATACCATTTCAAAATGGTAATGGTATACTTGGGTATTTATATCACTGTATGATACCATTTCGAAATGACAATTATCCATTTACTTGTGGTATTTGTATCATCGTGCGATATTGTTAACAGTCTGGTGGTATTTGTACCAACCAAATGCTGACTAAAACATCTTTATGTATTTGCATTGCTCTGTTGAGTTCTGTATTTTTCTTGTGTAACGGTGTCAATTCAGTCACAAGTAACAACTGTTTGACCTATTGTCTCCCTGGAAACAGGGTTGGCCTGCCAAATCTCTTGTCACTTTAACCTGCTGATGTTTTAAGTTTTTTTATATTTATAAACAGTATCATTCATATAATTTTGTATATCCAATCATATTTCAAATTTTAATTTTGCAACAAATTTAGACATAAAATTTCTGCAAGGGTCAACTTTAGAAGGTCAAGGGCAATTTTTGCCATTGAAAGAGTCAAGGACATTATTTTAGATTTAAAGGTCAAATGGTCATGGAAACAATATTTTGTTGAAAAATGGTGAATTTTGAGAATCTGTAGCTCCATCATCTTTGTCGAAGATGTCAGATTTTGACAAAATGTTTAAATAATTTGCATTCCAAGGATATTGATTTTGCACAGGTTCTGAAGCCTATTTTTGGAGGTAGTATATTGTGTTTATATTTGCAAAAGAAATTATGTTATCTGGTTCTTACTCAGAAAAATGGCTAAGGTTTAAAAATGAGGGCTTGTTAGTATTTTAGATAAAGGTTTGGTAGAGTCTGCCCTGTATCGCGGAGACATTTTGGCCATTCTGTTGTGACTTTATATTCCTATAGTATTATCTCATCATGACCATGCCATTATGTATTTATAATATATATAAATATAGGTTATTAATTGTATGCTCTTCTGCTAGGAGGTGGGAAGAGCCAGGGGTTGCTGGGAAACATGCACTTCCTCTTCCTGTACAAAGGATTGTGGGTAATGCTGTGACAGTGACCCCTGGTGGACTAGATGTATTTATTTGTGCTTCAGGTTTCAGAGCCTAGTTCTGTCTGACTTGTGGTATTTATTTCTCTCCTGTCAGTGTCTGTGTGTGTAGATTCAGACATTTATGTGATATATTTAATATTTCATCACGGGAGAAAAGAAACTGAGCAGGAACTGGCCTTGACATTTAGTTTTCACATGTCCTGAGTGTACTTCTTTTTTGCGATATTATGTTCAACATGATTTCTTGTGCAATTTTTAAACGGTTTTGCAGTTTAGTTTTTGATGTGGATGTTCCATCCTTAAGCCAAAATAAAGTTTTTTTGAATTATTCTTTAATGTTTGGGTTTTAATTTATTCAATTTTGAATATAAATATTATCTTTTATGGTATATATCGCAAATAGAACTGATATACTAGTGTGAAAACTTCTTGTTTCAATTTAAATGATCATTAAAAAGCAGTGATTATATGAATTAAGTTTGCAAGGGTATGTTCATTGTTAAAAAAAACATAAATTGTCTTTTTGCTTTAAAAGAAATCTATATTAAAGTTATATATTTCATCCATTTTTTTTTTGTCAGACATCTTTTTTGACCTGGTATATATGAGATTGAGACCTATAATAACACAGTATGGACTTAGGCACCCGGTCATTGCTTACATTGTGTCAAGGTCAGGTCATGCCAGAACTCTTTACTTCAGTGATTGGAGACTTTCTAAGATAGCCTATGACCTTCTGGATGATTTTTTTATTCAAAAATCTTGTTGTGTTAAAATTTTTTTTTTTTGTTATGTTGCGTGTTTCTAATATAAGAGATTTAATAAATTATTTGATTTCATTATACGTGTATCGGAGGCATACATTCTGTAAAGCCTGTGGTAGCCGGGTTCTATCAGTGATTTTTAATGTTAATTTTGAATCTATTATCATAGGTTTTATAATTACTGCTTCATTGCCTGATTAAGTATATTACTTTATTAGTGGATCGGTGATATTCATTCACACGGTCAAACAAATTTCTTGTTTTACATTGTTTTAGGACTACCACGTCATTAATTCTCCTACAGTATTAGGTACCAGGAAATTCATGATCTTAATCTATGGTATTTATTGATTCACAGATTGATGATATACAATTACAGAGGCTATTTTGTTAAAAAGTCAGATGTCGTAATTTGAATGTGACCTTTGCTTCAGAGACAATTTTAAGGCTGCATATTTTTTTATCTCAGAAAAATTATACACACTGTGATTAAATTTACATCAGTAATTGCTTGATACTGTGCTTGAAAAAGGATTGCTTCAGCTTTTGGTGAGATGTATATATTTGGAAATTCTTGAGCAAAACCAAGTCCCGATTTTGGTACTGTGGTTGTTACAGTTCTTGGTAATAAACCCAGCTTTGACAGGCTTCAAACGTACCGGCTTCCAGTCCTAAATGTTGAAGATTCATTTAAACAAATGCAGAATGTAGATTTCTTAAAAGACCTGGTTTTTCATTGTTAAAAAAAATCAAGTTAAAATGATAAAAATCAATGTGAAAGAAAGGTCACATTATTTTTGTTTTAAATGAAATCCAATCTTAATCCAATATATGACCAGAAATTGCTTTTAAGGAATCTTCTAAGCTTAACGTTTCATTTAGGTTCATGTATATTTGTTTATAAGCCGTCTGTTTATGTTGGAAGTTGATTTTGACATAATAATAAACATGATAATCCTCTTGATATATTGTTCGTGTTTTATCTCCTGCCACTAAACACAGACCAATACACCAGACCTCTTGTACTTGTAAAAGGAAGCTCACAGGTGGCTGAGGGGTTAGAGCTTCTGCCTCAGGGCTGGGAGGTTGTGTGTTTGATCTCTGGCCGTGACATACCCAAAGTCTTTAAAAATTGTTACTGGTAGTTCCCAGCATATATATACAGATTGTTCCAGGACTTGTCAGCCAGGTGTCAGGATAATGTGACTGGGTGTGTCCAAATGACTGAAATAGTGTTGGGTGGACATTAAACTAATGAATAATTGTAAAGTGCAGCACAACAACAAAAACTGTGTACTGATATAAGCTAATCTTGGTTAAGGAAGACACGTCTAGGTAGAAAAAACAACCTATCACAAGTAGGGCTGAAACGAGTACCCGGGTACCCGCGGGTTGGGTAGAAAATTGCCCAGTACCAAAGTACCCGCTAACCAATATCGGCCTTTTCTAATTTGATACATCATGTACTTCTTGTTTTTATAACATGCATACATGTCAATAATGATAATGATATCGTAAGAACATTGAAGAGACGTATTTTAAGTGTATAAATTTTGTATAGTTTGGCACTTAGTGAAATGTGTTAAAATTATTAAAATGGTTATTTATTACAGGTGGTAGATACCAATCTATCATTTTTGTATGCAATGACTACACATACACCACACTCTGCGGCAAAATTTACCTCCCCTTACAGTTGCAAATAATGTAGCGTAGCATGACGTAACCGGTGCGCAGAGTTTGCATCTGCGTAGGTACCCAGGTACCTGTGAGTAATAGGACGGGTGCCAGGGTAAAAATACCTCTTTTCAATCCTAACCTCAAAAGCCAACTGAAAAAATGCCTGGCATAAAATTCCAAATGATCCTGTTGGGATTCAATCCCAGTGTTTAGTGGGGTAAGTAATAGGAGCGAAGAGACTTGTAATGCATTTGGCACTTGATCGTCTGACATTCACCCTTTAGACTAATTTTGACGCACTCAATAGGTACCACATAAAGCCTGATCTGTGGAAAACCACAGTCAAACCTTACCAAATTTAATTAAAGTCCTCATTTCCAGACCACTGAGGAACAGCGAACAACATAAAACCTGATCAGCCTGTGAGTTACTCGCAGGCTGATCTGGTTTTATGTTGTTCACATAGGTCTTTTCATGGTTTCCTCTATGAGGGAAAGGGTTAAGTAAGGTCATATGTAAGTTCATTATTATTTTAATGCCCATTGTCATCCTCATTAATATATAATCATTGTCGTCACTGTCTTTATCCGCATCAACGGTAAATTCGATACATTCTCACTGAATGTTGATTCAAGACAAAATGATGACAATCAAATGGCATCTCTCCAGAACTTAAGATTATGCTCATTAGCTATTGGTTATTTGCTGACATGTTCATGTAAATCTGACTTGTACTGAACTGAAAAGACACTTAATTTCGTTGCATTTAAATGCACCACATAACACAATCATTTAAGATGGCACTAGAAAGGGTAGTTCCAGGCAGTAGGTTCTTAAATTAGAATTAAAATCAAATTAATTAGGGCTGTAAATATTTTATTTGATGAATAGTAGGGAATCCCATGTAGAAAATACTTGAGTACAACACACTAATACACATACGGACAAAGTGTAACACTTTAAGCCCACTGCCATTTCATGGCAGCTAGGGCATAAAAAGTATATTCTAATTCTTGCCCTTAGAGAATCCTTAGTAAAAAATGACTTGGCTCGACTATTTGAGTTTACCGTCGCTTCGACAGTATTTCAGTCATATAGCAACGTCCAGCTAATTACAGGTAGAGGAAGACCCCGAATGTACGGAGACATCTGGGTAGAACCACTGACCTACCGCAAGCCAGCTGGAAGGCTTCCTCACATGAAAATCCGAATGACCCTGCCGGGATAGTAAAAAACAAGTAACTGGTGTTGTATGCAACACATAAAGTCCCCTACCGGCTCCACCTTGACTCAATATGGTAATCAATCCCATTTTTTGCCATATTTTCACTATTTCCGTTACCATAGCAACCACAATTTTAGTCGAAGAACAAAAATAAAATGACGTGCATAATCTACACATTGCCATCTAGTCATATACCAAGTTTCATCAAGTTTGCTTGCTTAGTTATCGCGGGATCCCATTTTTTGCCATATTTTCACTATTTCCGTTACCATAGCAACCACAATTTTAGTCGAAGAACAAAAATAAAATGATGTGCATAATCTACACATTGCCATCTAGTCATATACCAAGTTTCATCAAGTTAGCTTGCTTAGTTATCGCGGGATCCCATTTTTGCCATATTTTCACTATTTCCGTTACCATAGCAACCACAATTTTAGTCGAAGAACAAAAATAAAATGATGTGCATAATCTACACATTGCCATCTAGTCATATACCAAGTTTCATCAAGTTAGCTTGCTTAGTTATCGCGGGATCCCATTTTTGCCATATTTTCACTATTTCCGTTACCATAGCAACCACAATTTTAGTCGAAGAACAAAAATAAAATGACGTGCATAATCTACACATTGCCATCTAGTCATATACCAAGTTTCATCAAGTTAGCTTGCTTAGTTATTAAGTTATCGCGGGATCCAGATTTGAGTGGACAGACTGACGGACAGACGGACAGACGGAGGGCAAACCTATAGTCCCCTCCGGTGTGAACACCGGTAGGGGACTAATGATCTACATTGATAGTCTGATACCCCTGAACATGATTGTGAAGCCTAACATGATTTTTTTGCCTCATTATCAAGATACTCTGGTTAGCAAGATAGTATCATGCAGGCAAAACTTTAGCCAAGCTATGATGCCAGAAACAAAACCAATGCCAGCGCATTGGTAATTAACATGACGCCAAAATGCCCCAAAATGAATATGCATATCAATGTAACCAGTGAAAAGCTGTACAAACCTCGGACAAACAAATGCACGTGAATCTTGCTTTCAATAGTTACATTAGTTCAACAACCTGCGACAAACATTTGGGGCGGGGATACACCGGTTTCGGTAATTGCAGTTAAGCTCTCGTATTCAAATAGTGAAACTAAAATCTGAAAATGAGCTTTTTTCTGGTTTGGTTAAAAGGAGAGGTGGAGAAATAGCTTGAAATAGCAGCAACCGATTGTGATGGTTGGAAACACAAGGGAGACAACCTGGCCAAAATATATTTTATTTCAACCATTTTTAACTGCTCTTGATATAACAAAAAGTAAACTGTGTCAACGATATCAAAAAGATGCATTGTAAGCTTAAAGCCCAAAAATTATTAAAAAAATCATCATATAATATCAAAAAAAAACCCAAAAAAAAATAAATGCTAATGCAATGAAATGTATGTACAATACAAGCAAAAAATTCAAAAAACTTTAATACAAAAAAAACAAAACAAACTTGATATTATAACAGTACTTGTAAAGAAAATTCTTTCTCCAAACTGTAATATGTGGTTTCCCACTGCATTTAAATGTGGTCATTAAAATATTTCATATATCAAATCTATCAAACAAATATATACAATTAGACAAGGGTCTCTCAAAATGTAACTAGACGAATATTCCACAACAATAAACAAACTGAAAAGACGAACTAAATTCAAAATACCCCCTATTCACCCCTGATTTGACCTAAAAAAAAAAAACCGGATAAATTACCATGCCAGCGTTTCCATTACCTTAAGTAAGAATTCTTTAGTAAGAATCTAATTTGAAGAGGATTATTAAAAAAAGATAAACAAGTACATCCTAATCCTTTGTCAGATTATGAAAACACAAAAGGTCATAGATCCATCTATCAAATCAAAAGTCCAAAGTTTTTCAGTCTGATCATGTCTACAATGTTTTGTCAATTTTTTCAAGTAGTACTTACATTACAGCCATCCTGGAGAAATATTAATGTAATTCTGTATTTCTAGAGTAAAAATTAAATGGTTTTACAAGTTCTGAAGCTAAAACTGAATACAACATCTGCAATTTGAGCTGGTTCTTAATTTCTTCAGGTACATATCAAGATAGGTAGCAGGAGTGGACATTGCCCAACAATCTGTGAAAATATCATTAAAAACTGCATTTAACAAGAAGCGATCCAACGATAAATCCTTCTGTTGAAATTCAAAATGTTAGCACACAATAGCGCAGTTTAAACTTAATTAAAATCATATAAACCCTACTGGTTACATCAGCTTAAGAATTTCACCTCTTGACTGTTAATAATACAGATTAAAATATAAGAAACCAAACTTTTCGTCATGCAGAATTAAGAATAAAAAAAATTAAGGAAGTAAAAAAACTTATTTGTGTTTGAATTGTGTCTTCTGTCATATAAAAATTTTATTAAGAATAAGAAAGATACAAGAGTTTGCTGCATTAACCCACTAAATGATGAACAAATAAGGTGATTTTGGCATATTTTTTCAAAAGAAATAAATCATGATAAGTTGCATAAAGGTAGGTTCAAAATTTTCAAATGTCATAAGGTAATTAATAAATGCACCTCTGCCAGTCACACAAAATTGTTAAAAAAACAATGAGATTAATTATAAGGGACAAGAACTGCCAGTTTTAAAAATGTATGTCAATTTCTGGGTTTTAGAGCAATTAAAAAAGACCATTCATATAATTCCTATAATATACTTAATTCAAGCAGATAAAAAGTAGTTCACATCATTTCTATATATAATATATATTCCAAGAACACCATTATAACTTAAGTAGATAGGAAATTCTGTTCACATCATGTCTGTAAATAAATACATTATCATTCTGATAACACTTATTTTGGAATCATTGCTAATGAAGATATGGAAAAATAGATTGTTCCTATTGACACTTTAATTGATAGTTCCCTGACCCTAACTTTTATTTGAATAAAAATAGGTTTGGCCACAAACAATGACATGTGCTCCTTTGTTAACACCCTGTTTGTGGGACAAAATCTAACTGTAATCTATTGTTAAGATATGCTAATAGGTGGGTCATGGAACTATGCATTGTGGAGATAAAAAATGGTTTTCACATCATTTCTATATAATCATATATTACACTTAAAATCAGACCGTACTGAGAATGAAAGATTCAAAAAGAATACTTCACTTCTATCGAACATTTTTATTTTCTGTGTACTTTCACACACTTTTAGTTTTACAAAACTTTAACAGCTTAAAGAGACATAAAAACTAAATGAGTTGTGAACTTTCATTTCATGACAATTATGGTAACATTAAATTCCTCTTATTTAAATATGGAGGATACGAAATGTCATCAACTGACTTGAAAAAATAATTTTCTGGAATATCCATACAAGCTTGGACGAAGCTAAATTTAATCACATTAAGTCAGAGTGCGGCACAATGAGAAAAAAAACTGTAAATATCCAATTGGAATACATTAAAATTAAAACCCAAATGTGAGGAAGTTGAGAGAAATTCATATAGCATTCATATACATACATCTTCCAATTCTTTTGCTATAAAACCAATATGAATATTTTAACTGTTTCGTTTCATAATAAAACTTACTGTCATTAAAAATATTTGTAAGAATAAGAAAAGGAAATATAGATAAATGCAGACTGGCCATTGCCTCACTAGCTTCAGGTTAAAGGTTAGACATGATTTTGAATTATCAGAAGTAGATCTAACGATATAGCCATCAAGTTAATTGGACATCTTTACAAAAACTGATAAATTAGAATAAAATTAGTGATATACATATTACTTATAATGCAAACAAAAACTATCATTGACGCTGATGAATACCCCCAGATACCGCTTTGTCACAGTTACTGTTACCATGTCAGAGACAGTCTTGATAAAGTTGAAGGGTAAAAATTAAAAAAAACACCAAAACCAGGTAGAGCTCAGATAGACTTGAATATGTATTGCTGATAAGAAGTATTCAATAAAAATATATAAAATTAGGTGGATCATAACATCCCAAGGATATGTGCAACATGTGTTGGTACTTATATGGACTTAGTTCTTCTATCATTGCTGTGAAGTTAAATCAAAATCAGACCATTGATAGCCAAGATGTAGTGTGGACAAAATATATTTAAGAAATATAACAAAGGGCCATAACTCATTTAAAATCAAGTGAATCATGATGTGCCAAAAATATGCGCAACTAAGCTTGGTACTTATTAGTCTTGTAAAGTTTGATCTGTAAAGTTTTATCTAAATCAAATCAAAGACAGAAGAGAAATAGGGCAGACAAATCTCGTCTAAGGGGGGACAAACGGACAGACCAACTGACCGACAAACATGACTCCAATATAGTTTGACCATTATTATGACCCCCCAGATACAAATTATTTGGGGGGTCATAATAATGGTCAAACTACTTCAGTAAGTCTGCAAATTCTGTTGTCTGCATGTTATTAACTGCTGTTTTACATTGGTCACACACAACATGTATAAATCAGAATAAATCTGAACAAACTTGTGATTAAGTTTTCTTTTTTATTCTTTTTTAACATGGTAAAATAATTTATATCACCACCATTAACTTCAATGCTGTAAAAAAAGGATTACGTAACCAAGTAAAATCCTGCTGT
>CM037785.1:63057242-63107242 GCA_021229015.1 Solen grandis
TTGTTGTGGAGTATTATATTTGGCGGCAAATGGGTTTTGGAGTATAGCTAATTGTGCAAATCATGCCGACACTCTCTCGCTGCCTTTACCGCACGGGGGACACACCTGAGTACTTAAACTGTGATTAAAGTCATTGTACTAGAACATCGGGTGTAAAATATTCATAAAAATATTATCACTGCAGGATGCCTTAATTGTTGGTCTCTTTCTCATTTTTATTTATTTACTTAGTTATTTAATAATTTTGTCATCCGTGATGGATGAGTATCTCAACAGTTAGAATATGTTCTTAACTCGCAGTCATTGACAAAATTTGAAAAATATTAATCTAGACTTACTAATTTAAATGATATTAAGAATCTTATTAAAGTAATCTTCGAGATTATCTGAATATTTGGAGACCCCCCCCCCCCCCCATTTATTGCCTGAAATGATTAACCTTGGTTTACGAGATTTTTTTTATCCCCCGCCAACTCCGTCGGGGGCATATAGTTTTTCGGTCTGTGCATCCGTCCGTCACACCTCGTATTTACCTTTGCATTTAAGCCTTTTTTTTCTTCAAAGAAGATGACTTCATATCTTTATGAAATCAGTACACATGTACATCATGATATGTTAAAATTTATGCAAATTAATGACTGTGACCTACATGTATATTTCACTGTTGGGTAATCATTGGAGAACTGGTTGTTCTGCCTTGGGTTTGCGTTTAAGGTTTTTTTTGTTTTTTTTTTGCTATGAAGATGATTTTACATCTTTAAGAAATTAGGTACACATTTACATCATAATATGATCTAGTAAATATTTATGCAATTTATGGAGGTGACCAATGTTTCATGGTTGGCTGAACAATGAAAATTAGTTGGCGGGGCATTAGAGTCTCACAGACACATTTTCTCGTTTATCATTAAAATGTCTGGATGACACAATTGTATATTTAACTATAAATTCATCCACTGACTCAGAAAAACTTCAAGATGATCTTAAGAGTTTACAAATTTTGGAACAAAAGTGGTCATTGGAATTCAACCCTGATAAATGTGAAGTGATTAGAATCACTAATGAGCTTTAAAATACAAATAACTCAAAATACCTTGGGGTCACCATCTGTAATGGTTTCAGTTGGGGAAAAAACAACATAGAAATGTATCTACTAAGACTAGCAACACTTTGAAATTCATTAAAAGAAATGTTAAATGTAATAATAAACTATAAAAGAAACTGCATACAACACTTATGTCCGCCCTCAACTCGAGTATTGCAGTACTATTTGGCACCCATGGCAGAAAGGCTTGTCTTAATAAATTGCGAGAGTGCAGAGATCAGCAGCACGTTATGTTATGAATGATTTGTTTCTTATTATAGCAGTGTAACTTCCATGCTTAACGCATTAAATTGGCAAACTTTAGAAAGTAGAAAGAATTACATGTCTTTGATGATGATATACAAAATTTCAAATAATATTGTAGTTGTTGACCATAAACACCTTATTGCCACCAGAAACCTCAATTATTTAGTACCATTTTCGGGGACACAATATGTTAATGCCATCTTTTTTTTCTCATATACAGTTTATTCTCCCCGTCATTTGGTGTAAAAAAGGGGTCGGGGACGGCCATGCCCTGCAACACCTTACAAAAACATTATATTATAAACGGTTGCATATATATGTATAGTACTGTTTTATATTAAATTAAAATTAAAATCTATAAGTGTGGGTGTATAGTGTATCCTATCATAAAGTGGTCCTATACATTTGTCTAATATATTGTGTAAATGAAGTAAGTACAATCCAATTACATTTATGTCAAGTAAATATAAACTGTATATGTTAAACTAGAGGGAAAGAAACAGTAGTAAAATAGAGGATAAATTTCAACAAAGAATAAACATGTGAAAGGGGGAGGGGTGGGGGGCATAACGAAAAAAACACAAAAAAAAACAAAAAAAAAATAGGTGTCAAGTGAGTCCGGTTTAAAAGGTTTGTATTTTAAAATATTGGTCGCACTTCAGTGTATTCAAGTAAGGGGAAAAATCTAGTTAATCATTATTATATACGGTTTCTTTTTTTTTTTCCAATTTCTGTCATGTAATTGGCCATGACTGAAGACACTGAAATATCGCTCAACTATCCTTAAGGTAGTGTCAGTTTAAAATACCAGGATTAATACCATCTTAATTCATATTTTCCCGAACTATTAATAGATTATGGAATGTCCTCCCACACAATGTTAAGGCCAGTGACAGTCTACGAAATTTTATTGTTGGCCTTCAGTCATATATGTTCTAAGCTGT
Organism: Solen grandis; assembly: GCA_021229015.1. Taxonomy (NCBI): domain Eukaryota; kingdom Metazoa; phylum Mollusca; class Bivalvia; order Adapedonta; family Solenidae; genus Solen; species Solen grandis. The sequence continues at coordinate 63,059,538 of CM037785.1, forward strand.
CCACATGTTTTATCTGTATATAGTAGTTTTAAGTTTTTAATTTAAACAAATTGTTTGCGACCTCTCAGTCCTAATCAGAAATAGATTGTTGAGAGTAAATATGTAGATGTAGATTGCAAAGCATTTATTTTCCGTGGCTACACAATAGATATGTGAAAAATAGAGGTCTGTTTACATTACCGGCCGCGTTAATGTCTGAGATTAAATTAGATCTGTGTAAAGAGTAGGAATATCATTTAATTTACCAACCGCTGCCTCTGTGAAGTTTGTATCCAACTTAACAAATTTTGATATAGTACTGTACAGTAAATGCTTACTTTAAAACTGATATGTAACGAAGATGGTATATGTTTAGAAAAAGCGAGGGCAATATGTGATAATCTCTAAGTGTATTTAAGACTACCAGCTAGTGTCTTACACAAGTAACTATGTGCAGGGGATGGTTCTGGAGCAATAAACATATATATAGGTAAACCAAAAGAGTATATTGCCTTATGATGAATATATATGCAACCTGAAGTCGGACGCTCGAACCTATGTGCCTAAACCTCAGACTAGCACATGGATTTATTTTGTGTTTGAGAGGATGAAGCTGTACACGACTTGATCAATGTTGTTAACCCCATCAAACAAACAAACAAACAAACTGATGCATGTTAATTGTGCTGCGTGCTGTTTCTCCGTGGTTTACAGACACAGGTACACAATTCATGTAAAAAGACTTCAAACTCGGAAGTTAGATAAGAAAACCAAGCAATATCACTCGAACGGAAGCCGATGATTAAAGTAAAAGCGATATGCTGTATGTCTGCAGTTCTTACGTAGGGCGAGTGCAAAACCGAAAGTAGAAAATTACAAATAAAGAATTTCAAGTAACTATTTTCAAACTATGGATAATTTCGGTTAATTACAAAGATAATTATTCATCAATGAAGCGATTGTTTTCCTTCGGAGACCTAGATGCTGTCTCTGATTTCTCCTAGAAACAAGAGCGATTTGACCTAGATTGGGTTGTTTCCTGCACAATATTGGACCATCCAAACAGCGTTTTTGAACGATTTGTCATTTTCATTGGTTAGCATACAATGACGTCAGACTAATCTGCCATCGCTATCGTTGTTTGAAAACAATAATAACATTGGATTAAAAATCTGACTTTTATCGGACCATCCTTGCATTTGAGATAGTAAGTTTTCGTTCCTATATTTTGAAATACCTAAACTGTCGATGCATCTCATTCGTTTTGCTTAACAACCCCCTCGCTTACAGGAATAAGAATTTCTTTTGGAGAAACCCCTTTCTTGGGGGGGATTTCCATTCGAAATAATCGTCTACTTTCAAAACAAAATATAGAAACATTTGAAACATAAAAGCTTTAGTATTATATATTGCAGATGAGAAAATACTTTAGCTTATATACATGCTATATCAATTATGCCTAAAATTGTATGTATCGCAGTCGTGTGGTGTTTTTATTTCATTTGACATACGCCTATTTCTATGCAAATTATGCCTGTAAACAAACTGACAACTGCGTCTGTGTAACGGTTACCTGTTATTTGTTTGCTTGAATTTTGAGTCGGTACATTTTAGTGACGAAAACACAGTGTTCTGTCTGAATAAGAGTCACGTTTTTGTAAGAATTGTTTAATAGCCTTAGTTTGTATAGACAGCTGCAAGTTTTCAGCATATATGTACAAACCACTCATTACACATCATGTGTAATCCCAGATTTTTCAAGTGCTCTTGCCGGGCACCTTGGCATGGAGTGCATAATATCAAATCATACTATCCCGAATGAATTTGGGAGGTGTGCTAGAATAGTATATCTAAAACATAATGTAAATTGATTGAGTATTTGTAAAATTGCCGTTTGTAGGTTCAGAAAATGTGCATGAATTGTTACAGACGAAATTGAGCGGGAATCGGTGGTCGTGCCGACATATTTGTGTATTTAGGACGAGGCCACTGGTTCGGTTGTTATAGGGGTGGACAGATCTTTACACACGCTAACTTTTTAACGCATATGAACCATACGTTTTCTTTTTCATTGTCTTCAGTTTGAAAATTATGATCGCTGGATGAAATTAGTTATAAGCATGTTTTAATGAAGACAACCCTTCATTTTTGAATGTTGACATTAATGTTCGATTCAGTTAATGCAGCCGGGTTATCTTCGTCGGCGATTCCATTATTTGTGTACAGTTTATTTAGGGCAGCCATTTGTAAAGTGGAGAGGAATATTTTGACTCGGTTTTGTTTTCTTTAGAGAGACTCTGCCCTTTTTTCAAGATAATCAGGAAATATTAGACAGTGCGATATTCTGGAAATAAGGTATACTCCCTTTTTAAAATAATGTTAAACACTGATGCAGCTACCTTTTGGTGCATTGGTAATGCTTTATTTGTGTTACACGTTTTATGTTTAAAATAATTTTACCGCGGTTTCCAAACACTGAACTGGTTGACCATGTACATATTTTATTATTTTAGCTTAAACATACTTGTAAGGAGAAGAAGCGTTTGTGTCCACATCAAGCTCCTAACCAAACTCGTGTTCTTTTAATGACCCCTCTTCTTGAATGACCCCTCTTCACGGTGACATGATCCATATCTATGTCAAGATCATTTTCGTTTCTGTAAAAAGTTTCTACACATTTCATGGAAGCTGTGGTTAAATGATAAGTGTTTGACCCCTGGAACCAATTGCTGTAGGCTCACGCTATTTGTGTCCTGTTTTTTTTAGCTGAATTGACCGTGGTTGGATACAAGAGAGTCTTGGTACGATGCCTTAGCTCATTTTGCGAATAGACCGCTTTAGGTTCTTCTATGTGCTCCGTGTATAACACAGATACACATGGGACAAGATCCTGGGTCAGTACTGAGTACTTTGAGTTCCCATAGCAACTCCATTTTTGCCAAGTGAAAGGCAAGGGTGCATAGATCTTGTACCAATTTTGTACATTTTTGGTTTGACACTGTCACTGGATGTAGTGCCCCGGCTCAGATTCGGACCCCAGACCTCAGGAATGCTGATATGCTACTGCTGAGCTTTTTTGCCAGTTGCAGTTTTATTTAGGTTGAAATGTTAATCCCTTTTGAGATCCGCTCCGGTTATTTTTTTCGTATTGGCCTCTGCTGGATCTCTACCCCAGGGATGGTGAAATCCATTGTCCGGGTTGTCCGAGTCGTTCATTTGCCGGCACGGACAAGTAAATTTTCACTGTTGACTTGTCCGTGGACAACCAAAAATCCGAAACTTTAGCAAAAATTTAAATTCAAAACTCTAAACTGCAGCACTTCAACTGTAAATATATCCCTGACGTGCGTCTGTCAAATAAAGTTTATTTTTCGGCATCTTACAAGATGATCCGCATATTAAACCATTACGTTTTGACTGGTTTCGTTTCTAAAATGTTAAGATATGAAAAAGGTCAAAGTCAGCACTTTAAAGCACAGTCTATAATCGGTAAGTTCCTTGTCAAATGGATCGATTCCTTATTAAGAATCTTCCCAAACTAGAAAAGGGGAAGAATATCCCGATCAAACCCCCAAGAAAACAATAAAAAACAAGATTAAAATATGAAAAAACAAAGCGTTAAAGACTTCCCATGGCTTAGTGTCGATGATGAGGGCCCAGCAAAATGTCGAATTTGACGGCAATAACAGATTCATAAGACAATTCTGCGGTGTTAAACAGTTTGATTGTTAAATCAGTCAGTAAAAATGTTTCAAATTTCAGTGTAAAGGTAGTTAATATAATGTTTTTTTACATGCCCAGGGCTTTCCCCAGGCCCATATCGCTAGTCGCATGCGACGAGCCTTCACTTCCGCTAGCCTATTTGCGACACGCTTTAATCTTGCCGACAAGCCTTATATCCAGCAGCGACGATCCTTCCTAATTAGTGCGAAATACACACACAACTTCCAGCTGCGACGACCCTTCCTAAATCCGTGTGAAATACACACACACAGCTCCCTTTGCAAGCCTCCTGTCAATTACATAGCGCGTGCCTTACCATACACAAACTGCTTACGTCACTTTATTACGCGCGTCGCGTGCCATCAGTTGACACCTATCGGATACCGAAATTGAAGTCCCCTGACCAGGTGAGACAAACTGGAGTAAAATTCATAAGAATTCATTGTGTTATTGTCAGTTTTTGAAATTATTAAACAAACAAGTAGTTAGTAGTAATTAATTTGATCTTAATATAAGCTGATTGCAATGAAACGTTATTAATCATCTCTGTACATCCTAATGCGAAAATGTCGAAAAGGAAGGCGTCGGAAAGGTCAATCTTTGACTTTTTTTTCGAAGAAACCTAGACAGGAGATATCAGGAATCTCTTCCGATACAGGCGATACTGACGAAGAAGTTTCGGCACCGGCACCATTACCGAAAGGGCAACGTAAGACGGGGATCGACAAGAAATGGAAATCAGAATTTCCTTGGCTCACTGAAAATTCCAATGGTAAGTTTCTCGCATTGCCTGTCTTTTACTTGCTATAACTTCATCCCGTATTTCTTTTTATTATTATTATTAGATCTTCTTAGGTAAATATCAGAAAAATAGCAGTTCCTGTAGATCTACTTCTATATATGAACAAATAAAAAAAAATGGAACAAAGTTCATGGACTAGATCAACTGGAAGATCACTATATAGGTCTATTAAATTTTAATTATTTTTAAAAATAATTAAAATGTAGATCTAGATGAAATAAAAAACCAATGTTCAAAATGTTTAATACTTTCTGAAAGTGATAGTCTGTAAAATGGTGATATATCCAGAGTTGTTTTTTTCAACTGTTTCTGTCTTTGATTTTCATAATGTATTAATTAATTAATCTAAGAGGTTGGGTTAAATCCAATTGGCCAATTTTTTTTTAATCATTTTAATTTTTATCTATTTTATACATCCTTAACTATATATATTCTTGTTCCACATGATGAGAAAGATTAATGGTATTTTTTAGTAAGCACATTTAATACTTAGAGCTTCTTATGAATAATTAATTATGCTTATCCCCAAGGGCCACCCTATTATTGACTATTATTAACTATTTGACAAAATGTTTCAGATGCTGGCTGACAGGTTCAAGACCGAACTCTCTACTTCTGACGAGACTGTTTCAGAGTTTGTCCTGGTAAAGAACACCATCACAAGCTAGCAGAACCTGTGTAACCGTTCTGCTTCCAGGATCATGGAAGAAGTTGCTGGACCCTTGGCACTGAGCTGTCCAAACCTGGCCAAGCTATCAGCAATTGGCTTGCTGATTCCAGCATCAATTGCAGGTATGCATTGCAAATCAGTGTGAAACAATACTAAACAAAATTTTCATGAATGCCAGATAAGTAAAAACAAATTTCAGAAATTATTAAAGATGCCATTATAAGCATTTTAAACCAGTCTTAGAAGAGATTATTAATCCCTAATGAATAGTTATAACAATATAAGATCAAGTAAAATGCCAGATCCTTATAAAATCTTTATTTTCTTCAGATTGTGAAAGGGGGTTCTCAGCCCTGAAGAGAATCAAGACTGACCGAAGAAACAGCCTGACGACTGAGAACCTCCAGTCACTTCTGATGATCTCTCTGGAGGGACCTCCAACTCTGGCTTTTCCATATGAACAGGCAGTTTCTCTGTGGAATTAATGTATTTTAAGATGATATATGTAATGAAACAAATATTTAAGTAAATTTATATGCATATTTGAATACATTTTTATAGAAGAAATTTTACTCTTCTCTCTAAGGTTTAAGGCATATGCATAAATCATCATTCTTTCATCTTTTTTGGGGGGATAAATATGTTTTTCAAGTTTTAACTGCACTGTATACATGAACATTTTGTTAAAGAGTTAAATAAGGAAAAAAATATTCTCTTGATGCTATTGAGTTTTTATGAAACAAATTAGAAAAAAAATGTTTTCATATTTTGCTTTCTGGAATGAAAAAGACATGTTTTTGTATATATTGTGTATAAATATATTGTTTACTTGGATTAAAAATGTTTGTAATGAAACAAATGAAAATGCTTGTAATGAAACTTAAAAATATTTGAAATATAAATTTTTATAGAAATTTTATATGCATAGATCATCATTCTTTCATCTTTTTTGGGGGGGATGAATTTGTTTTTCAAGTAAATCAAACTGATTACATGAACATTTTATTAACATTTTCTCTTGATGCTGTTTTTTATGAAACAGAAAAAAAAATGTTTTGCTTTCTGGAATGAAAAAATGTTTTCAAAGACAAAGTTTCAAAGTTTATGTATATATTGTATATATATATTGATTGTTATATTGATATTTTCCATTAATATATTCATTAAAAACAAATATTAATACATTAAAACGCTAAAATATTTAACCTTTTTTTGTCTCTTGTTTAATTTTTTTTTCGCTGCGCCAGCACGGGAGGGGACACCCCTCCCATACCCACCCCACCGCACATTTGCAACATGCCTTCTGAAAATCCTGGGGAAAGCCCTGATGCCTTAATTAATTGAGAGTAGTAATAAAATTTCAATTATTTCCATATTTTATACCAATAGTTTTTCAAAAAGTACGGACAAGTAGTGTTTTGCTACGGACAAGTGAAATTTTAATTTTGGTTGTCCGTGGACAAGTTAAATAAAATGAGATTTCGCCACCCCTGGAAACAGTTGTCAGCACACTTATAAAGTATGAAAACCAAGTCAATGAGGTAGATATATTGGTGAGTTAAAGTTACACATTAACAAATTTCAGTTTGTCAATTTCAACATCAAATTTCTTAGAAAAGATACTTAATTTGGAAAAAAAAGAACTTTCTCGGCATTGGTTTCAGTTTTGTTTACACTTCTGGTTTTTAGTGTCACTCATTTTCATAATGATCCAATTTTCATTAGAGATGATTTATTACACATACATCTATTATTAAGTTGATTAGGCATACGCATGTTGGAAATCTGGTATAATCCGGATAAGGAAAATTGTTATAATTTTATTTTAATGTGTGTCTGATACATACGGTTACTCTTGTTACCGGAATCCCCCTATTTACCGGAATCTACCGGAATCCACTTAGATTTTACCGGAATCCACCTTATTTTCATGTCAAATAAAGCATATTTTGACTTACGTATTTGAAAGTACCTAAGAAAATGTGATCACATAAAAGCTAACTGCATTTCTTTTCCTAACGGACATTTCATGTATTTGACTTACCGGTACCGACTAAGTGGATTCCGGCATGAAGTCATCCTCGTGGTTTTGAATGACTATTTTATCTGATCTTCGTTATAATACTAATAAAAATTGTCATATCCTTTTCATCTTTTAGTTTTCAGTGGTTGGTACTTAGAGCTTTATAAAAGTTAAGTAAACTGATCGTAACATTACACAACATGGCCGATTTATTAAGTGGAATATGCGGCATCAACATAGAATAACGTCTCACGAAATAGACAGCGTGAGTTTGAGTACGAGGCTCTATGCTGACAATATTGGTCTGACTATTTCTTAAATTGCAATTAAATTTTAAACAAAATTATGAATTTGAAGAGTGCTTAACTATGACACTTATAAAGGCCATTTTATTCCTAACCAAAATACCGCAACCTTTTTATTAGCTCACCTGAGCACGTGTGCTCAGGATGAGCTTTTAGGATCGATGAATGTCCGTCGTCCGTCCGTCCGTCCGTCGTCCACAATTTGTTCGTTTGCACTCTAGCATCTTCAGTTTATGAGCAATTATCTTCAAACTTTAAAACAATGTTTATAACCATAAAATCTCGGCCAAGTTCGATTATGGCTGATATCGGAACATTAGGTCAGGAGTTATGCCCCTTTTAAAATTCAAAAAAGCCAGATTTCACATTGTTTGCACTCTAGCATCTTCATTTCATGAGCAATTATCTTCAAACTTTATATCAATGTTTATAACCATAAAATCATGGCCAAGTTCGATTATGGCTGATATCGTACCATTAGGTCAGGAGTTATGCCCCTTTTAAAATTCAAAAAAGCCAGATTTCACATTGTTTGCACTCTAGCATCTTCATTTCATGAGCAATTATCTTCAAACTTGATAACAATGATAATAACCATAAAATCTCGGTCAAGTTCGATTATGGCTGATATCGTACTATTAGGCCAGGAGTTATGCCCCTTTTAAAATTCCAAAATAGCCAGATTTCACATTGTTTTCACTCTAGCATCTTCATTTCTTTAGCAATTGCATTCAAACTTAATGACATTGTTTATAACCAAAAAAACTCAGCCAAGTTCGATTTTGGCTAATATCGGACCATTAGGTCAGGAGTTACACCCCTTATATTATTTAAAAAAGTCAGATTGCACTTTGTTTGCACTCTAGCATCTTTATTTTTTAGGTCATTGTCTTAAAATTTTATAACAAATTTTATAACCATCAAATTTTGGCTAAGTTGGATTATGGCTGAAATTGGATCCTTAGGTCAGGAGTTACGCCCCTTTTAATATTGAAAAATGCCAGATTTCACTTTGTTTGCCCTCTAGGTCACCAGGTCAAATCTAAGAAAAACCTTGTGAACAATCTAGAGGCCACAGTTTTGGCCCAATCTTCATGAAACTTGGTCAGGATGTTTGTCTACATGATATCTCTGATGATACGAAATTGGGTCATGTGGGGTCAAAATCTAGGTCACCAGGTCAAATCTTAGAAAAACCTTGTGAACACTCTAGAGGCCACAGTTTTAACCCAATCTTCATGAAACTTGGTCAGGATGTTTGTCTACATGATATTTTGGATCATATTGGGTCAAAAACTAGGTCACCAGGTAAATTCAGGTAGGATCAAAATGTAGGCCACTTAGTCAAATGTTAGAAAAACACTTTAGATTCCAGATTTTTTGTCATTTTGCCTAACACAGCCATCTTAATCAGGTGAGCGACACAGGGCCATCTTGGCCCTCTTGTTTTAAATCAGATTACACAATCAAAATTTACAGTTTGCAGAGCTAAAAGAATACCTAGCGACTATATGGTCTTTGATTACCACCAATTAACAACGAAGAATTTAACGCGAGTAATGAGTGTGTGATTTCTAAATTTAAAGAATCAATTAAGAAAGATTAACACGTAATTAAGTGGCGTTTTAACAATTTCTTGTTAAAACACACACGCTTATTGAAAAAAAAAGTTTGCACATAAGATGTTATGCCGACTTATCTTGTCTAACAGCATTGGGGTTAAGACACATAATTATGTGCTTCTTTTTATGTTAAACCAAGTTAATTAAACTGTTCCTTGACAGCTATCAGTTAGCACCTGCTGTGACACACACACACACACACACACGCACACACACAATCAGCAAGTTCTCCGCGGTGTGCAATTAAAATCCGCTACCAAATACTACCTTAACGATGACCGTAGGAGGTTAGTAGTTTATACAATTCATACGTATGCTGTGATAAAAATAGATACTTTCATTTTTTCGTCATTTTTGAATTATAGACTTATAGTAAAAAAAAATGTGTATGCACAGAAAGAAAAATGTTAATGCATGGATATTGCATATTCCTCAACAACATGAAGGAAATAATAAACTTCATCCTATACTCCATAAAATGTTTATGTTGTGCAAAATGCACGTTACGGTTACATGTCATAAGCAACAAACTGTCACTCATCAACAAACAAGTCAACCTCCTATCTTCCTTGGCCCCATATTTATACACAACAACAGCGATTTCGAATCATTTTCTCATTTCCTTTTTCAACTGAAACTCAAAATACATGATGTGCCTCACTTTAAATTGGTTATCAGATCTGACGATGAAAAGTCTTTGGTGAAGGCAACGAACAAATCATTATATATCCGCCCATTTTGTGTTTTGTTGTTATTCCGTTTGGATTTGAAGTTTCCAGTTACTTGTTTAATTGGTAAAAACAAACATAATATGCTTCAGAGCCTCGTTTCTTAACTTACGATGTCGATTCCGGTCTACCTCAGTATAAATAAAATGGTATATAGTAGGCCTAACATGACAGTCAAAATACAGAAAAAAGCTATATCAAAAGTGTTTTATTATAACTGTCATATTTAATAAACAGGATGACCTCATTGGGAGAGTTAACTCATCCTGTCAGTTTTCCACTTGTAATTATGACTGGACAAGTGGAATATATGACCCCTGCTGTTTTACTTTATCAGATTAGAAGGCTACCTTTACAAGATTGGTCATACAACAGTAACAAATTATAATACATACTAAAAAGTATTTAAACTTGAATCCCTCAAAAATGTCAAATGACCCCCATATTGTAACCATTAAGGGACATGTCCCCCAAATAAAAATGTCAATATTAAACCCTGATAGCAACTTGTAAGCACTTGCATTGAATGTCGTAATGTTTGAGAAACAGTAATCATGGTCTACAGACTCTACACCAAATCATGGGTTACCTGTGATTGAGCTGAAATTCTGCTATTTTTCAGCTTATTGTGACAAAAATCTGTGTGGGATATCTTGTGTTAGAGATTGACCGCAGTATTAAAGGTTATTTATAGACTGGATTGGGATAGATTTTTTTTTTTTTTTTTTTTATCTCAGCCTCGAAAAAAATGGGTCAGGGGATAAAATAATGGGTTGGTCGGGTAACCAGAAACAACCCCCTTTTTTTTTTTTTTTTTTTTTTTTTTTTTTTTTTTTTTTTTTTTTCTTTTTTTTTTTTACAATGCGTACTGGACAGTGTTGTTCGGTTGCAGGTTAATATTGATACTGGTCTTGAATTTTACTGGGATACAGGGCCATACAAAAAGTCTCAAGCAAACTTTATTGAGTTCCAACTTGTAAAGAACCAATATGTACTCCAAATCATTGAACTTTTTGTTCATGTATTGGTTTGTGTTTACAAGTGCAGTGTTTATAATTGAAATTGACTGCTTGTAAAAATGTGTTTTACATTAGTTTCAATACATACCAAACATTTCATTTTGGCATTTATGTCTGGGTTGACATATTTCACTGACTACAGTGGGTACTAGAAATAACTTACTCTGTGATTATAGCAAATTTCTTTTTTTTTCTATTCCATTCTTTAAACTTAAATATGTGAAACAAAATCCAGCATACAGTTTATGATGATGGTAATGTGTTTGCAGGTGACCTAAAACAACTGATACAGTATTGAAGTCTTGTCGAGATGTAATATATAATGCAACGACCCTCCCACACGGACGAAGCACATAGACGAGTTGGGCAGCAAGTTGACTCTGGCATTGCATTTGCTGCGGGAAGAATAAACACAGTTGCCGGGCAACGCTTTGAGAGCGAGCCAATGTCCGGTGGACTTCAGTATCCAATGCAAGGATTTCCGTATGTGTTTTGCTTAAAAATCTTGAGTAATTTTTATAATATGCCAGTTTATATTTAGATTTAAGCTGTTTTTATACCCCCACAAATGAAATTTGGGGGGGTATATAGGAGTATCCCTGTCGGTCGGTCGGTAGGTCCGTCGGTCAGTCGGTCGGTCCGGCGGTTGGTCTACAAATATTTGTCCGGAGCATTTCTCCAAAACTACTGTACCTATGTTGATGAAACTTCATAGGTAGATAGACCTTGATGAGAGGAAGTGCAGTGCATAAGAACCATAACTCTGCATGTATTTTGAAAGGAGTTATTGCCCTTTGTCATTTTTAATCTTTTGATTTTGTCCGGACCATAACTCCAATACTAAAGTAGCTAGGTTGATGAAACTTCATATGTAGATTGATCTTGATGAGAGGAAGTGCAGTGCACAAGAACCATAATTCTGCATGTATTTTGAAAGGAGTTATTGCCCTTTGTCATTTTTAATCTTTTGATTTTGTCCGGAGCATAACTCCAATACTAAAGTAGCTAGGTTGATGAAACTTCATATGTAGATTGATCTTGATGAGAGGAAGTGCAGTGCATAAGAACCATAACTCTGCATGTATTTTGAAAGGATTCCCTTTGTCATTTTTAATCTTTTGATTTTGTCCGGAGCATAACTCCAATACTAAAGTAGCTAGGTTGATGAAACTTCATATGTAGATTGATCTTGATGAGAGGAAGTGCAGTGCATAAGAAAACCACAATGTAAATTCTTAAAGACAGGTTTTTGCAAACAATAAATATGGATGTGAACCATAATTAGACTGCATTTTTATTCTCCTCAGCTACAGATCTTGGGGGCAAATTGTTTTCTTCTGTGTGTCTGTATGTGTGTCTCTCTGTCTATCTGTCTGTCTGTCAAAACTTTTTAGCATTGTCCAAAACTTTTGAACCATTGCTCACACTAACTTTAAACCTTACATACATGTAGTCTTTCACTCACGCAAACTTTTGAAACTGTATTCCTACACATGACAGACTTCCGGTGTGGGTATTGATCACCTTTAGTGATAATATTTTTTTTTTGGTATGCTTATAAGCCCAAATCCTATGTGTGAACATTCGTTTTATGTGTCATGTGAATACATCCTGTGTCAAAGATGGGGGTGGGGGTATGAATCACCTTCAGTGATAGTTCTAGTTTTTTATTGAAAATAATAATAAAAGAAAAATTAGTTTCACTCTTCCTTAATTTTTTTCTATCTGTACGTAGCTCAGTACTGTACAGAAGACTGATGACTATGTTTGTTTTATTGCAGGGGCGGGCAGCAGGCCCATCCCCATCCCTCCTCCATACAGCTGCAGGCGGGAATACATGGCCCCACCCCTGGGGCTCCAACCACACACCTGGCCCCTGGACTGGCGCCCCACCCATCGGTGCCAGCACAGGTATGCAAATCCAGACCACCTTAGATATTGGTAATATTAAACAAGAGTACAACTCTTAAACGCTCCAGTTGGCAATTTAATTTCTGACCAGGCAGAGAGCAGTTTTATATTTTAACAGTTATTTACAGTATAAAAGAAAACCCAATTTTTGTTTCTGAGTTTTAATTCCTAGAATGTCAAAAGTGAGGATTTTTTTCGCTTTAAAAAGTGAAGGATATAAAACTGGTGTGATGGACATTTGGACTCACAGTACTTAATTTTTGTCTTCACCAACCATAAATTATCTAGTCAGTCCTAACTGTCTTGGCTTCTCAGAATGAGTAGCAAGAAAGGTGAGTGAGATGGGGGAGACAGACAGAAAATTAAACAAATAGATGTAGATGAATGTGTAATGAAAAGAAGGGGAGGGAGAGAAGGGTTGATGGAGAAATAGTCAAAATAGAAGAAAATTAGGCAGATGGGCAGATAGAGAAGTTGAATGAGAATAGTAAGGCAGATAAAAGGTGGACATTAGAAAATAGGATGGTAGAAAGGGGGTGGAGGAAAAAGCAATCAAAGAAGAAATATCAACAAACGGATGAGAGAAAATGTGGCAAATTAACTTTGAGAGTGGAAATGTGGTGGTTGTAGAAAGAGGAATTGAAGTAGTCTGTCGCATTGTTTTAAGTGTTTGTGACACTTGCAGGCTCATGCAGCCCAGGTACAAGGCCAGCAGCAGCAGTTTCAGAGGTTAAAGGTTGAGGATGCTCTCTCCTACCTGGATCAGGTCAAACTCCAGTTCGGGAACCAGCCCCAAGTCTACAATGACTTCCTCGACATCATGAAGGAGTTCAAGTCACAGACGTAAGTCTCAGAGCCTTTTCTATCATTTTAAACTTCCATCTTTTTTGTGTGTGTGTTAAACCAGCAGGTGTTATCTAGTCTATAAAAAACAATATTAATCACTGAACTTGACAAACCCTAAAGATTAATAGGAAATGAAAGTGTGTTTTGGTATGGTCTGTGTTTTGTTTATTTGCTGAAATATATTTTTTTTGGGGGGGGGGACATATTTCTCTTATTTATCCAGTCTTCAGTAAAGAAGAGAGAGAGAGAAACATGAAGGGGTGGAAACAGACAAAATTATCTCATAATGAACTACTAAGCTGGAATGATTTTCTCTCCACAGGATTGACACTCCGGGAGTCATAAACCGGGTGTCCAACCTATTCAAGGGCCATCCTGACCTGATTGTGGGCTTTAACACATTCCTGCCGCCGGGCTACAAGATCGAGGTACAGGCTGACGGGATCAATGTCCACCAGCCCGGTCAGCAGACCGTGTCCATCTCAACACTGAACCAGATGGCCCAGGCAGCAGCGCAGGCCACACAGCACGTATGTATAACTGGGACTTCTTACCCATTTAAAGGCCTGATTTGTTTCACATTGATATATCAGCAGACTGGTACAGTCACTGTAGATGGTGCAGATGTTGGGAATGCAATGGTGAGAAGTGGGGTGTTTTTTCCATGTTGTCAAGACACCCAGACCGTACTGTAGAAAATAACTCAAAAGATTACTAAAGAAAACCACACTATTATTCAGGTTTAAAAAACAATAACAAATATCCCATAGGCATATTATATGAGAGAAGACATTAAAGTTTGTGTTTATACCGACAGAAGCCAGTTCAGAGTCACGTGGCCAACACAGTGCCCCACACCTCCCAGCCGTCTCAACACTCCTACCACCAACCTGCGACGGCCAGACAGAACCCTGAACCCCCTCCGTCACACAGTCAGCAGAACAGCGGCAGTCAGCAGGGGCAGCAGCCTGTTGAGTTTAACCACGCTATCAACTATGTGAACAAGATCAAGGTTAGCAGTACTTCTTTATCTTTCTTTGTCAGGGGGTGTTCACAGCAGTCCACAAAATATTTAACTCGAGTTAAATCTTCGGAAAATTTAAATATATATGTATTTTGTAGTTCATATGCATTAAGGAATATAGTGCCAGAGTCTCTTTTTTTTCTTTGGTTTTGAAAAGCAGTGCCTTGGGATTCTTTAAGTGGATATTGCCAGCTGAAAGTTCATGAGTGAATCTTGTATCTGCTGTGATATCAACCACCAGCCTTCTAACCCTGAACTTTCTACCATGGTTGTCACATGCACTGCTAGTGCAAAAACTGTTTATATAGGAGATGCATTTTAGTTACTTTCATTTTGTTAAAAACAATCACAACAAAACCCCTCAGACATGCCCGGACTTATATTTACACAGATCATAACAGTGTGTGTGTGTGTGTGTATTTTTAGATCATCCATGTCACATGCAATGTTAAGATGTACTTTCCAGTCTTTGATAATGATTGAAAATCTTAGGGCAACTTATGAAATAAGCACAAATTTTTCCTTTTATTTTAGAATCGTTTCCAAGGGCAACCAGAAATTTATAAAGCATTCCTGGAGATTTTACATACATACCAGAAGGAACAGCGGAACATAAAGGAAGGAGGAATGGTAAGTATCTCCTTGAATGTGTCCGCAATAATTTGCATTTTATGGATTAATACTCCGAGGTTCACAAAGGTCACATTTTGTCGTATAAACCCTTAAAATTAAATGAACGGTCTTACAAAACCCTTGAATTTGAAATTTCAACATTGATCATAAAAAAGAGTTAATCAAGTTGTTCAAAAATCAAGGTTCATCCCTTTTATGCCTTAAAATTAAAAGCAAAATTTTAAAGCCTTAAATAACCCTTGAAAACCCTTAAATTTTGCTTCAGAAAATGTGTATGAACCTTGTACTCTCTATTAACTGTCTGAATGACAGACAGATGTTTGCAGATATATTATAGACAAGGCAATATGTATCTTACCTGAGCACTGGGATCACCTTGTTCCATTCATAAATTGTACGTCATCAAGCTGATCAAATTACATCTCCTCTGAAACCATTGGGTAGTAAAGGAGAAATTGAAACTTAGCATGGATTGTCCGTAACCAAGCAGAATTCTCGGGAAACAAAATAATTTCCTTAAAAAAACAAAAAACAAGTGATTAGAATTTTATTTCATTTAGCAAAAGATCAGCTCACAGGTAAGTGGCTAGTTACCTATTATAAATTAATATGTGTTGAAATTTTTTTCTGAGATTATTTCTGATAATCAGTAATAACTCTTGCTTTATAGGGTATTCATGACACTCAATTAGTCTTAACAAAATATCAAGAGAGATCCAACCTTACATTGAATCACATGAACTGATTCTATTCATCTTTGCATTTTTAAAAGAAAATGCTGTTTGAATTTTCTCAGCTCTATGTACAGTAGTGATTGCTTAAAAATAGAACACTATGTTGACTAATAGATGTTGGTATTATGATTATGGAATGTTTGAGAGAAGTTAAAAGTTAAAGAGTTCTGTTTTGAAAAGGAGATGAATATGATGTAATTTGTTATTCTGATGCAGGGCTCTGTCCCGCCGGGCCACAAACCTCTGACTGAAGCGGAAGTGTACTCTCAGGTGGCCAAGCTCTTCCAGAACCAGGAGGACCTCCTCGCAGAGTTTGGCCAGTTCTTGCCGGACGCTAACGGATCCTCAGCATACACAGGATATGTCAGTGTAAGTTTCAGATGTTCAGTTCTATTTCCTGACAGTGTTACAATGCCCACAAAAGGATTTTGGGAGACATACAGTGATCTCACTGTCCGTGTTTACGTACGTCCATCCTTCTGTCCTACTTAGCACTAAGGAATTTTTCCTGGGCAGTGATTTCATAGCAATTTATTTGATGATTCATTTTCACATGGGGGTGCTGCTTGTGTTTGACGAAAATTCGTCTTAATACTCATATCTAGTCATCTACTTAGACAAATATGTCGAATCATTTTTTTCTGCATGTAGTGTTATGTAATAATTTCCTGAGGAATAATCATAAGTCCTTAACTGAAATTGTGTCTTGTATTCATCTATTTTGTATATGCATTTGTATGTAGCTTGGTGAAAATTTGACTTTGAATATATATCCATCTAATTGAATATTAAGAATGCCAACTGAAATTTTTTTAACTTTAAGTGACTTTGCGCTAATATATTAGTCATTGAATTGGATGACTAGAAATTTCTTTACTTTATAACTTGGTAATATTAGAATTTTATGAAAAAATTTCTTTATTTTGCTGAATATAGTTGTTTCTGAATTTGTCTTTAGAATTCCTTAAATAGTTGAATGAACAGAAATAAAAAGTTAAAAGACTAGATATAACATAGCTTGTGATGTGAGTCATTTAAGTTTTTTGTTTCTCACAGTCACTGTTCGGGGCAGATTCGGTACTTGGGGTGCGGAACGACCACTCGTCCACTGTGAAGAAGCCGGGCTTCAGTAACAAGAACCAGAATGCAAAGAGTGCCAGTCAGCTTCGTCGCTCCATTTCCTCCTCATCAAGCCAACCTATCATTAAGGTGTGTGGACAGTCACGATTTCTCCTATACTTGCAAAGCTGAAAGTTAAGAATTCCAAGTTCAGATATAAATTATATTCAGTTATAACTGATATAAATGCATAATACTAGCCCAAATATAAGGACTGTTTATATCAGATTTTTATAGATTTCAAGTTGTGTCAAACAATAGGCATATTTTTAGCTCTTGGTGTCTTCTGTTCACAGTCTTTGATGCATAAGAACTCTTTATTTTTAAATGGATACAGAAAGTAAAAAAAATATTCAATTTATAATTTCAGAAACCAAGAATGGGGACGCTAAAGGATGTGTCACTGGCCGAGGCAGGGAAGTGGGGGACACTGAATGAATTTGCCTTTTTTGATAAGGTTTGAATTTAATACACACATTGCTTCAACTACTGACTTGCTGATCTGACCTTTCTCTAGCTTTGTAATCTCAATAAAACCAGATCAGCCTGCAAATAAGTTAAGTGTGTCATGAACATATTCCCAGTTAACAGTGATTATATTGTATTGCCTCTTGTACTACTTCAGTGGTTTAATTGGTTTAGTTGAAACTTTATTTGTTGTTTTTTTCCTTCAAATATTCCACCAAAAGTAGATAGAGTATAATAAGATAAAATACTCTAGTTGGTAAGTAATAACAAAAATCTTTTATGTTTTTTTACACACCTCAGGTAAGAATGGCCTTACGTCACCAGGAAGTGTACGAGAACTTCCTGCGCTGTCTGGTGTTGTTCAACCAGGAGGTGATCTCACGCTCAGAACTGGTGCAGCTTGTGCAGACGTTCCTCGGGTAAGTGTGGGGATACAGGTGCCCTCAGTCACAGGACATTCATCATGTACTTTAGGGAGCAGCGTCAAGTGGTCTTTATATCCAAGTGGTTTGATGATTTAAGTTTACAGGAAAGCACGGAGGCTTTGAAAATAGTGGTGTGAATAAAGACATTGTCCTGATGCTGGTGGTCTTTATATGAGATTTATTGTATTTATAATTGTGTCACCTGCCGTAAGCAGAGGCGACACAGAGGGATCACTTCTCTGTCGTCTGTCTGTAACTCTTTTTTTCAAATATGCTTCTTTCAGAAAGTGACACATGTGTTCCACGGAATACTTCTTGTTTTATTAAGAATTTTCCTAACAGAAGATTAGATTGTCAGTATATGAATGCATCATCAAGGTCACTGTTATGAAAAACATTAAAAAAAAAACAACAACAAAAAAAACCTAGCATATTATGTTGTTCATTAATCAGTAGTAGTAATATTTGTAGTTGTGACACATACCAAATGAAACAAATACACCCAGTGGATACTAAAACAGTAGTATTCAAATTGCAGGAAGTTCCCGGAGCTCTTTAAATGGTTCAAGGACTTCCTGGGATATCGTGAGTCAGGAGGCACAGTGGAACCCATACCTCATAGTGCCACGGGCAAGGAGAGGATCAGCGGGGAGCTGGCCATGGAAATAGGTAACACCTCTCACAGGCCAACTCACCTGAAAACTTTGGGGTTAGGCTATATCAGGGGGTTTTGGTCAATTCCATTTTATTTTTGAATGTTTGTTTTCAGCTTGTGTATGACAGAAACCTTCTTTTGTTGTTCATATTGTGTAATTGCTACAAATTAAAAAGAAGCAATAGCTGAATATCCAGAAATTGATTGTCCTGAAATGAATAGATACAGAAAATATACACCAGAAATGTAGTGAACTATATGTGAAGTACTGTATATAATTAACTGTTACTTAAATAATAAAAAAAATCTGGTCATTTATTTTAAGTTTATACTTTGCAGCCTTAATATTGTTAATTTCCAGAACAGTGTTGCTTTAAAGCCACAATCCATGTAACATACATAAAACTGGAGCTTGGTTTCATGTAGAAGAGTTGTTTTTTAGGCTTCACAATAAGTGACTTAAAATATGTTTCAGATTACACAACGTGTAAGAAATATGGTGCCAGTTACAGGGCACTACCCAAGTCCTATCCCCAACCCAAATGTTCAGGAAGGACAGCTCTGTGCAAAGAGGTAGGTATCCTCTTTATAAAAGAAGAATACCTCTTCCAAGGGAAATAACTCATGCATTGTAGTTCAGCCCAGTAATAATGATATTCCAAAGTAGAGAACACAAAGAGTTTGTTTTCTACAAATTTTAATTTAACAGGGTTCCAAAGGTCAGGGAAAAGTCAGGGAATTTTAAATTGGTCAGGGAAATTTGGAAATTCAGAAAAAGTCAGGGAATTTTACAATTAAGGAATGTCGACCAAACAGCAGGAGGATTATAATAAGGAAAGGCTGAGGCAGTATTGTCCATTTGGCCTTATTCAGTCAGTTTGAATTGTCAGATTGGCATAACATTAAATAAGTTACCAATAGCATCCAACTGGCACACCATCATTTCATGTTTGAAAATAAAAAAATATCTAGAAGTAACTTAGAGTTTTGGAAGATCTGTATTTGCCGCTGGATTTGCTCTGAATTTGGTCAGGGAATTTTGAGTTTGGTCAGGGAAAAGTAAGGGAATTTGATTCTTCAATTTTGTGGGAACTCTGTTAAAACATCTAAGCCTTAACACATTCTTGTATAAGCTCAGTCTTCTCAAGCATCCCTTGTCTGAGATCTTATTTAAACACATCATATAAATAATAGGATACAGATATAAAAAATTCCAACAGTACTTGTAACATTTCCAAACTCCTGTCTCAAGATAATGAAGCTTGTTGCATGTAGTCTGAAAGTCTCAGTAAATTTATCTGGATTTCTCAATTCATATGTGAGAGGCAGGCTGTATGAAACAAGTTTGTTTCTAAAGCCAGTCTATAACATAAATATAATGTGAACTTCTATATTCCTTTCAGGTTCTGAATGATACATGGGTGTCATTCCCATCCTGGTCAGAAGACTCCACATTTGTCACGTCTCGTAAAACTCAGTTTGAGGAGCATATTTATAGGTGTGAGGATGAGCGATTTGAGGTAAGAGAAAGAGGAGTGATTTTGTTATTTATAAAGTGTAAGAAATTGTTCTTAATTTTAATTTGATTTTATATCCCAGTTTGTTATAATGATAGAGATTAAAATAAACAAACTTGTACAACCAATTGATTTTTTTTGTAAGCTTTATCAGCAAGATGCAAAGTTGCTCAAATTCTAACAAGAAAATATATGCCAAGAATGCAAATAAAAAAGTTATTATTTTCCTGCCAGTGTTTACACCGGAGGGGACTATAGGTTTGCCCTCCATCTGTCTATCCATCAGGATATCCCGAAATCTGGATCCTGCGATAACTTTAAAAAAACTGTTTAAGATAATATGATAATATGATATTTTGTATTTCAATAGATGGCAGTATGGGGATTCTGCACATCACTTTTTTTTTTTCTTTTTTTTTTCTTGGACCAAAATTCTGGTCACTATGGTAACGGAAAAATTATGCACCTCACTGTACAGGACTCATGTGTTGCATGCAACACCGGTTATTCTTCTAAATTTAGGTGTTTCATCTCAACATCTGCATACTCCAGTTAATTAACATGTCATAAGGCTTTATTTGGTGGTGAACTTTGAATTAAAAATGAGTAATTTATGGCTATTTTCTCTTTTCAGCTTGATGTTGTCATAGAAACAAACTTGTCAACTATCCGGGTTTTGGAGTCTGTACAAAAGAAATTGACAAGGATGGCTCCAGAAGATGCAGCAAAGTTTAAGTTGGATAATTGTCTTGGTGGGACCTCCGAAATTCTGCACCGCAAGGCAATACAAAGGTGGGTGAGATGCTGTTTTGGGGCTTTGTGTAATGGTGAATTTATTAAGATACTGGGTTCAAGTAAAAGTAGTAGTTAATTAGAGACCTTACAGTTGAGGGGTCTTGCTGGAAATTTAGGAACCAAATTAAATGATGAGACAAATTTTCTGTGTTACTTAAAATTTTCATTTTTGGAAGTAGTTGATCATCAAGAAATCCAGTGAACTACTTTGATTTCTATAAAGTCTATGATAATAAGTTATGTTTTAAAATTTAGAAGAAATGTTTTATCTTGTATAACTAAAGTTGACTGTATTATTTACAGAATATATGGTGACAAGGCTCCAGATATTGTAGACGGACTGAAGAAGAACCCAGTAGTGGCCGTACCCTTGGTACTTCGCAGGTGAGCTTCCATCGTATCCAGTTCTATGCCTTATCACAAATATATTTTGGAATATAGTTAGATACATTAAACGATAATTAATTAAGCTTTTTTTAAACACCCGACAAATGATGGGACACATTATGGATTCAACTGAGGCGACTTGGTGGGCCACTGAGGTTGTCCGCCATTCACCTTGAACAAATATGAACAGATCTTTACCAGACTTGGTCACAATGTATATGGGTACAAATCTCAGACAAGTTTGATAACCAGATAATCTGGAGTTATGGCCCTTGAATCTGAAAAATTAATGCATAAAATTGTGTTCAACAATGCATTTATTTTGAGTATAATTCATTCAGCCTATGTATAGACCTTGGCACATGTTACAAATTCTCAAACTTTTTATTAAGGTTTTACGTTTGTGTCTTCTTATACACCAATGACACTAATGTTGTATTTGTTTATCATCAAAACGTAACATTGTGGTCAGTGAAACAAGATCTGCCTTAATAATTGAGTGACTACCTTAAGATTGGTAACATGCATTTAGCAATAAAGTCGTAGTTTTACACTGCCCACTATATCACCAGGTTAAAGGCAAAAGAGGAGGAGTGGCGGGAAGCCCAGCGGAACTTCAACCGAATCTGGCGGGAACAGAACGAGAAATACTACCTGAAGTCCCTGGACCATCAGGGCATCAACTTCAAACAGAACGACGTGAAGGCCATCCGCTCCAAGGCCCTCTTGAATGAAATAGAGACCATTTATGATGAGGTAAGTTATGCAAAATGTTTATCTTGTCTTCTTAACTTTTCATACTGTACTGGAATGCTGCTTTTTACATTACACTCACATTCCACGATGTTTGGTAAATGTTGTTGATAACACCTTCACACCTGGAATAATGATTTATCATAACAAACCCAGCAGACAAGTGCAGATAACTGTGTCAAGGATTTTGTAAGAATTTAGTCTTTTTCTGTGTGAAAGCAGTATGCAGGTCTAAATTACTGTCATTGATAGACTTAGTCAGAGTTCAATCATTGATGATATAATGATGGATATTTAGACATAATTGTAGTTTGAAGTGCAGATATAATGCATAACTTTTTCTCTTCAGTTTTGCTCTTTATGTAATTTTCCATTTCAATGACCTCAAGATTCCTGAAATGTAGGTTTTTAACTTTATTTTTTGACATGGATTACAACTTTAATTAAACTAATCCTTTTTGAGTGTTCCTTGATTGGACCAGTTTCATGTGCTTTTGAAGGTCAGGAAAGATTGTTGTTCCCAACGCGATTGAAACCAGTAACCTTTGGATCAGTTATCAGACAATCTAGCACTAAACCATGGTTCTCTCAATTACAGTGAGACTTTCCTAGTCCTAGAAGTGAGGTGTTTAGGACTGCTGTTTATCTATGTCTACATGTAAAGGTTTTATTTTCAGCGACAGGAGCAGTCTCAGGACGGGGGAGTGGATACAGAGGCTGGGGGGCCCCACCTGACTTACCAGTACAAGGACAAATCTATCATTGAGGACGCCGCCTCTCTTGTCATACATCACATGAAGAGACAGACCAGTAAGTCAGACTAGTGTGGCGTATGTATGATTGACGGTGTTGTAGTGATTGTTTTCATGGTGTTGTGGTGATTGTTTTCATGGACCTGTATCATAAGTTTGAGAGTTCAATCAACCATTTTAAACCGGATTCTTTTCAGACATTTCTAAGTATCCTGTATGCAATCCAAAACTAATATCATTATTTTGTAGAGTTGATTCAACAAATGAGATGGAACTGAAAGCCTGCATGATAATTTCACTTCATTGGTTATTTCCTACATACTTTCGAAATTGGCAAGTTTAAGACCCAAGTGAAATGTTGTTTTTTTATCTTGAAGTTTCTCCAGAACAAAGTAAAGTAATACTTCATCATGTTCTGTTATCTAGGTATTCATAAAGAAGACAAACATAAGATCAAAGTGCTGCTTAAACATCTCATACCCGACCTGTTCTTCACGCCGCGTCAGGAACTGAGTGATGATGAAATGGACCGCGATGATGGTAAGTGATTTTGTGGCTGAACTCTGTCACATGGAACCTATAGGTTCAACTGTACTGGGCAGGCAGCTGGTGTCAAAGTTAGTCATTCACTCTTATAGACCAATCTTTACCAAACTTAAGTCATATATTTCAGCTAAGTTTGATAATAAGAGTCCCAATAATTTCAGAATTATGGTCTTTAAATGGATTAGAATTTGAGAATTTACAATGTCCGGTCTCAAACTTTGGTGTAAATGATGAAAAATAATCACAATACACAATTAGTGTTTTTGACTTTATATTTTGAAATGAAAGATAACTGGCATAAATCACCCTGGAGTTGAGATTCGGACAATGTCATACAAGCTGGATGGGTATATTTTGCTATAGTCGGCACTTAACTGTATCAGAACTTGTGTATCATAATGAATTTAGAAACTGTAGTAATGGTAGAAGATGAAAATATAAAGGAAATAAAAAGAAGTCTAAATTAAAAAATGGCATTAACGAAAACAGACTGCAATGCTTGGTTTGTGTGCAGATGAGATGGATACAGATGAAGGAGGGATGGCGGACAAGGAGAGGACAGTGAAACAAGAAACATGTGATACCAATTCTTCTGGCAACTCCAAGTCTGAGAGAACAAGTCTGTCCGGGGGCAGAGGAGATGGCAGCAAAACAAAGGAGTCTTCAGTGAAGGAGGAGAAAATGGAGGTGGACGGAGACAAGATGGAGGTGAAAGAGGAACCGAAAGAGAAGGAAGACGGGGAGGAAGAAAATGAGTTGATAGACGTGAGTGTTGCTGCTGATTTTACTGTAATGCTTTCAAGTTATTTTATTAGTTAAAGGGATATTTTGAAGCCACTTTGTCCATTCAGTCTAGTAACCTTTCTGTTGAGGGACCAATTGGACAAATGCATAGTCTGAGCTGGAATAGCATTATCTTCAGTAATGGCTCTAGTTCACAATTGCTCACATATAGAGAGGAGAATTGGCTGGTTTGCTTGGCTTTCACATCCTTTCAACAGTCATTTGGGGTCTTTGATATTGTAATCACTTAAAATGACTCGGAGCCATTCTCATCTAAGCAAGTAGATGATGACCTGATTTTGCGGTTGCACTTATCCAGCTTCTTATTTTCTGTCTACAGGAAGACATGTACTCCTTGTTCTTTTTGAATAACAACTGGTACCTGTTGTTCCGACTACACCAGCTGCTGTGTGAACGACTACACACCATCTACCTCCACTCTCAGAAGGTTGCCGAGGAGGAGGCACTGTGTCGCAAGGACAGGAAGGAATCTACTGCCATTGCCCTGCGTCTTAAAGCTCCCAGTAGGGTTTAGTTACTCTCTTCCTTCTCATTGTCTTTTAAGTAACAGTTGTACCTTATATTATTTACTCACAATTAACAGGTATTTATTACTTTAATGAACAGATGCAGGTGTTCCTTGATTTAAAATCTTATTTTGTTCTCTTATCTTTAACAAAATGAATTGAATCCTCAATATGAGGATGCATATTGTACTCCATTAAAATTTTAAACAGTTCTATAGAGTCACAGAAGATAGGTTTTGGTTGTTTATATTCTGAGGACTAGGTCAAAGTTCAGGGCTTTTTTCGGGTATCCCAAGGGGCCGAATATCGGCCCCATTCCCAATGCTGTCTAGGTACATTTTTTCCCAGTCAAGAAAAAAAATCCCAAAGTAAAGAAATATATTTTTTTTAGCTCACCTGAGCACAAAGTGCTCAAGGTGAGCTTTTGTGATCGCCCTTCGTCCGGCGTCCGTCGTCGTCCGTCGTGCGACGTGCGTCGTGTGTCGTCAACAATTTGCTTTAAACGACATCTCCTCTGAAACCGCTGGACAGAATTTGATTAAACTTGGCAGGAATGTTCCTTGGGTGAGGCTCTACAAAAGTTGCTAAAATAAAGTTGATCCATGAAGAACTCTGGTTGCCATGGCTACAAAAAGAAAAATAATTTGAAAACTTTAAAAATCATCTCCTTCATAACTACTGGCCAGATTTCAAAATAATTTGGTGCAGATGTTCCTTGGGTCAACCTCTACCAAAGTTGCTAAAATTATTCCGATCCGTAAAAAAACATGGCTGCCAGGGGCAGGGCTTATTTGCCTTATATGTATATAGAGAAACCTTTAAACAACATCTCCTCTGAAACCACTGGACAGAATTTGATTAAACTTGGCAGGAATGATCCTTGGGTCAACCTTCACAAAAGTTGCTAAAATAAACTTGATCCATGTAGAACTCTGGTTGCCATGGCAACAAAAAGAAAAAAAAATATGAAAAATTTAAAAATCATCTTCTTCAAAACTACTGGCCAGATTTTAGAATAAATTGGTACAGATGTTCCTTGGGTCAACCTCTACCAAAGTTGCTAAAATTATTCCGATCCGTAAAAAAACATGGCTGCCAGGGGCGGGGCTTATTTACCTTATATGTATATAGAGAAACCTTTAAACAACATCTCCTCTGAAACCACTGGACAGAATTTGATTAAACTTGGCAGGGATGATCCTTGGGTCAACCTTCACAAAAGTTGCTAAAATAAACTTGATCCATGTAGAACTCTGGTTGCCATGGCAACAAAAAGAAAAAAAAAATATGACACTTTAAATATTATCTTCTTCAAAACTACTGGCCAGATTTCAAAATAATTTGGTGCAGATGTTCCTTGGGTCAACCTCTACCAAAGTTGCTAAAAATTTTCCGATCCGTAAAAAACATGGCCGCCAGGGGCGGGGCTTATTTGCCTTATATGTATATAGGGAAAACTTTTAATCAGCATTTCCTCTGAAACCACTGGAGAAACCACTGGACAGAATTTGATTAAACTTGGCAGGAATGATCCTTGGGTCAACCTTCACAAAAGTTCCTAAAATAAACTTGATCCATATAGAACTCTGGTTGCCATGGCAACAAAAAGAAAAAAAATATGAAAACTTTAAAAATCATCTGCTTCAAAACTACTGGCCAGATTTTAAAATAAATTGGTACAGATGTTCCTTGGGTCAACCTATTTATCTCAGGTGAGCGATTTAGGGCCATCATGGGCCTCTTGTTTTTACAAATATTTCCCAAGTAAATTGGTTTCGTTTACATTAACAATTCTTGTATGTTAAATTATTGCACACACTGCCTGAAGTCACGGTATAGTATAGTTTAAGTTCTTAATGAAAACGTTTGTTTTTATGATGTATAAAGTGAACTATTTATGTATTTCAGTGGGTCAAATTTCCCTATTTTATCGATTCAACAATTATTTTTTCCCCAATTTTCCAATTTACTGATAAAAAAACCCCTCAAATTTGGCAGGGGCCTTTTTCCCAAAAAGCCTGATTAAAGCCCTGAAGTTACTGTTAAAATGGCTTTTTAGCTATAAACCTGTGACCAGTCTTCTATAGTGTTGTCAGTATAACTATCATGATTGATAAAAACTCTTAAGATTCCACGTCTGCTTTACAACTCACATAGTTAATTTTCTCAATGGCTCTCCTTTGATTAAGTATTAACCTTGTCTAAATTATACAATATTGAGACTGTTGATTTTCCTCCTCCTCCTATAGGTGAGATAGAACCGGACGAGTACTTTCCCTACTTCCTGGACATGGTGAAGAACGTATTGGACGGCAACCTAGAGAGCTCAGCATACGAGGACCAGCTGCGGGAGATGTACGGGATACACGCCTACATCGCCTTCACCATGGACAAACTCGTCCAGAACATTGTGAGACAGGTACCCCAGCCACTCTATGTTGTCAACCCCACTCACACACCTCAAGGAAATAAAATCAAAACATTGCATGCATTTTATCATTCTGTTCTTGATATTTGGCCTCTCATAACTGCCTCTTATTTCTTCTAATACACCATATACTTTGCAGGAATGTAGGAAATTTAGATTTACTGAGGTAAAGCAAATGGTTTGTCAGTTGACCCTCAGACCCATAACTTAAGTTATAATTTTAGTGTCACCTGCTGTAAGCATGTTCCAGAGAACACTTGTGAATTTATATCAAGTAGAATGACCTTTTATATGTCCTAATACCAAGAATACTGACCTTTAATCTATTTTTTTTTTTTGTCCAACTAGCTTCAGCACATTGTTGTCGAGGACAACTGCGTACGGGTCACAGAACTTTTTAACGAAGAGAAGCACAAGAAAGCAACAGGTGGGCGAGTCGCCACTGCACACCAGCGGAAGATGATGGAGGCAGCATATCAGAAACGAGCTGAGACCACGCTGGCTGAGGAGAACTGCTTCAAAGCTATCATTGTAAGTAGTCGTGCATAGTCTCGATGAATCCCTTCAAGTGGTCATAATCCTGATCTGCTGTAAGCTCTGTTAGACTTCCTAGTGCAAACTTAATTGATGTCATTGTAAGACAATACTTCCATAACTCTTTCCTTTATTTTTAAGAATTGTGCCCCTTTTTACTAGAAAATATAGCAATTGTTTATTCTCTTTATTGTTTTTCTTCCAATTACTTTCGAACTTTACAGAACTTATACAGCTGTAGTCAGTTCTTAAAGATCATACAGCAAGGTGCATTTATAAATTTTTAGAAGTGTTTTTTTGTATTGAAAATGTTTGTCCTTTTTTTTCTTTGCACATTTTTTTCCATAATTGGAAACTAAGTTTCATACATTTGGTTGAGCAGCCTTCCCATGAACCTGGATCTGTCCTGGATATTGTCTTCACTAACTAGCAGTCATGTAACCAACATGCCTGTGTACTATTCTGACCACCATCTGATCTTGTCTACATAAAATCTGTGGTATAAAATATACCCTCGTGTATCATTAACATGAAACTATTTTTGTCAGTATTTGAATTTTGGTTCTATTTAGTGTGATGAGGCCCTTTCCAGTAGGGACTTTTATTGTTTGGCAATGGTCTTACTTGTATGAAGAAATTAATGGCAGGTATTTTGAAATTTTGATATTTGAAGCGGGCTTAGAGTTGTCAATAGTGTACTATGGTTGACTCTGGAAGTTGATTGTCAATATATGACTGTCTTTGCAGTACAAGAAGAACTGTAAGTTGACGCTGGAACTTCTAGACACTGACCATGAGCCCTCGGAGGACCCCGTGGAAGTGGAGCGATGGTCGCAGTATGTTGAGAAGTTTGTAAAAAATGACGAGGAATTGGTCACAGATGAGCTGAAGGACTTGTTGTCACGGAAACCAGTGTTCTTACCTCGGTATGGTGATCTGAAGGGGTGGTTTTGAGGGGATATGTACTTAGAGAAATACTAGAATTAAACACTTTTAAAAATGTGTGAGAAAGAGCTACAGATAAAATTCTGAGTATATTGGGTTATTACCCCCAGTTTTTAGCTCACCTGAGCACAAAGTGCTCAAGGTGAGCTTTTGTGATCGCCCTTCGTCCGGCGTCCGTCGTCGTGCGTCGTGCGTCGTCCGTCGTGCGTCGTGCGTCGTCCGTCGTCAACAATTTGCTTTAAACGACATCTCCTCTGATACCGCTGGACAGAATTTAATGAAACTTGGCAGGAATGTTCCTTGGGTGAGGCTCTACAAAAGTTGCTAAAATAAAGTTGATCCATGAAGAATTCTGGTTGCCATGGCAACAAAAAGAAAAATAATTTGAAAACTTTAAAAATCATCTCCTTCAAAACTACTGGCCAGATTTCAAAATAAATTGGTACAGATGTTCCTTGGGTCAACCTCTACTAAAGTTGCTAAAATTATTCCGATCCGTAAAAAAACATGGCCGCCAGGGGCGGGGCTTATTTGCCTTATATGTATATAGAGAAACCTTTAAACAACATCTCCTCTGAAACCACCGGACAGAATTTGATTAAACTTGGCAGGGATGATCCTTGAGTCAACCTTCACAAAAGTTGCTAAAATAAACTTGATCCATGTAGAACTCTGGAAAAATCACTTCTTCAAAACTACTGGCCAGATTTTAAAATAAATTGGTACAGATGTACCTTGGGTCAACCTCTACCAAAGTTGCTAAAATTATTCCGATCCGTAAAAAAACATGGCCGCCAGGGGCGGGGCTTATTTGCCTTATATGTATATAGAGAAACCTTTAAACAACATCTCCTCTGAAACCACTGGACAGAATTTGATTAAACTTGGCAGGGATGATCCTTGGGTCAACATTCACAAAAGTTGCTAAAATAAACTTGATCCATGAAGAACTCTGGTTGCCATGGCAATAAAAAGAAAAAAAAATATGAAAACTTTAAAAATCATCTTCTTCAAAACTACTGGCCAGATTTTAAAATAAATTGGTACAGATGTTCCTTGGGTCAACCTCTACCAAAGTTGCTAAAATTATTCCGATCCGTAAAAAAACATGGCCGCCAGGGGCGGGGCTTATTTGCCTTTTATGTATATAGAGAAACCTTTAAACAACATCTTCTCTGAAACCACTGGACAGAATTTGATTAAACTTGGCAGGGATGATCCTTGGGTCAACCTTCACAAAAGTTGCTAAAATAAACTTGATCCATGTAGAACTCTGGTTGCCATGGCAACAAAAAGAAAAAAAAATGAAAACTTTAAAAATCATCTTCTTTAAAACTACTGGCCAGATTTTAAAATAAATTGGTACAGATGTACCTTGGGTCAACCTCTACCAAAGTTGCTAAAATTATTCCGATCCGTAAAAAAACATGGCCGCCAGGGGCGGGGCTTATTTGCCTTATATGTATATAGAGAAACCTTTAAACAACATCTCCTCTGAAACCACCGGACAGAATTTGATTAAACTTGGCAGGGATGATCCTTGAGTCAACCTTCACAAAAGTTGCTAAAATAAACTTGATCCATGTAGAACTCTGGTTGCCATGGCAACAAAAAGAAAAAAAATATGAAAACTTTAAAAATCATCTTCTTCAAAACTACTGGCCAGATTTTAAAATAAATTGGTACAGATGTACCTTGGGTCAACCTCTACCAAAGTTGCTAAAATTATTCCGATCCGTAAAAAAACATGGCCGCCAGGGGCGGGGCTTATTTGCCTTATATGTATATAGAGAAACCTTTAAACAACATCTCCTCTGAAACCACTGGACAGAATTTGATTAAACTTGGCAGGGATGATCCTTGGTCAACATTCACAAAAGTTGCTAAAATAAACTTGATCCATGTAGAACTCTGGTTGCCATGGCAATAAAAAGAAAAAAAAATATGAAAACTTTAAAAATCATCTTCTTCAAAACTACTGGCCAGATTTTAAAATAAATTGGTACAGATGTTCCTTGGGTCAACCTCTACCAAAGTTGCTAAAATTATTCCGATCCGTAAAAAAACATGGCCGCCAGGGGCGGGGCTTATTTGCCTTATATGTATATAGAGAAACCTTTAAACAACATCTTCTCTGAAACCACTGGACAGAATTCGATTAAACTTGGCAGGGATGATCCTTGGGTCAACCTTCACAAAAGTTGCTAAAATAAACTTGATCCATGTAGAACTCTGGTTGCCATGGCAACAAAAAAAAAAAAATGAAAATTTAAAAATCATCTTCTTCAAAACTACTGGCCAGATTTTAAAATAAATTGGTACAGATGTTCCTTGGGTCAACCTCTACCAAAGTTGCTAAAATTATTCCGATCCATAAAAAAACATGGCCGCCAGGGGCGGGGCTTATTTGCCTTATTTGTATATAGGGAAAACTTTAAACAACATCTCCTCTGAAACCACTGGACAGAATTTGATTAAACTTGGCAGGGATGATCCTTGGGTCAATCTCCACAAAAGTTGTTAAAATAAACTTGATCCATGTAGAACTCTGGTTGCCATGGCAATAAAAAGAAAAAAATATATGAAAACTTTAAAAATCATCTTCTTCAAAACTATTGGCCAGATTTTAAAATAAATTGGTACAGGTGTTCCTTGGGTCAACCTCTACCAAAGTTGCTAAAATTTTTCCAATCCGTAAAAAACATGGCTGCCAGGGGCGGGGCTTATTTGCCTTATATGTATATAGGGAAAACTTTAATCAACATTTCCTCTGAAACCACTGGAAAGAATTTGATTAAATTTGGCAGGAATGATCCTTGCGTAAACCTTCACAAAAGTTCCTAAAATAAACTTGATCCATATAGAACTCATGTTGCCATGGCAACAAAAAGAAAAAAAAATGAAAACTTTAAAAATCATCTTCTTCAAAACTACTGGCCAGATTTTAAAATAAATTGGTACAGATGTTCCTTGGGTCAACCTATTTATTTTAGGGCCGGGCCTTTTTCTTTCAGCTTTTGGATTTTTTAAATTTGAATAGGTTTATTTCATTATTTTACACCCTACCATTTTGAAATTAATTTGGTTACTTAATACATTCATAATTTTAACTCCCAACTATTTGGATTGTAATTATAGATTTTGTGACTTTTTACAGTAATAAACAAATATGCATGTAATACTTACATTTTGCTGAATAGTTTTATACGTGCCCTGATAGTTAAGTCTAGTCAATCATGAGCATCAACAAAGTTTTGGCTTCTTTGCCACTGAAGACCAGGGCACAATGGTCTAGTGGTAGTGTGCATTTATAACTTTTCATTTGTCATATAGCTATGCCTTATCTCTAGCTGTAAGAACTTGTGCAAGTGAAATGAAAGGTATCAAGTCAGTATTTAAAAAATCATCAAATTGAAATTTTTCTTAAATGAAAATGCTATAAGAACTCCCTTATTAGACTGCTTTACTAAATCAGGGAAAGGAGTCACTTGTTTTTATATGTTGTATTTACAGAAGTTATTTTGAAATCTTTCTTATTCAGAAATGTTCGACAATGGCGACAGAGGAATAAGGACCAGAAGAATAAAACAGAGGGAGAGGAGGAGGGTCCTTCTTCTGTTACCAAGGAAATGAAGGAGGATGAGACGTCTAGTGCCAGTGGGAAGGGCGGGGACAGTGAGAAGGAAGGGGAGGCAGCTGATAGTAAGGAAAATATGAACAACAACGGGGACGCGAAAAACGGGAAATCTGGCAGCGATGATGTAGACATTATAGACAATACAGAGTGTAAATTTAACTGGAACTCTTTCAAACTTGTGTACGTGGTAAACAGCGAAAGTTATCTGTACAAGAGGATGGCACTGAAACGAGCTCGTGAGGTAGGTGGAGTTATTTTACAGGGTGGTTTAGAGGCATTTCTTTAGCAGTTGTTGTGAATTCTGCCTATAGGATGATGATGTATAGGAGATTGCTGCTGGCTCATAATTATTGCCAATGATTTTTTGAAAACTAAAATGAAAATGCACATACACACACACCAAAAGTAAAAAAATACGAACATATTATTAATGAAAAAAAGCATTTTTTTGTATTGTTAATGTTTACATTTTTGTGACTGGAACTCTCAGATTTTCCTTCCAAAAATTGCTTCAGATGTCTCAAATAGATTGTCACTGGTTATTGGCATCATCAGCAGTTACTTGTTAACACACTATTAGCCCAATCTTCATGAAACTTGGTCAGAATGTTTGTTTGCATAAATCTTGGGATCTGTTCGATACAGGGTCATGATGGGGGGGGGGGGGTCAAAAACTAAGTAACTTTGTGAAGGCACCATTTTGGTTGTATGGAGAGTTGATTAGAATATTTGTCTTCATTTGAAACTGGGTCTGAAGGGAAAGCCTTGCAAAAACTCGGAAGTTTTGCCTATTGTTCATGTCGTGATACTTGTTCAGAATGTTTGTGTGTCATCCTGTTTTTAGTTCTCTTTGCACTTAGTGATTTATGGTGAGATATTTGGATCTAGATGCCACTCTTAACACCCAGCCAGATTTTTAGCTTGTCTGTTTCAAAGAAAAAATGGAGCTATTATGATCGCTGGGGCATTGTTGTTGTTTTCGTTATCATGTGCAAAAACTTCAATATAGCCTATTGCTCAAACACTTTTTAACAGACGAGAGTTGGCATCCGCATGCAGTGCTCTTGTTGAAGCAATCTTGTTAGAACTTGTAAGTCTTGTTAGTCCAATCTTAACATTAATATCTTCATGAAGTGCTGCTCAGGTGAGTGATGTAGAGCCATCATGACCCATTTGTTTTGTGATTCACTTTTATCCAGATGAGTTTCAAAAGTCAAATAATTAACATTACGTAAATCAGTACTTTAGATGGGCAGCAGTTGGTTAATTCCATCTTGGCCCTTTTGTTTCGAATAAAATTTATAAATGAAAAACATTGATCTTTTTGAAAGCATTTGGTAACTCTATATCATCAATCTGATGTTTACAACAAATTGATACTTTTTCTCTTTCAGTCACACAAAAAGGTTTCCCTTAAATTGCACAAGAAGTTCAGTAGCTGGGTAGACAGATGGAAGAGAAGTAAGTAGACGTGAATCTGTTTGTTATATATAGACTCAATTATACCATTGAATGGCCAGATCAGATTAAGAGGTTTCATTTTGATGGATTTGATTTAGCCTGTCAGGTGCTTGTGTAGTTTAATGTTGATTGAAGATTGCTTTCACTTAGAACTTGCAGTCTTTGATGATCAAACATGCTGTCAGTTGTGTAATTAAGGCTAGGCATTTTAATGTGTTATTCACAGTGAAGTGGTTGTATTTAGGAATCTTGTCACGTCCCATACATGAAGTTTGTTAACTGAAGTTGATTATGATTTCACTCTTGGAATAATGATTTAATAATACCAATTGGCAGACAAGTGCAGATAACTATCATTACTGTGTCAAAGGCATATGTGGGGGTATCAATCACCTTCAGTGATAGTTCTAGTTCTCAGTAACTATTCAGGTTGGCAAGAATTGAAGTCTTTATCAATTTCTACTAGTCAAAGTTATGAATTGGTCTTTAAAATGACATCCAATTGTTATTTAGAACATTGCTACCAGAGAACTAAAGATTTCTTTTATCTCAAACTGATTAGTATTTTTTCTCTCTCTATTACCAGGTAATGTTACAAAAGATATGGAAAAGAAGTGCATTGAGTGGCTTATGGGGGAAAACGAGGACAACAAGCCGTGCGAGACGGAGAGGAGACAAATCGAACATGAGGATAAATCTCCATACTATACGTTCAACAAATACAAGGTGCATTTGTTGAAAGAGATGGACGATGATCCGGAATAAAAATTTTGAATTTGGACTGTTGGGTGAGAAAATTGTGTAAACCGGAGGTTTCCAAACCATGTATTTCGGTAGTTGCATTGTGTGAACTCACAGAAGAAGAAGGGAAAACTGTTGCTTAGAACTGGATTGGATTCTATGAATTTGGGAAAATGGAGTTCACCAGTGAACTATGGTGTAAGTGAATTGCATTTGGTTGACTGAATAGCGTAGTGAGCTGGAGGAGAACGTCAAGACTGAGTGAACCTGTTTACATGGTGAAGTTGGGTGTCCGGTGCATAGCAAAATGTCAACGTAAAGTTGTCCACAAAGAACGGGGCGCGAAACTGAATTATGTTGAGTGATGATGGGCGGCATTTCCATGCAAGGAACTCAAAGGGAGTCCAATGGATATGGCAGGTGACAGTCCCGGACATGAAGAAAGGCGTGTACGAAGCTGTACAGTGTGTGATTGTTGGGTTTTGAATTGATTGTCAGATGGTCTTAGTTTTTGAGTGAAAGGTGATTATTAGTTGGATCAGAATTTTATTATTTCTTCCTTTTTATCTTGAATTAAAGATTATTTTGTAGAGGGATTTCAGCAGTCGGCAGAGCCTTTGAGTGTATTACAAATCTATAGGTCAGAGTTACTTAGTCCACAGTGTAATGATGTCTGACAGGATATTTGGACCTCAGACAAACTGTTGGCCAGATTGTGAAACAAAGAAGTATGGGATTTAAATTTTCTGTCTGTAATCCTGACCTGTAAGACTAGCAGGAAAAGGTGCTTGCCATACAGAGTTCAAGTTCAAATATTTCACAACTTAATGTGAAACTGTTCTTGTCCTCAGATTGTGCTACATATGTAAATCCTATCTCTCTTGCTGTCTACTCCTAGACAGTGAAACAGAAACAAAAGTTTTGTATCTGCTATTTCTGCACTTATTCGATCTGACTGACTGGTACATAGTGACTTATACTTGCCCTTTTACATTTTTTATGTCCCCCTTCGAAGAAGAGGGGGCTTTAAAACTTAAGTTCTGTTTGACCCTTAAGTCTCAAACTAATAGTTGTTGCTTATGACTAGTAGAAGATCCCTATTGTTTTGGTGTCAATAGCTCAAGATCAAGGTCACATGTTAACATTTTTTATGAAAGTCTTGTCCAAGTTATAACTTAAGTTCTATTTGACCCTGAGATCTCAAACTTAGTATGGTTATTGCTTATGATTAGTAGAAGACCCTATTGATTTTGGGATTTGTAACTCAAAGGTCAAGATCATGAGGTTATAAGTTTAGTTCTGTAAATTACTGTAAATTAAACATTGTCTGACTGTTTACTCAAAATCTAATTGACTCCTAGGTCTCAAACATTATACAAAAGTTACTTATGACTAGTAAAAGAACCCTATTGATTTTTAGGTCTGTACCTAAAAGGTTAAGGTCACAAATTAAATCCTCTTTAACTTTGTCTTAAGGAAGCATTGTCCAACTGATAACTCTAGGCATCTCTTTTGTATCAATTATTGTACTGTTGTTGCTTATAAGTAATAGGAAACCCCTGTTGATTTTGGGGTATGTACCTCAAAGGTTAAGGTCTCAAGGTTTAAGTTGAATTCTCACAAACACTGTGTTTAAGTAACCAATTTGTGACTCACGTAATGCAGTCAACATCATACATATAATATAGTTATATAAATGATATGGTATATGAGGGAGGCATATATTTTACAAACATTACTTGTGTTTTGTTTTTTCATGTTAACACTAATAAATGTTTGTATCTGTAATGTCATATTGACCAAGTTAGAGGTCATGACAACTGCACCATTGTCTGGGTTTTCAGGAACTGGAAGAAAGGCATATCATGACAGAAAATGGGAGTTGGAATACAGAAACAAAAGTTAGGCAAAACCATAGGCAAATGAAATTGACTGTAAATCTATTGTTCAAATGAAATCAGATATAATACAATATCCTGCTACACTTAGGTATCTAGTTACAGTCAAATAGAATTTTGGTATGTTTAACTGATCTATGGATGACCATCACTTTTGGAGACCAGTCATCATACAGAAATAGTTAACATGCTGACCTAATGCATCTAATTGCGGTCAGATTTACAAGTATGTCTAGAACTTAAATGAATGGAAGATGTTAGAACCACATGATCTTTATGTAGTAGGCATGAAGTCTTTCTAGTGGATAACTTGTTTGGCAGAAACCAATCTTCTATATGGTCCACAAGTATTAGTCATATGATCATGTGACATGTTCTTGTAGCCTCTGTGTCTCTTCCACTTGCTTCCTGTATCTGTCGTTAACCTCAGCGTTAAATAATAAGCTCTGCTTAAACATAATACTGCGAATTAGTCAGTGTTTAGACAATGTTAGAAATCATTTTTCTTTTGATTATTTAATTTATTGTACTAAAGTCTATGGAGTTTGAACCTCAGTTAGGTGAGTTACATTTTCAGCAGGGACACTGTATACACACAAGGATAGAGTCAAAGCAGCAGGTCTATATTTAGGGTCCCTGATTTTACTCAGGTTGGATAACATTATGAGACAAACGTGGACATACTTGAGTAGTTTGACCTTCAGGCAAAGTTGTATTGCAAAGGTTATTATTAAGTTTCCATAACAAGTGCTTTATTTGTTGAAAGGTAATTTAAAAACAATGTGACTTCACTGACAGAGTACTTTTATACATTCTGTTGAACATTACCCATACTGACTATGAAACATGCATTACCTTTGTATGACCGTAGTCTATTGATATGAAATTTTAAAATTGTACAAATTGTGTAAATTACTGGAGATGCTAGGTGGGGCAATTATTTAAATCAGGGGCATTTCTATTTATAGCTGTCACGTGATCTCGTTCATTTTGTACAGATAGGTCATGTGACCTATATGAATGGCCCCAGGAGTTGTATATTTGCATTAAAGGTGCACTGTATAGATATTTGCTTCACGAGAATTTGAATTTTTTACATTGAGAGTTCAAAATGAAGAACCCACACAGATTATTTGATATTCAAATAAAAACATAAGTACTGAGTAGAAGACAAATTGGGGTTTGGGTATCTTGGATTAATATCTGACCTTGTGTCGATTGTCATTTTGACAAGAATATGAAGGTTTAATATTTTTCTACCTGAAAACATTGTGTTTTAATTACTTTCTTTAACTTTATTGAGGTATGTTGCCATGGAAATGGACTGTGTTCTCATGCGTTTATTATTCATAATAATTTAAAAAGAAAATGAAATAAGTCCATTTAATGCGTTGTCATATGTAGAGTTGAGATCAATATGGGAACTACCTTTGGTTAAGAGTATACATTTTTTGCATAAATCATTTACATCATCATCTCCATCATCATCATCATAGAAACTTCATGTTCATAAGGTATCTAGTAATAAAACATGAAAGATGTGTATTTCCCTGTTTTCTGTGTTGTTTGTTATATACCATTCAAGGAGTCTAATCCATATCCATGGTTTTCCTTAGCTCACCAGGGGCCCGTTTCACTATACTTCGTATGTACCGTACAAAGATCTTAGTCCTAAGTATGTTGTTCTATATATTGTCTTATAATATCGGAGTTGCACAATAAAACATGAAGAAAGTTGACCCAGTTCATTGCATTATACAAACACAACTCTATTTATGAAGAAAAAAATCACAGGAAAAATACTATTTTACATCTGTGAATTTACACATAGGAAGAATTTTACATCTGTGAATTTACACATTGGAAGAATTTTTTTGTATTAAGTTTAGTGAAATGGGGCCCCACAGCTCAAGGTGAGCTGCGTCTGTATTCGTTCATCATCAACTATTTGTTTTTAACATCTCTGAAGCCACTGGGTAAAAATGGAAGGAACTTGACATTTATGATGCTTATTCACAAAAGTTATTGAGATAAAAGTTGATCCATGTAGAAATCTGGTTTCCATGGCAACCAACAGAATTTTACTTTAAAAACTTCAAAAATCCCCTCCTCTGAAACCAATGGTCAAATTATTTCTTTTGGCATAAGTTGAAACCTCATAACACTCTACCATAATTGCTAAAATAAAATTGATCCCCCAAAAAATGAGGTCCCTAGTGGGTCGGGTAATTTCCTTATATAGCTCTATATAGAAAATTTCTAAATTCTTACTCTGTAAAGAGAATGGCAGAGAGGCCAGAATTTTAATTTCATATATGACAGATCATCTCATGGCTGTCTACCATAATTGCTAAAATAAAGTTGATCCCTTGAACAAGAGGGACATATGGCTCTAGATTGTTCACCAGAATATAACAGCTTATTTGAAATAATTCTGTTTCTTCCAGCAGCAACCAAATTCAAGTTTCAGATAGAATTCTTGATTTAGTCAATCATTTAGAAGCGATCAAAAATACTTACACAATCATGGTATGAAACCCAGAGTTCATCAATGGTGCACAACAAGAATTATAAACATTATTTCCAGGAGAGATTTTTAAATTTTCTATATAGAGTATATAAGGAAACTAGAAGACCCTCCATGTGATTCATTTTTCAAGGGATCAACTTTATTCTGTTGGTTGCCTAGACAACCAGAGTTCTGCATAGATCAAGTTTAGCAACTTTTGTGGAGGTTCACCAAAGGATGATCCATGGCAAATTCATCAATTTCTACCTAGCAGTTTCAGAGATTTGAGTGGCTTTAAATAAGCTTAATATGTACTCTGAGTGATCCATCATGGCCCTCTTGTTTTAGTGGTCAAGCTGAGCTTTTGTGATAACCTTGAGCCCTTCTTAAGTAAACTTGGCCAGAACTTCTAAACTATTAAAACATCTGCCATCCAACATCACATACTTGTTCTCTATCACAGGGCTACATTTCACTCAGGGCTGTAACTCTTAGGATTATTTTGACCAAATTTATCTCCCTTTTTAGTCAGTGAATACATGTATATTGCACAAATTCTCAACTCATTGCCCTCTACCATAATTGCAAAAGTGAAACCATTGAAAAATTATGCTTCCAGAAGGATGGCTTTCTTAGAAGATGTAGAAACCTTAAAATATCGTAAACTGTTATCATAATCAGAAGTTGGCTGAAATCTTCACCTTAAACAAAACAGTTCATAGAAGAAATGATTCTAGAAGTAATCCTTCTACAATGAGGCTTCCAGTGGGTGGGGTATAATTATTCATGTGATGAAGTCAGACTCTCAAAGGTCACTAGGTAAAATCAAGTGACCTAAACAGTTTTTGGATGATGGTACTCAGGCCACTATGGCCTTATTTTTTGTAGATTTTATTTTTCTGAGTGGGCCCCCTCTCTCTCTTAATGTCTCACATTCATCCATTTTCTTCCACACTATCCAACGGATAAAATCATAATTAATTTTGTGAAATAAGGAGGCATCATTAGACTCAAGAGAAAAGTTGATGATGATAAATTTTATTTACATCTTTAATTTCACCTGACATATAATTGGAATCTCGTATAGAAATAATATTTTATACATACAAACAAGTATGAAAAAAGAAACATAAAAGAGAATGAATATACAATGTATACAAACATTAAGAGTGGGCCCAGAACATTATTGTCAATAAACAAACTGAGTATTAATATTTTTTTACAATTCTGATAAAATGTAAAAGTCAAGAAAACCATGTCAGTTCTCTGCTAACAACATAACTATAGCAAGTTATATACATGTATACACATTAAATTGGACCTCCTTAAACCTCCATCAACCTCTACCCTGCTGGAGCTAGTAGGACATTCATCTATACAAACAATATCAAACCAGATCAACCTGCAAATATCACATGTTTTCAAGTTTGATACTGCTTACTCATTAACACAAGAGATGACAACCTTAGGAGTCACTTTCAGTATCATTTGGCCTTCCCCCAGCCTCTGAATGCTACAGGGTCAAGAAGGCTATTCATCTATAAACATGCCATCAATCTCCATTGAACAATGTGGCATAATTGCAGTCAACAGTATTAAAGAAAGAACATCATCCTTTCTAAATTAAATTCTTTGCTACATAAATGCAGCAATCTCTTATTTTGGTTTTGTGTAAGTCTATATAAAATCTCACTTTGTAAGTGAAGGGTCCAAGGTTCCCATTTGGCTGCACATTGTTCTCACCTTCACTGTAAAGCATTTATTGTGACAAATTTAATGTGAATTAACAAAGATAATAAATTGTTAAAAATCTCAAAAATCATATAAGACTTATAAATATTTTTAATAGCTTTGCCTTCAATTACTAGCATTTAGCAGGATGTGCAAGTTTCAAACATTAAAGCTAAAGACAATATTGATGATTTTAATCACAGACATATTTCAATATGATTTGTAAATTTTCATAAGAACAGGAATACTAACTGGTTCTAGCATTTATAGCTATTCTAATCAAACAGAAGTTAAAATGTAAAAGATGTTTATTTATCTCTAAAACTCCTCAAAAGAGCAGAATTCACATTTTGACAACTTGCTGAACACAGTACAATTACCTGACCAGCCTGAGTGTCACCTACAGCCTGGCCAGGTTAAACTCTGATTTGTTGAGTGCCACCTACAGCCTGGCCAGGTTAAACTCTGATTTGTTGAGTGCACCACGCCTGGCCAGGTTTAACTCTGATTTGTTGAGTGCACCACTGCCTGGCCAGGTTTAACTCTGATTTGTTGAGTGCACCACGCCTGGCCAGGTTTAACTCTGATTTGTTGTCACCCACTGCCTGGCCAGGTTTAACTCTGATTTGTTGAGTGCCACCTACAGCCTGGCCAGGTTTAACTCTGATTTGTTGAGTGTCACCCACTGCCTGGCCAGGTTTAACTCTGATTTGTTGAGTGTCACCCACTGCCTGGCCAGGTTTAACTCTGATTTGTTGAGTGCCACCTACAGCCTGGCCAGGTTTAACTCTGATTTGTTGAGTGCCACCTACAGCCTGGCCAGGTTTAACTCTGATTTGTTGAGTGCCACCTACAGCCTGGCCAGGTTTAACTCTGATTTGTTGAGTGCCACCAACAGCCTGGCCAGGTTTAACTCTGATTTGTTGAGTGTCACCCACTGCCTGGCCAGGTTTAACTCTGATTTGTTGAGTGCCACCTACAGCCTGGCCAGGTTTAACTCTGATTTGTTGGTGTTTAACTCTGATTTGTTGAGTGCCACCAACAGCCTGGCCAGGTTTAACTCTGATTTGTTGAGTGCCACCTACAGCCTGGCCAGGTTTAACTCTGATTTGTTGCTATCAATAAAACCTGACCAGTCAGGGAATTGAATTTCTTCTTCATAATACTGGTTACAGAGGTAATCTTTTGTGCCAAATGAGGAACACTTTTTACATAGATATATATTTATGCATATGATAAAAGACTCTTTATTAAATACTGGGGTTGTTACTGTGAATATCTTGAGCATCTGGGCTTTAATTAGAGTTAGCAAAAGATTTGTCACTGTCAAAAAGGACATGTAAACCACACAGAGAGGACTGAATGTGACTCCAGTATACCCATAACTGGTGTGCATGTATATGATAAATGCCATAATTAATTTTTCACATAACAATTTCATGAACATGATTGATCACTAACAAAATACATTAAGACAAAAAGTCATCCCTAATCAGTAAACTTGTAATCATGAAAAAAATAGAAAAATATCCCCACTGAGATTAAAAATCCAAATTGCTTTTATCACACTGTACAGATAATTGGATGGTGACAAAAATGTTGATTAACCCATAAAATTAGTACCGGTATGGACCTTGTTATTTCTAGAACATGAATCCAAAAGCATTGATATCAGTCACATTGCCTTCAGTACAGGTTTGATACAATATCAGTGATAATGCTTTTTACATATTTTCAGCCCTTAAAAATCATCACTTTCTGGCAAGATTGCTGATTAAATAAAATAACAAATACATACATTGTTATTATTAAAAGTAAGTTGATCTAATTATATAGGTTAAATCTCACTTGACACTTGCAATGAAACAATTTTTTATGGCAAGGCTATATTCAGATTTCTGTATACATCCAGAAAGCATTTCATACTTTATACAGTGAAAATTTTTATTTTAGTAAATCTAGGTCAAGATTTCTGTATAGACCCAGAAAGCATTTAATACTTTATACAGCATGCTAGAACTACATTTGATGTCTGATGTTTGCTATATACACTCCAGATATTACGTATGTTCATTAGATCAAGTAAGTAGTACATGTAAGTACATTATAAATCTCTAAATGTTTCTTTATCTTTATCTTTTCATCCATTACATTTATGACATCTACATGAACTTGCTTACTTTATATCATTAAATGTCAAACCCTCTTTAACATAGGTCCGATAGGACTACTTTTTTCCAGAGGTACTGTGTGACTTCATGAATGTCCACACACTGGGATATTTTGGAACTACTTTTTTCCAAGAGAAACTTAGTAACCTGCTCATACACCCGTTTCCTCGTAATTATCACCAATGTGTGGCTGAACCTGTTCTGCCTCAGAACCACTTGGCGCTTGTCTTACCATGGAACTCTCTGAATCAACAAGATCACTGTTTTGTCCAGAAGTGATTGAAGTATCGCCCAAACCATCACTCTCATCAACTGATTGCACATCTGTTTGATGTACAGCCCCATTATTCCCTGGCAAGCTCATTTTCATATAACCTGAGTCTGTTTCCTGATTTTCTGGCTCACTAATATGACTTTGATGATGAATTTCATTGGTTTGATCCCTGTGATTTGAATGAATGGCAAATGTATGGCCTCCAAAATTGACAACCCGATTGGTCACTGGAACTTCCTGTTTTCTTGTATCTGCTCTCTCACTTCCTGCCATGAAATCTTTACTGTTAGGTGTATAACGATACATATTCGAGTCTACAAACACATCATCGTCTGTGATGTCATCCATGACATCATCACTGTCATTAAGTTTGATCTGCGGAATATTTTGCACATTTTTGGCATGAACATTCTGTATGCTGTCCATTGTAAGCACACCTTGTCCACTAGTGTTCCCGATATTAGGTAAACATGCACTCACATTGGACACGGGGTATGGGGCCTTTTGCTTTTTGGGACTTCTCTGCTTCTGTTTATGCCTTACATGTGGGTTCACAGTCTCCATCCCATGATTTGTTATTGAATAGCCAATGTTGCCATGGAGATTGGAGTTATGAGGTAGAACATCCTGTATACCAGCTGGTGTATCATAAACATCCTCATATTCGTGATATTTTGCATCAGGAGCAATCTGAGTATTCTCCCCTGGATTAAACATGTGTAAGGGACCTGTATTTGATACAGTTGCTGTGGTGGTACCATAGTCAGTGGGATAGCTGGGATTGACCCTTGAATGACCTTGAACTCTTTGGTTGATAGCTGGGTCATTAGCATATATGTTATCCCTTTTGTTTCTTTTATCAATGGGTGTATAATAATCTTCAGGAACTATGCACTGCTTAACCCTACTGCGAGCAGGGCTACTGTAAACAGAATCCTCTGAATGACCATTGGTCATTGGTGAGTGACCTTCACCTTTGACCTTCTGCATGCCATGGTGATTTCTAGCATTTCTCATAATTTCTGCTGTACCATATAAATCCTCACCATTCATGTGACCATTGTAAGGATTGTAATTACGGTCTCTTTTTATTCTTTGATTGATATTACCAGAGTTCATTTGATTGGATGAAAATTTTGCAGCCTCATTCTGATTGGTCAAATCTTGGTCACGTGGCACCCTCCTCTTTGGCATACTGTATATATCATCAG
Organism: Solen grandis; assembly: GCA_021229015.1. Classification (NCBI taxonomy): domain Eukaryota; kingdom Metazoa; phylum Mollusca; class Bivalvia; order Adapedonta; family Solenidae; genus Solen; species Solen grandis. Next base: position 63,103,824 of record CM037785.1, read on the forward strand.
GGTTTGAAGACAGTGAAGAATTCACTGAATTATCGCAGGATGAAACATATTCCTTGTAAGACGGGGGACCTGAATAAGGCGGAGGAATTTCAGAAGGCCCAGCCCGCCCATCTAGATCTACTTTACCATGATAATTCAGCCTAGGATTTCCTCTATCTGTGTCTTGGAGCAAAAATGGACTTGGATTCATTTTGAAATTATCCCTGATTGCTGCATCACCAAAGTCCTTCTTGGTCTTTCGTTTAGGTGTCGTTTCAATGGTATCGCTGGCTATGGAAGGACTTCGAGATTTGCTTCCTCTATCTACAACATGAAATGCTGAGTGACCCCTGTGTACTGGAGCTGGTGGAAGTCTTTGTTCTCCATTTCGTTGTCGTGAAATTGGCTGTGGGGGAAGTTGGTCCTGAGTTCCACGATGCAATGGCTGTGGGGGCAAGCAATTGTTCTGTGCGGATGAGCGAGATTTTGGTCTTAAGTCCATCTTGCCAAGCATGCTGTCTGAGTATGTAACATAGTGAACACTATCCACAGAATTTACATGCTTCCCATACAAGTATGGCGTGTAACTGTTAGAGTTGGCTGCTGCTTTGGACATCTGTTCATACACTAAAGGTTGACTTTTATCTAATTTCCTATTAATGTTTCCCTGATAATTACAGCCATCAAAGTCTGTATTTCTCAAATTTCCGCTGAATATCTGTTGATCCTTCCTTATGCTTGAATCAGACTCATGCCTTACCCGCTGTTTACAAATATCTAACTTCTTAGCTCTTTCTATTTCATTCTGTCTGCAACGTGCATGTAAAGCCTCAATCTGAGAATAGAACTCTTGCTCCTGTGGATCAGGTTTTCGATGACTGGCACGGTGTGGCTGTGGCGTATGAGACCTAACCTTCTGAGGTAATGTTTTCTGTGTTGAGGGTTGCGGAGTTATTGCTCTGCGTGGATAGCTAGTTGTACCTTGTGCCTGCTGCTCTTTTGTTTCTTGAAGATATCGCATCTGCAGATTCAGAATCAACAAAAGTTGGTCTGTGTCTAGCGTGTGAACTGTAGCAGCACGTTTTCCTTTTCGTCGGTGCTCTTTTAATTTTCCTTTCTTACGACCATCAGGCACACTGCCATCCAAATCGTCACGACTTCCTGTTCCGGAAGAATCTAAAGAATCACATGATTTACTCAACCTTTTGGACACTATCAGGCTATTCCTTCGCCGCGATACACCAATTTCACGATCAGGTGTTTTTGAAATTCGCTGTCTCACAGTAAAGTCTCTGTCAGGAGTTTTATTGATTTTGTATCTATTTACCAAACTCTCCTTTCCAAAATCACTCAATCCAGGTGTCTTTGACCTCGGGACAGTTGGAGTTTTTGGCAAGGGTGCTATGCTGCTGTTATTGTTCACAGAGCGTGTCACATTCAGATTGCTTCTAGTACTATTCAAGGTGTCGCTGTTACTTGTGCGTGGAGTTCGGTTCTTGATAATACTAGGTTGTACCACCGGGGGCGGGATGACCTCAGCGGCGACCTCTGTTTCACTGTCAGAATGGTCTTGTGATGAAGTCCCACTAACAGTGTATACCTCCTCATATGCTTCGTCCTGAAGTAATTGAAAACCAGTCTAAGTACATGCTGCCATTCCTTTACCACTAATATATTATGCAAAGTAATAGTTAAATAATGGAGGGATACAGTCTACTGATCATGTTTTACAAGAGTTAATATCGAAATCTGATGTAAGTAGTTACCATACTGAAAAACATAACTTTTATTAATGCTTTTGCTGCCTACTGTCCTACACATGAGACAGCGTTTTTACAAACTAGACAGATCGTTCCTTTTTGAGAGATTTCCCGTGTGTCAATCTCAACAAGAGCTGTCTGAGGACAGCACGCTTGACTATTCAAAATGCTTGTTGGTAAATCAAATGAAATCTATTTCAATTCTTGCCCTTCACATGCCCTGTACATAATAATAGTCAAAAATGATATACCTTGATAGTCTGATACCCCTTAATATTTTTATGAAGCTTAAAATCAATCCCATGCCTAGTTACTGAGACATAAGCATAATAACACTGTGTGCATGCGAAACTTCAACCAAAAATCCAAGGAAGAAAAGGGCCATAATTTGCAAAAAATTCAGTCCAAAAGTTATCCTCCTTGGTTTTCTGATGCCCCTGAAGACACTCCTTAACTTTCTAGTCAATTCAACAAGCAATTTCTGAGATATAAGCTGAATAGTAGCTTGAATGCAAAAATTTAACCAAAATTCTAAGTTAAAAGGGGGCCATAATTTTTAATATATTCCATCAAGTGTTATCTCCTAAGTATGATACCCCTAAACACATTAAATATGTTTCAAATCAATTCCATGCCTGGACTCTGAGATATAATCATGAAAGTACCTTGCATGCAAAACTTTAAGCAAAATTTCTAAGTTAAAAAGGGGCCATAATTTGTAACATATTCTATCCAGAGTTATCTACCATGAAAGTATGATACCCCTAAACATATTAAAATTTTCAAATCAATCCCATGTGGTTAAGAGTATCCTGCATGCAAAACTTAAACCAAAATTTCTAAGTTAAAAAGGGGCCATAATTTGTAATATATTCCATCAAGAGTTATCTACCTTGGTTGTCTGATGCCCCTAAACATATTCATAAACTTTCAAGTCAATACCATGAATGGTTATTGAGATACAAACTAGATAGTAGCTTGCACGCAAAACTTTAACCAAATTTTCTATTGCATGCAAAACTTTAACCAAAATTTCTAAGTTAAAAAGGGGCCATAATTCATATTAAATTCAGTCAAGAGTTATCTACCTTGGTTGTCTGACGACCCTGAACATATTTATAAACTTTTAAGTCAATACCATAAATGGTTAAATTGAGATATAAGGTTGATAGTAACTTGCACGCAAAACTTTAACCAAAAGCTGCAATGCCGACGCCAGGGTGACTACAATAACTCTCATATTCTTCGAATAGTCGAGCTAAAAACGAGTAAACCTGTCTTGTTGGTAAGTACGCGGTCTCATGTGTTGGACAGATTGGCCTGTCCTGTAAAAATGGAAGCAGCCACATTATGCTAGTACAGTCATAGCCTGTAATTTCTAAGATATTTCTAAGATATTCCTTGGCAAATAGTCAGATTTTTTCTTTTATATAATAGGTAAGTTGGCAGCAAAAGGGTTAAGGAAATAAGAATGATGAAAACATTCCTAAGTATGTAAGTATTACTGAGTACTGAGTATTCTTGGTGGATTGCGGTCCTAATGTTTTGTCAAGGATTTTGAAAAAATATGTACACTGATTTATTTTCAAATAAGAGACGTACCACATTTTTTCATGCTTTTTGCTGTCAAACCCATGATCCTTCACCTACATGGCAACTTGTCCATCTTGTTAAGTGTAT
>CM037785.1:63107342-63157342 GCA_021229015.1 Solen grandis
TTGTCCAGGCCGTAACTCAAAAAGTATAAAAGGCATCAAGATGAAACTTCATATGTGGATAGATCTCATTGAGGGGGAGTGCAGTGACCAAGAACCATAACTCTGTCGTGTAATTTTGGAGTTATTGTCCTTTGTAAATTTTCATACTTATTTTTGTCCGGGCCATAACTCAAAAAGCTCAAAAAGTATAAAAGATATCAAGATAAAATTTCATATGTAGATAGACCTCATGGAGGGGGCATGCATTGACCAAGAACCATAACTCCCTGTCGCATAATTTTGGAGTTATTGCCCTTTGTAATTTTTCATACTTAATTTTTGACCGAACAGTACAATGTAATGCAGCTGTACAATATAGTGTAATAATGGACCTGATAGTACAGTGTAATAATCAACCGGAACAGTACAGTGTAATAATGGAGCTGAACAATACTTAGTGGGCCTTCATCCAAATAAATTAATGTATGTGTTAATATTATTAATTTTCCTTGTTGAGCCAATACATTTACATGTCTCTGACCTACATGTTATTTGTATTTAAATCCCTGTGACAAAGCGACTTGCAGGGGGTATTTGCTCCATTACAACGGCAGTTCTAGTTGTTAATGTATATAAATATACATTTTATTTATGTGTCATATCCATGTACAAGTATAATTAGGTTATATAAAGTATATCAATTAAGTGAATTTAGTGTTACTTCATTCTTTTTCTATTCCAGTAAAGAGCATCTTTACATTCTTTTTTAATTTAGCTAAAAAAACAGTATGTTAAAAAAATATCAATTAGAATTTCTAAGAAATTACAGAAATGTCAAAACCTTAAATTTCCACCACAATAAAGTCAATCTGAAGTCATACATGCATATTTTTATTGATCAAATTCATTTAATAACAAAGAAATTACCCTGTTAAAACAGTATGAGAATGCAAAAGCATCATAGCCCAATAAGACATACCAAATTTACAATGTATACATAGTTCCCACATCAGTGAATATTCCTGCTGTTGCAGCCATTTTCATATTTAAATTTGGGGCATCTTTGGCCGAGAGAGTAAAGTTTCTAACACTCACTCAGCCCCTCACCATGTTGGTTCGATTCCTGGCAGGGTAATTCGGATTTCCTTGTGAGGAAGCCTTCCAGCTGGCTTGCAGTAGGTCAGTGGTTCTACCCGGATGCCTCTGTGCATTCGGGGTCTTCCTCCACCTGTAATTAGCTGATCGTCGCCATATGACTGTAATACTGCAGCGATGATAAACACAAAAAAATCATTCAATCAAATGTAAAGTCATGGTATTTTTAGCTCACCTGAGCACCACGTGTTAAGGTGAGCTTTTGTGATCGCCCTTCATCTGGTGTCTTGCTTCCGTTGTGCGTCGTCAACAATTTGGCTTGTTAACACTCTAGAGGCCATATTTTTAGGCCAATCTTCATGAAACTTGGTCAGAATGTTTGTTTCCATAAAATCTTGCACAAGTTTGAAATTGGGTCATGTGGGGTCAAAAAGTAGGCCACAAGGTCAAATCTTATAAAAATCTTGTTAACACACTAGAGGCCACATTTTTGGCCCAATAATCTTCATGTAACTTGGTCAGAATGATTGTTTCGATAAAATTTTGGACAAGTTCGAAAGTGGGTCATGTGGGGTCAAAAAGTAGGTCAATATGAAAAATCCAACATATGTTGCTCATTTATAATCAGGTGAGCGATTCAGGGCCATTATAGCCCTCTTGTTATATGAATAACATAGAAGCAAAAGTTTAATTGTTTTTAATTTTTGTATTTAACTTCAAAAAAAAAATTAAAAGGTATACACCATAAAAAGCTCCTGAAATACATATATTAGGGGAAAATTACTAGATATTACTGATATGGGTAAATGCACAAAAAATAAAAGCACAGTAAGGGATTCTTGTTTGGTTATTAAGTTGTTTACCTTTGAATTTATCAAAATACTATTTCCATATTGAAAATGATTCATTAAAGCTGTTCAATTAGATATGTATCTCAGTTAGACTGGGGCCTCAGTGGCCGAGAGGGTAAAGTTGCTAACTTTATCACTCACTCAGCCCCCCACTGCGTGGGTTCGAATCCTGGCAGGGTTATTCAGATTTTCATGTGAGGAAGCCTTCCAGCTGGCTTGCGGTAGGTCAGTGGTTCTACCCGGATGTGTCCGTGCATTCGGGGTCTTCCTCCACCTGTAATTAGCTGGATGTCGCTATATGACTGAAATACTGTCGAAGCGACGGTAAACTCAAAAAGTCAAGTCATTTGTACCATACAAAATAGCTGCCAAAAAGTGCCTCACCATTGCCTATTGCATTAAATAGGAACAAACCTTCACAGAAGTAAGAATCATGATCTAAATTTCTTATATATGTTGCTTATCTAATGAGGTCATGACCTTGCTTTAGCAGTACATTCTAAATGTTGTTGCACTGTTAAACAGTGCACTTAAATTGGCTGCGGTATTAATTAATACAAGCAAATGCCTGTTTTTAGCTCGTCTGTTTTTCGAGCTATTTCGTAACTCTGTTGTCCAGGTTGTCATTGGCATCGTCGTCGTCTTGAATCTTAACCTTGGCCATAACTTCCCTACTATTCAATAAACAACTTTCATTTTTAGCTTGACTATTTGAAGAATATTTGAGCTATTGTAGTCGCCCTGGCATCGGCATTGACGTTGCAGCTTTTGGTTAAAGCTTTGCGTGCAAGTTACTATCAACCTTATATCTCAATAACAATTTATGGTATTAACTTGAAAGTTTATAAATATGTTCAGGGGCATCAGACAACCAAGGTAGAAAACTCTTGACTGAATTTAATATGAATTATGGCTCCTTTTTAACTTAGAAATTTTGGTTAAAGTTTTGCATGCAAGATACTCTCATGCTTATATCTTAGTATCCAGGCATGCGTTTGATTTGAAACATCTTTAATATGTTAAGGGGTATCATATTTTCATGGTAGATAACTTTTGATGGAATATGTTACAAATTATTGCCCCTTTTAACTTAGAAATTTTGGTTAAAGTTTTGCATGCAAGTTACTTTCGTTTATATCTCAGAGTCCAGGCATGGGATTGATTTGAAACATCTTTAATATGTTTAAGGGTATCATACTATAAAGGAAGATAACACTTGATTGAATATATTAAAAATTATGGTCCCCTTTTAACTTAGAATTTTGGTTAAATTTTTGCATTCAAGCTACTATCCAACTTATATCTCAGAAATTGCTTGTGGAATTGACTAGAAAGTTAAGGAGTGTCTTCAGGGGCATCAGAAAACTAAGGAGGATAACTTCTGGACTGAACTTGATGCAAATTATGGCCTTTTTCTTACTTTGATTTTTGGTTAAAGTTTTGCATGCACAGTGTTATTTTGCTTATGTCTCAGTAACCAGGCATGGGATTGATTTTAGACATCATAAAATTTTTTAGGGGTATCAGACTACAATAGATTTAAAATAGATTTCATTTGATTTACCAACAAGCATTTTGAATAGTCGAGCATGCTGTCCTCTGACAGCTCTTGTTAGTATGCTTATTCATCTTGACAAGACCTATCTAGACATATGCAAATATTTCACCTATTGACCTTGACCGTTGACCTTATTTTTCTGTAACTTTTGAAAACTTTAAAATGTCTATCATTTCAAAACCGTTCTGAACAGAGCATTTATTTTTTACATGTGAATTCCTTGAAGCAAGACCTTTCCACCAATGTTACACCTATTGACCTTGACCGTTGACCTTATTTTTCTGTAACTTTGAAAAGTTCAAAATGCCTGTCATTTCAAAACATTTGTCAACAGGGCACTGATATTTCACATGTGAATTCCCTGACCCTTATATCAATTTTACGCTTTTGGACTTTTGACCTTGACATTTTAACTTTGACCTATTTCTGAAATGTTAACAAAATCTTTAATGTTGGCCAAACTTTTTACTATTTGATATACTTCTTTTATATTTGGTATGCATATTCATCTTGACAAGCATTATTCAGATATACCTCAATATTTTATCTATCGACCTTGACCTACTATCTTATTTAGCAATAATTCTGGACAAGTTTTAAAAAAAATATTTCTTTGTTGTTTTTCAATATTTTTTTTAAACATTGTAAGCTGACCTGAGCAAAGCTCAGGGTGAGCTATTGTGATCCCGTGAGCATCCATCGTGCGTTGTGCAGCGTCAACAATTTTTAGTGTTTACACTCTATCACCTTTATTTCTTAAGCAATCATCTTTAAACTTTAAGACAATATTTATGACCATAATGTCTCGATTGAATTTGATTATGGCTGAGATCCTTCAATTAGGTCAGGAGTTATGCCCCTTTTAATATTAAAAATGCCATATTTCAGGTTGTTTACACTCTAGCATCTATATCTTTTGAGCAATCATCTTCAAACTTTATGGCAATGCTTATGACCATAAGGTCTCGATTGAATTTGATTATGGCTGAGATCCGCCAATAAGTTAAGGAGTTATGCCCCTTTTAATATTAAAAAAATGCCAGATTTCACTTTGTTTACACTCTAGCATTTTCATCTTTTGAGCTATCATCTTCAAACTTTATGGCAATGCTTATGACCATAATGTCTCTATTGAGATTGATGATGGCTGAGATCGGTCGATTAGGTCAGGAGTTGAGCCCCTTTTAATATTAAAAAATGCCAACTTTCTGTTTGTTTACACTCTAGCATCATCATCTTTGGAGCAATCATCTTAAAACTTTATGGCAATGTTTATGACCATAATGTCTCGATTGAGTTTGATTATGGCTGAGATCGGTCAAAAAGGTCAGCGGTTTAGCCCCTTTCAATATAAAAAAAATGCCAGATTTCACTTTGTTTACACTATAGCATCTTCATCTTTTAAAACCTCTCTAATATATATTAAATATGAAAAAATGCTAGATTTCACTTTTACACTCTAGCATTGTCATTATACCCCCGAAACAAAGTTTGGGGGGGTATATAGGAGTCACCCGGTGGTCGGTCGGTCGGTTGGTCGGTCGGTCGGTCGGTTGGTCCAGCGGTCCGTTGCATTTTCCTTGTCCGGAGCATAACTTGAAAACCACAAGTTGGAATTCAATACAACTTCATGCAATGGTCAACCACAATATAAGGAAGTGCAGTGCACAAGAACCATAACTCTATCTAGAGTAATTACAGAGTTATTGCCCTTCGTATTTTTTCCTTGTCCGGAGTATAACTTGTAAAGTACTGATTGGATTTCAAAACAATTTCATACAATGGTCAAGCACAATGAGAGGAAGTGCAGTGCACAAGAACCATAACTCTATCTATAGTAATTACAGAGTTATTGCCCTTTGTTACTTTTCCTTGTCCAGAGTATAACTTGTAAACTACTGGTTGGATTTCAAAACAATTTCATACAATGGTCAACCACAATATGAGGAAGTGCAGTGCACAAGAACCATAACTCTATCTAGAGTAATTACAGAGTTATTTCCCTTTGTTACTTTTCCTTGTTTTTCTTGTCCTGAACATAACTCGAATATTATACATGGTATATACTTGAAACTTAAAATATAAACAGATGGCGACTAGGAGAAGTGCAGTGTCCAAGAACTGTAACCTTATATTTTTAAACTACTGTGACAAACAACCATTATTGACTCTCTATCAACTTTAAATAAAAACTTTACTTACTTATTACTATCACAACCAATATACTATGTATACAGGTTCTTATCTATGCTCTGCCTGAAGTCTGGCTTCTCCTGCATTAAAGTATTTTGCGGGGGTATTAATCACCTTCAGTGATAGCTCTAGTTTTTTTAGCAATCTTTTTTAAACTTTAACACAATGTTTGTGCCTATAATCTCGCAATCAGGTTCAATTATAACTGATATTGACTAGTTAATTTAGGAGTTATGCCCTTTTCACCATAAAAAAGCCAGATTTCACTTATACACTCTAGCATCTTTATTTCTTAAGCAATCATCTTTCTCAGGTGAGCGATCAAGGGCCATCTTGGCCCTCTTGTATACTGGTTTGTCATCATATGAACCTGTGCAGGTGTGATTTTGGTCATGATCTTTAAGCAGATAAAAAAAACATTTTTTTTAAAATGTCTTTTAATTTTACAGTTTTGTGTTGATTATCAAAAACTCAATGAATTAGCTATTGTGATTTTATATTTAAGCATTTTACGTCTTTGTGTTGTATCCATTCTATTCCATGCATAGGTCAAGGTTATTCTTCAAATTTAAAGGGTATGGTACTTCAACTTTGCATTTAAGGGCTTACAGTCTTAGTTGTGATTTTCAAGGTCAACTTTTTAAAAGGTTCAACAAAAATATGTAACGTTGGCAAAAACAGACGAGCATTGGCATCCACATGCGGTGCTCTTGTATATTTCCCGGATACATATGATTGGCTACGTTGCCAGTTAAAAAACTGTGAAGAACTGTGACTTGACGTCATCCTGTGTAGCGTGACATGTACCCTGTCCATGGTGATGTGTTTTTAGCTCAACTATTCGAAGAATATGAGAGCTATTGTAGTCGCCTTTGTGTCGGCGTCGGCATTGGCGTTGCAGCTTTTTGTTAAAGTTTTGCATGCAAGTTACTATCAGCCTTATATCTCAATAACCATTTATGGTATTGACTTGAAAGTTTATAAATATGTTCAGGGGCATCAGACAACCAAGGTAGATAACTCTTGACTGGATTTAATATGAATTATGTCCCCTTTTTAATTTAGAAATTTTGGATAAAGTTTTGCATGCAATAGAAAATTTGGTTTACGTTTTGCGTGCAAGCTACTATCTAGTTTGTATCTCAAAATCCATTCATGGTATTGACTTGAAAGTTTATGAATATGTTTAGGGGCATCAGACAACCAAGGTAGAAAATCTTGATGGAATATACTATAAATGATGGCCCCTTTTTAATTCAGAAATTTTGGTTAATGTTTTGCATGCAAGGTACTTTCTCGCTAATATCTCAGAATCCAGGCATGGGATTGATTTGAAACATCTTTAATATGTTTAGGAGTATCATACTTTAATGGTAGATAACTCTTCATAGAATATGTTACAAATTATGGCCCCTTTTTAACTTAGAAATTTTGGTTAAAGTTTTGCATGCAAGGTACTTTCATGATTATATCTCAGAGTCCAGGCATGGGATTGATTTGAAACATCTTTAATATGTTTAGGGGTATCATACTTTAAAGGAAGATGACACTTGATGGAATATATTAAAAATTATGACCCCCTTTTAATTTTGGTTATTTTCTTGCATTCAAGCTACTATCCAGCTTATATCTCAGATATTGCTTGTGGAATTGACTAGAAAGTTTAGGAGTGTCTTCAGGGGCATCAGAAAACTAAGGAGGATATCTTTGGACTGAATTTTATGCAAATTATGGCCCTTTTCTAACTTTGATTTTTGGTTAAAGTTTTGCATGCACAGTGTTTTTTAAGGCATGGTATTGATTTTAGACATCATAAAAATATTAAGGGGTATCAGACTATCAAGGTGTATCATTTTTGACTATTATTATGTACAGGGTATGTGAAGGGCAAGAATTGAAATAGATTTCATTTCATTTACCAACAAGCATTTTGAATGGTTGAGCGTGCTGTCCTCTGACAGCTCTTGTTATATTTGGTTATAATTACGTTTGAATAAAACAGTTGAACCATATATATATTCCGTTTGATGATGATGTTATTAGTTTCTTGACAGGGTACATGATTATTTATTCCCGGCTGAGGAAAGCCATGTCACCCGAGCCGCTAGGCTGTTGATGTGATATATAAAAATACAAAATATAATAATTATATATGTAGATTATTGTATAATAAATAAATTGTAAACTTATCTTATCAATACTGTGACGAAAAGTAAAATGAAATAATACGAATTTGAATATTTTTAAAAATGAAAGAAATGCAGAAAGAATAAGAACATTCAAGATGGCGGCTATCATGTAAAAGTGATGAAACTCGGACATCACTGACCTGCCATGTGTACTAATACTGGTCAGCGTGTTGTTCCCACAGTCTGAAACCTATAAGATCCCTGAACCAGGACTGACCCAAAACAGTCGAGCGCCGCTTGGATATGTCTGAAAACTCTCTGCAGCACTTGACCGTCCATTTCCAGAAACTCATCTTTCTCAAGGATGCGATAACTCACCGCGAGTTTCCTGTCCCGCGTGACCAGGATTCCCCGACACTGACCTTCAACAGAGATGACATTGTTCGTATCCGTGATCTGGTCATTGGTAACTCGGATGTGTCAGAGTTTACCGGCACCAGACAGGGTTACGATGAAGTCACGAGTTGTTGATTCCTCGTTGACGTCACGATGCAAGAGCGTCGTGTCCCATGAACCGGAGAGGAGGCGGAACTGAGATGCGATTTTGTCATATTTAATGTCGATAAGTTTGATATATTCGTTATAGTTGTCAGAGATGACGACTTTGTCCTGATCTAGAACACAGATATCTGAGAAATAACATGTCCTCATGGCGAGTGTACTTTTCACTTTTATATTCATCGCCTGTTTCGCTTTCACGTTGTAGTCATGGCGTCGCACGTGCAACTTCCAGGTGGGGGGGGGGGGTAATGACGATTTCACGTGTGCGATCTCCACATCTGGCCCAAATCTGTACCGCGTGACCCCGTTAATTGAACTCCGACTGAATCTCCATTTTTTTTTCATAGCAACAAACAGTTTGTTGTTTTGTTTATCATTTAATTTTTCATCAAGTCCAACAGACAGGTTTCTGCAGATCCGTCACAATGGTAATACAACTCTTGGATATTTTATCCATTACTGATAAGTCGCTTGTGGATATTCGATCAAGTTCTCACTGTTGTAAGTTCCACCCCCAGTCAGGTCTTTTATTTCTTGAGTAACCTCTTACTGGCTTCTATGCACACTGTGTACAAGGATCTTCTTTCATCTATATAGATACACGTAGTCTGAAATACTGTAAAACAACATTATCAATAATCATATAATGATAATAAAACACCCACCTCCTCTGTAATAAGCGGGACCGCCGTGGCCGAGCGGTTACAGTCGTAGACTACAAATCTCTCAGCCCCTCACCGCTGTGGGTTCGAATCCCGGTAGGGACTTTGGATTTTTCATGTGAGGAGGCCTTCCAGCTGGCTTGCGGAAGGTCGGTGGTTCCACCCGGGTACCTCTGTGTACTCGGGGTCTTCCTCCACCTATAATTAGCTGGACGTCGCTATATGATTGAAATACTATCGCAGCGACGGTAAACCCCTATACAACAACAGCAACATCCTCTGTAATAAATGCCCCAACTCCCTCTAATTAAATTATTGTTGTTAAATGGAGTTACACGGAATTTAGATTGTTTTAAAAAAGGGAAAAGGGGGCTTTTAATCAGAGCTATTAATTAGCATACGATATTACTTCAATTTCCACTTGTAAATGGAAGAATATTTTGTTTGTTTATTTTAAAGCGAGAGAGAGAGAGAGAGAGAGAGAGAGAGAGAGTTTTTATGTAGATCTCATTTTTTTCTGTATTTTTAGTAATGTTTAATTATGATATTTGTGAAATTAACATACCTAAATAGGTATTGATGTTTTTGTTAATGTATATAAATATACATTTTATTTATGTGTAATATCCATGTACAAGTATAATAAGGTTATATAAAGTATATCAATTAAGTGAATTTAGTGTTACTTCTTTTCTTCTGTTCCAGTCCAGAAAATATGTGAAGTCATTTAATGTTATTGGTTGGCTTCATTTAATAATAAAATAACTAAGTTCAAACAGTTTGAGAATGCAAAAGCATCATAACCTAATAAGGCATACCAAACTTGCAATGTATACATAGTTCCCACATCATTGAATATCCCTACTATAGCGGCCATTTTCAAAATGTAAAATCATGGAATTTTTTATATGAGTTACAAAGAAGCAAACAATTTCATTTTCTTATGATTTATTTAACTTCCAAAAATAAGAAAAAAAATATACACCATTAACAGCTCTTGAATTAATATTTTATAAGGATAAAATATTACTAATGTGAGATAAGCACAAAAATGAAAGTACAGAAAATAAAATAAAAATGGGTTAATCCATAAACAAAATCAACGAAAATACATATTTTTTTCATAAACTTCATTTAAATTGCTGTATTTTGCAAGAAGTCTAAAATTTATGAAAATTCTCATACATGTATCTAGAAAGGGGTGTGCAATATATTGCAATATTTGATATTGCTATATGTATGTTGGCAAAACAGTATTGCAATATAATTTTCAAGTGGCAATATATTGTTCTCAGGTGTAATCTAATTTGCATATGAAAGTTAAATATACTGTAGACAAATAAGAAAACTGTTTTTATGATATTAAAATACTGTGATTTATTTGAAACCATTTGTTCCTCAATTCATTGTTTATTGAAAATGTTTTAGCACTTATGAATTTATTCACGTGATTAATTTAAATACCCATTATCCTACGAAATGCAATTTATCATATGACATTATGCTCTAACAGGTATTTCCGGTTTCTTATAACAATCACATATTATAATATATACATAGTGTTAACTTGTTTTCGGCAAACGCTATTATACTTGAAAATGAGTTATGGTCTGTTTGCGTATATGTATGAGTCAATTTAAGAACTTAAATCAATTGCCATTAACTTACACATTTTATAAACATATATTCATGCACTTCCTTTTTGGTAGTTAACAGAAAGCATTTAGCACTATACACTTCTCAAAAGAAATGAGACAAGGCTACATGTATGCTTGCATTTCTCATTTGTTAAGTATTCAAAAACTTTATATAAATCTTCACCAGCATGCAATGTAGGATGTCCTAGCCAAAGAAGTTAAAAATTATAGCCCTTGAATAACGTATTCACAGTACGCCATCTACATGTCTTGATATCGCAGGTTTAATCATATATTACAGAACAGAACAAAACATTTGTTGTTCTGTTCTATATTTCACCAATTCGACTTTTGTCAAGAAATTTGTCTAATTTGGCAAAATATATTAAAAAAAATTGAACTTGTATTAAAATGTCAACGCAGAGTGTTTAGAACAGTCATTGATAAGAGTCGTTATCGAGTTATCAAGTGCTATGAAAAAAATGTTTGTCAGTAAGTGCATGTTGTATGCAACAACCCTTGTTTATATTTGATTATATACATGGACGAAATCTAATTAACAACCTATTATTTTACATTTCTTTTTCTTATAGACATACAACCAGATTTTCAAGTATTATTACAACAACAAGTATGATTATTAACTGAACCACAACATCATGTTTTACCGTCACGACGTATTGCAATAGCAAGTTTACCTAAAGAGTACTCGTCACGGTAACGTTATAGCTTCCCATTTGCTATACGGTAAGCATATACGTATTTTATTTTTTTGGGGTCAAATATTAAAGCTCTGAAAATTTTCGACAGTCGCCATCTTGATATTTTCCTCTGGAGGACTTGGCAAAAAATACCATCGAATAATCGTATTTAATTAATTTAATTCATTAAATTCATTTTTTTTTAATTCATTAAATTTTCAAACGGTGTGTTCTGTAAAAAGAGCACCGGTACCACTTCTTGTTGCTACATACTCGTGTAAAAATGTTATTTGTTATGCGTCGGAAAATATCCGATTTAAGGCAATCCATTCATCAATAAATCGTGTTCATGGTCCATCAAGTGACAGTGGTAATTTTATAGTAAATGCAAGCCAGACAATGGCAGACATAGAGCAATAGAGCCTATAACTCCAAGTCAATGGATGCTTGCATCTGCACGGAATCATTTGAAGGACTATGATTATACTTTAATGATAGATGGATTACCTTAAGAATATACATGTACGTGGTTAAGATATTCGAAATTATGACGAAAAGGGCTACTTATAAATAGTTTGTACAAATCATGCAATATGTTGTTTTTTTCTCTCCGAAATATTAAAAGAATCGAGAACGCTTGCCTTCATTTGACATTATGTAAGGGGACTTATCTAGACTACTCGGTCGTGAGACACCATAAAATAAGCTGACCATACGTTGCTTAATTAATATTCATGATGTTCCGTGTGTTTCCGAATGCAATCGGATTGTTTTCAATCTTAAGACTTTTCTGGGAATTATGCTGCATGCTACATTTTCATACAGTGTTTCAACATACGACTTCCTGTCAAGAATTGATAGGCATAAATGTTGGAAGGGGCCGCCGTGGCCTAGCGGGTAAAGTCGCTGACTTTAACACTTACTCAGCCCGGTTCGGGTCATTCGGATTTTCACGTGAGGAAACCTTCCAGCTGGCTTGACCTAGGTCGGTGGTTCTACCCAGATGTCTCATTGCATTCGGGGTCTTCCTCCATCTGTAATAAGCTGGACGTCGCTATGACTGAAATACTGTCTCAGCGACGGTAAACTTCAAAAATCAATTAATCATAAATGTTGGAGCGAATACACCTTTAATGAATTATGCTCTAAATTAACATTGTTTTAATGTACGGTTTCAACACAGAATAATGACAAAACAAAACATTTGAATAAGAATTCGTTAAAACATGTATTAATTAATGTAATACTTCTAAGTAGCCGTTTACACGAAATCCCTCATGGGATCTGAGCATCCAGTTTCGCTTAATATGTTTACACTTAAACACATATGGGAAATAAACAGATAATTACACTAAATCCATTATGAGACCTTAGCATCCGTTTCACATATAATATGTTATAGGGCCATAATCAATTACGCTTAACACATTCATTCATATCCTTCATTGTGCCCCGCATCAGTCACTTACACTAAATCCGTGTTGTGGCCTTAGCAACCATTAATTCTCTATCTCTTATAAAGCAGCGATTTGCACCCAATCACATATAGGACAGCTCAAGTCAGGTTTGACCACCTTTGTCTGCAATATTCATAATCTACAGAAAGCAACATCAGCACATAACAAAAAGTCTAAAATGAATGAATCAAGTTTTCATACAAATATGGGTGTGTAATATATTCTATAAATAATACATGTTTATAACTGGGCTATTTGATATTACGATAAGGTTTTCAAAAAGCAACATATTATAGGCTTGTATATTACTATTGAACTATAAAAGCTTGATATATATTTATGTATTAAACAAACTAAAAATTTGCTGTATTTCTTATTTTTAATGATTTTAAAATCATACGTCCTATGATATAAAATAAAATGTTGATGTTTGTAATATTTTTGACAAAATATTTATGACT
Source organism: Solen grandis (assembly GCA_021229015.1). NCBI lineage: Eukaryota > Metazoa > Mollusca > Bivalvia > Adapedonta > Solenidae > Solen > Solen grandis. The sequence continues at coordinate 63,120,627 of CM037785.1, forward strand.
ATGGAAACTACCAAAGTCAGTAGCTCTAAATAACATAATTTCGTAGATATTGCAATATATCGAAATATTAGGTTTCACATTGCAATAAATTGCACCATCATTTCCTTCCAGTATCCAGACCAACATATAGAATACAAATAATTTCTTATATATTCGATTAATAAAAGTACCTATTACCCTACGAATTACAATACATGTTTCTATTGCTACTAAGATACATAATCGATATGCACTATAATAGTATTGCACAGTCAATAGATAAATGTTAAATAGGGGAGAAACCCGTTTTTGTAGATATCACCAAAGCAGGGCATGATTGAAAATAGAATAAAATATGTACAACACATGTGTATACAATACCAATCCACTTCAAAGGTTAATTAATACATTAATTAAATGTGAAGTTATTCGCGATTATATTTTCTTTTCACCGAAACGTATTGTCATTCTCTTTTGCATTACGTGCTTCTTTGGGAAACACTACTAAATTCAAATCCCTAAAGTTTCTATACGGGTCGTGCTCTATTTCCATTAAATGTTCTTGATCGAACGATTCCTTTATAAGAAACACGGATCTTCTATAACTAATTCCGTTTCTTCCCTGATGTCCTATTACAGTCCAAGAGCGTTACCGGAAGTTTTCAGGAGCTCTAACCTGACGTGGGTCTCAGTGCCGACCTGTTGACGCCCAACTATTTTGAAACTTGCTCCAGCTGGATACGTTCGCTCCTCTTCGTCAAACGCGGCGAAATCCTCAATATTTCTCGGTTGCCACATGCATTCTGCTTTGTTATTAATCGTGAAGACAATGTATTTATCTCCCGTTGGGGGTCCACAGGTTGGGAAAATCGTTGCGGTGGCTTTATTCTTTGCCGATGAAACAATGGACAGCCATGTGAACTTTGTTCCGATTGTATACTTGGCCATGTCTACATCAGAAACTTTCATTTTTCTGTAGGTTTCTCCGTTGTCCCTTGGAAGGTATTCGTAGAACAAAAGAAGCATTTGGTAGACTGTGACATATGGTCCGACTGCAAGATCATGCGCAGTAGGCTGGTAATTGGACTCTCTCTGTCTTCTCAGAGCTGTACTGAGATATGTATACAGATAGTTGCTTTCTGTGGAATACGTGTTAATAATGGCCTTGTAGAAGTCATCCCTGGTTTTGCATTCCAGAAACTTGTCGTGGTCCACTTCACTAATTGTGTAGACCGAGTCAGCGACTTTGTCCCTTATTGCTTTCCAGCGCGATTCGGACTTCGTCATATTGTTATAGATGTCGCGGAGAATTTGCATTATGCCCTTGGACGGGTCAATCGGAGCCGGATGAAATGCGGTCTTATAAGCAGATAGCGTGATGTGAATCAACCCTAGACCACTGCTCTCCACGTTCTCTTTCCAAGGCTGGAAAGTGTCCATGGCTTCCCAGGTACAAACATGTTTCTCCAAAATGCTCGCTATTTTATCATACTTATATGCTCTTGCAATCTCAATAGCGTTCATTTTCCCAGTCTGTCCACATTCTGACGTGCAAGCCTTGGCTCTACAATCTGAGTCACATCCGGGAAATCGCAAAAGTTTTTTGATGATGTCAGGGTTGTTCCAGTATACAGCCTGATGAAGCACGCCCCATCTTCTTGACTCTGGAATAACATTCAACAAATAGCTCTTCCTTGGCAACTCCGGGGTTCCAATGATTTTCCAAACTTCCTCCCATTGCCCTCCTTTGGCATACAGCACCAGTGCTTCTAGAAGTTTCGACTCCTCGTCAATCGCGTTGCGTTTTGGCATGTTGCAGTGTCAAACTGGATTCTGAAAGCACAACAAAAATGTGTTACTTCTGTCAATAAATGGAAATATCCTTATCCGTAAGGCGTTAATAAAAGTGTTCGAGTATAGCTGTAGACACTGATGCAAATACACAAGAGGGAATGTTTATTACCGGTAAATACATGCATTTGTAGTAATACTGTATAACAGCAAATATAATACCCTCATTGACCTTTCTTTTAGGTATAACATTTGCAAGTTCAACGAAACCAATTTTTTATTTTTATTTTTATCACAGTTGATTTGACATTATCATCAATAATATCCATTTTTATCTTATCCATATTTTTATTGCAATTTTAAGTCCGTTTATTTACACATAATAACATATAACAGAAGAAAGCAATAAAATATAAATCACAATGACAACATATTGTACCATTGGCATATTTTACGTAAATATGATATAGATATATTTCTGTATAATTCTATAAATAATATTAGTGTGATTTAACGAAAATAAAATCTTACACTACTTTATTTGATTCTGCATTTTGTAGATAAACATCCATTTTTGATTGCCAAACAGTATAATACATCAAGTTTACGCAAAAATCAATTAGAATCAAATGTAACAGATACGTTGCTTTGACCAAAAACTTGCCCGTTAAAATAATCAACAAACTTTACATAAAATTGGAGGAATTGACTAGATTCAGTCGGTCAGGTGAAGATATGTTTTGATGTTTTTAAATATAAGTTTAGTTGCTTTTTAACCTGTCAAAATTTGCATAATTCCACGGTCTATGCACATGCTAAATGATTATTCGCACGGCTATCCGTTTGCACGCTTTTTTATACTCGCATAGCTCAGAGGTCAGAGAGGCCGAGAGGGAAAAGTCGCTGACTTTATCACTCATTTAGCCCCTAACCGCGTGGGTTAGTGTCTCGGCAGAGTCATTCGGATTTACATGTAAGGAAGCCTTCAAGCTGGCTTGCGGTAGGTCGGTTGTTCTACCCGGATGCCTCAGTGCATTCGGGGTCTTCCTCCACCTGTAATCAGCTGGACGTCGCTATATGACTGAAATATTGCCGCAGCGCCGGTAAACTCAATTAATTAATCAACCAATCAGAGGTCAGAGCGGCGAAGTACTTCATACCACAATGCGGGTAGGAATCCTACAGCTGGAACTGTCTTACATGATTATACAACTAACAAAAGACTCAAAATAAACGATAGTAGTAAGTCTGACGCTTTGGAGTCAAACAAACGGGAGCCATTTTGTTGACCTAGTTTCTATTTTAGAAACAGGCGGTCATGTGTGTTACTTTGTATAGGAACGAGTAAGAGTGCGGTCATGTAGGTTATTATGGAACTTATTTGTAGAATGCGTGAGTAGAGGTGGTCAGTGTAGTGTAGATGTGTGGAGGTCATATTGAGATTGTATATGGTGAGAGGTATTGATAGTCCCAATAATATACAGAGCTGACTTGTATATTCAGTCATAGGGCTTAATCACGGACATTGAGGGTCAGGTCCTCAGTCTTAGACGGGGACTATACAAAGTCTTAAAACAATAATGATATCAACATATGATCATCATAAAAAATTAAAAGAAGGGTCATGGACTATACACGCAATGAGTAAATATAATACAAAAATATATCAAACAATATTGGAACATACTTTTTGAACATACCTGTACACTTAACTTCAACACAAAACGGAAATAAAGATCAAATTTTCAGAATTCAGACGTGTGTGGAACACAATATTTAAACATGTCTGTACACGTTATTTCAACATAATGACTTATTTGCGAATATTAACTTCATTTAAAGCAGGCACCAGTACATTTCATAATCACATACACAGTGACCTATATACCAACAGAAAGAAAAACATCTTACCTACCATGCATGAATACGTTTTACTTTGAATCTGGACATTCTCATACTTAAACTTGTATCAAATTTAATGAAGTACATGAGCACGTACATGTATACATGCGTATACACAAATGAATGTTCATGTTTCACACACACACACACACACACACACACACATACACACACACACACACACGTGATATACCATTTTAAGTCATAGTATTTCCGGTAATTATTCTTGGAAATGTATTTCCAGTGTACAACTAGATTAAACCAATGCAATGTCTTCATTTTATATCGATTGAACAAATCTAGACATGTTGTCTAAAAATAACCATGACTTAGATCAGCAACCAATCAGAAAAGAAATGCAGAATCGCATCACACACACACACATTTCCTATTATTATTCTTGGAAATGTATTTCCAGTGTACAACTAGAGTAAACCAGAGATAACTGGTTTACAATTTGAACCGACCTATGCTATGTCTTCATTTTATGTCGATTGAACAAGTCTAGACATGTCGTCTAAAAATAACCATGACTTAGATCTACAACCAATCAGAAACGAAATGTAGTATTACAACCAATGACATCTTTCATTCCATGATTGGCGCGACATTACAATTGCATTGAATTTGAATTTCAACCAATCAAGAACAAACAACAATCATTTGAATTACTTCATCAACCAATGAAAAAAAATCAAATGTTTTGAGTAACAATATATAAAAATGTGTGGTAAAAAAAAAAATCAGATTTTCTCAAGATAAGGATCATCTTTCAGACCATGCTTTTAATAACTTTAAGTTAATTTAAAAATTTGTTTAATATAGGTTATTGGGAAAAAAAAATTAAAGTTGTTTCTATCCAAACGAAATCAGGAAATGTGATAATCGTGACTGCTTATCCTTGGAAGTGAAATTGGCGAACACTCATTAAGCAAGATAAAACAATTATATTTTAAAACACTTACATTTCTTCCTTCGTATTCGTTTTTATAACACTTTTTATAAATTTGTATGCGTCTATTGACGACAAATACATTGTGTAACCACACAACAAAATTTCTAAAAAGTTAATTATATCCATTTTTTTTTCGAAATCAAAATCCCTTGCACAAAAAGTCAAACTGATCACTCCAAAAGCATTCACAGAAAGAACGAAATTGTCAAATTTTTGCGCCAAATTCTTTTGTATAAAAATGTTTAAAGATGTGTTGGAAGATCAATAATCAATATTATGGATATGATTGAGCCACTTGATTTTAACTTAAAACACATGTTTATGTTTAATCGATAAAATCCTGGAGTGGATGGGCGAAAGAGCAGGGACCGTGTCAGCAGAAAAAAACAATTTAAAAAGACATTAACTCTCTCAGTTTATTAAATTCTAAACTCATTCGACTATAAGTATAAAACATTGATTAAATGAATGAATTTTTTATATTTATTATATTCAGTTTTTATATTTTTATCGATTGTTGTTTAAATTAAAAAATCATTATTTTCCATTTTTTCCCCACTAATATTTTCATTTTAAATTTAGTAATTCAATTCATATAATTATACAAATCGTTTTAACATGCACACATTTTCTGTTCTACAATTATATTGTCCTTAGTCTCAAACATAGAAGGCTGAATTGGCCGGAATTCCTGGTGGTCGAAATCTTTTGTTTGATTTTACAGGGGAACTCATATTCTGACGTTTCATGGAAGTAGACTTTCTTTCCCTTGGTGGAGAGTCTTGTCTCATGAGTTCTGACTTGGCCATTTCTACCGCTTGTGCCACAGGTGTAACATACTGAATGGTCGGTTCTTTAGACGTGCCGCCAGTCTGTATTTTTTCTATAACGTAGTGTCCTTTATGATTAGGACGTAGTTTTCCCTCGGCCATGAGGCGAAAATGTTGTGACCATCTGTCAATGTTCATTATTAGTTTTTATTTATGTCTATTAGTCTTCTCCCCTTATAAACTTATTCATCATCATCATCATCATCATCACTAGATTCCGAATCTATCTCTCTGTGACCAATGACCTCATCGAACCAATGATTGTACTTTTTCAATACTCGTTTAATCACTTTCTTTTTATTGTCTGAATCCAAAATTTCTCGAAGAATTTTCTGATGAACGACGCTTCCTTCTAGTTGAGCCGCTGTTCTCAAAAAATCTGTATACATTCGCATGAATTCTTTTTTATCGTCTTCAAAGACAAACTCGTAGGCTTTTGAACGGGCTTTCTGTTCTGAGTTTCCTTCATTTCTATATTCGTAGTATTTTTCATCCTAAATTGTTTCCGTTTTCTCACCAGCTTTTTTGGCTAAGGATTCAAAATTTATGTCTTCAATGTAGTCTTGTTCGTCCATAGAACTTTCATTATCAGAACCATCATCGCAGGTGATCCAATCTCGACGGCCTACTTTACTCGTAGGCTCATCTTCATTACTAGTATGTTCAGCTTTTCTTTTCAACACCGCTGGACACCATGCTCTGACATGTTTTTGTTACTAATGTCTGAAAACATAGAAGCGCAGTCGTCGCAAGAAATCATGATGTTTTGCAAAGTCTCGACTGGAACAGTATCCTGTCTCTGTATATCGTTTGGTGGTTCCATTCTACAATCTGTTTCTCTTATAAATTCCATCACATTTGTGCGCATGCGCAGTGAAGCTGGTGTAAGTGGCTTTAAATCTACGAGTAAATAGCCATAGGGATGACTAACAACCTTTTCAAAAGGTCTTAACAGTTCTTGGGGGTTACTGGGGTACATTTGTCGGGCAAGGGTCATAACCTCTTGTCTGTCTACAGGGTTGTTAAATAATACCAGATAATTGCAATTTCGTCTCTGGGTAGGATCTTTGCTGAAATACAGGTTTTGGTTGATAGCGTTGACAGACAGATTTCGATGGTGGCTACCTTCCGGTAAACTCGTTTGTCTTTCACCGCTTCCGTAGCCATGTCATCTATGATCACATTTCTGACTCTACGGTCCAAAAACTCATCTTTTTCCAAATTAAAAGGTACTCCTTTTTTGAATTCTACTTCCGGAAAAACGTTTCTTTGTATTTAGTCATATAACGGTTGCCATCTCTTGTATAACCAGATAATACGTTGTGGAGCGGGACGAAGTTTTTCATAAGCCCTCTGTAGTAGCTGTGATACGAAGTAAGTTTAACCGCAAGAGGTCGGTCCGCTGACCATACACGTAAAGGGATGTTGAAAAACAAATTCCTGTCCATTAGTTAATGTTGAAGGAGGTATTTCCCTAACTTTCTTTTGTGTCTGTACTTACTGAAATATCGAACCTCCTCCTTGAGGAGGAGAAAGAGGATGAACTTCTCCTCCTCCAGGAGGAGGAAGAGTCAATTCTGGAGGAGGAGGCGTTTCATTGACTGTCTTTTCATTTCCATGTTTAAATTCACAATGTCTTAACATATTGTCCCTTCTTGTGAATACTTGTTCACACTCTAAACACTTTATAGAAAACATATTTTATGAACTGAAAAAGGAGGCACTTCCCCTTATAAGTTGTTTAGACTTTGATCCTGCTTGTTCTTATATTAATCAGTGTTTACAAATCTCTAGATCCGGCTCTGAAAATCCCTCGTCGTAGTTCATGACATTGTCCATCTTATAGGAGAATCGACCAGCAAACGAACATTGAATATAACATCTTATTCCACATTTTGTACAAATTCCATACTTTCAAGTCATGCTGAATCTCCACATTGTTAAATTCCACATGTTGTTAGCCTGAGTGTCAAAACTTGTATGACTGACACGATTTTGGTATGGCTTTTTATACCCTCGAAGTTCAAACTAATGAAGAAAGGGTCCGTTTCACATAGAATGTTGTCATTTCCGTTTTTTAAAGGATTATGGACTTCCGGTCAAGCGAATTCATTGTATAGAATTCACTATACTATATAGGGTCATATTTACATTTGATGACGTCATTTCCGGTTTTAAAGGCCCATGGACATCCGGTTGACAGGGTTCAAAGTATAGATCTCAGTTTCCATTTGCTATGAAAATGATTCAAATCGGTTAACAACTAAGGGAGATATTACCTTTTAACATTGTACCTTTAAAAAGGGGGATGGGGGGGGGGGATATATATATAAAATCGATAAATAATCAATATCGGATTTTTTTTACTGATTTTAATAAAATCAATCAATCATATATTTAGACTTGATTTGCACTAAAACAATATAACAAATCATTTAATCAATGTTTTATACTTATATTCGAATGATATTAGAATTTAATAAACTGAGAGAGTTAATGTCTTTTTAATTTGTTTTTCTGCTGACACGGTCCCTGCTCTTTCGCCCGTCCACTCCAGGATTATATCGATTAAACATAAACATGTGTTTAAAGTTAAAATCAAGTGGCTTGTGCTAAGTGGTTGCATAGTCCACACTTATTGATTTTTTACAAAAGTGTGGACTACGCGTTATAGTCCACGGTGGCTATGAAGAAATACTAGCATCTGATTGGACGAGAGGAAAATGACATGTGCTAAAAAACGTTTACAACTGGCCAATCTAAAAATATAGTTAATCTATATTTAGAATCCGAGTGTGTATGTGAACCAGCTTAAGTGTGGATTTTTCAGTTGGTTTTTCCTTCACAAATTATATACACAAACAGGTGATCGTATCGATGTGTTGACGTTGCAAGGTATAGGCGCAAATAGTTTATATGGAAAAAACCCGAGTTGTGACCTACTTAACACACCCGTTATCTGTCTACCATCGTCTGAACTGAAAACTATGGTGAAACATTGCTGAAAAGCTTACGTGACAATTAATGTAAATTTATCTATTTCGTCAAGATTGGGTAACAAGTTTTTACAATTAATATTAAAAAAAATCCTTCTCAACAATTCCTAGGCTTGACCTTAACCCGGCGCATGGAAAAACCTTGAAAAAAAAAATGAATGCCTCCAACGGGGTTCGAACCCACAACCTTCAGATCTGCATGTACCACGGCGTTATTTGAAGACATGACCATTCGTTGACACAATAATTTTAAATGTGTGTAATGTGATTTATTTTTACTAAAGGTATAAGATAAGAATTAAAGTGAAAGTTTAACATACGGTGGCGTAAAGGAGACATGGACGTTGAACGCAGTATCTCGTACGTGATAGTTCGCACATATTAGCTATCGTGTTGGCACAGAAATGTTATCGCTTGTGTACGCGGTATTCATATATGACCTGACATGAATTGTTATTTCATATCAAATTTTACTAAATGAGTTCATGAATATGTTATTAAGCGAGCCTCTGGTGAGCTTAATTACATGTTCATGAACGAGTTTAGTAAATTTGATATGGAATGACAGTTCGTGTCCGATTATTTTTATCATATGACCTATACTGTCAGTAGATCGCGATTGTAACAACAAACAAACAAGCATATGAATCCATGAGCGGACTGTGAACGAATTACTTTTTAACACCAAGAAAATAGTTTCAAATAATGACTGAAAATAACGATTCATCGAGTGTATTTCTCATACTTTTACAACATCATGTGAACAATGAATCAAATACAATTAATCCAGCTGTTCGAATTCAACACACTATGCATACATACACAGGCTACCGGCTTGGGACCTCCCAATGATACAAAGTAACAATTCAAAATACATTTTATAACAAAGTTTCACAATTCGAGAAAAAATATTGATATCATAAAATAAGAAAAGGTATGTAACTCTCCGTTCAAAATCTTTAGGAAAACTGACATGGTCGTATTCTGAACTTCGTATCTGACACAATTTTCAGCCGATTTCAAATATGCCGGGCTTGTACAACGCAGAGACAATAGGCCTTTTCGTTGCCGAGTCGATTTTCTATCTTAGATAAACTACAAAGACAATACAAGTCACAGAACTCAATGGAAACTGTACTCGGACACGAACATACCAAATGAAGGTGATTTAATAGCAGAACAGGAAGTAAATAAATTATGTTTATATAGAAGACGATAAAAATGCAGATCTGTTTCTTTTTAACTGAGTCATATAAAATTTAAATAAAACAATCTTACCTCTGACAACAAACAAACACAAGGTCTTCAATCCAACGTTGAATATATCTTTGAAAATAATTTTGAAGTAAGACGGCAAAATTTTCACAAAATAATGTGAGAATTCCCAAAGTGAAGTGAATCACTAAATTTCTGTCTGAATCTCCGTCTCTCATTTGCATACAAACCATGCAATCAGAATCAGAACATTAAAACTATAACCTATTCGTTTTAAACGTTGCTGTTTTTGCTGCTGTTGTTGTTGATGATGATTTCTGCTACTTTTAAATTCAAAGAAAGAAAGAAAAAAGAAAAGAAAAAAACAACAAAACAGTAAGCTGTTAACACAGTAGTGAGAGGTATTTAGCACATGTCATTTTTTTCTCGTCCAATCAGATGCTAGTATTTGTTCAGTGTCACCGTGGACTATAACGCGTAGTCCACACTTTTTAAAAAAAAATCAATAAAAATAGATGTTCTATTTTCACTCACCTGTTTCCTTTTAAGAAAAGCTCGCTGGTACGGTGACGATAAAGATAAAACGTAAATAATGATAATTAGTGACGTCATTATTGGTGATAAGGGGTGAGATTTCATAACATTTGTCCCTTGATATCTCTGGGGCGCAAGACGATCATGGTGAGGTTAGAATCCAAATCGATATGCAGGAAACATATACATATATATATATCTTTCTGACCAAATTATATTGCGTTTTTCGTGGGCGTTCTTTAGTTTGATTTATGCTTATGTTTGTTAGTTTGTCGCATTTAGGAGGAATTAGAAAATATTCGTGTAACTAGGCAAAGTCAATGGAGCCTTGCGTGATAAGTGGGTCATGAATACGTATAAATTATTTAATATATAATGATTAATGTCCCGCCTTTCGTAGGTCTGTGCCTCTAGCCGGGTGCCACTTTGTACTGGCGTCCTCTTCCTGTCAGTCCACAAGTAGTTATATATATGGTATGAACACCAGAGAGATGATAAACAACGGACAGAAGTCTGAAAATCGGAAATAATCGAGCTATATGTACTCCTCGTACATTTATAGAGGCATTGTCAATTGTATTTATTTTGAACTTGCTTATTATTTTCAGCGAAATATGCTGGAAACTATACAGCTGTTAGAATACCGCCCTAATACCGGGTGGTCTTGGATTCGATACCCGTCTTCCGCGACATAGCATATCATATGTCGTTAAATTGATAATGATTTTGGTGTGGGCGCTCGGCATATATAAGAAAAGTTTCAGGACTGGTTGGCCCAGTGTTCAGATAATGTGAGTGAGTGTGGCATCTAGCTACATGTCTACGGCGTGATATCGGGTTGAGGCAACACTTCACTTGATCGCCATATTTTTGATATATTTTGAAAGGACATTGAACACAATAAAAAAACTCTTAATCAAAACTTGCAAATGCATAATTTATTAAACAGTACTTTTAAAAGTGTTGCATTACAATCGTTCCAGACAAAAATCAAAGTTTACATTCATATACATATGGTAGCCCCAGGACTGAATAATGTGACCGGGCGTGTTATCAAGCCACATGTCTTCGTCGCGATGCCGCAGTGTTGCAGTACTATATATGCAAAAAATACTAGCATTTATACTATCGGTAGGACGTCAACATCAACATAACATTCCACAAGATAGCTATCATCTGCGGAAACACACCAGGAGATTATCTTCAATTCATGTTAAGGTTAACTCTATCACTTGGCCCTTCGCCGCTGTGGGTTCGAATCCCTACAAGACCCGAGCTATGAATGTAATACAGCTGGCTTGCGGGAGGGGGGGGGGTCTCGATCGTTCTACACAGGTGCTTAAACTGTGCACTAGGGATATTCCTCTTCATATAATTATATAACTGAAATACTGTCGGAAAAAAAGGTTTTCCTCTAACAACTAGTATAATAAACAAATCTGTGTGCTATTTTGTGTAAACCCGGTTAAACAATGATCACTTGAAATTCTGATGTAAAAACAGGGGCTCGAAAGCTGAATTGATCGAATCATATCTTTTATAATGGGAACATTAAAGGTGTGTGTGTGTGTGGGGGGGGGGGAGACACTGTTTTCGGCTAAATTTGAAATGTAAGATTTTCTTGCTAATTCCGCTCTCAGTGGTTCAGTATCTAATCGGTTCTCTATTGATTTTTTAAAAAAAAAATTTTACTAATCATGTTTGACAATGCCGGGACAGGTTTCTTCCAATTTCATTTTCCGTAAGTAAAAGGTTCAGTTCTCAATGATCAATGCATTAAAATAAAATGAAATAAAAATGACAGATATATCATTGTAATCAATATCTAGTGATATGGTCAATATTTCCTTTAAAATAGTTGCAAATCCCTTTTCCAGGGGAAAATGAGTTTTGTTTATATTCTAATTTACCAATGAAAACTTATCTTTTTATTCACTGCGAAGAATACTGGACAAAGCCCGTCCCGGTAGTTGTTAAACTCGATTTAAACTTTAAAACAACAGTATTATCATTATAAGAGAAAACACGTCACAATGAAGTTTAGGATTGTTTTTATTTCTTTTTCATCCCTAACACAACTTGGCCCATTTACTATGGCATAGTTGTGTAAAAACGCGATTTCCCACGTCTGGTCTCAAAACCGCGTCCCCTCTTCCCTTTTTAAATGTTACCATTATACGATATGATTCGCCCCAGCTGAAAACATGATTTAAATACATATTTTCATTTATGTAAAGAATCCCAAGATCCATGATGTCACGTTATTTCCTGAGCAATTAAGCAGTCATGCATTGGCATATCATGCAATCGAATAATCATTTTTGAACTGCAATACCGGAACCAATCGGAAAGAATTTAGGATAAAACGTATTTTACTGATACAAACAAACAGCGCAGAAAATTGTCACGAGAAGAAAGCGCTACACCTATTTTTATGATGGCATAAATTATTTGTGAATATATTTATTACGCGAGCACGTGTTATACATATAGGCTACCAGAAGTACACCGGAACATTCAAAATAACTGTTACAGTATTAGTTACTTCCATTATCAAATGTTTATCTGAATTATACCCAGGTTCAGGTTCTGGAACTCCAGTGCATTACCTCCGATTGAAGAGTAAAACTGCTGCAAACTGCTTTGAAACTAATTTTTTCTTTACTTTTCTTTTTACTTTTCGCATCATTCTGAGGGTAAAAAAATATCAGTAAGTTTATGAACATTGTTAAAAAATGAACACATAATAAACTTAAAGTCAATGAAAATAAGTTTGAAAGAAATTGAAAGATGGAAAAGAAAGTGTTTCTCCTTCCCTAGTTCTGTTTTTTGTAATATATAGAATTGTATAGCTACAGAACGCATTACATCGTCCATCTTGCAATTCCTGGTTCATGTTTGATAATGTTCAATAATGCACCATTGAGAAGTGATAATGTAATGATACAGTTCACTTGAGCGCGATTAATAATACACCAGCAGTTTCAGTGAATATCACACGTGTTTAAAAAGTAGTTCAAATATGCCGCCTTTTTACGTATCTTATCGCTGATGACGTCAGAATGTGTCGCGTTGTCTAATGCGATACGTTTTCAAATACCGTACCTTAAGTTTGTTGTCTTTCTTGGACCACATAATCATAAAGACGCACACAGACATGATTAAACATTCTAATAGTGTTAAAGCCACACACTGGAAATAAATACTGAAGGGAAAAAGAAACTCAAATAATAATAAATTTAAGACACCAGTAATTTACAGACACATCCACGCACTGAACAAAAATTCGTTTAAGCTTCAGTTCTTCAGTTAAGTTGGCTTAACTATTAATGGTTAATTCTTGATTTTGGTAACTGTCGTCTACCCAGAAACATGATTTTATATGTTTCCGGTATATTTTTTCTTCAGCATATTTCAGACCTTTCCTAGGTATTTTGGGAATGCAAATTTTTTACACTTGATTTGGAAAACAAATTCTCACAAAACATTCAAGGTAGGCTACAACAATGAAATGCAAAATTTTGATTTTTTTCATGATTTGAAATTATTTTCAAATGGGAATGGATTTGAATATCTAACACACGATACACTTGTTTTTACAAGACAATTATGTCCCTTTACTGAATCTTTACAAATCCGGTGAGCATCTGTTCCTCCTATGTAGTGGGACAGGTAACACGTTGATAACATCAAAGTCAGATCGTCAAAACCTTTTTCCTGGCAACTGAACTTCACCAGTTCATAAGATATACAGTTGCACCTGTATAAACGGCCACCTTTATTAAGCAGTCATTTTCTTATGTTCCATTGACTAATCGCTTAAAGCAGACTTTACTTTTCATGTGCTTCTAGTTTTGGTAAACCTGTATTTATTTTCCATTCAGCACTGAACAATTGTCAAATGTCACTTGACTCGAATTTCTGAAAATCCTGTGAGCATCTGTTCAGGCCGCAGACTCAGTATAACAGCAGTGGCCACTATTGTGATGATAAGAAATATGACGAAGAAGAGTCTGTCTGCGACAAAGGCCACGTCCCTCCACTCTTGGAAACTAAGGTCCTCCAAGGACTCGGCGCGATGTTTTCGCTGCAACCACTGTATCAGTTCATTCACCGAAATCTGCTTCTCCTGAAATATTCTCAATTCAAGGTCTATTTCATTAAAACCGGAATCGCCAATGATATCACCGTAATCGAAGTCATCCATGACGTCATCGTGGACTTTTTCTGACGTCTTATCGGAGAATTAATATTTTGAGTGACGATGCGATGATGTGTCCTGCGCGTCGTGACGTTTATAGCGGGTACCCGATGACCTAAGTTTTAAAAACAGGGCGGGTGCTATGATGGAGAAAGCGATGTATTTGATGATGTCGGGACATCTCCGTGGTTTCCCCCGCTGGAGGTGGATGCTGAGGACGCCAACGGAAAAGAGGATGGACAAGCAGCTCATGGACAGAACAACCATTAGGTAAATACCTGAAGAGAGAAATATCGTTTACGGAAAGGTCCATGTAATGGTTCCGCTACGTCTTGGACCACTTAACCTCTACCAAGATAACCAAGGTAAACTAATGAAACTTTAGGAAACATTGGTTATCTCCGAGAAAGGCCATGAGGTCCGAAATGTAGCGGAGCCATTACAGGGACTTTAATAGCTTTGACATACACGGAGGAGGGAAATGTTTATTGAAGAAACTATCACGATATATTCTTGAAAATGTTTTATAGATATACATGGAGAGTTGACATAATTTTATTTAAGACATAGTGATATTCTAAATCATAGTTTTAAGAATAACTGGAGATGGAAAAATGTCATTGAAAAAGCTTGATACGTTCTGCATCAAACATCGTAAAGTATCTGGAGAGAGGAATGGAAAACTTCATTGGTAAACTAGTATGATATATTCTGGGGAATAAATCATAAATAGGCCTACATCTTATCATGGAGAGTTGTAAACGTCATAACATATTTTAATAAGGAAACATATGATGATGTGTTTTTATATTGAGAAGGGAAAATAGGATTGGAGAATAATATGATGATAGCATATTGAATATTTAAGACTTCAAGGGAAAATGATACTGGAAATATAATATCTATATCATGAAATTCCCGAAGAGGGAAAATGACACTAGAAAAAAGAAACGTGATATATTGTGGATAACGCACACTGGGCATACCCGCATGTATGGACATTATATATTATATATAGAGATTATCATTATTATATATTTACTATAATATTTTTTGAAAATATCTCAATAGGGAAATTCTTGATATATTCTTGATATATATCTCATATATCTTAAAATAACCGGAGAAGGGAAAATGCCATGTGAAAATTCCTGGAAAAGAGAAGATCGTGAAATATTCTGGATCATATACCTTAGAAAAAAAAACAGAGAGAGAAAATGTCATTTGATAAATATCAAGATATATTTGTGGTCATTTCAATATACAATGTTTTATTTTTTATCACTCGTTGACATAGTAAAGTACTGATAAGGGAAATGCTCTCCGATGTCTGGGGCATCTTGTCTGCAACCATCAGCATGAAGACAGTGATAGTGATCAGGGGGGTAGCAGGAACCTGTGGTCAAATGAGCGATTTGTTAGACATTTCGTACCAAAACAATTATCCGGGTTTTACCTCTTCGCACTATTTACTTTGTTATTTCGTATCCGGTTTTTACCATTTCGTACCCGAGATTTAATTTCTTGTTATTTATTTTTTTTAGTACCAGTGTTTTTTAATTTTTCAATTAGTATCATAGACTTTTCGTATCATAGAAATATTCTGCAATTTCGTAACCAGGTATTATTTCCGTTTAAATGTATTATACATTCAGATAATATCGAATATGCTAAAATATTTATATATTTGGTACGTTAACTTACAGAGCTATGATGCACGTTAGTACAACTATTAGTTAGTTAGTATTATCTCTTTACAAATATGGATTAAGCAATAAATGATAGTAAAGATATGATGATGTGGTACCAGGGTATGGTGCGAAGTTGCAAGCCCACGATATGGTTATGGTACGAGATGGTGATGGGACGAAATGGTTATGGTTCGAGATGGTGATGGGACGAAATTGTTATAGTACGAAATGGTTATAATGTGGGAATTCCCCAAGTTACGTGAATCACTAAATTTATGTCTGAATCTCCGTTTCTCATTTGCATACAAACCAAAGCATTATAACTATGACCTATTCGTTTTAAACGTTGCTGTTTTGCTGCTGTTGTTGTTGATGATGAATTCTGTTATTTGTAAATTAAAAAAAAAAAAAAAAAAAAAAAAAAAAAAAAAAAAAAACAGTAAGCTGTTAATACAGTTGTAAGATGTATCTCGATGCTAAAAATAGATGTTCTATTTTTACTCACTTGTTAATATCTACTTTCATTTTCAGAAAAGCAGTTCGGTGTCGATCAGGATAAATTGTAAATAATGATAATTAATGACGTAATTATTGGTGATTAGGGGTGAGGTCCTTTGACATCTCTGGGGCACAAGATGATCATGGTGGGTTTAGAATCTAAAACGATTTTCAGGAAACTATATATACATATATAGTGTATTATATATCTTATGACCGAATTACATTGCGTTCATGTGAATGATTTTTCCAGGGCGTTTCTTAGTTTGATTTATGATTGTGTTTGTTAGGTCGTTAGGAAAATATTCATGTAAATAGGCAAATCAAAGGAGCCTTGCGTGATATATAGTGATTAATGACCCGCCTTTCGTAGGTCAGTGCCTCTACCTGGGTGCCACTATGCACTCAGCGTCTTCCTCGTGTCAGTCCAAGTGTAGTTATAGCTGGATTTCGATATCGTCTGAACACCAGATAGACGACTAAAATACGGACAGAAGTCTGAACACCGGACAGATTTCTAAACAACTTGTAGAAGTCTAAACACCGGACAGGTGTCTAAAAAAACCGGCAGAAATCTGAACACCGGACAGGTGCCTAAACAATGGGCAAAAATCTGAACACCGGACAGATATCTAAACAACGGGCAGAATTATGAACACGGGACAGAAGTCTAAAATACGGACAGAAGTCTGAACACCGGACAGGTGTCTAAACAACGGGCAAAAACCTAAACACCGGACAGATGTCTAAACAACGGACAGAAGTCTGAACACCGGACAGGTGTCTAAAAACAACGGACAGAAGTCTGAACACCGGACAGGTGTCTAAATGTAAGTAAGGGAACTAATTGACTGTGTCCTGTGAATTGGTTGACAATAGTGATTTCCCCTGTTCACTTTTATTTCATATCATTCTTTTCTTTCTAATATACATTTTATTTTGGCGCTTCATGCTTTAATTATATGAGTAATGTTCAGTGAAATTATGTGCTTTTCAAGTATTTAAAATGGAAACCTTAAGGCTTTTGTTAACAGATTATTGCCTATTCATGGTCAGGTCATCTGTTCACAAGCAAATCTGTGCACTGTATATTTTTGTGTAAACCAATGACTACCTATTATCCTACTGTAGTTACTGCATACCTGTAAGTCAGTTTGGACACGTCCATTATAAAACCAGGTAGTTCTCCAGACATATCTTAATGTCAAAATTTATATTTGTGATTCAAATTCGAAACTTATATTGTTTTTGAAAAATGTTGAGTCTCCATTGTTTTAGCTGGTGCTTATGCAACTAGCCATGTAGGAGAAAATTTGAATGAAGAACAGAATAAATCTCATGTTGTTGAAAACTTAGCTGTAAATCAGATAGGATTTGACCTAGATTTAATATTTATTATTAATATCTATGCATAACTTAAGAATTATTATATTTATTCTGTTAAATTTTTAATATCTTGAAATATTGCCCGTTTATTTCTGAAATTATAATGGGCAATCTGAAGTTTTAAATAACGGTTATTTTCTATTAGTCTGGATCAATATTATACATACACTGTATAAATAAAAAAACAGTATAAAAACATAAACCATGTATTTTTGTGTAAACCAGGTCAGCCATTGGTTATTTATCCCAGTATAGCTGTTTGATAGCATGTAAGGTAATTGAATATATATTTTGCACTGGAGAAGTCATGATAAAGCCAGGTGATAATCCTGATTTTATGGAAACATCACTTATTGTCAAAATATATATTTGATTTAGAATTCAGAATTGCATTGTTTTTACTTGTTGTTATTGATTGGAGCATATGCACCTAGCCATGTAAGAAATATTAAGATATTAAGTGAAAACATTAAGTATTACCATTGTGGTTTGGTACATAGATAATGGTAAAGCTAATTAGATTTTTTAATGATGTTTTTAACTTTTATGATTCGCATCCACAAATATATTTTCCAGAATTATGATATTTAATTTATAGGTTTTGCATACCTTAAAGTATTGCTCAGTTATTTCTAAATTTGAAATGGCGATAAAGTATATTTATTTTTATAGTCATTATTATTATTTTCATATATATATATATAATATAGAAATACATTTTGTTTAAAATTATTTTTTTAAAGTCAATAAGAAAACAGGTTCTTTTAACTTATACTAATTCCTCCCTACAGTTCCTGGGATGGACCAGTACTTTGCGTCTGGGAAGGCCATTAATTTAAATATCCTTCCCCCGAACGGGATTCAAACCCCTACAACCTCCTGACCAGCAGTCATTTACATGACTGCTGAGCACAAGTATCTACTTTCAGCTGTATTAAGCTAAAGTCCTTGTAATGGTACCGCTACATTTTGGACCTCATGGCCTTTCACGGAGGTAACCAAGGTTTCCTTATATTTCATTAGGGTACCTTGGTTATCTTGGTAGAGGTTAAGTGGTCTAAGATGTAGTGGAACCATTACAGGGACTGAAATACTGATGCAGGATCTGTAAAATAACATTATCAATAATCTTATAACGATAATAAAACACCCACCTCCCCTGTAAAAAAGGCCCAACTCCCTCTAATTAAATTATTGGATTTGAATGGGGTTACACAGAATTTAAGATTGTTTAAAAAAGGGGGGGGGGTCATACTTCCGATTTCCACATGTAAAGGGAAGTAAATTGTGCTTGTGTATATTAAAGAGAGAGAGAGAGAGAGATAGAGAGTTCATATGTAGATCTCATTTATTTCTTCATTTTAGGTAATGAATAATTATGAAATTTGTGAAATTAACATATTTAAATAGGTATTGATGTTTTTATACCACCCCCTCCCCCACCCCTCCGCACAACGAAGTTGTAAGGGGGGTGTACTGGAATCAACTTGTCTGTCTGTCTGTCCGTCCATCCGGCCGGCTGGCCGTCCGTCCGGGACGTCCGTCCATCCGTCCGTCTTTTTGTCCAGGCCGTAACTCAAATAGTATAAAAGGCATCAAGATGAAACTTCATATGTGGATAGATCTCATTGAGGGGGGAGTGCAGTGATCAAGAACCATAACTCTCTGTCGCATAATTTTGGAGTAATTGTCCTTTGTAAATTTTCATACTTAATTTTTGTCCGGGCCATAACTCAAAAAGTATAAAAGGCATCAACATGAAACTTCATATGTGGATAGATCTCATTGAGGGGGCATACAGTGACCAAGAACCATAACTCTCTGTTGCGTAATTTTGGAGTTATTGTCCTTTGTAAATTTTCATACTTAATTTTTATCCAGGCCGTAACTCAAACAGTATAAAAGATATCAAGATGAAACTAAATATGTAGATAGATCTCATTGAGGGGGCGTGCAGTGACCAAGAACCATAACAATCTGTCGCATAATTTTGGAGTTATTGCCCTTTGTAAATTTTCATACTTAATTTTTGTCCGAACAGTACAATGTAATGCAGCTGTACAATTTAGTGTAATAATGGACCTGAACAGTACAGTGAAATAATCAACCAGAACAGTACAGTGTAATAATGGAGCTGACCAGTACAGTGTAATAATGGAGCTGAACAATACTTAGTGGGCCTTCATCCAAATAAATTAATGTATGTGTTAATATTATGTATTTTCCTATTTGAGCCAATATATTTCCATGTCTCTGACCTACATGTTATTTGTATTTAAATCCCTGTGGCAAATTGACATGCGGGGGGTATTTGCGCCATTACAATGGCAGTTCCAGTTGTTAATGTATATAAATATACATTTTATTTATGTGTAATATCCATATACAAGTATAATTAGGTTATATAAAGTATATCAATTAAGTGAATTTAGTGTTACTTCATTCTTTTTCTTTTCCAGTAAAGGGCATCTTTACATTCTTTTTTAATTTAGCTAAAAAAACAGTATGTTATAAATATCAATTAGAATTTCTAAGAAATTACAGAAATGTCAAAACCTTAAATTTCCACCACAATAAAGTCAATCTGAAGTCATACATGATTTTTTATTGATCAACTTCATTAACTAACAAAGAAATTACCCTGTTAAAACAGTATGAGAATGCAAAAGCATCATAGCCCAATAAGACATACCAAATTTACAATGTATACATAGTTCCCACATCAGTGAATATTCCTGCTATTGCAGCCATTTTCATATTTAAATTTGGGGCATCTTTGGCCGAGAGAGTAAACTTTCTGATTTACACTTACTCAGCCCCTCACTACTTTGATTTGAGCCCCGGCAGGGTCATTAGGATTTTCTTGTGAGGAAGCCTTCCAGCTGGCTTGCAGTAGGTCGGTGGTTCTACCCGGATGCCTCTGTGCATTCGGGGTCTTCCTCCACCTGTAATTAGCTGATCGTCGCCATATGACTGTAATACTGCAGCGACGATAAACACAAAAAAATCATTCAATCAAATGTAAAGTCATGGTATTTTTAGCTCACCTGAGCACCACGTGTTAAGGTGAGCTTTTGTGATCACCCTTCGTCTGGTGTCTTGCTTCCGTCGTGCGTCGTCAACAATTTGGCTTGTTAACACTCTAGAGGCAATAGGCCAATCTTCATGAAACTTGGTCAGAATGTTTATCTCCATAAAATCTTGCACAAGTTTGAAATTGGGTCATGTGGGGTCAAAAAGTAGGCCACAAGGTCAAATCTTATAAAAAATCTTGTTAACACACTAGAGGCCACATTTTTGGCCCAATAATCTTCATGTAACTTGGTCAGAATGATTGTTTCGATAAAATTTTGGACAAGTTCGAAAGTGGGTCATGTGGGGTCAAAAAGTAGGTCAATATGAAAAATCCAACATATGTTGCTCATTTATAATCAGGTGAGCGATTCAGGGCCATTATAGCCCTCTTGTTATATGAATTACATAGAAGCAAAAGTTTAATTGTTTTTAATTTTTGTATTTAACTTCAAAAAAAAATTAAAAGGTATACACCATAAAAAGCTCCTGAAATACATATATTAGGGGAAATATTACTAGATATTACTGATATGGGTAAATGCACAAAAATAAAAGCACAGTAAGGGTTTCTTGTTTGGTTATTAAGTTGTTTACCTTTGAATTTATCAAAATACTATTTCCATATTGAAAATGATTCATTAAAGCTGTTCAATTAGATATGTATCTCAGTTAGACTGGGGCCTCTGTGGCCGAGAGGGTAAAGTTGCTGACTTTAACACTCACTCTGCCCCTCACTGCGTGGGTTCGAATCCTGGCAGGGTTATTCAGATCTTCATGTGAGGAAGCCTTCCAGCTGGCTTGCGGTAGGTCAGTGGTTCTACCCGGATGTGTCCGTGCATTCGGGGTCTTCCTCCACCTGTAATTAGCTGGATGTCGCTATATGACTGAAATACTGTCGAAGCGACGGTAAACTCAAAAAGTCAAGTCATTTGTACCATACAAAATAGCTGCCAAAAAGTGTCTCACCATTGCCTATTGCATTAAATAGGAACAAACCTTCACAGAAGTAAGATTCATGATCTAAATTTCTTATATATGTTGCTTATCTAATGAGGTCATGACCTTGCTTTAGCAGTACATTCTAAATGTTGTTGCACTGTTAAACAGTGCACTTAAATCGGCTGCGGTATTAATTAATACAAGCAAATGCCTGTTTTTAGCTCGTCTGTTTTTCGAGCTATTTCGTAACTCTGTTGTCCAGGTTGTCATTGGCATCGTCGTCGTCTTGAATCTTAACCTTGGCCATAACTTCCCTACTATTCAATATATAACTTTCATTTTTAGCTTGACTATTCGAAGAGCTATTGTAGTCGCCCTGGCATCGGCATTGGCGTTGCAGCTTTTGGTTAAAGTTTTGCGTGCAAGTTACTATCAACCTTATATCTCAATAACAATTTATAGTATTAACTTGAAAGTTTATAAATATGTTCAGGGGCATCAGACAACCAAGGTAGAAAACTCTTGACTGAATTTAATATGAATTTTGGCCCCTTTTTAACTTAGAAATTTTGGTTTAAGTTTTGCATGCAATGGAAAATTTGGATAAAGTTTGGGTGCAAGCTACTATCTAGTTTGTATCTCAAAATCCATTCATGGTATTGACTTGAAAGCTTATGAATATGTTTAGGGGCATCAGAAAACCAAGGTAGAAAATCTTGATGGAATATACTATAAATTATGGCCCCTTTTTAATTCAGAAATTTTGGTTAATGTTTTGCATGCAAGGTACTTTCTCGCTAATATCTCAGAATCCAGGCATGGGATTGATTTGAAACATCTTTAATATGTTTAGGGGTATCATACTCTAAAGGAAGATAACACTTGATGGAATATATTAAAAATTATGACCCCCTTTTAATTTTGGTTATTTTCTTGCATTCAAGCTACTATCCAGCTTATATCTCAGATATTGCTTGTGGAATTGACTAGAAAGTTAAGGAGTGTCTTCAGGGGCATCAGAAAACTAAGGAGAATATCTTTGGACTGGATTTTATGCAAATTATGGCCCTTTTCTAACTTTGATTTTTGGTTAAAGTTTTGCATGCACAGTGTTATTGTGCTTATGTCTCAGTAACTAGGCATGGGATTGATTTTAGACATCATAAAAATATTAAGGGGTATCAGACTATCAAGGTATATCATTTTTGACTATTATTATGTACAGGGTATATGAAGGGCAAGAACTGAAATAGATTTCATTTGATTTACCAACAAGCATTTTGAATGGTTGAGCGTGCTGTCCTCTGACAGCTCTTGTTATATTTGGTTATAATTACGTTTGAATAAAACAGTTGAACTATATATATATTCCGTTTGATGATGATGTTATTAGTTTCTTGACAGGGTACATGATTATTTATTCCCGGCTGAGGAAAGCCATGTCACCCGAGCCGCTAGGATGTTGATGTGATATATAAAAATACAAAATATAATAATTATATATGTAGATTATTGTATAATAAATAAATTGTAAACTTATCTTATCAATACTCTGACGAAAAGTAAAATGAAATAATATGAATTTGAATATTTTTAAAAATGAAAGAAATGAAGAAAGAATAAGAACATTCAAGATGGCGGCTTTCATGTAAAAGTGATGAAACTCGGACATCACTGACCTGCCATGTGTACTAATACTGATCAGCGTGTTGTTCTCACATTCTGAAACCTATAAGATCCCAGAACCAGGACTGACCCAAAACAGTCGAGCACCGCTTGGATATGTCTGAAAACTCTCTGCAGCACTTGACCGTCCATTTCCAGAAACTCATCTTTCTCAAGGATGCGATAACTCACCGCGAGTTTCCGGTCCCGCGTGACCAGGATTCCCCGACACTGACCTTCAACAGAGATGACATTGTTCGTGTCCGTGATCTGGTCATTGGTAACTCGAATGTATCAGAGTTTACCGGCACCTAACAGGGTTACGATGAAGTCGTTGTTGATTCCTCGGTGACGTCACGATGCAAGAGCGTCGTGTCCCATGCACCGGAGAGGAGGCGGAACTGAGATGCGATTTTGTCATATTTAATGTCGACAAGTTTGATAGATTCGTTATAGTTGTCAGAGATGACGACTTTGTCCTGATCTAGAACACAGATATCTGAGATATAACATGTCCTCATGGCGAGTGTACTTTTCACTTTTATATTCATCGCCTGTTTCGTTTCACGTTGTAGTCATGGCGTCGCACGTGCAACTTCCAGGGGGGTGGGGGGTAATGACGATTTCACGTGTGCGATCTCCACATCTGGCCCAAATCTGTACCGCGTGACTCCGTTAATTGAACTCCGACTGAATCTACATTTTTTTTCATAGAAACAAACAGTTTGTTGTTTTGTTTATCATTTAATTTTTCATCAAGTCCAACAGACAGGTTTCTACAGATCCGTTACAATGGTAATACAACTCTTGGATATTTTATCCATTACTGATAAGTCGCTTATGGATATTCGATCAAGTTCTCACTGTTGTAAGTTCCACCCCCAGTCCGGTCTTTTATACCTTGCGTAACCTCTTACTGGCTTCTATGCACACTGTGTACAAGGATCTTCTTTCATCTATATAGATACACGTAGTCTGAAATACTGTAAAACAACATTATCAATAATCATATAATGATAATAGGACACCCACCTCCTCTGTAATAAGCGGGGCTGCAGTGGCCGAGCGGTTACAGTCGTGGACTACAAATCTCTCAGCCCCTCACCGCTGTGGGTTCGAATCCCGGTAGGGACTTCGGATTTTTCATGTGAGGACGCCTTCCAGCTGGCTTATGGTAGGTCGGTGGTTCCACCCGGGTACCTCTTGCTCCACCTGTAATTAGCTGGACGTCGCTGTATGATTGAAATACTATCGCAGCGATGGTAAACCCCAATACAACAACAACATCCTCTGTAATAAATGCCCCAGCTCCCTCTAATTAAATTATGTTGTTAAATGGGGTTACACGGAATTTAGATTGTTTTAAAAAAGGGGAAAAGGGGCTTTTAATCAGAGCTATTAATTAGCATACGATATTACTTCAATTTCCACTTGTAAATGGAAGTAAATTGTGTTTGTGTATTTTAAAGCGAGATAGAGAGAGAGAGAGATAGTTTTTATGTAGATCTCATTTTTTTTTCTGTATTTTTAGTAATGTTTAATTCTGAAATTTGTGAAATAAACATACTTAAATAGGTATTGATGTTTTTGTTAATGTATATAAATATACATTTTATTTATGTGTAATATCCATGTACAAGTATAATTAGGTTATATAAAGTATATCAATTAAGTGAATTTAGTGTTACTTCTTTTCTTCTGTTCCAGTCCAGAAAATCTGTGAAGTCATTTAATGTTATTGGTTGGCTTCATTTAATAATAAAATAACCCATTACAAACAGTTTGAGAATGCAAAAACATCATAACCCAATAAGATACACCAAACTTGCAATGTATACATAGTTCCCACATCAGTGAATATCCCTACTATTGCGGCCATTTTCAAAATGTAAAATCATGGATTTTTTTTATATGAGTTACAAAGAGGCAAAAAATTTCATTTCCTTATGATTTATTTATTTAACTTCCAAAAATAAGAAGAAAAAATGTATACACCATTGACAGCTCTTGAATTTATATTTTATCAGGATGAAATATTACTAATGTGAGATATGCACAAAAAATAAAAGGACAGAAAATAAAATAAAAATGGGTTAATCCATACATAAAATCGTGTTTGGTTATAAAGTTTTTACCCTTAAATTTACCAAAAATATTTTTAATATTTAAAATGATTCATCAAAGCTGTTCAATAATATATATATATAGATATACCTCAGTTAGATAGACAGAACACTAAAAGTACAGTGGAGATTCAAAACAAAGTATTCTCAGATTTGAGCCTGCTTTATTTATACCATACAAAATGGCTGCCAAAAAGAGTCTTATCAGTGGCTATTGCTTTACATAGGAACGATCCTTCACAGAAGTTGGGACTATATAGATTTCATGCTCGCCACATGTCACTTCCGGTCCTACACTCCCTTAACTTGAATACTGTAAAATCATCAATTTTCGCGGACATTAGGTTTCGCTGATTATGTACCTTAGGAATTTCGTGCGTACATTTATTTGATATATGTTCTAGAAAACGTGAGGTCTATATAAAAGACAAGTTATTGTGGGGATTAATATTCGCGGATATCAACCCTCCCCGGAAATCAACGAAAATACATATTTTTTTCATAATCTTCATATATAAATTTCTGTATTTTGCAAAAGTCTAACATTAATGAAAATTATTCTCATATCTAGAAAAAGTTGTGCAATATATTGCAATATTTGATATTGCGATATGTATGTTGGCAAAACAGTATTGCAATATAATTTTCAAGTGGCAATATATTTTTCTCAGGTGTATTCTTATTTGAATATGTAAGTTAAATATACTGTATTTAACAAATAAGAAAACTGTTTTTTATTATTTTTAGTTCGACTGTTCGAAGAATATGAGAGCTATTGTAGTCACCCTGGCATCGGCGTCGGCGTTGGCGTTGCAGCTTTTGGTTAAAGTTTTGCGTGCAAGTTACTATCTAGTTTGTATCTCAATAACCATTCATGATATTGACTTGAACGTTTATGAATATGTTTAGGGACATCAGACAACCAAGGTAGATAACTCTTGATGGAATATATTACAAATTATGGCCCCTTTTTAATTTAGAAATTTTGGTTAAAGTTTTGCATGCAAGATACTCTCATGCTTATATCTCAGTATCCAGGCATGGGATTGATTTGAAACATCTTTAATATGTTTAGTGGCATCATACTTTTATGGTAGATAACTCTTGATGGAATATGTTACAAATCATTGCCCCTTTTTAACTTAGAAATTTTGGTTAAAGTTTTGCATGCAAGTTACTTTCATGTTTATATATCAGTATCCAGGCATGGGATTGATTTTAAACATCTTTAATATGTTTAGGAGTATCATACTATCAAGGTAGATAACTTTTGATGGAATATAGTAAAAATTATGACCCCCTTTTAACTTAGAACTTTGGTTAAATTTTTGCATTCAAGCTACTATCCAGCTTATATCTCAGAAATTGCTTGTGGAATTGACTAGAAAGTTAAGGAGTGTCTTCAAGGGCATCAGAAAACTAAGGAGGATAACTTTTGGACTAATGCAAATTATGGCCCTTTTCTAAATTTTTGGTTAAAGTTTTGCATGCACAGACCTGTGATTGATTTTAGACATCATAAATATATTAAGGGGTATCAGACTATCAAGGTTTATCATTTTTGACTATTATTATGTACAGGGTATATGAGTGGCAAGAATTGAAATAGATTTCATTTGATTTACCAATAAGCATTTTGAATAGTCGAGCGTGCTGTCCTCTGACAGCTCTTGTAAAATACTGTGATGTATTTGAAAGCATTTGTTCCTCAATTCATTGTTTTATTGAAAATGTTTTTGCATTTTTAATTTATTCACGTTATTAATTTTAATACCCATTACACTACGAAATGCAATTTATCATATGACATTATGCTCTAACAGCTATTTCCGGTTTCGTATAACAATCACATATTATAATAGATACATAGTGTCAACTTGTTTTCGGCAAGCGCTATTATACTTGCAAATGAATTATTGATTAAGAACTTCAGTCAATTGCCATTAACTTACACATTTTATAAACATATATTCATGCAATCTTTTATTTGGTAGTTAACAGAAAGCATTTAGCACTATACACTTCTCAAAAGAAATAAGACAAGGCTACATGTATGCTTGCACTTCTCATTTGTTAAGTTTTCAAAAACTTTATATAAATGTTCACCAGCTAGCCAAAGAAGTTAAAAATTATAGAAATCTAATTAACAACCTATTATTTTACATTTCTTTTTCTTATAGACATACAACCAGATTTTCAAGTATTATTACAACAACAAGTATGATAATTTACTGAACCAAAGCATCATGTTTTACCGTCACGACGTATTGCATCAGCAAGTTTACCTAAAGAGTACTTGTCACGGTAACGTTATAGCTTCCGATTTGCTATGCGGTAAGCATATACCTATTTTATTTTTTGGGGGTCAAATATTAAAGCTCTGAAAATTTTCGACAGTCGCCATCTTGATATTTTCCTCTGGAGGACTTGGCAAAAATACCATCGAATAATCGTATTAATTCATTAATTTCATTTTTTTTAATTCATTAAAATTTCAAACGGTGTGTTCTGTAAAAAGAGCACAGGTACCACTTCTTGTTGCTGCATACTGGTGTAAAAAGGTTATTTTTGATGCGTAGGAAAATATCCGATTTAAGGCAATCCATTCATCAACAAATCGTGTTCATGGGTGTAATTGTATAGTAAATGCAAGCCAGACAATGGCAGACATAGAGCAATAGAGCCTATAACTCCAAGTCAATGAATGCTTGCATCTGCACGGAGTCATTTGAAGGACTTTGATTATACTTTAATGACGGATGGATTACCTTAAGAATATACATGTACGGGGTTAAGATATTCGAAATTATGACGAAAAGGGCTACATATAAATAGTTTGTAAAAATCATGCAATATGTTGTTGTTTTTTTCTCTCCGAAATATTTAAAGAATCGAGAACGCTTGCCTTCATTTGACATTATGTAAGGTAACTTATCTAGTCTACTCAGTCGTGAGACACCATAAAATAAGCTGACCATACGTTGCTTAATTAATATTCATGATGTTCCGTGTGTTTCCGAATGCAATCGGATTGTTTTCAATCTTAAGACTTTCTGGGAATTATGCTGCATGCTACATTTTCATACAGTGTTTCGACATACGACTTCCTGGCAAGAATTGATAGGCATAAATGTTGGAAGGGGCCGCCGTGGTCTAGCGGAAGCGACTTTAATACTTACTCAGCCCGGTTCGAGTCCCTGCAGGGTCATTCGGATTTTCACGTGAGGAAACCTTCCAGCTGGCTTGACCTAGGTCGGTGGATCTACCCGGATG
Organism: Solen grandis; assembly: GCA_021229015.1. Classification (NCBI taxonomy): domain Eukaryota; kingdom Metazoa; phylum Mollusca; class Bivalvia; order Adapedonta; family Solenidae; genus Solen; species Solen grandis. Next base: position 63,149,680 of record CM037785.1, read on the forward strand.
TCTCAATGCATTCGGGGTCTTCCTCCATCTGTAATAAGCTGGACGTCGCTATGACTGAAATACTGTCTCAGCGACGGTAAACTTCAAAAATCAATTAATCATAAATGTTGGAGCGAAAACACCTTTAATGAATTATACATATGTATCTATAAATTAACATAAATTTATTGTACGGTTTTAACACAGAATAATGACAAAACAAGACATTTGAATAAGAATTCGTTAAAACATGTATTAATTAATGTAATACTTCTAAGCAGCCGTTTACACGAAATCCCTCATGGGATCTGAGCATCCAGTTTCGCTTAATATGTTTACACTTAAAATAATGGGAAAAAACACTAAACCTTCCTTCCTTTTAATTTTTCATATCCTTCATTGTGCCCCGCATCAGTCCTTACACTAAATCCGTGTTGTGCCAACAACCATTCACACTCATTCTCTTATGAGGCATTGGCACCCTACCTTTGTGGCCTTAGCAACCATTAATTCTCTATCTCTTATAAAGCAGCGATATGCACCCAATCACATATAGGACAGTTCAAGTCAGGTATAACCACCTTTATCTGCAATATTCATAATCTACAGAAAGCAACAGCAGCACCTTACAAAAAGTCTAAAATGAATGAAACATGTTTTCATACAAATATGGGTGTGTAATATATTCTATAAATAATACATGTTTATAACTGGGCTATTTGATATTACGATAAGGTTTTCAAAAAGCAACATATTGTAGGCTTGTATATTACTATTGAACTATAAAAGCTTGATATATATTTCTGTATTAAACAAAATAAAAAATTTTTTTATTTTTAATGATTTTAAAAAAAATGTTTTTAATTTTTAAAATTTATTACTATGGAAATAAATAACATAATTTCGTAGATATTGCAATATATCGAAATATTAGGTTTCACATTGCAATAAATTGCACTATCATTTCCTTCCAGTATCCAGACCAACATATAGAATACGAATAATTTCTTATATATTCAATTAATAAAAGTACCTATTACCCAACGAATTACAATACATGTTTCTGTTGCTACTAAGATACATAATCGATATGCACTATAATAGTCACAGTAAATAGATAAATATTAAATAAGGGAGAAACCCGTTTTTGTAGATATCACCAAAGCAGGGCATGATTGAAAATAGAATAAAATATGTACAACACATGTGTATACAATACCAATCCACTTCAAAGCTTAATTAATACATTAATTAAATGTGATATTATTCGCGATTATATTTTCTTTTCACCGAAGCGTATTGTCATTCTCTTTTGCATTACGCACTCAGGAGACACTACTAAATTCAAATCCTTAAAGTTTCTATACGGATCGTGCTCTATTTCTATTAAATGTTCTCGATCGAACGATTCCTGTATAAGAAACACGGATCTTCTATAACTAATTCCGTTTCTTCCCTGATTTCCTATTACAGTCCAAGAGCGTTACCGGAAGTTTTCAGGAGCTCTAACCTGACGTGGGTCTCAATGCCGACCTGTTGACGCCCAACTATTTTGAAACTTGCTCCAGCTGGATACGTTCGCTCCTCTTCGTCAAACGCGGCGAAATCCTCAATATTTCTCGGTTGCCACATGCATTCTGCTTTGTTATTAATCGTGAAGACAATGTATTTGTCTCCCGTAGGGGTCCACAGGTTGGAAATATCGTTGCGGTGTCTTTATTCTTTGACGATGAAACAATGGACAGCCATGTGAACTTTGTTCCAATTGTATACTTGGCCATGTCGACATCAGAAACTTTCATTTTCCTGAAGGTTTCTCCGTTGTCCCTGGGAAGGAATTCGTAGAAAAGAAGAAGCATTTGGTAGACTGTGACATATGGTCCGACAGCCAGATCATGCGCTGTAGGCTGGTAGTTGGACTCTCTCTGTCTTCTCAGAGCTGTACTGAGATATGTATACAGATAGTTGCTTTCTGTGGAATAAGTGTTAATGATGGCCTTGTAGAAGTCATCCTTGGTTTCGCATTTCAGAAACTTGTCGTGGTCCTCTTCACTTATTGTGTAGACCGAGTCAGCGACTTTGTCCCTTATTGCTTTCCAGCGCGATTCGGACTTCGTCATATTGTTATAGATGTCGCGGAGAATTTGCATTATGCCCTTGGACGGGTCAATCGGAGCCGGATGAAATGCGGTCTTGTAAGCAGATAGCGTGATGTGAATCAACCCTAGACCACTGCTCTCCACGTTCTCTTTCCAAGGCTGGAAAGTGTCCATGGCTTCCCAGGTACAAACATGTTTCTCCAAAATGCTCGCTATTTTATCATACTTATATGCTCTTGCAATCTCAGTAGCGTTCATTTTCCCAGTCTGTCCACATTCTGACGTGCAAGCCTTGGCTCTACAATCTGAGTCACATCCGGGAAATCTCAAAAGTCTGTTGATGATGTCGGGGTTGTTCCAGTATACAGCCTGATGAAGCACGCCCCATCTTCTTGACTCTGGAATAACATTCAACAAATAGCTCTTCCTTGGCATCTCCGGGGTTCCAATGATTTTCCAAACTTCCTCCCATTGCCCTCCTTTGGCATACAGCACCAGTACTTCTATAAGTTTCGACTCCTCGTCAATCGCGTTGCGTTTTGGCATGCTGCAGTGTCAAACTTGATTCTGAAATCACAACAAAAATATGTTGCTACTGTTGATAAATGGAAATATCGTTATTAGGCGTTAGGTGTTATTAAAGTTTTCGAGTATAGCTGTAGACACTGATGCAAATACACAAGAGGGAATGTTCATTACCGGTAAATACATGCATTTGTAGTAATACTGTATAACAGCAAAGTATAATACCCTCTTTGACCTTTAGGTATAACATTTGCAAGTTCAATAAATCCTCCAGAATTTTTAAAGGGATTGTTTTTTTTTTTTTTTTTTTTCAGGAAATATATTTATCTTAAAAGTTTTACAATTGAAAAAGACACATATCCGGCGTTTGTTGTGTTTAACTAATCACAGTTGACTTGACATTATCATCAATACACATCCATTTTTATCATATCCATATTTTTATTGCAATTTTAAGTCCGTTTATTTACACATAATAACATATAACAGAAGAAAGCAATAAAATATAAATCACAATGACAACATATTGTACCATTGGAATATTTTATGTAAATATGATATAGTTATATTTCTGTATCATTCTATAAATAATATTAGTGTAATTTAATGAAAATAAAAACTTACACTACTTTATTTGATTCTGCATTTTGTAAATAAACATACATTTTTGATTACCAAACAGTATAAAACATCAAGTTTACGCAAAAATTAATTAGAATCAAAGGTAACAGATACGTTGCTTTGACCAAAAACTCGCCCGTTAAAGATATCAACACATTTTACATAAAATTGGAGAAATTGACTAGATTCAGTCAGTCAGGTGAAGATATGTTTTGATGTTGTAAAAGATAAGTTTAGTTGATTTTTTAACCTGTCAAAATTAGCATAATTCCACGGTCTATGCACACGCTAAATCACTATTCGCACGGCTATCAGTTTGCATGCTTTTTGATACTCGCATAGCTCAGAGGGCAGAGTAGCCGAGAGGGAAAAGTCGCTGACTTTAACACTCACTCAGCCCCTCACCGCGTGGGTTCGTGTCTCGGCAGAGTCATTCGGATTTTCATGTGAGGAAGCCTTCAAGCTGGCTTGCGGTAGGTCGGTGGTTCTACCCGGATGCCTCAGTGCATTCGGGGTCTTCCTCCAACTGGAATTAGCCGGACGTCGCTATATGACTGAAATACTGTCGCAGCGCCGGTAAACTCAATCAATTAATCAACCAATCAGACACTCACTCACTCCGCCCCTCACCGCGTGGGTTCGAATCCCGGCAAGGCCATTCGGATTTTCATGTGAGGAAGCCTTTCAGCTGGTTTGCGGTAGGTCGGTGGTTCTACCCGGATGCCTCAGTGCATTCGGGGTCTTCCTCCACCTGGAATTAGCCGGACGTCGCTATATGACTGAAATACTGTCGAAGCGACGGTAAACTCAAATAGTCTAGTCTAGTCAAGTCAAAATAAACGAGTTTCATGATTTTCTAAAAAAAAAAAAAAGTGTTTCTTGTACAAAAGTGCCAGTTTTAAGCTTTCTAAACGTGTCCAGCATGGACATGTTGTCAGTCTGACATAACCTACAGAAAACAGTTAGCTTCGTTTTCTCGGCTCAAAAGCAAAACAGTAGGTTTTAAATATATGCACAATCCAACAAATTAAATTAAACGTCACTAAATTCTTTAAACAGATAAAAGCAACAACTCAATCATCATTAAAAATGTAAAAATTCAAGGAAGGTTATTCGAACCAACGACCTCAAGATAGCTAGTCCGCAGTCATACCTACTGAGCTACGCCGCACAGTCTAATGAATGTTACGAAACAAATATATAGCGCTTTTACATTTCCGTAAAGATTCGAACTTTACCGATAGTCGTACGAATATTTATTTAGCGTGTGCACAGACCGTGAAATTATATAGATTGGCAATCTAAACATATAGTTAATCTATATTTAGAATCCGAGTGTGTATGTAAACCAGGCGTGCGTTCAGTATGAAAAACCGTAAGCCAAACACATTGTATGCCGTAAACTACCTCACTGAACGACCCGTGATCCGCAAACTGTTTCAATATGGCGGACAAGGAGGCATTCTTAGCTATAATGATTCCAGAATTAACGTCGTCTGGCATAGCCAGACACGTTAGGAATGTCGTAGAGGTTGCAACTGCCTCTATAAATGAAACGACAGGTATTTTGATACAATGTGTGAGCCAAAACAGCTCAATTCAATCGTACAAGTGTGTTTAATTGTGTGTAAAGTGCATCGATCAAGATGACACGAGTCTTTCATGAAGGATTTCTTGTTTATTTAAGTTCAAGAGTCGCACTTTGAGTTTCTGCCATCCACATAACATGTTGTATTGATATATCCCCGACCGATTGTTTCTGGGCTGGCCTTCTTCCTACTAAGTTTCCATTGTATGGGTTAAAACAGTTTTATTTAATATGAATGTTTGAAATTATTATACACATATCCTCGAGTGCCCAAACTGCGCCCCTCTAAGATTTAATTAGGAAATGCAACATAAATAAAATACATAAAATAAAAACTGTTCACGTACCAATTAATTCTATCAAATTCCCATTGAAACCCCCTAAATAATTCTTTTATAAATAATTATTCACTCGGAAATAGCATTTAATACATTACGAGTCAAATATTATGCCATCATCTTGTGTGGTCCCAACTCCGCCCCCTAAGTGACGTAATGGCAGTTGCGAATTGTACACATATGACTTCCATTTATAAATGTGTACAGCAGATGGAATTTCCGAGATGCTTTTATTTGAAACATAGTAAAGAAAATCTCACAGTCGCTTACGTGTGTGATAAAATCTAGCGAGACTACGATAAAAACAGAAGGTGGCGGAGTTAGGACAGGGGCGCAGTTAGGACCTCCGACGATATTTGTTTATTATAATGTACCCTTTGATCACTAAGCAACCTTGATATCAGCTAAAATCAATGATCATATCATATCGAAATGTTTTGAATGATTTGTTCTTTAATATACCCTTAAAACATATACACTTATTCAAAGCTTTAGGTGATCTTGATCTTAATTTTATTTCTTTTCTTCATATTTTAATTCAGTCGTAGGAGCAATGGTAGCGTCTGAGTTTGTTGATCCTGTTCGTGTTGAAGGGTACGTTGAGAATGTTGTGGCTCTGTATTCTCCACAAGAGTTTAAATCACATTTCCGGATGAGCCGTTCTTCTCTAGAGGTACTTTAGTCTGTTTCTAATGATTTATGGTTAATTGGTTTTGTTTGCCATGGATACGCTTTCATTACTTTCAGAGCATATAATTGTGTACTTTTGCATTTGCAGTACTGTTGAAATGTATATCCATTGTTTTTAAATATTATATGGAAATGAATAAAATGAAATTAATTTAAATCAATTAAGGGAAGATACTACTGTATTCATATATATATAACAAGGACAGCTATATCCCCCACCGCTGACAGAGGAGACATGTTTTTCCTCAAATTGAAATTGCCCTGCTTCTGCCAACATTTTGATGTAGTTGACTTATGAAAAACTTTCTGTTGTTCAGAAAATATAACATAGAAACAAAAGTATCCAGAATGAACACTGAACCGTCAAATGTGACCTTGAAGTTGAGCCAACATGACTGTCACCTGTGTTCTGCACATTGCCTCAGTTTGGTTTATAATTAAGGCAAGTTTCATTAAAATCCTTCGAGGAGTATAGGAGTTATGGAGCGGACACAAAATTGTAAATTGAAATTGAAGGTTCAAACACTTGACCTTCAAGTGTGACCTTGAGCTGACATGGCTGCAACCTGTGTTCTGCACATCATCTCATTTAGATATATATTTGAGGCAAGATTCATGAAAAAACTAAAAGGGGTATAGGAGATATGGAGAACACGTTACAGACGGACAGACAGACGGACAGACAGACGAAGGCCATTCCTATAACCCCCCTCCCGCTTCGCGGCGGGGGATTAAATTATTTAAGGAATGCATCCTTAAATGTTTGAAAAGTAATTATTGGTTTTTGCCAGTAGTATGTCTACACTAGCAAAACCTGTAGTATATTCATTTTTCAAATTATCTGAAAATATATGTGTGTTTTTACCTTGTTTTTACTCAGTCATTAGTTTTGTACCTTTTGTTTTGAAGCAGTTATGCCAAAATGTAGCTCTCCACATGCTAAATGAAAAGGGCATTTCAATACAAAAAAGGATGTTAGCATCTCTGTGGATGCTTGCAAATATGGAAAGCTACAGGAGTGTTGCAGATCGCTTTGATCTCAGCAAAGGTATCAGAAATATCATAGTCTTAAAGCACTTCACTGTGATACCAAAGTTAACTAATCCTCATTTTAACAAACTGAAGACATGAAACACTATTATTATTATCGCATATTGGTATGCATATATTTTGTTTCTTTATGTACCCATTGGCTGTTAATCACCCTCTGTAGCATGCTTATCTGCATGAAACATAGCTACATGGTGAGTGGATATATATTTTTGATCAAGATAACTTATTTGGAAAATTATGATTATAAAGGTTCAAGTATCCAGTCCGAAAAAAAAACCACAAAATTTATATGCCATTTAATAATGGAGTGACCATTGTCTTGATCAAAATATTGTAATTACTGACTTCGCTAATACATCACTTACTAACTACAATTTACAAAATCACTTGGAAGTTTTATCTCCATAAAATTTCCTAACCTTATCTTCTGTACATAAAAAAGTTGTTAAAGTGATTAATGTATTTGGCGAAGTCAGGAATTGCGGTGCAACAACCATTTCAGCCATTAGCAAGGCTCTAGAAGCACCATGTAACCTTGGGGTTCAGATAAGAAGAACTTTCATTTAATTGTAACATAATTTAATGTAAAACATTGTTGAAAGTTAATATTTAAATATTCTCTTGATTTATGGAATTAAAAATAGAAAACAAAAAAGGAAAACAATTAAAATTTATTTAATAAAATAACAAGAGCTCCCCTATAGGAGCATTATATGCTGTTGTAAGATGCAAAATGTGAACATGTGAGAGGAATCAATAAATAAACAATT
>CM037785.1:63157442-63207442 GCA_021229015.1 Solen grandis
AAATTTTGTTCTTCATAGTAGTTACTGAATTTGTCCAGTTCACCCCCTATGGGTCTTCATACATAGTTTCTGAAATAGTCCAGTTCACCCCCTTTTTTGGGCAAAATTCATTTAAATACAGTTATATTCTGATAGGTTTTGTTTAGGGTCTTCATATGTAGTTACTGGAAATAGTCCAGTTCACCCCCTATTTCTTACTACTTATGGATTTGGGCAAAATTCATTTAAATACAGTTATATTCTGATAGGTTTTGTTTAGGGTCTTCATATGTAGTTACTGAAATAGTCCAGTTCACCCCCTATTTCTTACTAATTATAAAGTGGAGGAAAATTTCATGTATGCCATGTGAGTTCTTGTTTTTTTTGTGTTTCATTTAATTTTGTTATGTTTTCTTTCCAGCTATCTCATAGACCTGTCAAAGTCTCAAAAAGTGGCACACAATGTTCAGAAATAAAAGTTCAAGAGTTCTCTGTGTTCAGGGTTCACAGATATCAATTTCGATTGATAACGTCCCCTAGTTTCTGAGCAATTGTGTGTGTGTCAAAATGGGCCATGTGACGCGTCTGGTGTGGTGTGCTTCAGCCTCCACTGCTGCAGTGTGGTCATACCACGTGGTATATGACGTCATTTAAAGCTAACGCATGAAGCATATTTTGCATTGATTCGAAAAGAAAACTGCTTTAAGTATTTTCTTTTTTCAGTTTTATGCAATTAGTCGAGAAATGTGACTACAAGACAAGATTCATAAGTTTATTACTTACTTTAAAGTTTAAATTTCCTTCCAATTCTGACTTGAAAAATACTGCTTTGAGGCATTTAGCTTAGCATAAATGAAAAGAAATAAATACTTTAGTTTCCTTCAATCAGTAAATGCTACCATAGCTAATGACGTCATATACCGGTAAACACACTGCGCTGGCTAGCCAGTTTCTGGTGAAAAGGGAGCATTTGTCTCCCCTGCCAGTATATAGCCTCTCCATGGTCAAGCCCTACTCAGTGCCTCCTCGTGGCGACACACGTCAACTGAGGACCTTTGTGTCCTCAGGCTAAACTGTAAGGGACGATCTACAAGAACTATATATGGTTGCTGAAATTGTCTAACTCATCCACTTTTTCTTCCTACTTACAAAGCAGGGCAAAATTTCTTCAAATGAATTTATATTGTGATAGGTTTTGGGTCTTCATATGTATTATGAAATAGTCCAGCACCCCTATTTTTACTATTTTCACCCCCTATTTCTTACTACATATGGAGTTGGGCAAAATTTATTTAATGCAATATTTCTCATCGAGTGTTACGTAATTTTATGGGGAACTTTAAGTAACTATTGACATTTGTCAAAATTTTTCGGGGTTTTTTTTTATTGAAAATATTTGGGAAACAAAAAAATTTTTAACATTTTCCCTTTTTTTTTTGACGGGAAGATATTTATGCATATGATTACATATTTAATATAAATGTGAGGGATTGTTTTGTTCATTCTCTTGCAATAACTTCTTATGATGTCGAGAACTGGATACTCTAGGATAAATGCAAATGCTTATTGCTGAGTGAAAGATTTTGTTATTTGACTGCATAAGCAGAACCTGCAATAGGTGTGACCCCCCCCCCCCCCCCCCCTTTTTATTTTGGTAAACATTCATTTCATATGTTTTAGAAGGGGGAGCTACAATATTTCATTCAATTTTGATGTAATGTAGATAATGTATAATTATAATATTGGCATTTTCCTCCTCACTTGCTTCATGCTAAATGGATACTTCATTGGTTTCATTAAATTAATATGGCTTTTGTATTCTTTTTAAATAAATAATTTGCCTATTCTTGAAAGTATAAGTGTGACACAGTCTGCACATATAAAATTAAATGTAAACTCTTTGAATTGTTTTATTTGGTTTCACTTAAAGCAAGTTGCATACAGATTTAGACAAGGGATATGGATATTGTCAAAAAACAAAACAAAAAACAACAACAACAAAAAAAACAGCACCTTTGAGCAACAGTTACCCTTCAACAGCACAGTTTTATCTCCCTCCCCCTACTTCCAATTGGTTTTCAGTGCATTTTTAACTCAGAGGAACAACACTTACAAGATGAAGTGAATATGTTATTTTCGATGAACTGCACTAAGTTAAATGAAACATTTTACTTGATGTTATAGAAATTACTGCAGAGCTCCAGATAAGGCACATATTGGTGTAAATAAGATTTTAATATGGCAAAAAAATATATATCATATAATAGCGTGACTGTACTAGATTTATTTTAAAATTAAAAAAAAAAATATTTTGAAATTTCCGTCGTGCATACTGAAATTTATTACTTGTTCCACATTTTTGCAATTTCTGTGTCCGTTAAAATGGCGGATAAAAATGCAGACAGATCCTTAAAAAACTACTTTACATAGTTTCTTTGTAACTGAATCAACACAGATAAATACCACAAATCTGGTAGGTACAATCATTAAGGATGTCATTGTAAAATGCTTTGATATTTGCCAGCTGAAAAAAACAGCATGACCTCAAGTATTCAGTTATCGCCATATTGTTATTCTCGGGCTAAGTACACCACCTGTTTAATTACCGATTGCATTCAACAAGCAGACAGTGACTGATTTACGTTTGATTATGAATACACTTCTCAACAATCCTATTTATGGAAGTCATTTAGAGCCATAGTTTTTAATTCAAGCATTGAACTTTTTAAATGTAGAAAGCAAAGTAAAACAATTAAGACTCAACCATATGCACACAATTTATTATAATAAATGTCCAGTCTATCTCAGTACTGATTTTGTAAAGATAAAAGATTGTATAACACTAGAACTAGTGCATTCAATTTTGTACTTCACAAAGATAGTTCTTTTTTTTTTTCACACACATTTTGCTATGATGGAATTAAGGATTGGAATGTTCTCTCCCTAATAACATCAAGTCTGTAAGTGACCTCAATCAATATAAACATTCTGTAAAAGAACATTAATTTTAATGAAAGATTATGTGGAGGCTGAAGCCGTTTATTTGTTCTACTGAAGGGTCTTAGGACTTTTATTTATGTAATATTAATTTGACTGTGATAGCCAAAATGTGATGTCATAGAGCATACTTTTATTTCCTTTTTTTTTTCAACCTAAATCTTGATCAAAAGCTAAGTCCGCCGCTTTTGTTCTTAATTCCCCCTTCTGTTTTTACACTACAGTACGTCCTTTATGCTATGGACCCCAGTGATATTTAGATACACGGTATAGTTTAGTAACATGTATTTGTATGATAAAAGTGTGCTCTTCTTATTATATTAAACATGATATTTTATAGTATTTTATATATTTTTATTTAGTATGTGATATTGTTTTATATGTGCTATGTCCTTAAAGAACAAATAAATAAATATTAATCTGATAGTAAAATTTACACTTTATCATTATAATACAGCATGCCCATTTACCCCCTGATTTTACGCTCAAAATTGGCCATATAACCCCAAATTTGTAGGGTCTCTCTATATTAACCCTTTCCCTCATAGAGGAAACCATGAAAAGACCTATGCGAACAGCATAAAACCAGATTAGCCTGCGAGTAACTCGCAGGCTGATCAGGTTTTATGCTGTTTGCTGCTCCTCAGTGGTCTGGAAATGAGAACTTTATAATTAAATTTGGTAAGGTTTAACTGTGGTTTTCTGCAGATCAGGCTTTATGTGGTACCTATTGAGTGCGTCAAAATGAGTCTATATGAGGGAAAGGGGTTAAAGGATACAAATTTAAGGAAAAATAGCAATTGTATCCTCAGTTCCAAAACCCGGAGGGCACCCTATAATGAAATGGACATTGTGAGTGATAGTAATTTTTATTCTCATTTGGTTCATCTTAAAATTTGCACATCAATCAGTGCTATTAGTAAGAACACAGAATTTGGTTGCAACTGTTTATAGATTTTGTCTCTATATATCCACTACATGTATACTCATGACAGACTCATTTTAGTTCACTGTCTAGAACTCAAAGACACCATTTTGAAATTAATATTTTTGACTGTTGTTGGATTTTGACAGTTATTTTTAAGCTCTACTATTTGAATAGGCTGAGCTATTGGAGTCACCTTGGTGTCTGCGTCCCAAGAAATGTTAAAGGCAATATTAAACAAAACCTTAACATTTCTTGGGACACAGACACCGAGGTGACTCCAAAAGCTCAACCTATTCACTACTTTTACTCAGTGGATGCCCCTCAAACTTCACACAAGTGTTTATCATCATCATACCTACCAGTAGAAACAGAAACAGTAACTCTTCCACTTATTTTTTTGCATATTTATAGCCCTTTTTGACTTACAAAAAAATGTTAAACTTTTGTTTAACATTGTCATTATCTCCAGTTTTACTCAATGGATGTCTCAAACTTCACACATGTGTTAATCATTATCAGACCAAAGAGTAGAAACAGGAACATTATCTCTTCCAAATACTTTTGTATATCTATGGCCCTTTTTGGACTAAGCAAAACTGTTAAATTTTTGTTTAACATTGCTTTTATTTCCAGTTTCTTTCCATGTATGTCTCATATTCCACACATGATACTGCATACCTGTGTTGGGGGTCAGGCTCTGTCATTAAGATAGTTATGCCCCTTTTTTATTTAGGTTTTCACCTCATTATTTCACTTAACCCTTTGGGGTATTGCTTTGAAACTTTGAATACCTGTTTATGACCATTACCTCTACTTGTAAATGGCAAGTGTACATAACTCTGTCTTGGATTTTGACATAGTTATTCCCCTTTTCTGACTTGATTAATCTTTCTGTATTAACTCTCTTTTGCATTGAACTCTGAAATTGTGCTTTAAAATTTGGAGCACATGTTTATTGCTCATGTGTATATTTTGATATGACAGAGATTCTAATTTTGCCTTTAACTGCAATATTTACTTTTAAAGATGAGCATTCAAATAGTTGAGCCATATGAACAGCTCTTGTTTAAATTTGCTTACAAATACCACTGACAATTAATTACATTTGAAGGGAAGATATTGATGCATTTGTTGATAAATTTAATATTAAAGTGAGGGATTGTTTTTATTTTCTTATCCTGGTAAGAACTGGATACTTCAGGAAATATTCAGAAACTACCCATGCATGGAAAATGCAGATTTCATGGCATTAAATAATTGGTGAATAATTAGACATGCACATGCATTGTTCAGTTTTAAAGTGGCACAGGAAGTGCTGTATAGTTCCATTTTGATATTTCCCAGAGTTTGTTGCCAAATGATTTAGGCACTTTATAGGATGATAGAGCAGTGACATATGAGAACACACTGGCCTTTAAATGGAGGTAGTGTTATTTTTAACTATCACTTAACATCTTCATTTGGTGTTATGTGAAAATAAAATTAAAAATTGGCAAATTAGAATTGATTTTGAACATAGGGGATATCTTAAGATTTTAACCAAAAGGTTATCTGGAGCTCTGCAGAACTAAAATCATTACCTTTTAAAATGATGTCATTTTCTTTGTGTTTTTTAGCTTGACTATTCGAAAAATATGAGAGCTATTGCAGTCACCTGGGCGTTGGTGTCGGCACTGCAGATTTTGGTTAAAGTTTTGCAAGCAAGTTACTATCAACCTTATATCTCAATAACCATTCATGGTATTGACTTTTAAGTTAAATTTATAAACATGTTAAGGGACATCAGACAACCAAGGAAGATTACTTTTGACTGAATTTAATACAAATTATGGCCCCTTTTTAACTTAAGAAATTTGGTTAAAGTTTTGCATGCAAGGCATTTCACTCTTACGTTTCAGTAACTAGGTATGGGATTTATCTTTTTTATTTCATTAACATATTCAAGGGTATCAGGCTATCAAGGTAAATCAGTTTTGACTATTATTATATAAAGGGTATGTGATGGGCAAGAATTTAAATAGATTTAATTTGATTTACCAACAAGTCGAGCATGCTGTCCTCTGACAGCTCCTGTCAGTCCCCTACTAGTCTTTGCACCGGAGGAGACTTATAATAGGTTTGCCCTCTGTCTGTCCTTCCAGATGTCCATCTGGATATCCTGAAATCTGTATCCCGCGATAAGTTAAAAACTGTTTAAGATAATATTATGAAACTTGATAAAAGGATTGAAATTCATTTCAGGTGCATTCAAGCAATCTTGAATGCAGTGTTGATACATCTTTGTTACATGAACAAAACCTTAGAAAGTTAGAGTATACTGTCATGAGACAGTTCTTCTTAATTTTTTTCAATTATTTTTTTTCTAATTTTACTTAATGGTAGATTACTGTCATTTTTTATCCAGGTGTGTTGAAAACAGTAGACATTGTCAGAGAGCGACATATATTATTCTCAAACCAAGCAGGGAGGAGCACACGAAAAAGAGCTGAAGGTAAAAATCATCATTGGACGATGACAGCACTGTGTATAAGTGACAAAAATAGTTTTAAAGTCCCAACAGCTGATGTAAAGGAGATGTTGTTAAAGGCAGGGCTTGGTTGTAAAAAAATACAATTTAAGTCTGAAGACAATCTTATTGAAAAGATGTGTTCAGATGAAAAAGATGAAAACATTGAGTTTATTGGATTTCCTCAGCTTAAACATTGTGGTGGTTTTGAGTTGCTACGATGCCAAGCAAACAGCCGTGGCTTGACTGTTATAGACTGCCCATGGACAGTTAAAAGCTTGAAAAAATTTCTTGGTACACAAGCAAAAGTTTACATTCGCACAATTCAACAGAATCTGTCTACAGAACCTGTCAGAGCAGAAACTGTTGATGCTGAAATCAAAAAAGTCTGTAGAAACTGTGGTAAGATGATCCCAGTTCAAAATCTTAGGTCTCACTGCCAAGAGTCATGTGAAGAGATGCAGCAACAGCATGACATCAGTGTTGTGGAAGCACCAGGAGTGACTGAAGTAACTGTTACATCTGCTCTAGACTCAGCTTCAGAAATGAACTTGGTTGTTGAAACTGACAGTATTTTCTATGTCACAAATGACATCACTGATAGTGAAGCAATAAATCATGCAGATGAACATCCACTATTAGATTTGCAATCTGCTGATGTAGAAACAGTTGTTGCATTTGCCATTGAGCACATCATTAGTCAGAACATTGACAATCCAGTGGAAATGCTTAGATATCTTCAATCCGTTCTTGTAACTGGTAGAAAACTGGATATTGAATCAACAGATCACATTATTGAAGGCGAAACAAATTTCATCAATGTTGACAGAGACAACATTCTGGAGCCTGCTTTTGATGAAATAAAAGCAATAAAAAAACCCAGACTGACATTGGAGGTACAGTTTTATGATGAGGTTTGTTGAACTTATAAGTCTTTGTTATATAAGTAAGAAAGTTCCAAAACTTAGGGATCAGGGCTGATACTCTAGAAACATCTTAGGAATATCCCTAAAAACTGATTTTAGTGCACAATTTATCTGCAGTTCAATAAGGAATAGATATTTCTTAAGGTTGAAGCTTTTTTGGGTTGCAACATATAATGGAGTTTTAATTCTTTGTCTATAGAAGTAATTAAGAATATTATTCAAACTTCAATCTTAGCTGTAGGGCAAATGTTTTGACAAAATACTTTAAAAAAAAATGCATGTCATGCACATATCTATATTAAATGACATTTTATTACAGACTCATTTTTTACCTTATCTCAGATGGCTGTTGACTATGGTGGTCCCAGAAAAGAATTTTTTCAGCTTGTTCTTGGAGCAATAAAAAAAAAGTACTTCGATCATGGACTCTGTGAACACATGAAAGAGGACTACATCACAATTGGAAGGATTTTTGGTAAGTGGCGGATGATGCAAATCATTACTTAAAAGGCGAAAGAAATAGTTGTCTTTGTAGTATATTGAAACACAGCCATTGTTTTATTCCACTACGAAGATGTAAGGAAATAGATTATCTGTAAGACTGTCATGCCTTAAACTGCTCTTTTTATACCTCCTACACAACCGACATCAGACAGTAAAAGTAGATAACTCTTGACTGAATTTATCACAAATTATGAGGACTTTTTAAATTAGAAATGTTGTAAGGTACTTTCATGCTTATATCTCAGTAACTTTAATAGAATGGATTAATTTTATACTTCATAAACATTTTAAATGGTATCAGAGTAGATCATTTTTGACTGGATTTGGTACTTATTATAGCCCTTTTTAAGACTTTATTTTATGTTACCAACACTCATTTTGAATCTAGTCAGGAAGCAGTTTTACTTAAAAGTTTTTCCTAATTGTGGTAGACCTTGATATCATCATATCCATGGGTGTCCTGCAGGCATCTGGGCAAAAACTGATGAACCATGTGGTATATCATTTTCAGGTATTTTGGTCAGATAAAGTAAATAATAGCTGGTGTATTTTCGGGTTGTAGGTCATAGGTCAAGATTACAGGGAAACTGTTCCTACACAATAACTGGAAAAGGATTAGGTATATTCCCTTGAAAATTGATTGATATTTGGAGTCCGTAGGTATGTGTCAAAATCATCAGGGCCAGTAATCTGAAATTGTTTCTGCCTGACAACTGGTTTAATATTTGGTTTATGTTTTGGGTATTTTGTTAAGGTCAAATAGATAACCCCACACTTTCTGGAGTAGGAAAAAGGTACCAAATTGTTGCAAGGTATTTACATTGTTCAAAATTTCTGTTTAGTAACTGGTGAACCAGTGGTTCAGTCACATTGTTGACTAAGAATCTTTGCATGCAACAGTCACTATTTCAAAAAGAAGTAAATATATTTGTTGAAAACTTCACACAAATATTTGTGATCAAAATTTTAGGTGAAACAGTTATACTTCAGATCTCAGACTTACACCTTGTTGAAATTATTTCTCTTTGCAGTTAAGTAAATTTCCTTCAGTTGCTATCACAAATATGTTGAGCAGTTTTTTTTTTCTCTTAAGTTTATTAAAATATTTAAATTTAGAATGTTCATGTCCCATAATTTTGATTTGATGAAGCATTGCCCCTTTGTCAGCATTCCAATTTACCCTCATATAAAGGTTTTTAACCCCAAAATTGGCTGTATAACCCCAATATTATATGATTTCACAATATGTAGGGCTACAAAGTTAGGGAGAAAAATGTACCCCCAATCTTAATACTCATTGGTATTCCTTTTTTATTGACCTAGAAATGCCTGTAACTGGGTTTACATGCAATGATTATGCACTCACCTCTTCACCTAAGCAGTCTGGTTAAAATGTCAATGCTAAATCATATGACTAGATATCATGACTAATCTGTACAGTTGTTTGTGCATTCTTAATCATATCTCTGTCTGGAGTAAAAGCTCCAACATAGTGGCAGTAGTTCCAATAATTATACACTCATGATATTTATAGAATGCATAAGTTATGAAGTTATTAAACAAAATGTTATTTTAAGCAAAGTGTAAAAAGAGTTACTCATACATCCTTTATTTTCAGGCTTGAGCATCTTACAGAATGGGAAAATCCAAACTTTCATAAATGACGAGCAGATCTTTTGCATGACAGTGACATAAGAGTGCATCAGAAATCTACAGACTGGTTTAGACTGGCTAGGACTAATTAAAGTAGGTAACTTCTAAAAATAGGATAGAGTCCACTGTTAATTACACCCCCACAACAGGGGTGGGTGGGGTGGAGGTATACTGGAATCAGATTGTTCGTCCATCTGTCTGGACTATCGTTTCCATTCCATAACTGACATTCCTTGGTGGATTTTGAAAGTACTTGGCAGAAATGTTCACCACAATGAACAATAATGATGTTGTCATTTTGAATACCTGAGTTTAGAAATCAACTCCAAAAGTATCCAGTTGAATAAAAAAATCGTACAAAAGGTATTTTACTTTACATATTTTTTTTAATTAAAGGAAGTAAGGGTTGGCTGTAAGGGATGGAGGAGGCCAGCATTATAAAGTTTTCTTTTATAATATATAGCTATAGCAAATAATTATCTGCTACAATGAACTCTGGTTCAATTATGCATATGATTCTTAGCTATTCAGTATTGTGTATTGCGTACATGCACATGCATAATGCAGTAGTAATTTCACTGGAAAAATTGTCAGGGAAATTTTTCGCAAAACCATGAATATGCCTATCGGGGTCATTTTTTACATCCTGTGACATATCTTGTTATACATATAATATAGCTGAATAGTTATTATGACATATGAGGGGTTATATATTTTTCACAAACATCTCTTCTTTCAGCTTGCTTTCTTTCTTTCTTTTTTTCTCTGTTTAGCAACCTGTGTTGTGAATAGGTCCCCTGACTTTGCTGTCAAAGAGTAAATAAAGCTGGAAATAGCAATGCCTTGTCCAGGCTCTGGCTGTTATGCTTGTATAATTTTCAAGAAACTTGAAGAAAGGTACTTGAAAGTGAAGCATTGAAGTGTGCCACACTGTTATCAAAGTCAGTGTCTCCTATGATCTAAAAATAGATATTTATTGTCTACATATTTTCTTTCTGATGCCATTTAGTGTGTTCAACTTCACTCACATGTTTATCACTGCTTTGCTAAGGCACTGCTTGGCATGGATTAAATCTAGCTTTAAGTTCAAAGTCACATGGCTGAAATGAAAACTTTGTCAATTGTCCCTCTTCCCTTCCACACTCCTTGTCTGACTGCATTTTTTTTCATCACTTTTTCTCCACCTAATTCAAAATAAACATGGTTTTGTATAAAGCAAAAACATTGAAAAAATAGAAAATAGTAGACTCAGTATTATTGAGCCTGTTCATGTGAATGAATGAAATATACTAAACTGCCAACACTCCTGAAAGTTGTAATTACTTAGTGAGAGGGGATAATGATTTCCTTTTTATATAGATTGGAGTAACACTACCAATGTTCAGACATATACTGAGACCAACCAGCAAAACTCTGACAGTCAGACTTCTCACCCACTTGCTGCATCCTGCATTTTCTGAGACTGGTTCCAACAGTAGAGCCTATGAAAATAAAGTGTATGCTGCATTTACCAGATACATGAGGGAAGCTGCTGGTAAAAAAAAATTTAATTGCTAGAATAAAAAGAAACATTGCTTAGTTGTGTTGGTCTGTTATTTCTTTGCATATTATTTTATTTTCCTAGTAAAGAAAGAAAACAAATGTCTCTGAACCATCTTCGATTAAACCTTTATCCTGTCATTGGTTTTACTTGTCAAAACCATACTGTCACATGCAGGTACAACACACAGTTTCATAGAAACTTGGATTGATATTTAGCAAAACATGTATGTATTTGGTGCATGTTAAGTGATCGAACAACTCTTATTTTGAGGTCAAGAGTTGTTAAAATCCCTTCCAGATAGCTAGATTAACAGACACAAAACATATGAATAGGTCACCTTTGCCAGTAGGATAATTTCTTTTTAAATCAAGAGCAAAAAAAGGTAACAGCGTTCACCAATTCAGGAAAATTGTTTGAATTGTATAATCCACAAAAAGCTTCCATTGTAAGTAGTCAAAGGCATGGAATCATCTGTTGTTTTTACAGTTTGGCAGACAATGCCAGATGTTTCAACAATGAATATCATTCATATTCCATTTGGAGTCTTTTGATGTATTGGTTTGTTTATACTTAAAATACTTAAAAGGTGTATCAAGTAGTTTTTGCAACTTAAATTTTTTTTTTATTATTTTAAATACAGCCAATTTTATATGATACAGAATATATTTAGCTTGAGAAAAATATTTTATCAATGATCTCATTTATTCAGGTGGTAGACGAGAGCTAGTCACCTTGCGTCACATCCTTAAGTTTGCCACAGGAGCAGAGGAGGAACCCATGCTAGGATTCAGTCTTCATCCCACCATCCAGTTTATAGAGGTGTCCAGCAGCTTTGTACCAACAGCCAACACATGCGCTAATACACTGAATCTACCAAGACCTACTACAGACATACCTTTACCACCAGACCAGACTCTGTTCTATTTATATGACTTAGCCTTCACAAACACATTTTTCGGTTTGATTTAACTGTGTACTGATGAAAAAAGAATGAACACAGAAGGCTTGTAGCATAAGTTTAGAGCATTATCTAGTTAAATGCTCTGGTGTTTACTGTACAACATTCCTGTCCATATTTGACATAATGCTTTTGTTTGTGCTACAGTTGGTACTCGTTATCTCCAATTCGCATATATCGAAATTTCGGCTATGTCAAATAAATTGACTTCCGGAAGTCGGTATCTTTAAGTCCTAATCTACCCAAACATTATATATATACACACACAAATCTTGGACTACAAATCTCAAATGACTTAAAATGGACTATACATAACATGCAAAAAGGCAAAGCCTCGAAGCGAGCGCAGATTATATTGTCTTGAGTTGTTATGGGTTTATTACTGCCTTTAGTAGTCTCTTTTGATAGTACGTGCTACTGGACGTTTCCTAGAGTATGGAGTTCACCATAAGAAGACAAGACTACAATCCTCACCTTTAGATTATATGTTCTCCTGAATGCATCAATATATTCCCTTCAAATTTAATAAGTTGTCAATGGTAATTGAAAACAATTTAAAAAAACAACTGTCCAGAACCAACAACAGTCAAATTATTTCCAAAATAGCGTCTTCAGTTGTCACTATTGAACTCAAAATAAGTCTGTCACGTGTATGGTGGACATAAAGAGATAATGTCTATAAACAAAAGTTGTAATAAAGTTATGTGTTCTTCGAAACGGCACATATTGGTGTGTAAGATTTAAGATGATCCAAATGAGAACAAAAAACATCATACAATTGTTTTTCCAGAGCTTTGTACCCCTTCATATAGAGAGCCCTACAATTTTGTGGATACATGGCCAATTTTGTGGGTAAAAAACATGCAGGGAATATATGGGCATGCTGTATTGTGATAATTGTCAAGTGTGAATTTTGCTTTAACATCAATTAAATTTCTTCTGTATATAGGATTGTTGAGAAGTGCATCAAACATGAATTATTTTAAGAACTGTTCTTTGTTCAGTGAATGCAATAATCGTAAACATGAGTGGTTGAACCCCTGTTATATTGCAGAGTGTAAGCAGGGTACCAAATTGCAGTTGCTAATGGTTGCCATCACTGAACGCATGACAGCTGTTGGCTTACATAAATCTGTCGTCTGTTAGCTGAGAGTTATCAGTTAGATTTAACGGGTGATTTGGAAAAAAAAAATAGATAAAAGAATTGTAAATGAGACTGGCATTAATTTGGTACCTTTTTATTAAATGAATGTTTTTTTATCTTTTTTCCCTTACATTTATGAAAAAAAAAAAAAATAACTGTTTGGAAACCAGGATCAATAAATTTTGCAAATTATTGGTGTTTTCCCTGTCAAGTTACGTCATGCTCGATGTGAAATATTGCGTTAATGTACAGCTCGATAATGCAAATATGGTCCCTGATAAGTTATAGGATCGATGGCTAGACGAACCTAGAGACCCCCTTCCCCTTACAAAAAAAAGTCCTGCATTTTGTAGAACATTTTTAATGAATTCAATTAATCCTCCTATTTTATAGATATATGAACACCTCAACTTGGTGAGGATAAGCCATATAAACCATACTTTTTAACAATTGACTTCTCTGTCAATGATTGACAGTAAAGACTTGGTATGCTTAAAAGTAATCAAAGTCAACAATCAGAAAACACAAAACACACTTCATGAATTCTCAAACGCTACAAATGCAACGGGTCGCGAAAACATGACATAAAAAATAATGATGCGTTATTTATGTCATTTGTCTCAGTAAAGCAAGAAAAATAATTGTTTAATCAAGCAATCATAAAATAAACACCATGCATCAGTGTAATATTCTGAAAAAGAAAGAAAAAAATAATTACCGTTAAATTTCTGTTCAATCTAATCGGTGACTGCATGCGTTTTGCCAAGAACGATATATAATCAGCTGATGTCTGACAAAATTCACGAAGCAGTACCTAGATGTAGCTTCGTGGAAATATTAATAAAATATCAAATCTAACAATTATATTTCTAGATATATATAATTAATACCCAAATCCCAGAGGGGGACATGCCCCTTACCTCATGGGGTGGGGGTGGGGGACATGCCCTTTTTCGCACCTCTTTTTTGCATGTTTTAGGGATAATATGTCTGGACCACCGCTCCCCTCTGGATCTGCGCATGGCCTAGGTCCCACTTGGGAAAATTCATCGACGATTTGAAAATACACACATTTTCTCCCGATGGCTCCCGATGTTTGAGCCAAAGACGGAGCAGTCCCATGAGAAATGGCACTGATTAGGCCTCGGGTTTGGTCCGTTGTACCTTTACTGATCAATGTTTCGGCTATGGTACAATAGCCTTGAATTATCGGGGATGGATTCTGATGTTCGGGAAAGATCTGGGGGACCTTCTCCGATAAACGGCGAAGGTGCCCCGGAAATTCAGCGAATTTGAAATTTTAACGGGGGAATCTCCCGTTAGATTAAGGGATGTATCGTTGAGTATTTGGGAATCATCCTATGTGCCTGGCGGGAAGATTATGGAGATTATGAGAATGTGATGGTGGAACTAAGAGACCAATCAAGAGACTTTTGGGGGTTATGAGAACGCCCCCAGCAATGTCCCATGGCCTTTTTGGCCGTCTCAGTCTAATATTGCCCAAAACAGCAACAAATTTCAGAGTGCGCTTTTCAAACATTGCCGATTTATTTATTTATTTATTTTTTCCAAATAATCTGGGATTCAACCACAAGGGAACGTGTCACAGAAAGTTCGCCCCCCCCCCCCCCCCCCCGACACTTCTGCGAGACATCACCAAAGCCTCGGAGTAAAAAATGTTTCGCAGACAATTCGTGAATGCTTCCCCATGGGAAAGCTTCGCAGATGTTTGGCTTGTTTTCCCAATAAAACATCAGGGACACATCGGGAAAATTTTCAGTGCAAGCAATGATTTTTTTCTTTTTCTTTTGCTGTCTTCCAAGGCCTCTCGATGACTCCACATGGCTAGCGACGCTGCCGAAGTTTCCCCTGGACACCGGGGAATCTGTTCCTGACGCCTCCAGCATCGGGAGGACATCCCCGAGGCAAAAACATTTGACTACAGTTGTATTTGCAGGCCCGGTTCTAAAAAATAAATAAATAAATAATAATAACGATGGGGAAAATAAGGGGTGGGCCAGACTGGGACACCGATATTAATGATAATGGGAAATAGGGTAAGATATATGAGTTTTTCGTGCATTTCCAATTTCAAACTGGCATAAAATATGTAATAAGTGTTTTCTGGATCCCCCACCCTCTAAAGAAAAAAAAAGTGGCTTGTCTACACTATCAATTAGTGGATGCATTGAATAATCAACATACTGAGAAAAAAAATCAAATTTCACTTTGAACATATTTTGTTAAAAATATTGATGGGAATATATGCTGATTGAACTTGTTAAACTTGACTGTCTAATTGTCGATCTGGAAGCAGTCTTCACAGAGACTTGAAGTTCCAGGAAAAAAAAGGGGGGGGGGGGTCGGACGTTTGCAGAAGGTGTGGACCCTTTCAGCGTGTCGACTTTTTGTAGATTTTTAAGTTTAATTGACACATTTTGTTTTTACTAAATGTTTAATCAATGGCAAAACAAACAATATTCAGTACTAATAGATACTGGATCAGATGAGAGGCCCGCTTAATAACATTTTCATGAACTCGTTTTGTAAAATTTGATAAGAAATAACAATTCATGTCGGATCCTGTCTATAATATCCTAAATAATTAATATCATATTGTTATTGTTGAATCTTATATGTCACGGAACGTATATGTCACATGTGTGTGATATATCCGACCAAATAAACGTCATCTGTCTAATGTGACATACGTATTCGTTTGGTCATTTTTTGAAGTTTACACAGAAACGTATATGTCACATATGTTGTGAAAACTACAAAAATATTTTTGTTAAACTCATTCCAGAAAGAGAGTTCACATAGAGCTACCTTGAATACAGATACACGGGTGGCTCTATTCGAATAGGTACCTCAATTAGCATGAATAGGGCTCTTCGACTGCGCGGATGCAGAGACGGACGGATAGATAGTCTTATTACTACATGGCTACTGCATCCTGAATGAATATCTCGTGCCTGTGTGTTTGTATATATGACAATGAACTCATTACGCCCCTTCTCCATCCCCTCTTCGAAGAACGTGGGTATATTGCCAGATATTCAATTGAATAATCGAAATCCCGTCATCGTCCGTTTTCTTCTGATGAGAGCAGGGGGAAATTGTGGGTCTCATATTAGCAATTAAACAAATTATAAAAGGCCCAAGATGGGCAAATGCATGGCTCCGTTTGAGCATCAGTAGTATTCACTGGTATGATTTGGTTGACATCACGTGTTTGTGCGCTGTCACATGGCGCGCTGTCAAATTGAAATTGTAGTTGCAAGATATGTCAGAAGATAGTTTATCATAAAACCTGGATTGCAAACTATCACACAGCATCGAAGACCCACGAGTGCTTATTCCGTTCCTTCATACAGAACACACCGGAACAATTCCAAGATGGCTGCAGACAGCGTCCGGAGTGCTATCTTGATTGAAGAATCCGCTCATTTGATTCGTAGCAGGCAGAATGTTTTGCTTGCTGCAGGTATATTGGTATATGAGACAACGACGTTTATTTATAATTTGTAAATCATTTGTAGACCAGAATCCATGGATACGTAGAGGATATTGTACCCCTGTATTCCTCTGTAGATTTTAAGACACATTTCCGAATGCAGAGGTCTTCTTTTGAGGTAAAATCATTAAGATTTATTAATTACAAACATTGAAATAAGACACAAAATTCAATAAGTTGTTGTCATATGTTGATAAAAATATACAGCCTGATCAGGACTCAAAGCCGAGCCCTTTCGTTTAAATTGCTACTACTCAACCTTGTCTCTTACATATGAGTTTCCCATTTTGTGAGTTATTAGTTACATGGATTACTCTCACTCCAAATCTGAATTAATCCTAAACTTTCCAAAATGATCCAGAGAACACATACTACCAGACCCCCCACAATGGGTACTAAATAATACAGGTTGAGAAAAATAAGCAGCCTGGCTGGGACTTGAACCCATGGCCTTTAACTTATAGGGTGAATGCTCTGCCGACTGAGCTACTAGGCCATTTACATTTGATTATCCCCTATTGTGAGTTATCATTAGCTTAACATTTTATTGAACATTATCAATTTACAGCTTATAGATTTATGTAAGCATGTATAAGCATAGTGTATATTGCAAATGTCGTCTCTGTGTAGGTAAATATATATTTTTGAAACCACAATTAAATTTAATAATATGAAATTAGCTGTTACATACTATGAATTTTTGTTATAAATTTCTATTCAAGTACTGCATTTATACAATGTATATTATTAGCAACTTAGTGTCAAAGTAGCTCCCCTAATGAGGAGAGAAAGAAGTTTGTCTGTGGAGAAGCGGCTGTTATCTACTCTGTGGATGCTTGGTAACCAGGAATGCTATCGCAGTGTAGCTGACCGTTTTGGTATGAGCAAAGGTATACAAAAGAATTCATGTCAATGTTATAATCCACATACAATAATATATTTTAATTGGATACAGAACACATATTAATTTACGCATTTACACATAACTAATTTACTGCATGTGTTCTGGTGTGTAGATATATCAGCTGTATGTTGCCTTTAACCCATTAACTACCTATGCACATGCTATGGTGCTAGTAACATAGTGCTAAGGTAGACAGTTTCACACATCACCGTATTGGGTTGAGGAAGACTCAGTACTACATTGCATTTCAAAAAAAAAATTAATAATGAAAAATTACTATGGAAGAAATATACATAGAAATAGCAATCTTTTGAACTGAGACTTCCCCCCAACCATTTTTCCATCATTCATCTCATACATCATGTTTTGCATGAACACTGGAGATGGTTGGTTAACAAGGCTACCCTAGTGTGAAGGGACCTTGGGGCTCACCATAGTCACTGTTTGTACATGTATTGTTCATATCATTTCATAACTTTCATATAATTTGTATATTATACAGTAACATTGTATAATGAAACCTTTTTAACTAGTTTTAACAGTATCTACAATTTTCTTTTTGATGTCAAGACCACCATGAATTTATGAACTTCACTCTATGTGGAAATAAATACTTAAATATTTCATATTCCATGTCCCTGTTGTCGAGTAGTTCAAGCATCCACCTATAAATCAGGATAATGTGCGTTTGATTCCAGGCTGCGACATAACAAAGTTGTAAAAAATGTACTGATATATATCCTTTGCTTGATCCTTAGCATATCAGGAAAGTTCAAGGACTGGTTGGCTGTTTCAAAAACATCATGACTGGGTTTTGTTTTATGCAAAATGTCGTATACGCATATCGTCGGCGTGACCTGGTTCTTCAATTTTTCACAGAGTTATGGCCCCTTGACTTTTCGGCCTATAGTACATATTGCATGATTATTGACCGGGCTATTTCTCAGGAAATAAAAGCCTTAATTCAACGAAACTTAATGGGAAGCTTACTTACCAAGAGTAGATACGCATATCGTCGGCGTGACCTGGTTCCTCAATTTTTCACAGAGTTATGGCCCTTTGACTTTTATGCAAACGGTATATCTAGTATGATTCTTGTCCGGGCTATTTCTCAGGAACTAATAGCTTGATTTCAACAAAACTTTATGTGCAGCTTTATTACAAAGAGGAGATGCGCATATCTTCAGCTTGACCCAGTTCCTACATCCTCCCACCCATTGACCAAGGTCTTATTTGTAACAATGATGTTCTTCGGGGAGCATCTGTCAGTTCTACTGACTTTCTTGTTCTTAATTAATATACTAAGTGGTAATTTCATGATTAGTCCAATATGTAGAAGATAATGCGTTTGGTATAATATTTATATCCCATTATATACTTTGATGCTTTTCATTAAAGTACACTGTAATTGACAGTCATGTCATTGTGTCATACACTGACAGACATGATGGATGAATCATTTTGATTTCCCGAAACAAGGCAGAAAATGGAGTAAGTCACTAATTATGCTTACAATTAAGAAACATAATTTTTATTTAATTGGCGAAATTCATATATTTTTTCAGGTACCCTGCATCTGACTGTAATGTCCGTGTGGTGCGTATTGGCGGGGATTATGGATGACATTATCAAATTCCCAGAAACCAGACAAGAAAAGGAAGTCATAGCTGAGGGTTTCCAGCAGCGATGTGGAATGCCTGGTGTCGTTGGGACCCACATACCTATACCAGCTCCAAAGACAGAACATCGGTCTTCATACATCAACAGGAAAGGATATTCCAGTACTGTTCTACAAGTTGTCTGTGACAGTAATTACATATTTTTCCTATAGCCTTTAATTGTATGAAATGTACTCTTAAAATAGTATGAGATATATACATGTACATGAATTTTTTTATGTGAACTGAATTAAATCAGTGTTGCATTGTTATTATACTTAATTCAAGCTCACGATGTAATAATTTTCAGAGGACACATGGAGATAGGTTTTTAGCAACTATGAAAGACAAAAACAGTGTACTGAGTCACAATGTTTAGTTATTCTTTGACTGGATATCGACTAGGGGATTCAGTATTCTGTTTCTTTCCTCCATTGCTGCTCATATCCTTTCACTATATGACCTCTGCTCCTCCATGAATGCCGTAAACCATTGTGGAGCTTCCTGTCCTTGTGCACTCTTACGCCTCCTCTTCGAAGGTGTTTCATCTAGCTTGGTGTCTGGTGTGGGTGTCCTTACAGGTGATG
The DNA here is from genome assembly GCA_021229015.1 of Solen grandis. Taxonomy (NCBI): domain Eukaryota; kingdom Metazoa; phylum Mollusca; class Bivalvia; order Adapedonta; family Solenidae; genus Solen; species Solen grandis. The sequence goes on from CM037785.1 coordinate 63,177,247, forward strand.
TGGGAGCTTCTGATGCAATAAGTTGTGTGGCTAATCTTGATGATGGTGTTGATCTGGCTACTGATGCGATTCTTGGTGTTGCTGTGGACTGTGATGCTGATGTGGATACGGGTGCTGTTGTGGATCTTGGTGCTGTTGTGGATATTGGTGTAGTCGTCTGTGTGAGTGCTCTTATTGGTGGTCTGAATGATTGTGGAGGTAGTGGAGGCTTAAATTGCTGAAGAATAAGAAATGCCAAATAATATATTTTAATATCAACAAGAAAAATGAAGCATGAATTACTCGAAAGCAATATTCAGGCAATAAAATTGATGACAACTAGTTAAACTGAAAATAAAATTCAGTGTTCAGCAGTAAAGTACCATATGTTTACCTTAAACTTATATATGTGACCTTGACCTTTGATATCATTTATTGTAATCTACATTACCCACAACAGTAATTTTGAAATGTCTAGATATTTATAGTGGTGGAAGACCCAAATTGCACAGAGGCATCCAGTAAGAACTATCAAGCTAACAACAGCAAGCTAGAAAGAATCATTACATAAAACTTAAAGTAAACCAATCTTTACCATTAATTGAAGAGGCTATGGCAGCAGGTTTAACTGATGGGTCTCCTGCCATTAGATTGTCCATACATTCAAAAAACTCCCACCGTCTTCTGCCTCTACCACTTTTCCCATTACCGTCCACGATGCTTTTGTAGCTAAAAAAATTTATTGACATATATAACAGCATTTTATGATTTGTTAAAATTGAATATGACATTATGTTTTTAGCTCACCTGAGCACAACGTGCTCAAGGTGAGCTTTTGTGATCGCCCTTTGTCCAGCGTGCGTTGTGCTTAGTTCGTCGTCAACAATTTGGTTTGTTAACACTCTAAAGGCCATATTATTTGGCCAATCTTCATTAAACTTGGTCAGAATGTTTGTCTCCATAAAATCTTGGGCAATCAAAATTGGGTCATGTGGGGTCAAAAGTAGGTCACGAGGTAAAATCTTAGTAAAACCTTGTTAACACTCTAGAGGCCACATTTTTGGCCCATCTTCATGAAACTTGGTCAGAATGTTTGTTTCCATAATATTTTGGACAAGCTTAAAGTTGGGGCCTGTGGGGTCAAAAAGTAGGTCATGAGGTCAAATCTTAGAAAAACCTTGTAAACACTCTAGAGGCCACATTTTTGGCCCAATCTTCATGAACTAAGTCAGAATGTTTGTTTCCATAATATTTTGGACAAGCTTAAAGTTGGGTCCTGTGGTGTCAAAAAGTAGGTCATGAGGTCAAATCTTAGAAAAACCTTGTAAACACTCTAGAGGCCACATTTTTTCAAGCTCGAAAGTGGGTCTTGTGATATCAAAAAGTAGGTCAATATGAAAAATCCAACATATGTTGCTCATTTATAATCAGGTGAGCGATTCAGGGCCATCATGGCCCTCTTGTTTAAATATACATGGAAGTACTTTCTGGCAACACCAAGGAAATATTAAGAGAGGAATCTTTGTCAATTTCATGTGGGTTTTATCCAAGAATATTTATCCCCACGAAAACTTGTCTCTTATATAGACATCACAATTTTAGAACATAGATCAAAGAATAAATGTACCACTAAATTTCATAAGGTACATAATAAACAAAATTTAATATCAGTGAAAATTAACGATTTTACAGTAATGAAGGGGCTAAATGAGTCCAACAAATGTTGTTGAGTTGAATATTACCATTGCTGCTACAATCTCTCCAATGTTTTCAGCATCCTCCACATAAATAATGGTGGAGGAAAATACCAAAATGTGCAAAGCCAATCCAGTCAAAACCCAATAACTTACCACTTGACAGCTAGAAATCCTCCTCACATGAAAAATCAAGTAGACCCAGAAAACCCATAGCTGAGAGGGACATGGTGATATTAAGTCAAATTTTTGAAATTATGTATACCTGTACTTCAGTGAACAAAACTTCTGGTCACACTGATTTCCGGTGAAGTAGTGGCCCTTCTCCCTCATCTTCTCCCCTATCATCCTCCACACCTGGAATGTCTTGTATGCAGAGTTGCTGAAAAAATATTGAAACTCTGCATATAAGGCAATCAGGAGAATGACCTGTTCAAACTTCCAACTTATTGTTGCTTAAAAAAATAGAAATATATAAAAGGTAAATCATTTATACAATATTAAAAACAAAAAGGTTTATATGTTTAAAATTTACCTGACTGTCACAATGAATATCTAATTATAAGGGAATTGCATTATTTATATTCATCTTATATATTAGGATTTCACAGTATTTCAATCAATAAAACATTTCATGTTATATAATAATGGCGTGAAATTATGTTGATACTTAGATGTTCAAAAGTAAACTAAACACGCAAACATTTTTGCAGTAAAAAAAATTATTATGAAGGGTTTGATTTCTTAAATGAGTTTAAAAAGGAATGGATAAAGAAATTATGATGACTATGCCTGTCTAAATATGTATAATTTTTTAAGAGTTTATTTATGCTCATGTTAATATATTGCTTTTTCAACAATTACTTACAATCAGGGTCAAAATTGCAGCTGGCAACTGATTCAGACTGGTCACACAATGATGCATCTTCAAGCATTGCCTGACTGGATGTACCTCCAGTTTCTATAAACAAATATGATCTGAAATATTTTCATTGTTCATACCAAACAACAGACAAAAACTAAATAGAAAATTATATTTCATCATGTAATAATTGATTTATGACTTAAAATATTTGAGCTGCGTCATGGAAAAACCTGCCTTAATGACATTGATGACGTTATCAGGAAATCCCTTTTGAAATGACGTCACAAAATTTCTACCATGTGGATTTCACAAGATAGTTTTTGTTTACGAGCTAAAATGTTGTTTTGAAAGGAATAACGAACAAAATAGACGAGGATTTTCAGGTAAGTTCACTCAAAGATACTTTTTTGTATTTGGTCTTACACCTCTACCCACTTATTGTGATCGTGAGGAAGTATTCATCTTAAAAAAAGGCGGTCTAAAATGTATGAGATATCCCCAGATACCGTATCCTTCTGAGTGATGAGCAGTTTTCCAGTTGAGTTATATCTTATTCATGCTTATTTGACATTTTAAATGGATAAATATATATTCTATTTTAAGATATTTTAAACTCAAAACCATAATAACTTTTCTCGTCTGCATTTTATTTTAAATATTTAATAGATCTATGATGCAGCTCACATTTGGAAGAGCATGGCAATAAAGGAAAAGCAAAACCACACAGTTTAAAATATGAATATGTTCGAAGGGTCGTACGTTTTATTTGCAATCACGCGGAAGAAAAGAGACTCCCTCAGCCAGTAGCACCAAGAGGAAGAGACACCCCCACCCCCGTATACATAAGTTCCGAAACAACAAAGAAACACTTACAGGAGGAGTACATGTCAGCTTCTTCAGAGCTAACTCCGCCTGTTAGAATTGTGAAATTAAGTACTTTCAAAACTTTATGGATGAATTGCCTTCCTCACATAAAAATACCAACTCCTCGGGGATGATGCATGCGCAAGATATGAAATGATTCGGAAATGATTGTATATGCTGTGGATGAAGAAACCAAATTGGCAGCTAGTACAGAAATGAGAGACCATGTTCTTCAGGCACAAAAGGTATACACTCATCTATTTGCAGTAATGGTTTTCGTGATTTAAGTTTGTTATAATCATGGAAAAAGATGGTGATTCTATCTTCATGAATATACACGTGATTCTATCTTCATAAATATGCACATAAATATCCCTTATATATACGCTCTCTCCATAGCGGAACGTGATAAACATTAAGAATATATATTTCTCAGAACAATTTGAATTAGTGTGGTATTATTAATATCTGTTGTATTTTCTACACGCTGAATTGGTGTTGGTGGGTTTTATGTGTACATCCTAACTTTTTCAGAGAGTACCAGTACCTAAGATGTACGTCGGCTGAGCCAGGAATTGTGACAGTCAGAGGTCTTGACGATGTTGAAAAGAAAATCAACATCTTGCAGGATGCATCATTTCGCTTCGATACAGTAAATCAACCTACACACGTCCCGTCACGAGGTTTCAGTCGAGCTAGGGCCGAATACCTGTACAATCAGTTCGCCCAAACGTACGACCAGCATATCGGGACAAACTTTGTCCTGTCCTTCATGGCGACAATGTTTAGGTGCAAAGTACTGGTCCAAGCCAGGAATCTATGAGGGTGACTTAAGTTTATGTTAATTCCCAGTCAACATAGAATTTATGTATATGTCGTATATACAATGTACTTATTGTAGTAAATTCTTACTGAAAGAATGGTGTATTTTTATGGTTATTATTCATCCATGTGACTTATGAAGCAAATAATAAAACATATTTGCTGTTCTCGGTGCACATTATACTGTTGAGCTTTTAATTTACATGCCCAAATTCTGCATTTGACGTAACGTCGTGCAACGTTAAACTGTCAAACACCTTAAATAAATTATATGTGATAGCGTCACTATTGCATGTTACATTGGCACCAAATTATGATTTATTATATAATTAAATGGTCTCGCTATTTCGTATGAACCAATATCGGTCAGTGTGAAGGTAATTATACTCATTTAATCATTTTATTAGTAAGCTATTTCTTTAAAATTTGATTTTTTTTCGCCGTTGCTAGGCAACATTGTAACATATGAAACAGTATGTAAAGAATTTACATAGCCAAATCAATATAAGTATTTGTTGATATCTAGTACCATTTATGCTGTAAATGTGAAACGCATTTTAAACACGTCAGAATTTAAATTGTTTGCCAGATTAGTTTTAGGTTGCTTCTGGTTTGACGTCATGCAACGTCAAATTGTAAAAACATCCTATTATCTTTAAAATGCAGTTACGTCTACATTAATTGACATATTAATTTGATTTTTTCAGAAAATTGTTCAGAAATGAACACTTTAAATGAAAATGTAAAAATGTGAAATTCGAAAATTTTGTCATTAAGGCAGGTTTTTCCATGACGCGGCTCATTTATATTGTTTGTATTAATGACTTCCATTATGGTTTAAAAAGCATGCATATGCTGCAACAAAATTTGTTCATCAAACAATTATAAACCCATATTTGGAGCAAGCCTTAGGCCTAATGGTTATTTACATAAGTGACATTTACTTACCTTCAGATACAGCATTATTACACTAGGCTGCCAGTGCCTCCAGTGTGTTTTTATCTGTAGAAAAAAATAGTGCAAATAAAATTTACAATAAAAGATTAAAGCACATACCATACTTGCATGTATATCCGTTTCATAAAATGGGGAAAAATCAATTGGTCCATGAAAATGAATAACAACAGTTCTGATTTATGCATCTAATAAAAGGTTATTAAATTAAGTTTGGAAAATATTAGATGATATGTTCAAAAAGAATACCAAGATGAGATAATAAAGGATAATGTAACCTGAATAACAAAAATATTGAAACAAAATTTAATGGTAAACTGAAGTGCTTGACACTTAATTAATGATTATTGAAACATGTAGATTATAGAAAAAAATCATATTTTCAATCTTCTGATATAAGTATAAACTGTAAATATATGAATTGAGAAAATGAATTATCAAGTACCTCCTTCTACTATCGTACGGTACTCTATTCCGACGCACCACTATTACGACGCCTTTTTTGTTTTGACCTCAATTTTTATTAACTGGATTCCGTTTGACATCATTCTTACAAGTTTTTTTTGTCAGCATCCCTTTTAGCGTTAGAAAGCCAAAATGTGGCAAGTTATTGATGCAGGGCTATTATTTAGTGTACTTTATACAACACACCTGCAAAACCTCCTTTTCAATAAGTACTTTTTCTCATCTGGCATATTTTTAGTGAAACAATGAAATAAAAAAAAATCTGTGCAACCAACATTTACTCGTATATTATTTCTGACACGAAAATTCAATTTTTAAAAATTAAATGAAAAACCAATCTGATGCGTCGTTTCATTGTACTCTCAAGTCAGCCTCACTGAATTATACAGACATGCTCACTAGTGATTTTTCGTTGAAAAAACGATTTCAGCCACTTGAAAATAATGTAAGACTGAATAAATGACTTAGTTTTGCCATACAAAGGAAAATTATATTTCTTGTTTATGTAAAATCAAAAAAGACCATGATTTTTTTCTTAGATGCGTCAGAACGGCATACTCGAGGATACTGCAAGCCTGTAGGTCTCCTCATCCACATATATACAGTTGCTATCTCCCCATCGGGTAGTTGAAGCTTTAACTCCTTCATAGACTGACTATGGAGATAAATATAAGAGAATATCACAATATGTCAAATATCTACCTAGTGTCGGATTTTAATAATTTAACAATGAAAAGAAAAAAAATCTTAAATCTAATAATAACATGTATCCACTTTAACATAAAATATATAAACCAGAATGTTTTGAAGATTCGATTACTTTTACTTTCAGATTTAAAAACAATAAAAATAATGATTTATTATTTCATCCATGAGTGAAACATACACAATTACATTATATCATTTATATTTAACATCCAGAAAGACAATAAGCTTTTATGTATGAAGATATATTCCAACCGGAGTAAATTATTCTCAAAAAACATAATTATCGTCTGCTGTTTATTTACCTTTCCGCCATTTTGTTCGCTAATTAAGCTATGTCAAAAGTATGTTCGTGTTTGTTCCGAACGTTCGTGACGAACAAATCGTTCAGTAACGCGAAATCTCAAAATTTTCTCGAAAGTTCGCTTTTGTTTGTGTAACTGAAAGCACTGCAGTTACATCCCTTTATAAGGTAGACGCCATTTGTAATTATCAAGCGGCAAAGTTTGATTTGGAATATACAATATATGCTTAGGATCACAGGTGCTTGACACACTGTTTCATTCGCTATTATATCTTTTAATATACATATATAATAGAACCTTTGCTTAGGATAAATAACGTCTGTTCCTATTTATATATCATAGGGGCCACTGTGGTGAACAGTAATGAGAAATTTCAAAACCTATTAGAATTCCTCCAATCTAGAGGGGTTGAAAGTAACCTAATAAGGTGGATTGAAAATGACAAGGTGAGTTGTATATTTTAAAACAGTATGTTAAAAAGATAATATGAACATAAGCAATGCCTAAAGACCAAGAAAGCCTAAAGCACATGCACATATCTTGTCTCCACCATGATTCGAACCCAACGGTACCTTCGGATCCTCATTAATGTTCGTTATAACTGTACAGGCTATCCATACACCACTGGCACCAACATTTTTTTCCTGTTCCATAGGTTATATACTATATAGAAATACCAGATATTTTTGCCTAGGCTATGGCCGGGTAAAGACCCTCCGAACCCACCAAAGGCTAGGTCGTATGGCACTTCCCTTATATTAAAATCAGTAATACCAAAGACTTTGGAGTCATGGCAATATAGCCTGACAACACTCAGCAGGCGTGTGCCACCACAGTGGGAATTTGAATTCAAAACTTTAACCGTCAACTTACCTCATAGACATTCATTTAAAATATTTATGATCTATCTATATCAACAGAACATTTTAATTATGTGACAGTGTACAATTTTAATTGCTGCACATACAGTTTAGAGTCTGAAATACAAAAATATGTGGACAAACAAAGAAGACCTTGATCAGACAGCTCCTGAAGGATCTGGGTCTCCTCTGTTTGTCAACTTGCTCAGGATTTCCTACTCTAATAATCTTCGTCTTATTACGCCTTATTTCGTACATTGTCGGGATTCCGCGTCATTCCGATTACTAGCGTAAACTAGATATGACAGGTCCCGGCTTCGCTGTAACACACACACGTAAATGTCGAGAACCAGACCAGAGCCTCGTTTTGAAAACTGACATGGCTGCGCCCGTTAGAGACAGACGCGGTCGGTATTCCAAGTTAAAACAAGATGTTTCGACAAAAATACCGACGAATAGGAATATTTTAGAAGAACATAACTATGTCGTCGGTAAACACAGCACTTCAGGTGACAACAATATTCCAGGAATACCGACAAAATTTAAGATTAACAAATTTTTTAACAACAAATGGAGAGAAGGCAGACGTGTTGTTGAATTCGGTGTTTTGTTGGATAATCTGAAATTCTGCCAAGAATGTGGATTAGGTCCTGCGCCGCTAACTGCATATAATGTGCTCGGTGAGCAAAAGAAAGGATTGTCAGGGTTTTTGTATATCAGGTGTCAGAATGTGGACTGTGCAGCTGTGAACCGTGTGACATATGGGAAAACGCATCGAAACAAACTAAAAGGCATGCCATGTTTTGCTGCTAATACTAAACTTGGGACAGGTATGCATTTTTTTTTTGGATAAATTTGTCCATTTTATTTTATGATTGATTTTGCCTAAAAATAATATTATCATTAGAAGTAGACTCAGGGTTACAGATAAGGTGCGTATCTGCGTAAATACGCAATTAAATTTAGTGAAAAAGCAATCATTTTAAAATCCATGCGTACTGAAAATCAATTAGAAAAGTGGTTAACGCAAAAACATAAAAGCAGCCGCGTATTTGTTACACTATACTTTGCGTATAGTACAGACAAGCAAGGGGCCGCAATTTACTTTGTTTACTGTGACACGGCTGTTTTTTTAACCATGACACCGTATAGACTGGACTGGTTATTGACTTTCACAAATCTACTTCATGGCACCCGGTTACAGTTCCCGGTATATAGGGTCTTTATACAGTAACCATTCGGCTAGTTTTGTTTTGAATAGTAAACCAGTCTAGTAGTCTGCTACATGCGTAAACATGGCGTCGTGTGGACGAAAAAAGCGAGTTGAGCAACAAAAAAACACAATTACTAAATACATGAAGCCTTCCCCGAACGAACCAGAAATCGTTTGCAATGGTATCATTAATGAACTTTTGAAGAAAGTATGTTACACTCCGCATGCATTATTGACGATCTTTTATCGCAAGTCTGTAAACCACCAAAGAAACATGACGGGACAAATGTCGGCAAATCCACAGTCAAGGAATGGCTTGCAAAGTATCCATGGCTTATAATAAATGATGCCTACACAAACATGAGGTGTTCCATATGTGTTGAAATGAAATCAAAATTGAAACTGACGAGTGTGTGGGCAAATGAGGGCACACCCAACATTCAGATTTCGAGTATCACGAGACACAACAAGAGTGGTGAACACAACAGTGCATGTGACGCAACTGAAAAGTGTCAAATACAGGCAGAAATAGACGGTGATGACTCTGAAATCATCTATCTATCCTCACCAGTAAGTGCTGAAGATAAAATTGCAGCAATGAATGAAATTCCATCTACTACAGTTAATGAACTACTAGAATTGCAGACCAAAATTTGCAAAAATGGTCTCACTGTGAAATACACCAATCTCAGTTGGGACTCTTTGACAGAGATGCAGAATTGTATTGCACATGTACTGAGATCTGAGATGATAGAAGACATGAAATCATCTGGGGTATTTGCAGTTATGCTTGATGAAAGCACTGATGTAACCATTGACAAGAGATTGAGCATTTGTGTGAGGTACGTTAAAGCAATTAAGCCTGTAACAAAAATGCTGTGTAATGTTCCACTGGATGATGGACGTGCCCATACCATTGTGAACTGTGTAGCAGAGGAATTTCAACGTGTGAGCATTGATCTTCAGTACTGTACATCACTTGCAACAGATGGAGCAGCTGTAATGATGGGGGGAAAAACACCGGAGTGGGCAAACAGATAGCAAGTAAATACTCGCCATTTTGTACTCAGATACACTGCATGGCACACAGAATCAACCTGGCTTGTTCTGATGCAGTCAAGAAGAATGACTATATGATAAAGTTCAGAGAAAAGTTCAATAGTTTGTACCTGTTCATAAGTGCCTCAAGTGTCAGAACCCTTGCACTGAAAAGCATACAGAAATTGATGGATGAGCCAGAAATCAAGGTCAAAGAGCCATACTCAATTAGGTGGCTAGGACTTAGAGATGCAGTAGCTGCAGTACTTGGGTCCTTTTTGTCAGGTCTAAGTACTCTTTCAAAGTTTGCAGCTGAAAAGAATTCTGCAGCCAAGGGTTTGTACAAATACTTTTGTTCATACAAAGCTGCCCTAGTCATTGCTTTGGTGCTTGATGTGCACAATGAACTAGCCATCCTGACATGTGAATTGCAGAAGAAAAACCTGCTGTTCAGTGAGATAAGGCCAGTCATGGATGCCACTGTTGCAAAACTTACCAGCCTGGAAGAAAGGGATGGGGAATGCCTTACCAAGATGATGTCAGACATAGAGAAAATAGATGAAGGTGCATTTTATGGAGTGGAGAAACTGAGTTATCATGGAAATATTGACAGTGAATTTGAAGCAATCAGGAAGGATTACATCAACAGGTTAAAACGGAACATGAAGAACAGATTTCCAAAGGGGGATAGTGCCATATTTGATGACTTGAGTCATATGTTTGAGCCAACAGTGGTGAACTCCTCCAGTGAAGAAGAATGCTATAAAGCTGTTGAGTCACTGGCCACTCTTTATAGGTATGAGAAGAAAGTAAGACTTATAGAAGGAAATCTGGCAGAAGGGCTTGAAGAGCATGAGCGTGTGATAAAGCCTTTAATTGATCCTGGCAAACTGCAAGAGGAGTGTCCAAGACTGTATGGAATGGTCAGAGGTACCTAGCAGACAAGACTACTGCTAAGCTGTGTAAGAAAGTGATTCTTTTGCACAACAAAATGATGTCAAATGTGGCCAAACTTGCTGCAATAGCCCTCTGCATGCAGCCAACTAGTGTGGAGTGTGAGCGTTCATTCAGTACTCAAAACAGACTGAAAACAAAATGTAGAGCTAGACTACAGTCTGAGCAGCTGAACACACTGATGTTAATCAGCATGTTTGGTGCAAGTGTTGAATTGTTTGATCCAGTTCCAGCTGCAAGATACTGGAACAACTTGAAGAAAAGGAGAATAGGTCGGCTCTTCACAGAGTAAAAACCTAGGCCAGCAAAGAGGCCTAGGCTTTGTTAGATGATTGACTATGATCCAGAACAGTTGAACTATCATTAAAGCTGGAAAAAAGCAGCTAGTTTCCTGTTAACAGTTAATATATTAAGTAGATTTAGATTTAAAGACAGTTGAAGATTTCAGTTAACATAATTATGACATGATCAGGAAGATCACATAGGAAGATCAAGAAGATCACATAGGAATTTCATCATAAGTAGAAGTTACAGAGCAGTACAGAAGCGACATATATCAGTAAGTAACTTGATGTAGCATGTATATAGATCTAGTTTGTTGATAAGAATTTGCGTAAAAAAGCAATTCATTTCAGATTGATAGAGTAACCGTTCTTGTGATACTCAATTGAAAATTCCGAATACCCAATTGATTGAAAAAGTGAGGAGTAAATTGTCACAAATCCTTATCTGTAACCCTGAGACTGATAAGTGCAGAACATGTGATATGTATATATTGATTTCTTTTCAAATGTCTTTATCAATTTATATCATGTGAATAAGAAATTTGCGCACAAAATAATGACAAGTCACCATGTGATAAAGTAGCAACATTTGTATATGATGTGTGTTCATATAATTGCTATAGCATGGGAATATTTATACATGTATTAATCTTCACAAATCAGAGATGCCCACTGACATAAAATAAAACCATAGTCCTGAAAAACAATACAAATATTCAATTGCACAAATTTTCTTACTGAAACTTTATGTAAAATATGTACTGTATTTACAGCGATGATTGATAGTATTGGGGGTCCAGATCATGTTAACAACATCTTCGCCACGATAAACATCCCAACTATAAGTCACCCCAACTTAAAGGTAATGTAACGTGCATTGTTACGGTATATATGCAATCTCTAACAACTGCGTCAGGGAGTCCACTCTTTGGCTCAGTGGTTAGAGCATTGCGGTGTCACGCCGGCGGATCAGGTTTGATTCCGGGCTGGGCCACTTTCGGTTTGCTAATGCATAAAATATTTTAATAAATTTTAATTTTTTAAAAAAATATTAATACATGAAATTCAGAACATAACTTTCACTGGAAGTTTCAGATTTCTTACATGCATGTTGTAACTAATTGACTAATGAAGTCTAGATACTTAGGTGCTCCAGTGAACAATCTAAGACTTGTTCATTCCAAATTATTTATTACTTCAACAGAAGATGGAAACTCGAGCTGGTGAGACAGTCCAGAAGATCTCTGTTAAGTCATCAGCCAAAGCTGCCAAAATCGCCTTCAAGCAGGAAATGGAGTAAGTTTAATATATTCTAAAAATGAGTTTAAATAATTTTAACAATAGAAGTATTTTTTCCATAAAGTTGCACACATAGTCCTGTGACTAAAATTTCAAGGGTCAAAAGCCTGACTCCTGAGTCAAAGAAGAGCCCTGTTATTTGATTACTGTAAAATCAGAGATCTCTAGGGACCAGGTACAACTTTAAAATATTTTTTTTAGTTCACTGTATTTTAGACTTTTAATTTCCAACATTCCTAAATTCAATCTCATTATTTTCAGGGAGGTGTTGCAACAGTCCTGTACCAGTGCTGAAGCTGACACAGGTGACGGTAATTGGACTGATGTAGAGGACACACCTACCAACCAGGAACGAGTAACCAGGTATTTTTTAGATTCCTGAAGCATTGTTTTACTAAAAAGTTATGTAAAGCATGGTAACAAATACATGTATAATAAACTGCAAATGTCATTTCATGAAAATTTTTATACATTTCCAGGGATTTACACATAATTTTAAATTAGTTTTAATGGTGCCCTTCTCAAGTAAAGTGTGAATATCCTTATATTGATGCCTAACTTCAGAAGTAGAATAACTTTGAGACATTTATTAATTTGTAAATGGTAATATTCTTTTTTTTGGGTGACTCTTTTTACCGGAATCCCCCTATTTACCGGAATCTACCGGAATCCACTTAGATTTTACCAGAATCCACCTTATTTATCTTGTATGATGTTATTTTTAGCTCACCAGAGCACGAAGTGCTCAGGGTGAGCTATTGGGATCACCCTTCATCCGTCGTCCGTCGTCAACAATTTGCTTTAAAAGACATCTCCTCTGAAACCGCTGGACAGAATTTGATAAAACTTGGCATGTATGATCCTTGGGTGCTCTACAAAAATTGCTCAAATAAAGTTGATCCATGAAGAACTCTGGTTGCCATGGCAACAAATAGAAAAAAATCATCTCCTCTGAAACTGCTGGACAGAATTTGATAAAACTTGGCATGTATGATCCTTGGGTGTGTCTCTACAAAAATTGCTCAAATAAAGTTGATCCATGAAGAACTCTGGTTGCCATGGCAATAAATAGAAAAACTAATTGAAAACTTTGAAAATCATCTCCTCTGAAACCGCTGGACAGAATTTGATAAAACTTGGCATGTACAATGTATGATCCTTGGGTGGGCCTCTACAAAAATTGCTCAAATAAAGTTGATCCATGAAGAACTCTGGTTGCCATGCCAACAAATAGAAAAACTAATTGAAAACTTTGAAAATCATCTCCTCTGAAAGCGCTGGACAGAATTTATAAAACTTGGCATGTATGATCCTTGGGTGGGCCTCTACAAAAATTGCTCAAATAAAGTTGATCCATGAAGAACTCTGGTTGCCATGGCAACAAATAGAAAAACTAATTGAAAACTTTGAAAATCATCTCCTCTGAAACTGCTGGACAGAATTTGATAAAACTTGGCATGTATGATCCTTTGGTGGGCCTCTACAAAAATTGCTCAAATAAAGTTGATCCATGAAGAACTCTGGTTGCCATGGCAATTTAATTTCATTAAATACATTTGTATCTGTTTTTAAATGACATTTGACGTAGGCCTACGTTGTCGTTTACTGTACGAAATCGACTTAGCTATTTAAAGAGATTCCGATTCAGACATGGTAACTTTTGAAGGTTGATATTATTGTTTTATCTTATTAAACTTACATGTCATATCATTTTCGTCTTATAATTGCCTATGGTTGATACCGATAGCTTTTATTTATAATTTGTTTCGTTTACCGAACGAAATGCGGCCAACGAAATGGCAGAATCACTTCACCGTGTATTATCCGGTATCAACCTAAAAGCCAGGTACATAGTTTTTTTTCCTTGGTGGTTGTTTGACTAGAAATTGCAATGTATTTCTCTCTCTCCCTCTCTCTCTCTCGTTCTCTCTCTCTCTCATATGGTTATGAGAAATGATGTTTCCATTAGTAGATATATAACTGGCGCGATTTAATAATACCCATATATAATATAAAACATTTAGTACGGTTCCATAAACTTACAAACGCAAGAATATTTTCTATTTGATATTATACATACATGCACACCTGGGGTGATTGGCATGACCACTGTGGCATGTGCCGTGTTAACTTCGATAAAGGTGATAATCCAATTACCGAAAGCGTGCCGCAAGGTGAAATACTGTACACGCGTCAACTGTCACGCGGCACACTTATGATCAGTAACTCCATAGAGGCGTCACGCGGCATTATTGAAGATACTGATAATTCACTTTGATTCACCAAAACATCAATAAATTTTACGTCATATCTGTTTATTAAATATGACAGTTATAATAAAACACTTTTGATATAGCTTTTGTCTGTATTTTGACTGTCATGTTAGCCTACTATATACCATTTTATTTATACTGAAGTAGACCGGAATCGACATCGTAAGTTAAGAAACGAGGCTCTGCAGCAATTTTATGTTTGTTTTACCAATTAAACGAGTAATTGGAAACTTCAAATCCAAATGGAATAACAACAAAACACAAAATGGGCGGATATATAATGACTTGTATAAATATGGGGCCAAGGAAGATAGGAGGTTGACTTGTTCGTTGATGAGTGACCGTTTGTTGCTTATAACATGTAACCATAACGTGCATCTTGCACAACATAAACATTTTATGGAGGAAAGGATGAAGTTTATTATTTCCTTAATGTTGTTGAGGAATATATAATATCCATGCATTAACATTTATCTTTCTGTCCATACATATTTTTTTTACTATAAGTCTATAATTCAAAAACGACGAAAAAATGAAAGTATCTATTTTTATCACAGCATACGTATGAATTGTATAAACTACTAACCTCCTACGGTCATCGTTAAGGTATTATTTGGTAGCGGATTTTAATTGCACCCCGCGGAGAACTTGCTAAGTGTGTGTGTGTGTCACAGCAGGTGCTAACTTGTTAGCCGTCAAGAACCAGTTTGATTAACTCGGTTTAACATAAAAAGAACCACATAATTACGTTTCTTTACCCCAATGCTGTTAGACAATATAAGTCGGCATAACACCTTATACATAAACTTTTTTTTTTCAATAAGCGTGTGTGTGTTTTAACAAGAACTTGTTAAAACGCCACTTAATTACGTGTTAATCTTTCTTAATTTATTCTTTAATTTAGAAATCACACACTCATTACTCGCGTTAAATTCTTCTTTGTTAATTGGTGTTAATCAAAGACCGCATAGTCGCAAGTTATTTTTTTAGCTCTGCAACCTGTAAATTTTGATTGTGTAATCTGATTTAAAATAAAAAGGTGGCGGTGACTGAAAAGACGATTAGGGATGTACATTATTTATACATTGAAAGTATATTTTGGTTAGAAATAAAATGACCTTTATAAGTGTCATAGTTAAGCACTCTTCAAATTCATAATTTTGTTTAAAATTTAATTGCAATTTAAGAAATAGTCAGACCAATATTGTCAGCGATAGCGCCTCATACTCAAACTCACGCTGTCTATTTTGTGAGACGTGATTCTATGTTGATGCCGCATATTCGACTTAATAAATCGGCCATGTTGTGTAATGTTACGATCAGTTTACTTAAATTTTATAAAGCTCTACGTACCAACCACTGAAAACTAAAAGATGAAAAGGATATTACAATTTTTATTAGTATTATTACGAAGATCAGATGAAATAGTTATTCAAAACCACGAGGATGACTTCATGCCGGAATCCACTTAGTCGGTACCGGTAAGTCAAATACATGAAATGTCCGTTAGGAAAAAAACAAAAATGCTAAATGCAGTTGGCTTTTATGTGATCATTTTCTTAGGTACTTTCAATAACATAAGTCAAAATATGCTTTATTTGACATGAAAATAAGGTGGATTCCGGTAAAATCTAAGTGGATTCCGGTAAATAGGGGGATTCCGGTAAAAAGAATAACCGCTTTTTTTTTATTCCCAGAAAACAAAAACCCCTAACTGATGGCTATGGAAAGACCCCTCGTGGAAGAGCCAAAATGCGTCTTCAAGACAAATTCCAATGTCGGACCAGAGTTGGAATGTCCTGTTCAGTTGACACAGCATGGCAAAAACGTGGCTTCGATAGTTTAACCTGTAAGCTTTGTAATGGAATAGTTATCTTATTTGTTCACCCCCTGTTTCTTACTACAAATGGAGTGGGGCAAAATTTATTTAAATACAATCATATTCTGATAGGTTTTGTTTTGGGTCTTCATATGTAGTAACTGAAATAGTCCAGTTCACCCCCTATTTCTTACTACATATGGAGTTGGGCAAAATTTATTTAAATACTTATATTCTGATAGGTTTTGTTTTGGGTCTTCATACGTAGTTACTGAAATAGTCCAGTTCACCCCCTATTTCTTACTACATATGGAGTGGGACAAAATTTTATTTGAGTTAAGTTATATTCTGATAGGTTTTGTTTTGGGTCTTCATATGTAGTAACTGAAATAGTCCAGTTCACCCCCTATTTCTTACTACTTATGGAGTTGGGCAAAATTTTATTTGAGTAAAGTTATATTCTGATAGGTTTTGTTTAGGGTCTTCATATGTAGTTACTGAAATAGTCCAGTTCACCCCCTATTTCTTACTAATTATAAAGTGGAGGAAAATTTCATGTATGCCATGTGAGTTTTTGTATTTTTAGCTCACCTGAGCACAACGTGCTCAAGGTGAGCTTTTCTGATCGCCTTTTGTCCGGCGTCCATGCGTCAGGCGTCAACAATTGCTTCAAACAACATCTCCTCCTAAACAGCTTGGCCAATTTGAAAAATATTTTGCAGGAATGTTCCTTGGATGAAGCTCTACTAAAGTTGTATAAATTGTTCTGGTCCATTGCATAATTAGGTCACAGGAGCTAATAATAGATTTTAAAAATGAAAATTTAAAAAATCTTCTTCTCTGAAACCACAAGGCCTAGCCTTTTGATTTTTGGTATGTAGCATGATCTTATGACTCTCTACCAAGATTGTACAAATTATGACCCTGGGGTCAAAATTGGCCCCGCCCCAGGGGTCACCTGATTTTACATAGGCTAATATAGAAAAAAAAAAAAAAATCTTCTTCTCAGACACCACAAAGCATAGAGTTTAGATATTTGGTGTGTAGCATTTCTAGTCGCTTCTTACCAAGTTTGTTCAAATCATGACGCTGGGGTCAAAATTGGCCCCGCTCCAGGGATCACTTGATTTTACATAGACTTATATTGGAAAAAAAACTAGAAAAATCTTCAAGGTCTGGAGTTTATATATTTGATATGTAACATGGGCTAATAGACCTCTACCAAGTAGAGTGTGGTAGTGTGTAGCATTGTCTAGTCGATTCTTACCAACTTTGTTCAAATCATGACCCTGGGGTCAAAATTGGCTCTGCACCAGGGGTCACTTGATTTTACATAGTCTAATGATACCAGGTGAGCGATCCAGGGCCATCATGGCCCTCTTGTTTGTGTTTCATTTAGTTTTGTTATGTTTTCTTTCCAGCTATCTCATAGACCTGTCAAAGTCTCAAAAAGTGGCACACAATGTTCAGAAATAAAAGTTCAAGAGTTCTCTGTGTTCAGGGTTCACAGATATCAATTTCGATTGATAACGTCCCCTAGTTTCTGGGCAATTGTGTGTGTGTGTCAAAATGGGCCATGTGACGCGTCTGGTGTGGTGTGCTTCAGCCTCCACTGCTGCAGTGTGGTCATACCACGTGGTATATGACGTCATTTAAAGCTAACGCATAAAGCATATTTTGCATCGATTCGAAAAGAAAACTGCTTTAAGTATTTTTCTTTTTTCAGTTTTAATGCGATATAGCGCATGCGGAGCGGAAAATTGTGCACTACATAAGAGTCCTAATGATTCTTTTGTCAGATGTTTATTATTTCCAAACATTCGGGAAAACCTGTTTCATGTTCGCCAACAAAATTTCACGAACTCGGAAGGTTTCCCCGAATGTTATGAAGAACTGTACATCTGACAAAAGAATCACTGGAACCTATGTGTAGGGCACAATTTTCTGCTTCACATGAGCTATATGCATTTAAAATTGATAAAGAAATAAAATACTTACTTTAGTTTTTCCTTCCAAATCAGTGTAAAATATGCTTTACGCATTAGCTTAGAATGACGTCATATACCACGTGGTATGATCACACTGCGCTGGCTAGCCAGTTTCTGGTGAAAAGGGAGCATTTGTCTCCCCTGCCAGTATATAGCCTCTCCATGGTCAAGCCCTACTCAGTGCCTCCTCGTGGCGACACGCGTCAACTGAGGACCTTTGTTTCCTCAGGCTAAACTGTAAGGGACGATCTACAAGAACTATATATGGTTGCTGAAATTGTCTAACTCATCCACTTTTTCTTCCTACTTACAAAGCAGGGCAAAATTCTTTCAAATGAATTTATATTGTGATAGGTTTTGGGTCTTCATATGTAGGTTATGAAATAGTCCAGCACTCCCTATTTCTTACTACTAATGAAGTGGGGTAAAAATTTTCAAGTGAAATTATTTTCTCATATGTTTTGATCTTCTTACTGAAATAGTCAAGTCCACCCCCTATTTCTTACTACTTATGGAGTGGGGCAGAATTTATTTAAATACAGTTATATTCTGATAGGTTTTGTTTTGGGTCTTCATACTAGTACTAAATAGTCCAGTTCACCCCCTATTTCTTACTACATATGGAGTTGGGCAAAATTTTATTTGAGTAAAGTTATATTCTGATAGGTTTTGTTTTGGGTCTTCATACGTAGTTACTGAAATAGTCCAGTTCACCCCCTATTTCTTACTACTTATAAAATGGGCGAAATTTTATTTGAGTAAAGTTATAGTCTGATAGGTTTTCTTTTGGGTCTTCATACGTAGTTACTGAAATAGTCCAGTTCACCCCCTATTTCTTACTACATATGGAGTGGGACAAAATTTTATTTGAGTTAAGTTATATTCTGATAGGATTTGTTTAGGGTCTTCATATGTAGTATCTGAAATAGTCCAGCTCACCCCCTATTTCTTACTACTTATAAAATGGGCGAAATTTTATTTGAGTAAAGTTATAGTCTAATAGGTTTTGTTTTGGGTCTTCATACGTAGTTACTGAAATAGTCCAGTTCACCCCCTATTTCTTACTACTTATGAAATGGGCAAAATTTTATTTGAGTAAAGTTATATTCTGATAGGTTTTGTTTTGGGTCTTCATACGTAGTTACTGAAATAGTCCAGTTCACCCCCTATTTCTTACTACTTATGGAGTGGCAAAATTATTTAAATAGTCATATTTTGATAGGGTTTTTTTTTGCGTCTTCATACATAGTTACTGAAATAGTCCAGTTCACCCCCTATTTTTTACTAATTATGAAGTGGAGGAAAATTTCATGTATGCCATGTGAGTTCTTGTTTTTTTGTGTCTCATTTTATTTTGTTATGTTTTCTTTCCAGCTATCTCATAGACCTGTCAAAGTCTCAAAAAGTGGCACACAATGTTCAGAAATAAAAGTTCAAGAGTTTTCTGTGTTCAGGGTTCACAGATATCAATTTCGATTGATAACGTCCCCTAGTTTCTGAGCAATTGTGTGTGTGTCAAAATGGGCCATGTGACGCGTCTGGTGTGGTGTGCTTCAGCCTCCACTGCTGCAGTGTGGTCATACCACGTGGTATATGATGTCATTTTAAGCTAACGCATAAAGCATATTTTGCATCGATTCGAAAAGAAAACTGCTTTAAGTATTTTCTTTTTTCAGTTTTAATGTAGCGCATGCGAAGCGGAAAATTGTGCACTACATAAGAGTCCTAATGATTCTTTTGTCAGATGTTTATTATTTCCAAACATTCGGGATTCGCCAACAAAATTTCACGAACTCGGAAGGTTTTCCCGAATGTTAGGAAAAACTGTACATCTGACAAAAGAATCACTGGAACCTATGTGTAGGGCACAATTTTCTGCTTCACATGAGCTATATGCATTTAAAATTGATAAACAAATAAAATACTTACTTTAGTTTTTCCTTCTAAATCAGTGTAAAATATACTTTACGCATTAGTTTAGAATGACGTCATATACCACGTGGTATGGCCACACTGCGCTGGCTAGCCAGTTTCTGGTGAAAAGGGAGAATTTGTCTCCCCTGCCTCTCCATGGTCAAGCCCTACTCAGTGCCTTCTCGTGGCGACACACGTCAACTGAGGACCTTTGTGTCCTCAGGCTAAACTGTAAGGGACGATCTACAAGAACTATATATGGTTGCTGAAATTGTCCAACTCATCCACTTTTTCTTCCTACTTACAAAGCAGGGCAAAATTTCTTCGAATTAAATTATATTGTGATAGGTTTTGGGTCTTCATATGTAGTTTATGAAATAGTCCAGCACTCCCTATTTCTTACTACTTATGAAGTGGGGCAAAATGTTTCAATTGAAATTATTTTCTCATATGTTTTGATCTTCATACTGAAATAGTCAAGTACCCCTCCTATTTCTTACTACTTATGGAGTGGGGCAAAATTTATTTACATACAGTTATATTCTGATAGGTTTTGTTTTGGGTCTTCATACGTAGTTACTGAAATAGTCCAGTTCACCCCCTATTTCTTACTACTTATGAAATGGGAAAATTTTTATATCAATAAAGTTATATTCGGATAGGTTTTGTTTTGGGTCTTCATACGTAGTTACTGAAATAGTCCAGTTCACCCCCTATTTCTTACTACTTATGAAATGGGCAAAATTTATTTGAGTAAAGTTATATTCCGATAGGTTTTGTTTTGGTCTTCATACGTAGTTACTGAAATAGTCCAGTTCACCCCCTATTTCTTACTACTTATGAAATGGGCAAATTTTATTTGAGTAAGTTATATTCTGATAGGTTTTGTTTTGGGTCTTCATACGTAGTTACTGAAATAGTCCAGTTCACCCCCTATTTCTTACTACTTATGAAATGGGAAAAAAGTTGTATTCGATAGGTTTTGTTTTGGGTCTTCATACGTAGTTACTGAAATAGTCCAGCTCACCGTCTATTTCTTACTACTTATGAAATGGGCAAAATTTTTTTATTTGAGTAAAGTTATATTCTGATAGGTTTTGTTTTGGGTCTTCATACGTAGTTACTGAAATAGTCCAGTTCACCCCCTATTTCTTACTACTTATGAAATGGGAAAATTTTATTTGAGTAAAGTTATATTCTGATAGATTTTGTTTTGGGTCTTCATATGTAGTTACTGAAATAGTCCATTCACCCCCTATTTCTTACTACTATATGGAATGGGCAAAATTTATTAAATACAGTTATATTCTGATAGGTTTTGTTTTGGGTCTTCATACGTAGTTTACTGAAATAGTCCAGTTCACCCCCTATTTCTAACTACAAATGGAGTGGGACAAAATTTATTTAAATACTTATATTCTGATAGGTTTTGTTTTGGGTCTTCATAGTAGTTACGAAATAGTCCAGTTCACCCCCTATTTCTTACTACTTATGAGATGGGCAAAATTTTGAGTAAAGTTATATTCTGATAGGTTTTGTTTTGGGTCTTCATACGTAGTTACTGAAATAGTCCAGTTCACCCCCTATTTCTTACTAATTATGGAGTTGGGCAAAATTCATTTAAATACTTATATTCTGATAGGTTTTGTTTTGGGTCTTCATACGTAGTTACTGAAATAGTCCAGTTCACCCCCTATTTCTTACTACTTATGGAGTTGGGCAAAATTCATTTAAATACAGTTATATTCTGATAGGTTTTGTTTTGGGTCTTCATATGTAGTTACTGAAATAGTCCAGTTCACCCCCTATTTCTTACTACAAATGGAGTTGGGCAAAATTCATTTAAATACAGTTATATTCTGATAGGTTTTGTTTTGGGTCTTCATATGTAGTTACTGAAATAGTCCAGTTCACCCCCTATTTCTTACTACAAATGGAGTTGGGCAAAATTCATTTAAATACAGTTATATTCTGATAGGTTTTGTTTAGGGTCTTCATATGTAGTTACTGAAATAGTCCAGTTCACCCCCTATTTAAGGTTGGGTTTTGGGCCCTATTTCTTACTAATTATAAAGTGGAGGAAAATTTCATGTATGCCATGTGAGTTCTTGTTTTTTTGTGTTTCATTTAATTTTGTTATGTTTTCTTTCCAGCTATCTCATAGACCTGTCAAAGTCTCAAAAAGTGGCACACAATGTTCAGAAATAAAAGTTCAAGAGTTCTCTGTGTTCAGGGTTCACAGATATCAATTTCGATTGATAACGTCCCCTAGTTTCTGAGCAATTGTGTGTGTGTCAAAATGGGCCATGTGACGCGTCTGGTGTGGTGTGCTTCAGCCTCCACTGCTGCAGTGTGGTCATACCACGTGGTATATGACGTCATTTAAAGCTAACGCATAAAGCATATTTTGCATCGATTTGAAACGAAAACTGCTTTAAGTATTTTCTTTTTTCAGTTTTAATGCGATATAGCGCATGCGGAGCGGAAAATTGTGCACTACATAAGAGTCCTAATGATTCTTTTGTCAGATGTTTATGATTTCCAAACATTCGGGAAAACCTGTTTCGTGTTCGCCAACAAAATTTCACGAACTCGGAAGGTTTTCCCGAATGTTAGGAAAAACTGTACATCTGACAAAAGAATCACTGGAACCTATGTGTAGGGCACAATTTTCTGCTTCACATGAGCTATATGCATTTAAAATTGATAAAGAAATAAAATACTTACTTTAGTTTTTCCTTCCAAATCAGTGTAAAATATGCTTTACGCATTAGCTTAGAATGATGTCATATACCACGTGGTATGAACACACTGCGCTGGCTAGCCAGTTTCTGGTGAAAAGGGAGCATTTGTCTCCCCTGCCAGTATATAGCCTCTCCATGGTCAAGCCCTACTCAGTGCCTCCTCGTGGTGACACACGTCAACTGAGGACCTTTGTGTCCTCAGGCTAAACTGTAAGGGACGATCTACAAGAACTATATATGGTTGCTGAAATTGTCTAACTCATCCACTTTTTCTTCCTACTTACAAAGCAGGGCAAAATTTCTTCAAATGAATTTATATTGTGATAGGTTTTGGGTCTTCATATGTAGTTTATGAAATAGTCCAGCACTCCCTATTTCTTACTACTAATGAAGTGGGGCAAAATTTTTCAAGTAAAATTATTTTATCATATGTTTTGATCTTCTTACTGAAATAGTCAAGTCCACCCCCTATTTCTTACTACTTATGGAGTGGGGCAAAATTTTTCAAGTAAAATTATTTTATCATATGTTTTGATCTTCTTACTGAAATAGTCAAGTCCACCCCCTATTTCTTACTACTAATGAAGTGGGGCAAAATTTTTCAAGTAAAATTATTTTATCATATGTTTTGATCTTCTTACTGAAATAGTCAAGTCCACCCCCTATTTCTTACTACATATGGAGTTGGGCAAAATTTTTAATCTACTGATACAATCACTTATGTGATTTTATGCCCCGCCAACTTCGTTGGGGGGCATATAGATTTTCGGTCTGTGCGTCTGCCTGTCCGTCCTTTGCATTTAAGCTTTTTTTCTAAGAAGATGAATTCATATCTTTATGAAACTAGGTACACATTTACATCATGATATACTCTTTTTAATACTCATGCAAATTTGTGGCTGTGACCTATATTTCACTGATGGATGAACATTGAAGAATCGGTTGTTCTCCCTCCGGTTTACCTTTGCGTTTAAGCTTTCTTTCTATGAAGATGACTTCATATTTTGATGAAAATATATTCACATTTACAGCATGATAGAAACTTTTTAATAATTATATAAAATCATAGCTGTGGCCCATATTTCATGGTTGGATGAACATGACAATTTTTGTTGTTTTGCATTTGTGTTTCAGATTCTTTTTCTATGAAGATGACTTTCCATCTTCATGAAACTTGGCATTCATGTACATCTTGATATGGATTATTTACCAGTAGTATTTATTTGATTTTATCGCTTTGATTTGGTAAAATTGGTTATTCTGCCCCAGGTTTTCCTCTGTGTTAAAGTTTTTTTTTTCTTTAAAGGTAACTTCATGAAACTTTGTACAAATGTACAAATGTTCATCATTATATTGTATTCTTTAAAAAATCAAGCAAGTATTGGGTTCTAACCATATCCTGGCAGGGCATTAATTAGTGTCTCACAGTCACTTGCTTCCATTGCATCATGGTGGTGTTAATATTCCATCACCACTAAGATTGTATATGAAGCATAGGGAAAGGTTATTATTCAGTAAACTATAATGACTGTGTATCAACACTTTTGATTTACTTCATCTATCTCCGTATTATCTCTTTACAGGTTGATTGTGATGTTATTCTTGTTATGGATGACCAGCAACTTAAAAACTATATTCTAGCATATGGAGACAGAGTGGCAACAGTGGCCTTTTGCCATACTTCAGAAACTGATCATTTGTCACAGGAGTCTCACAAGACTCTAGAAAGAATCCGATATAAAAACCGGATTAGGTCAAGTATAAAATTAAAAGGCAATCAGCATGCAAAAAAGGTTCAAAGAAGAGTGGAGCTTGGATTGAAACAGTACAACTTTTGTACCAAAGAGTATAAGCAAGTCCAAACTGCAAAAGGTGGTGGCATTCGCCATTTATGTGTTGACACAAACTTAAAGTTGTGTGATTTTTTGCAAGTAGGCTGTGACACCTTTTTCCGTAATGGACAGGGTTCCTTTGGAAGTGTTAAGAATTTGACATAACATTATATGACTTTCAAGGAAATGCTGTTAAACTTGAAAGTACAATAGGTGAATGTTATGAAGAATCCAAATTAAAACTTATGAGACTGTATGTGAATATAATAAAGGTAAGTCTTATCAATGTCATAAAAGTTCTTCAATGAATGGAAAAAACAACAACAAAAAACATACATTTCAAGTATGGGGCTGGGGATGATATTGTTTTGTGCAGGTGCATTTGGTCTGTTATTAAGACCTGAATAGTTTTCTGGAAGATAAGTTGAGAATTGTTAGGCCTAGGTTCTTTAAACTTTGTCAGTAGGTTGGTCAGGACATAATTATGTAGAGATTCTAAGGTCTATGTGATTGTGGGGTTTAAAAAAAGCTATTCCAACCAATAACTAGAGAATGATTGGACCAAGACTTTTCAGACCTAAATTTTATTTGATTATGACATTTAGATGAAGCCCTGTAGATGTTTAGATCAATTGGTCAATATCAGTGTGGCCTTCAATTAAAAAATCAGTTTTAGGATGATAACTAGAGTCGAGATTGACCAATAAATACCAGTATTGCCAGTAAATGCTGGTATTTACTGCAGGCACAGTAAATACTTGATCAGTCAACCATCAACCAGTCAATATGCAAACCCTGATAGTAAAAAGAACTTCACTGTCAAAACTAGTTGACTATGTCATATTGAAAAACCAACAAGTAATGTCAAATTAAATTCTTTCCTCTTAAGTGGAGTGGAATATTTTCCCTTTAATTTAGTCATAAACATTTTATACTGTCCCTATTTAATTTGCAAATAACATAAATGAATTGTCAACAAAAAATGAAATGACATCTATTGAAATGGTGACATGTATTATAGATTGTCCTGTAGTTGTGTCTCTTTTTTGTCATTTATGCACAATACAGACTCATCCAATGAATTAAGTTTATTTTCTCTAAACTTGGAAAGTCTGATCCTTTTCATGTTTCTTCTTAATAATGAATATTTGGTTATAGAAATGTCCAGCCACTGATGAAGTTGAACAAGCAACTCAGGAACAAACTGATCAGGTAGCCACACTGATGAGGTTGAACAAGCAGCTCAGGAACAAGCTGATCAGGTAGCCACACGGATGAAGTTGAACAAGCAGCCCAGGAACAAGCTGATCAGGTAGCCACACTGATGAAGTTGAACAAGCAGCTCATCAGGTAGCCACACTGATGAAGTTGAACAAGCAGCTCAGGAACAAACTGATCAGGTAGCCACACTGATGAAGTTGAACAAGCAGCTCAGGAACAAACTGATCAGGTAGCCACACTGATGAAGTTGAACAAGCAGCTCACGAACAAACTGATCAGGTAGCCACACTGATGAGGTTGAACAAGCAGCTCAGGAACAAGCTGATCAGGTAGCCACACTGATGAAGTTGAACAAGCAGCTCAGGAACAAGCTGATCAGGTAGCCACACTGATGAAGTTGAACAAGCAGCTCAGGAACAAGCTGATCAGGTAGCCACACTGATGAAGTTGAACAAGCAGCTCAGGAACAAACTGATCAGGTAGCCACACTGATGAAGTTGAACAAGCAGCTCAGGAACAAACTGATCAGGTAGCCACACTGATGAGGTTGAACAAGCAGCTCAGGAACAAACTGATCAGGTAGCCACACTGATGAAGTTGAACAAGCAGCTCAGGAACAAACTGATCAGGTAGCCACACTGATGAAGTTGAACAAGCAGCTCAGGAACAAGCTGATCAGGTAGCCACACTGATGAAGTTGAACAAGCAGCCCAGGAACAAGCTGATCATGTCAGGGTAAGGGTAATTTTGGTGGTACAGAGATGATATAAACATTATTATTTTGACCCTTTCTTTTGGAGAATTTGTGTACATAGACATTAAATTTAATTTGTCAGTGTGTCTGTCATTATGGCCATTAAAAAACTAACCTGGCCTATAACTTTTCACACCTTACAGCTAAGCTCTTAATAGTTCAAATATACATTCCTTGTGACAATACATTTTCATAGGCACACCATCATTTTTGTTAACTTATGGCCCACCTTTAATTTTTAACTTGAAAGTGTAAACCAGTTCAGGTTGGTCAAGTTTAATAATGCTCTTTGGCAGCCACAAAAAAAATTCAACCTGACCTATGACTTTACACTCATTTCAGTTAGGCCTTTCAACTTAATTATGACCTTTGACCTTCACTTTGAATTTTGACTATGAATGTGTAAAAAATAAGCAACCTGGCCTAAATCTTTGTACTTTTTACAGACAGACATTATATGTTTCACATACGTTTTCCCTGTGACAAGACCATTTTAGAAACAGCTTCATTTTCACCTCTTTAACCTTGACCATGAACCTTGAAAGTGTTATACTTTAACCTTGTCTATAACTGTGTACACTTATTATAGGTTCACATGTTATTTTCTTGTGGCAAAACCATTCCAGTGACAGTTCATTTTCATTTTTAATTTTGGGTTGTATTAAGCAAAAATACACCAGACACATTGTGGCCCATTTGGGTTGGTTGGTTTAATATAATGGCATTCAACTTGAACTGCTGATTTACTTTTATTTTTTACCTTAAAAGCAGGAGACCACAATTCTGTGAACATGTACAAGCAGTTATGTGAGCATGTACAAACTTGTGCCACCCTTAGTTGCTTGTGTGTGGTAGTTTTGTGTAAGCATGCAGTAGAAAAATATGGTAACTTTCATGCCATTGGTTACAGTCAATTCTTAATAAGTAATTTTGTTTTACAGTACATGTTCATGTAAAGGCACTGATTTAAGTTATAGAACATGAGCAACAATGTGCATCATGTTATGTTAAAACATGATTTATATTCTGTATAAAGGAACCCTGTAGTGCCTCGAATGGATATGAAAAATGCACGGACGAGTCTGATGTAGAGATTCTGGACCCTCAGTTGCCTGAAATTTCTTTTAGGAAGAGAAGATGTTTAAATTTGAATGTAAGTTCATTCACCTTTTTTTTTGCCAGAACTCTGTCCATGATCTGGCTCATTAGGCAAGTGATTTACATCTTTGAGACTTAAATAGATTTCATCTATGAATTGCTCATTATTATCTTACATTTATTGTAACTTTTTTTCTTATATAATTCCAAAGTTGCATAAATTATGGGCCTTGTTATATAACCTTATGGCAGTTTGCAGGCAGGGAATAATATTTTAACATCAGTCAGTTGCTTATCAGTTTTAATGCAACACTGATGAACATATTTACATGCTGATTATACATGTATCTTTAAGATTCATGTAACAATGGACACAATTGTTCATTAGTTTTGTATTGTAACTGTATTGTGTTTTAGATCAAGGTCTCAATTATTATGATGACTGTGTGTTGTCAAAAAATCCTTTAAACTACTATATCTTTTCTGAAAACACTTTGATAATCTTGATGAAACTCAACGAGGATAATCCTTTTATGGACCTCTATGAAATTTGTTGAAACATCCATGCAAACTTGTGATTAACATGGCAAACAAAAGAAAAAATCTTTTTCTTCTGAAAAAAAAAAATACAGTAGAACCTCGTTAAATCGAAGTCCTTGGGACCAAGCGGAAAACTTCGAAATAACGATTATTCGGATTAAAAATCAGATGGAAATTTCAGTTTGTTAGCCTGCATGTCTGCGTTTTCATTACCGGTGCATATTGTGGAAATCGTTATGCCACGAAAACCACCTATTAGGTGTACGTATATACTGTTAGCAAGTTATGAAAAGTAATGAAAATATATCATAATCTACTTAGATGCTTCTGATGAACATAATCATTCTACCATGTCAAACAATGATACATATTTTTTCCGTCGATCTGCTGCTTCAGGTAGCGTGGCATGCCGGTGACGAACGCTATGATATGGAATGTACTTAAGATCTGACACCTGGGTATATCTTCTGGCACGTGCATATTATGCAACCTGTCAGACATCGATTAGCAATAATCAACATTTCCGGTGGGACACACGTTGCCCAACCCAATCTCGAAAAAAGGTGTGAAAAACCTGCCTGAGCCATCACCCCAATTGCCTCCGCAAAATAAACTGGGTTACTGACCCGGATACGAATGATAATAAGAACGATAATTAGTTCACGAAAATTTATGAAATTTGACTTCGAAATAAAAATTGAAAAATGTACATTAATTGCAAAAGAACGGAATTTTACTTCGAATAAGCGAAAAAAAAAAAATTGGTTAAATTTTAAAAAAGACCGAAAATAAACTTCGAAATGGCGAGGAATTCGGTTTAACGATGTTCGGTTTGGCGAGGTTCTACTGTATGTAACAAAAATTCTCCTTCACTGACCCTTTGCCAGAATTGTTGCAACCATGATGATTCAGTAATAAACCTGACCACCAGGTGACAGCAGTTATTTTAGCCTACCTAGAGCCTGTTATACTCGGGTGAGTGATAAAGGGCCACCATGGTCCTCTTGATAATTGTTTACATATGTGTCTTTATCCAGACTTCTTGTCGAGATAGACTGCAACAATTAGCATCATCTATCAAGGACCACTCAGATTCTGGTGAAGACAGTGATGTTATGTCTGCAATTCAGGCCAGTTTGGAGAGGTGAGTTCATATATTCATGACAATGTTATGTTATTAAGGAGGGTTCTGATAAATACTCTAATTATGAAACAAAATTAAAACAGTTAAATTTATATATTTGTGTATTTTTAACCAGGTTTCCAAGGAAGTTGAAACCTAGTTATTAGAATGGGTAACATCATTGAGAATGGTTGGACAGGCATCAAATGTGGTTTTCGTCAAATATCTCCTGTTAGAATTAAGGTAGAGTAATCATACTTTATAGGTAGATGCCTTATAGGAAGAGGAAGGTTGGGATTGATTTTCAGATCAATAGAGTCAAGATCAAGGTCACTGTTGCTAAAAATAGTTTTGATTGCCTGGGGCTACACTTAAAACCTTGTTTTGCATAATTTGACAGGTTTATTGTTAAAGGTAGTTTAACTGTTTACTAATTAATCAAGGAAAAGTACTTTAAAGTACTGGAACTACTGTGGCAAAGAATGAATATAATGCAAAGAGATGATGTATGTTGGCTGGAAATATTGTGCCAAAGCATTGTTGTGGTAGCATTAATCACCTGCAGTAATAATTCCAAGTTTTTTCATTG
>CM037785.1:63207542-63257542 GCA_021229015.1 Solen grandis
TTTGAATACATCTGTAAACAAAGGAACGGTCCGGTCAGATCCAATTGAAAACTCTTCCTAGCCTAATACATTAACACAGTTTATATTTGTCACTCTGATAATTCCCTTGATAGATCCTGCCAGTCTTCACACAATACCACCCCTTACAAGTAAAAGACTATCTCTGCAAGCATGTAGAAAAAGTATCAGTATTACAGAATTTCATGATGAATAAACAATTCACATAAATGTTTATTGTATAATTTCCCTCGGGAAAACCTACATAGTCATGATGAATATGTTTTCTACACTCTTTTTTTCCGCTACTAATGATTTATATAATTTCATTCATTGCAAGTAAAGATATATTTAAAAAACAACCACATACATATCAAAATACTTTGATTATTTCATCATTACTGGTGTAACAGCCCAGATTTTCCCCCCAGTCAGTTTTTTCCCTGGGGAAGAATCTGACTAGTCAAGTTTTTCCCTGGGGAAGAAACTGACTAGTCAGGTTTTTCCCCACCCGGTCAGTTTTTCCCCCCCTGTCATGTAGATTGTGCATAAAGGTGGGGAAATTCCGGACAAGTCATCCGGACCAGTCAGTTTTTCCCCCCCTCATTTAATTGTTGATGTGGGAAATTCTGGCCTAGTCAGTTTTCTCCCCCTGTCATGCAGATTGTGCATGAAGGTGGGGAAATTCGGGACCTGTCAGTTTTTCCCCCCCTGTCATTTAAATTGTTGTGATGTGGGAAATTCTGGATCAGTCAGTTTTCCCCCCCTGTCATGTAGATTGTGCGTGATGGTGGGGGAAATTCTGGACCAGTCAGTTTTTTCCCCTCTGTCATTTAGATTGTGCGTGATGGTGGGGAAATTCTGGACCAGTCAGTTTTTCCCCCCTGTCAAGTAGATTGTGCGTGATGGTGGGGAAATTCTGGCCTAGTCAGTGTTTTCTTCTCTATCCAATATATTCACGGTGCATAACCATATCGGCGGGCACTCTGCGGAAATCGCTATATCGGCAGGCTCTCTGCGTTCGCACCGGTCATTCTCTGCCATAAACACAAAAACACGAGAGACAGATGGCAGAAAAAGGGATCAATGGTCACTTTTAAAGGGTGAGTTGCTTAATATTAAGTAGTGCATGGACTATTAGAATATATTTTCTATGTATATGCGTGTAAACTTTTCAATTATCAGCGACTGCGCTCTGAAACTCGGACAAACAGTTTAGTGATGTACCAACATGGAACACGACCTCAGTACTTTCTACAGGCTTTAGCGAGTTATTGCTTTGATTAAGTCCATAGTATGAATATCGTATGTATTCTTTTAGGTATATATTTCAAGAAGGTATCGATAAATTGGCCAATATTCATGTAAATTTCTTGATAAGCACCTACTTTCGGTTTTGTTGGTGCACCGGAGGTCTCTCTGCACATCACTTTTTGATGCACAGGCAGACTCTTTGCATTTGACACAGACAGGCTCCCTGCATTTTGCCAGCAATTTTTTTTTTTTTTTTTTTTTTTTAAAGCATACTGCTAGTGTACTTAATATTTTATTGCTGTGAAGTAACATTTTCATGTATCTTGCGATTCATTTGTTTCAAAACACACCATTCATTCTGTCTTATGCAAGAAGCAGGATAGATTGTCAGTTTTGTGACGATATATGTCAACAAGTTTTCGATTTGTATTAATACTCTGTGGCTGCAAATATCCTTGAAATATAAGATATTTCTTTCTCGCATGTATATTGTTCATTCATACAAAAAGAAAACTTAAACATCGGCGTAATCGCGTTGCTACGGCAACCGGAAGTGATATTTAAGTAAATATCTATAAAAAAAAAACAACAGAAAAAAGCTTCTGTGACATAGTCCTACCAAACTTGTAAAATCCGTCAACATAAAACATTGCTACATATATACTCTAAGGCTTTGAAATAAAAAACGTGTGTTTGTAAATCTAATGATTTTGCAGTGATTTTTACTCGTTAAAAATATAAATACCATCAGTATTGCAAATTATATGCATCGAATTTTCTTTTGCATTTCGTTACCCATAAAACTATCCTATTTAAATATATCAAAAATTTCACCTTTTTATCAAGAAAAGTGTAAGTTCTTTTTACTAACCAGAGCAACATCTCTGAAAATTTTATTTATTGTCCTTACAAAACATTTAATTATGTTTTCAGTATTTTATTGACCATGGTTAAAAGTGACCATTGTTAGTTATATTTTTTGTCGTTTTTTTTCTCCAGTAACAATTAATGACAATACCATCTTTAAACCCAGTGTAGTGGTATTTTGTTTTTGTGTCAGTAACACCTTCCATTCAAAACCACATGTAATTATGAAGTACATTTGGCCTTTCCTGATTGTTGCATCATTCTATAACGCGATTATTAGATATCTCTGTTGATTAGCACGATTCAATTAAAAAGACCGAATACTGTTGATAGATCAATGTATGGCTTCACTCTCGTTTTGTCAAGCATGTAAATGTGTTAACTGATAACGTTAGCACATCGTGTGCTAAAATTAATGGATTTATTGATACATCATTTTTATTTATATTTCATTTTTTAAGTAATATGTTAACACTTGTTTCTTTGGCACGCGTTTAGGATAAGCAATGCAATTAAAATTTATAAGATAAGAATAATTGTAATAACTAGTACTATAGAGGAAATTTAACTTTTATATTTTCATCGACAATATGAGCTAAGATAGTTAAAAAGTAAGTAACACATGTTACTTTTAATAGATTTATTTGAAAAAAAGAACAACAAATTAGAGAGCCTGTCTGTGGCAAATGCAGAGAGTCTGCCTGTGCATCAAAAAGTGATGTGCAGAGAGACCTCCGGTGCACCAACAAAACCGAAAGTAGGTGCTTATTAAGAAATTTGAATATCGGCCAATTTATCGATACCTTCTTGAAATATATACCTAAAAGAATACGTACGATGTCCATATTATGGACTTAATCAAAGCAATAACTCGATAAAGCCTGTAGAAAGTACCGAGGTCGTGTTCCATGTTGATACATCACTAAACTGTTTGTCCGAGTTTTCAGAGCGCTGTCGCTGATAATTGAAAAACTTCAACGCATTTACATAGTAAATATATTTTAATATTCCGTGCACTACTTAATATTGAGCAACTCACCTTTTAAAAGTGACCATTGATCCTTTTTTTCTACCATCTGTCTATCGTGTGTTTGTGTTTATGGCAGAGAATGACCGGTGCGAACGCAGAGAGCCTGCCGATATAGCGATTTCCGCAGAGAGCCCGCCGATATGGTTATGCACCGTGATATTGTGTGTGTAGCGGGGGAAATTCTGGCCTTGTCAGTCCCCCCCCCTCCCCCCCCCCCGTCATAAAGATTGTGCTATAGTTGGGGAAATTCTGGCCTAGTCAGTCCCCCCCCCCCCCCAGTATTTATTGTATTGCATATTTGAAAGGAGCAAATAGAAAAATTTACAAACGAAGCGGCTTTCCGTTTGCTTATTTCAAAGGTATTAAATATATAAGTTAATACAAAAAAATGGAATAATGATGCATAATAATGTATGATTTAATACGTAAATCATCTTTATCTTAAATATATACTTACGATTATGTTCAAAAATAAGCTTTAAATCTTTTTTTTTTTTTCATTTTCTTCTTCTTAAGAAGATATTGAGAAAGCATAAATATGGATCTTATTTGATTATGCACCCGTTTTCTATAATTCAGAAAAAAACAAAACAAAAAACAAAAACAAAAATAAAAAACAGGAAAATTTTAAGATAATAATATCCTCAAGAATTGTTTTTCTTACGTTATTCAATCGATTTTTTTTATTCTTTATTTAATATCTTTTTCTTTGTAAGCATATGGCTTAACATGTATTTATTGCAATTTGATCTACAATTGAAATTGTAAAAAAGAAAAAAATACTTTAAAATCGATTACTTTGTACCTTTAAATTGATTGAGTTTTACATTTGCAAAATTAGTAAGCAAAATAATGAAAATAATTTCTTATTTCTATGTAATTAACGTTATAAAAGTCTAGAAACTTTCAACTATTCTTTTGCTTTGTATATTTGCTTATTTTTACAGATTTAGGAAAAGAAACCGTTAAACATTTAGAAAACATAAACAATCGATAGGAAGATATACATGTATTTGTCATTTTCTTCAGGTTTTCAGAAAGCAGTGATAGCAAATGCAATAAGATATCCGTAAAGGTTTTCTGGCTCTAGTATAATTATACTAATTCATCGTAAATGCGACTCATTTACTCAAAAACGTATCACAATTCACTATTCAACGCAGGCATTCATTCCTGCAAAAGAACAATCGGATCTTGCTCAACCAACCCAATGACCACTTACATGTCTTTCTGCAAATTAATAGATTTCCATGAATAAGCCCTTTTACGAAAAACATGAATAAGTCATGTTTGAAAACGTAATCACTTGAAATTTTCTGGACTTTTCGCGCATGTTAAGGTACGGCATTATTACTTATTTAAAGTTAATATATACAATCTTTTGATCTTTTTAATATATTTTGCTTACAAATCAATTTGTCATAAACAAAAAAATTCTATAAGGTATGCTTAAGATTGGCATCAATGCTCATGACGCTGGAGCGCGAATACGTATTGAAATGAATATTTTTTATATTTTGACGACGTCAAAATCAAGTGACTAAAGAAAAATATCTTTTTTGCAAGGACATGTTCAGCTAACGTTCTATTAATCCAGAAAAAAAGTATCTTCGGTTTTTTTTTTTCAAGTAGGCATTCCATCAAACATGAATAACTGCCATGTTTGATGACGTAATCACTTGAAATTTTCAAGACCTTATTTTTGAAAAGTTTAAGTTCATTGGTCTAATTGGCGATTTTATATGATTTTTCAAAATAATTATAGTTTAAGTATGCATGACGTCATAATCACGTGACAAAACAAACATTTCTTGCAGTATGCATCACTTCAATTTTAACTCTATCAATTCTGAAGATATAATTAAGATTGACTTTAAATTCATGATATCGGAGCGAAAGAAATCTTTAAAGAGACATGTTTTTTTGTCTTTTTGATGACGTCATAACCACATGACTAAAGAGAAATTCATTCAGAAAATAGAACGTAAACTTCTATGCCGATGTGCTGTCCAATTTTAATGCTTGTAACGCATCAGGGGGCTTTGTAACATTTAAATTTAATTTTTGGCCAAAGTTCGAAACTCGGTATTGCCATAAAATCTTAATCTTTTCGAATTTGGCAATTTGAATGCCAAGCTGGACATCTACATCCTAAAATACATCTTTTGTAAAAATATCAAGATAATCGGACCTATATTGAAGGCTCTAGAGCGCGAACAAACTTTTGAAGCTGACGTCTAATCTGACGTCATATGACGCCAATGAAAATTGAAAATGATTGAATGTATTAAAAGATACTTTTTTATCGCTGCAATTTCAATTTCATTAAAATTGACCCAAAATGTATGATGCCAGAGGGAGAGAAATCTTTGAAAAAATAGGATTTTGTCCATTAAATGACGTCATAACCACGTGACTTAAAAGGAAATCTTTCAGAGAAAAGAAAGTAGACCTCTGGGCCAATAAGCTGTCCAATTTTCATGCTTCTATCTCATCAGTAGCCTTTGTAACATTAAATAATAGTTTTAGGACCAAAGTTCGAAACTCGGTTTTGCCATAAATTCTTAATTTTTTCGAATTTAAAAATTTGAAAGATAAGGTGCACATCTACATCATAATATACATCTTCTGTGAAAATATCAAGATAAAATATCAAAAAATAAAGGCTCTAGAGCGCGAACAAACTTTTGAAGCTGACGTCAAGTCTGACGTCAATTGACGTCATTGGAAATTAAAAATTATTGAATTTAAAAATTTATAAGTTTTTGTCGAGGCAATTTAATTCTCATGTTGCTTAGACACTGACAACTTACCGAAATTAACTCTTAGATTTGGTTGGAAAAAAAGGAATAATAATAATAATAATAATAATAATAACTAGATGTCATTCGTCTAAACGAATGATAGGACTTTCTGCAACCTGTGTTAATGCAAAAGGCAGGAGAAAGAAGTTTCATGTAATGACTCATCTCTGGTAGTATTACATGTTCATGCTGAACAATTGACATTAAAATCCGGGAAAAAAAAGCGTTTAGATACAAAGAAAAAAAAAAGTAGTAGTAGTAGTAGTATGCTTATGACGTCATATGACGTCACGACTCAAAATATATTAAGAAATTATGCAGAACTGCAAACTGTGTAAGTTTCAACTTTCTATCTCATCCCGAAGTTCTTTAACCCTAAAATGAAATTTTTGGTCCTATATTCGAATCTTATTTCAGCCACAGAACTTCGGAAATTCGGTTAGCTGACAAGATATGCACACCTTAGTTTCAAGCTGTACCATCTGTGAAAATTTGAAGAAAATCTGACCATAAATGGCCACTGTAGAGCGCGAACACCATTTTTCACTATTTTTAGCTCTGACGTCACATGACGTCATAGGGTGCTGCAAATTCTTTTGTTCAAAAGCGCATACTTTCCTGTCATAACTCTGAAATTTTCATTATTCTGAACAACTGGCATCATGTCGAAATCATTGCCCTAAAAAGAAAATTAAGATGTATGCTTATGACGTCACATGACGTTATATGACGTCACGACTAAAAAGATATGTAGAAATTCTGCAGAACTGAAAAATCTGTAAGTTTCAACTTTCTATCTTATCCTGAAGCTCTTTAATCCTAAAATGAAATTTTCGGTCCTATGTTCGAATTTTGTTTCAGCCACAGAACTTCGGTCTTTCGGAATTTCGGTTAGCTGACAGGATATGCACACCTTAGTTTCAAGATGTACCATTTGTGAAAATTTGAAGAAAATCCGACCATAAATGGCGGCTGTAGAGCGCGAACACCATGTTTCACTTTTTTTAGCTCTGACGTCACATGACGACATAGGGTGCTGAAGATGCTTTTGTTCAAAAGCGCATACTTTACTGTCTTTACTCTGAAATTTTCAATATTCTGAACAACTGGCATCATGTCGAAATTATTACTCTAAAATGAAAATTAAGAAGTATGCTTATGACGTCACATGACGTCATATGACGTCACGACTCAAAATATATGTAGAAATTCTGCAGAACTGAAAAATCTGTAAGTTTCAACTTTCTATCTCATCCTGAAGCTCTTTAATCCTAAAATGAAATTTTCGGTCCTATGTTCGAATCTTATTTCAGCCACAGAACTTCGGTCTTTCGGAATTTCAATTAGCTGGCAGGATATGCACACCTTGGTTTGAAGATGTACTATCTGTGAAAATTTGAAGGAAATATGACCATAAATAACGGCTGTAGAGTGCGAATACCATTTTTCACTATTTTTAGCTGTGACGTCATTGACGTAACAGGGTCTAAAATCTTAAAAAAATTTCCTCACGGACTAATAAGCCAAAAAATTTCATCGTCCTAGGATATTAAAAAAAAAGAAGAAAAAAAATATTCAATTTTATGACGTCATAGACATATATAATTCATAGAAATAAAAATTTCCTCACGTGACTAATAGGCTATAAAAATTTCATCGTCCTAGGATTATTGCAACATAGAAAAATAATCGTTTAGTTAGGAAGAAAGAAAGAATAATAATAATAAATATATGTAAAATGACGTCACGTGACGTCATATGACGTTTATTTTCACATAATTGTTAAGACACCCAGAGACCTACTAACTGACAAAATTTCAACTTTGTATCTCGAATAGGACAGTTTTTATAAGCATTTAAAAATTGACGTCCTTGGTTCGAATCTTGGATCCGCCATAGATGCTTGGACTTTTCGAATTTTGAAAAACGGACACCGGTATACACAATAAGAACGTAATATACACATTCTGTGAAAATTTGCTGAAAAACGGCCCATTAATAATGGCTCTGGACCGTGTACAAACTTTCGTAGTCAATTTCAAATGTGACGTTATATGACGTCATAGGCTTCTGAAAATCATTGAAATCATAATTTCTGCATCTGAATCATTTGTCATTAAATTTTCATTGCCCTTCGACAATTTCAACATATAGAAATACTCTTGTTAATATAAGAAATACATTATCATATAATGACGTCACGTGACGTCATATGACGTTTATTTTCACAAAATGTTTAAGACTCCCAGAGACCTATATACTGACCTAATATCATCTTTCTATCTCAAATAGGACCGATTTTATAAGAATTTGAAAATTTACGACCTTGGTTCGAATTTTGGAATCGCTATAGAACCTTGGACTTTTCGAATTTTGAAAAACGGACACCGGGATGCACAACTAGAACTTAATATACATAATCTGTGAAAATTTGATGAAAATCGGTTCATAAACAATGGCTGTAGACCGCGTACAAACTTTTGTTGCATATTTCAAGTGTGACGTCATATGACGTCATAGGCATATGAAAATCATAGAAATCAAAATTTCCTCACGTGACTAATAAGTCATAAAAATTTCATCGTCCTAGGAGTATTGCAAACCAAATGGAGATAACGCAAAAATGAAACCAGGGCAATAATTCGGCGATCCTTGAGACAACTCAAGTGAAATTTATAACACGCACCTATCCACCTGATTATCAATTCACACACAACATTTGAACCGAGTTGGTTAAGAAATGTAGTTCGTGTCAGAGGATATTTAAAGTCAAATTGGGGCAATAACTCCGTAATCCTCATGGGAACGAAGTGAAATTTGCGTCTTGCACATCTACTGCTAATGAAGAACATTTTTTTGTAACGTATTAGACTATTAGATGAATCAGACTGAATTTGGAAGAGAAATTCACTGGACAAGACATTTCAAGTTGATTCAGGGGCAATAACTTCATAATCCTTGTGAGAATGAAGTGAAATTTGCGTCTTGCACATTTAGTGCTTCTGATAAATATTTATGCCAAGTATCAAGTGAAATAGCTGAGGGTACCGGGCAAGATTTTGCTTAAATACCGCATGACTGACTGACCAATCAACCGACTTACCAACCAACCGACCAACAGGCTGATTCTCTTCCATTTGTGCTGGTATACAGGGGTTTTCATTTCAAAATAAAAATAAATCAATAAAAACCTAGTATCATGGAAACCTGTGCGCCATGCGCCATAGTCCCATTAAAATTGAAAATGTCCCATTGTTTTCACATTCCCATGCGCCATTTGTCTCTTTTGCTTCGAACCCAATTGAGTATAAAATGCATTGAATCATACTAGTCCGTCTTGCTTTTTTTTTCTTCTCGTATCGAAATACATCAATGATTAAGTACGAATCGCATTTTTTCCGAGTAAGCGGTATATTCACAGACGCTTATTAAGGTAAGATATCATATGGGCAACTGAACTGGACGCTTATTAAACCATAAAGAATGACGCAATTGGAATACTCAGTTTATATCTCGGAAAAGCTTGTCCGAGATATTACATTCAATTTCGTATCAATAGACACATTGAATATTATCTGAAAAGAACAAGAATGCCTCCCAAAATAAAAATTAAAAGGTCCGAACGACATAGGTCATTTCATCGTCATTTCATCGTTTTTGGGCTTACAATCCAGAAATAAAATGAAAACTGTAAATGATAATAATGAAATGGCGTCAAGTGCTGATTTATTGCAGTCTCCCTCTCATGGAAGTTACGAACCCTGCTTCACTCCCCCCTCGAGAAGTTTCGACTGATTCATTGACACAATCCTCCCCTCGCCCTCAAGATACCTCGATACCTACCAGTAACACCATGCAAATATAAGTCTAGAAAAATACGAGAAAGTGGAACTAAGATTAAGGAGCTGAACTTTTAGTTTAAAACTTTTAATCAGGCCTATGTTTTATTTAAACAGCTTTATTTTATAGTTGCTTCAGCTAATTGAAGATACTGTTCTGTATAAACAAGGATATGTGAAAAAATCTTATTTACCTAATATTAGTACATATGTTCTGAAACAAAATAAAAATTGATGTTTAACAGTTTTATTTTTAACCCTCTAAAATTTGTCACATCAATAATTCAAAATGTCCCATTAGATTTGAAAATGTCCCATTGATTTTAGCAAATGATGGGCCATAGTCCCATTGAAAATAATTCTTTCCAAGTCACTGATAAATATAAAATCTTGAGGTTTTTAGAACAGGGTTGCTTGCAAAACTGTTCAAGGAAGCACACATTTTGGATTTGACAACAGTTTGGGGCTATTTGACTGACAGATCAGCCAAGGGCGTGTTGAATTTTACCAGGCATCCATGCATCACTAATTCTTGACAGTGATGCGCCATGTTTTTGATAAAAAAATGCCCAAGAGACAACCGTTAAATTTGAAGGGAAAAATTCAAATAGGAGTCATTAAAAAAAAATTAATTGGCCCCGGAATGATCACATGTATGTCAAACGCGAAAGGTAGCCAGTAAATAAAGAAAATAAAACAATTGATTTACTTCCCAGAGCAAAAATGTATATTTTTTTGTCTCAACGTCTGTTAGTCTGTAATTTGTTTTAATGTTTGAAATCCTTCTCTATTATATAATCTTCACGGAGCTGTATTTCAATAGAGATTTGACTGTTTCGTTACATTTTGGAGTATATTTAGTTCATGTAATTTTTAACACATATGAACTAGCAGTATAATTGGACATTTGTTAAGAAAAGAAGACATGTAATTTACTGGTCGTTGCATTACGACAGAATATGTTCAAAAACAAAAACTACAAGATGAAAAAAAGAAAGAGCAATGCTGTTTTGGGTTAAAATAAACATTATTTCAACCATCTTTTCTACATCCATTCAGCATTTTTTTTCCTATTTTTTGATTAAAAAAAAAAAAAAAATTTAAAAAAGAATTTTACCACAGGCATATAAGAAATAAGTGCATTCTGGTTTTGAAAAAAACAATAATATAATGGCCAAGCATTACTAATTTTACTTATCTTGAGTTGACTCTATGGACTGATGATTTTGCAGCGTTCTCTGACAAATCACATAAATTTTGACAGTTGACTGACTTATTTGCCAGCTCAAATAGCCAAAATAATGCATTACGCCAGGATCATTCTCTCTCCGTGTCACATCGACGTAAAAAAATCCATGTGTTATGTCTGTATTTAGATATTCAGAGTGGTTTAGATGTCATTTCCAGCTTGATTCACTTTTACAAGTTATAATGAAGGTTTATGCCAAGTAAATCCGTTTGATTATTGGTAGAACATCGTATTTTTAAAAGTTTAAAAATCTACACACTCCTGTTTCCACGACGGCGACCATTTTGTTTGGGTTGCGATGTGTATCGTACTGTACTAGACTATATTGATAAAAAATAGAATTGACACACCATTAAATTATTGTCAACACTTGTTTAGCTAGTAATATCAATATGATATTAG
The DNA here is from genome assembly GCA_021229015.1 of Solen grandis. NCBI lineage: Eukaryota > Metazoa > Mollusca > Bivalvia > Adapedonta > Solenidae > Solen > Solen grandis. The sequence goes on from CM037785.1 coordinate 63,218,985, forward strand.
TAAAAAATTTATATTGCAATTTATATGACTAATACATATCTGTAAACTTACATTTTCCGAAAAGGCTTCAATTAAGGTGAAAGCGAAAGTAGGATATTTTCTGAAAATTCTTACAATTGGGTTTAAATTCGTATTTTTGATGTTACTTCCTTATACTTTAATCAATTTCAAAACTCTAGGTACCAAAATAATCGTCTTAAAATTCTCTACATACCATTCGCTTAATGTGTTGACTTATTAATTATAAGTCTTATGATATAAGCCGTGAATCTCTTACATAACGGCAAAATCGCTGAAATTCTACATGTTTAAACTCTTATTTTTGATGTAACTCCCTTATACTTTGATCAATTTCAAAACTAAAGGTACCAAAATAATTGTCTGAAAATTCTCTACATTTCACACGCTTTATGTTTAGGAATATTTTTAATACTTTTTGAGATATAAGCTTTTAAACCTCAATAAGAATGAAAAAATCACCAAAGCTATATGCACGAATTTCGTTTTTTCCCCATAACTCCATGAATCTTAGGCCAATCATTAAACTTTTAGCATCAAAAGAACGGTCAAACATTGCTCTACAAATAATATTCATCATCATATTTTCAAAAATCAAAGATGTTCGAGATATAAACTGTTAAACACACTGGGGGTTACCAAATATTTGTTTTTCCGCCATAACTCAACCAATTCAACCCCGATCATCAAAAACTAAGTATCATCTGAAAGGTCTTTCTAAGCACTACAAATTATACGCATAGTGTCTCGATAGAAAATCTACCGTTTTTGAGATATTTAAGGCCGAAGAAAAAGCCGATAATTGATATATGACCTTGACCTTTGGGATTTGCCGGAAACGGAAGTGACATGGCTCCATAGAATCTAATACTGCATCTTCAGACGACAAAATTTCAAGCAAATCATACAAAAATTGAAGCCTACAGGGCTTAAAAACTGTTAAGTTTTAATACGAAAGTTTTATTTGCATTATGACGTCATGTGACGTCATTTGGCGTTTATCTTTTCAGAATATAAAGAAGACCTAGAGATTAATATTCAGTCCAAATATCAGCTTTCTAGCTCTTCTGGAAGCGATTTTATACGCATTTGAAATTTGACGTCATTAGTTCGAATCTTGGATTCGCCATAAAACTTTTGCCTTTTCGAATTTGGTAAAACGGACACAGGGATGCACAACTAGAGCCTAACATACACATTCTGTGAAATTTTGATGAAAATCGGTCCAGCAATAATGGCTGTAGACCGCGTACAAACTTTTTCACCTGACGTCAAATCTGACGTTATTTGACGTCATATGAATATGAAATTCATTGCATCCGAAAGCTCATGGTTTGAAATATATGCCATAAAATTTTCATTGTTCTGAGTCAATGGCAACACATCGAAATTAACACAAATATAAGAGGAAGAAAAAAAGAATAAGAAGAAGAAGAAGAAGAATAACTAGATTTCATTCGTTGATACGAATGATAGGACTTTCTGCTAAAATTGAAAAATATTAAGATTAATTCCGTTAGAAAGAATATATATTAAATTCTCTACCCTTTACTCTTTTTTTTTTTCGTATGGACTTCTTTTAGCTTTGATGTCACAGGACGTCATAGGGTGCTGAAGATGCTTTTGTTCAAAAACGCATATGTTACTGTCATATCTCTGGTGCTGAAGATGCTTTTGTTCAAAAGCGCATACTTAACTGTCATAACTCTGAAATTTTCATTACTCTGAACAACTGATCATGTCGAAACATTGCCCTAAAATGAAAATTTAGAAGTATGCCTATGAAGTCACATGACGTCATGTGACGTCACCACACAAAATATATGTAGAAATTCTGCAGAACTGCAAACTGTGTAAGTTTCATCTTTCTATCTCATCCTGAAGCTCTTTCATCCTAAAATGAAATTTTCGGACCTATGTTCGAATCTTATTTCAGCCACAGAACTTCGGTTTTTCGGAATTTCGGTAAGCTGGCAGGATATGTACACCTTAGTTTCAAGGTGTACCATCTGTGAAAATAAGAAGAAAATCCGACCATAAATGGCGGCTGTAGAGCGTGAACACCATTTTTCACTATTTTTAGCTCTGACGTCACATAACGTCATAGGGTGCTGAAGATGCTTTTGTTCAAAAGCGCATTTGTTACTGTCATAACTCTGAAATCTTCATTATTCTGAACAACTGGCATCATGTCGAAATCATTGCCCTAAAATGAAAATTAAGAAGTATGCTTATGACGTCACATGACGACATTTGACGTCACGACTCAAAATATATTAAGAAATTCTGCAGAACTGCAAACTGTGTAAGTTTCAACTTTCTATCTTACCTGAAGCTCTTTAATCCTAAAATGAAATTTTCGGTCCTATGTTCGAATCTAATTTCAGCCACAGAACTTCGGTCTTTCGGAATTTCAGTTAGCTTACAGGATATGCACACCTTAGTTTCAAGATGTACCATCTGTGAAAATTTGAAGAATATCCGGCCATAAATGGCGGCTGTAGAACGTGAACACCATTTTTCACTATTTTTAACTGTGACGACACATAACGTCATAGGGTGCTGTAGATGCTTTTGTTCAAAAGCGCATATGTTGCTATTATAACTCTGAAATTTTCATTACTCTGAACAACTGGCATCATGTCGAAATCATTACCCTAAAATGAAAATTAAGAAGTATGCCTATGAAGTCACATGACGTCATATGACGTCACGACTCAAAATATATGTTGAAATTCTGTAGAACTGCAAACTGTGTAAGTATCAACTTTCTATCTCATCCTGAAGCTCTTTCATCCTAAAATGAAATTTTCGGTCCTTTGTTCGAATCTTATTTCAGCCACAGAACTTCGGTCTTTCGGAATGTCGGTTAGCTGACAGGATATGCACACCTTAGTTTCAAGATGTACCATCTGTGAAAATTTGAAGTAAATCCGACCATAAATGACGGCTGTAGAGCGCGAACACAATTTTTCACTATATTTAGCTGTGACGTCATGTGACGTCATAGGCTGCTGATAATCATTGAAATCAAAATTTCCTCACGTGACTAATTACCCATAAAAATTTCATCGTCCCAGGACTATTGCAACATGTTAAACTAAGCATTTAGTTAGGAAGAAGAAAAGAATTATAATAATAAAAAAATGACGTCACATGACGTCATATGACGTTTATTTTCACATAATTGTTAGACACCCAGAGACCTACTAACTGACAAAATTTCAACTTTCTTTCTCAAATAGGACAGTTTTTATAAGCATTTAAAAATTGACGTCCTTGGTTCGAATCTTGGATCCGCCATAGATGCTTGGACTTTTCAAATTTTGAAAAACGGAAAATTTGATGAAAATCGGCCCATTAATAATGGCTCTGGACCGTGTACAAACTTACGTAGTCAATTTCAAATGTGACGTCATATGACGTCATAGGCTTCTGAAAATCATTGAAATCGAAATTTCAGCGTCTGAATCATTTGTCATTAAATTTTCATTGCCCTTCGACAATTTCAACATATAGAAATACTCTTATTAATATTAGAAATACATTATCATATAATGACGTCACGTGACGTCATATGACGTTTATTTTCACAAAATATTTAAGACTCCCAGAGACCTATATACTGACCAAATATCAACTTTCTATCTCAAATAGGACCGATTTTATAAGCATTTAAAAATTTACGACCTTGGTTCGAATCTTGAATTCGCTATAGAACCATGGACTTTTCGAATTTTGAAAAAGGGACAACGAGATGCACAACTAGAACTTAATATACACATTCTGTGAAAATTTGATGAAAATCGGTTCATAAACAATGGCTGTAGACCGCGTACAAACTTTTGTTGCATATTTCAAGTGTGACGTCGTATGACGTCATAGACATATGACATTCATAGAAATCAAAATTTCAGCGTTTGAAGCATGTGTCATTAAATTTTCATTGCCCTTCGACAATTTCAACATATAGAAATATTATTGTTAATATTAGAAATACATTATCATATAATGACGTCACGTGACGTCATATGACATTTATTTTCACAAAATATTTAAAACTTCTAGAGACCTTAAACTGACAAAAAAAGGCTGATTTTATAAGTATTTAAAAACCTTGGTTCGAATCTTGGATTCGCTATAGAACCATGGACTTTTCGAATTTTGAAAAACGGACACAGGGATGCACAACTAGAGCCTAACATACACATTATGTGAAATTTTGATGAAAATCGGTCCAGAAATAATGGCTGTAGACCGCGTAAAACCTTTTTCACGTGACGTCAAATCTGACGTTATATGACGTCATATGAATATATAATTCATTGCATCCGAAAGCTCATGGTTTGAAATATATGCCATAAAATGTTCATTGTTCTGAGTCAATGGCAACACCTCGAAATTAACACAAATATAAGAGGAAGAAAAAAAGAATAAGAAGAAGAAGAACTAGATTTCATTCGTTGATACGAATGATAGGACTTTCTGCTAACATTGAAAAATATAAAGATTAATTCAGTTAGAAAGAATATATATTAAATTTCCAACCTTTTACTTTTTTTTCGTATGGACTTCTCATGCATGAACTTTGTGAAATAAGCCTAATGGCAAAAATAAATAAATCTTTATTTTGATATCGCTTTCTTATAACTTGACCAATTTCAGTATTCTAGGTATCAAAATAAATGGCCTGAAAATCCCAACAATTCCATTGTAGCATATTTGGGTCTAGTTTTATAGGTATTCAAAATATAAGCAATTAAACTTAAACCTCTTAATTCTGCATATCAAAATTTCTTTTTTTTATTTTCGTGTACAGTCGCGGGAATAAAATAGTAAATGCTACCATGCAATAGAATCGTCGACGCGTGTAGCCTCGTGAGTTAAATTCCAATAACGATCGAGACGATTGTATTACACAAAATTACTCCATTTTGCGCTTTTAGCTAACGGACAAATTAGCTTGCAGCGTCTTGAACGGATGACATGTGTTGATCATTTTGTTTCAAACGTCTACACTTATACACGCTCATGGTATCTCAAGCTGGCAATTAAATTACATTGTACTATAACATATATTTACACATAGGTTATCATTTATCATCAATTTGGAATATAGCTTGTACAACATTTATCGATTGATGCAACAATAAAGTCGGGAAATTGCAATGTTTCAACAACGGTCTAAATGACATGCGTCAAAACGCTCAAAGGATTATGGGTAACGCAATGCTGCAACTGATATGTATAAGTAACGTAAATAAAACTAGAGCGTTACATATACATTCTGTGAAATTTTGATGAAAATCGGTCCAAAAATAATGGCTGTACACCGCGTAAAACCTTTTTGTCCTGACGTCAAATCTGACGTGATATAACGTCACATTAATATGAATTACATTGCATTCTAAAGCTCATCGATTGATGTATATACCATTAGATTTCCATGGTCCTGGGAAGTTAACAACATATTTAAATGTACGCGTATATATCAGAAAATTATTTTTGACCTTATGACGTCATATGACGTCAAATGACGTTCATCTTCATAGAATGTAAAGCACTCTTAGAGACTTATTTACTTTTCAAATATTAGATTTCTAACTCATCTAAATCATTTTTATAAAAGTATCACACTGTAAATTTTAAAATGTCCAGAAATTATGGCTGTAGACCGCAAAAAACACGTCATAGTCAAATGAAAATTATTGAAATGCAAAATGTTCTATCAAAAGCATATGCTATTAAATTTTCAAGGTGCTCAGATGTGTACAACATATAAAAATTAACACGTAAAATTTAGAAATTACTTTTCATCTCATGACGTTATATGACGTCATATGACGTTTATCTTCAAAAAATGTAAAGAAACCCCTGAGAATTATATTCTGTCCAAATATCTTCTTTCTAGCTCATTTGTAAGCGATTTTATATGCATTTGAATTTTGACGTCAATGGTTCGAATCTGGGATCCGACATAAAACCTTTGCATTTTCGAATTTGGAAAAACGGACACCGGGATGCACAAGGAGACTCTAACATACACATTCTGTGAAGTTTTAATGAAAATCGGCCCAGAAATAATGGCTGTAGAGCGCGTACAAACATTTTTAGACGACATCAAGTTTGATATTGTCTCCCCTGATTTAAGATGGGCACGGAAAAATTCTGTCTGCAAAGAAACTAAATAAAGTGAACTAAAACAACACAGATAGTGTAAATAAATATTGGACTAGGATTGTGAATATGAGGTAAATCAATTTACGTACTCTCCGGAATAACCAATTATCTGAAAATGGACGTATTTGTAATAGTTGAATGTCTATAAAGCAACAAGGGTGACGCCATATTCAACCACGATACACATTATTATGTAACATATGTTGATTCAATGAACTAAAAAGCGGACGGGTCATCGCAAATTTTTCGAAAAGTATACTGCAAAACAAAAGAATGCAATCCAATACAAAAAAAACAGCAATAACGAAGTTAAAATATCCACTGTCAGATTCCGATAACGAAGAAGAAAAAAAACGTAAAAGGGAGCTTAGCAGCGTAAGCAGCCAAAGCGAGCTTGACTCTAGCATCAAGGAAACTGATAACAAATCTAAAACAGACAAACAAAAGAAAAAGAAAACAAAGGGTAGTGAAGTCATTTCAACAACCATCGACATGGAGTTTCTGAAAAGCGAACTCGGTGCAATAAACAGAAAACTAGAAAACGTTGTTACTAAAGACGACAGCTTTTTGAATCAATGATCAGAGAAACTATCAGTGAAATGAAGGAAGACATCATGACATCAATTGAGAAGAGAATTGGTGTTTTAGAAAGTAACACTGTATTGAAAAACAGCTAGAGAATGATAGTTTGAAAATGTCAGTCACTGAACTAACGAAGCAGATAGAAGAAATGAAGAATGAAAACAAACAGTTGATCAGAAGCACAGATAAGAAACTAGCTGACAGAGATGAATCAATAAACAAAATAGAGCAATACAGCAGACGCAATAATGTACGTATTGATGGCATACCAGATACTCAGCATGAGTCTGCGGAAGAAACAATTAAAAAGGTCACTGATAAACTGAACGAGAAGATACCTAACCTCAGCTTGTCAGAATATGATTTTGATATTGCTCATCGGCTAGGTCAGTATAAAGCCGACATAAAACGGAGCATAATCGTGAAGTTCCAGTCCCGTGTGAAAAAGATGCAGATAATTAGAAACAAGAAAACATTGAAGACTGATAAACTATATGTTAGCGAAGATCTAACCAAACTGAATCACAGTGTTTTCACAAGTGTGCGCGTAAAACAAAGAGATATCGTTACATCGACATGGACGCGGGAGGGTACGATCTTCTATAGAGACGTCAATGGTGCAGTTCACGAAGTTACACCGAAATACTATGACTACTGGTTGAACCTAGACTGGCCCAGTAAGTGACAAATTGTGCCGCGATTTCTTTTTCAGGGAGTGTAATTCAATCACGCGGTTTTCACAGCGGACACTGGTTTATGTTTATGTAAAACTGACTCAATCACGTGCAGTACTGTTTTACTACACATCCAGTAATACACCATTTATAACTGATGTATATCACCTTGTATATGATGATACCCCGTTCTCTTTTAATCATATTGTTCGCGATTTAGTTGAACCTAGTATATTAAAACTGGTGGTACATGCTATACCGTGTTTGAATATTTAAGTATTTTTTTTTTTTATCATTACGTTACAGATACGTATCGTACTTTTTAACACTGACTGTAAATGTGAACAAGACTACAGGTTTCTGCTTTTGTTTTCAAACACAAATGTACATGCATATATATACTCACTCTTCTGACACAATATACTATCAAATTGCAGATATTTAACATCTTGGTAACTATCGATTGTGTTATGTTGCACTTGTACCTATCACTCTGTCAAATAATCATTAGTGCAGCAATTGAATTGTATAGTTAAACTATGTTATACTAGAATACATGCATCTGTGAATTAGATTGATTTAACATATAGTATACAATCGATTGTATAATGGTGCACGTTAACCACAACTAAGTATTAGTCAAACAAATGGACAATATAAACACTTAGGACTTCCTAATATTTGTTTTTGTTAAACCAAGTTCATGAATATTTGTAATACATTTTAACATACACGGGGGATGAATATTGATATACACGTAATTACCTAACCATTATGTTAGAGATACATATGATATTCTTTAGATTTTAATGTAAATTTGCATAAGACTACAAGTGTTTAATTTTGTTTTCAAATATATATGTTTATATATTTACTTTTCTGACACAGTGTACTATAAAATTGAAAATATGCAACATGTTGTATACAACCGAGTGTGTAATGTTGCACATGTACCGAACACTCTGTCAAATAATAATTAGTCTAGCAATTGAACTATATAGTAGAACTTTATGGCGGTATTATGTATTTTATACTAGAATACATATGTCTGTGAAATAGACTACATCGAATAAGCAATTGTGGGAGAGTGAGACTTGTAAATATTTTTGGGATTGACTTTTTGGTTTAAACTTGCTTATTATAAGTGTTATATACGTTATACCATGGTTAAATACTTGAGTACAAGTAACATTATAAATACTTATCGTATATTTTTGTTCTTATTGATCATTTGCATAAGACAACAAGTGTCCGTTTTTGTTTTTGTTTTTGTGATAATTAAATCACTTGCAATACATGACTTTGAAAGGTTAAATTATACGAAATTCAGTCAAAATTAACCGGACCCGAATGCTGTCGTGGTAATGTGTGGCTAGCCCGTCTTACTTTTTTGCTTTTCAAATACGATTATTATGAATATATCTCTATCTTTTTTGTCTCAAGAACGTACACTCTGGTTAACAAACATATCTTTTAAACTGGAATTTTCAATATCATAGTATGTCTGAATTAAAGATCTTATCTATGAACGTCCGGGGTTTGTGCCAAATCTTAAAAGAACTCAAGTATTTCAATGGCTAAAAAACCAAAATGCAGATATATACTTTCTGCAAGAAACTCACTTAACTGAAACTATAAATAGTCAACTAAAACATGAATGGGGAGGACAATGTGTGCTTAATGGTATCTTTCGGAACAAGGAAGGTACAGCAATTTTAATAAATCCACGAAGCAATATAGTTGTAGAAAATCAATACATAATAGTCCAAAACAGAATACACGCGGTTGATATCAATATTAATGATTCAATATTAACACTTATAAACATATATGGACCGAACGCTGATGAGAACTCCGTTTTTGAGAAATTAGAATTATTTTTACAAAACCATACCAATATACAATTCATCATTGGAGGAGACTTTAATACCATTCTTAATACACAAATTGACAAAAAGAACGGACTAAAAGACTCGCACTCAAAATGAAGAAAATCATTACAATCATTAATAGAATCACATTCCCTATCAGATATATGGCGCGTCAAACATCCAAATACCAAACGGTTCACTTGGCATAGCTCAATTAAACCAATTGTCTTCAGTCGTCTTGATTATTTTCTAATATCAAATTCATTGACAAATTCTGTGAAAAGTACGAAAATTTATACTGGTTATAAAACTGACCACTCTTGTATCTCAACCACAATAGATTTTACAAAGAGTACAAAAGGACCAGGATATTTTAAACTTAATAATAGTCTTATCTTAAATAACGAGTATCAAAATTCTATTAGGAAATGTATAACAGACACCGTAGAAATAAACAATAACACTAATCCTAACACATTATGGGAAATAATAAAAGGGAACATAAGGAATGAAACTATCAAATTTGCATCCTATCAAAAAAGAAGAGATACATTAGAAGAAAAGACATTAACAAATAAAATAAATGCTCTTGAAAAACTAATATCTATCAATAACAATCAAATACAAAAAAAGAACTAACAACAAAGCTAGGTATCATACATGACAAACATATAAATGGACTATTAATACGATCTAAAGCTGAACAAATTGAGAACACTGATAAAAATACTAAATATTTTGCAAATATTGAAAAAAGAAATTTTGACACAAAAATAAATGGAGCCGAAATTAATAACCAGAATGATATATTAAACGCAGAAAAAGACTATTATGAAAAACTTTATAAGAAACAAACAGAACCTGAAAGTGAAAATAACTCCTTTTTTGACATTCCTATCACCAAACTCTCTGAAGAACAAAAACGTGAAATGGAAGGCATAATTACGGAAAGAGAAGTACAGACATCACTTAAAGAGATGAAAAATTGCAAAAGTCCCGGCTCTGACGGAATAACTGTAGAATTTTATAAAATATTTTGGAATGACTTAAAAAAATATTATCTTGACTCGATTAATTTCTCGTACACTCATGGCTCTCTCACTGAACTTCAGCGACAGAGTGTTATTACCCTTCTTCCAAAACATAATAAAGATACTACTATTTTATCGAATTGGCGACCAATTAGCTTACTAAATGTCGACTACAAATTAGCATCTAAGTCCATCGCAAACAGAATAAAAAAACACATAAAATCTATAATACACGAAACACAAACAGGATTTATAAAAGGTAGATATATTGGTGAAAATGTAAGACTACTATTTGATACTATTGAGTATTTAAATAATTCAGACAAAGATGGCATAATAATCTTCTCAGATTTTGAAAAGGCATTTGATAGCCTATCCCATAGATTTTTGATAAAATGTCTTAAGCACTTTAATTTTAGTACAAGTCTTATACAATGGATTGAATTATTTTACAATAATATAACAAGCGTTATAATTAACAATGGATATTTATCAAACTCAATCGAAATTGAGCGTGGTGTTAGACAAGGGTGTCCTCTGTCCTCATATTTATTCATTATATGTATTGAATTATTATCAAATGCAGTAAAACACAATAAAGACATAAAAGGTATAATTATAAACGATACTGAAATCAAACAAACTATGTTTGCAGATGACGCTACTTTTATAACGGATGGCACTGAGCAATCTTTTAACACTTTAATAGAAACTATAGGTAAATTTGGCATAATCTCCGGATTAAAGTTAAATGCAAACAAAACCACCGTACTAAGAGTAGGTTCACTAAAATATACGGATATTGTCTACAAGAAAAGAAAAAAAATGATTTGGACATCTAAATCTGCAAAGGCCCTTGGGATGGTATTCACAAATTCAACAACAGATAATATACATCTGAACTATGTTAATAAAATAAAAGAATTTTACAATTGTTTAAATAATTGGAAAAAGAGGAAATTATCAATAATGGGTAAAATAACCGTAATTAAAACATTTGCACTGCCTAAACTTGTTTATCCATTTACAGTCCTACCTAATCCTTCTAACGAAACTCTAAAAGAAATTGAATCCGAAATGTATAAATTTATTTGGAACAATAAACCGGATAAAATTAAAAGAAACACACTTAAACAAAGCTATATCAATGGTGGATTAAAAATGGTTGATTTGACATTATTCCTAAGATCTATTAAAGCAAGTTGGGTCAAAAGAATGCTTTCGAATAACAACATCAGTTGGAAAAGTTTTATAGAAATGCAACTAAAACCATATGGAGGGACTCTTGTATTTCAATGTACGCCAAATAAACAAGATGTCGAATATATATGTCAATCAAACTTATTTCTATTAGATATCATGCAGGCATGGTTCGATATTAAACAGATATCAGATAAAGAATACTTTGGAAAATCAATTATATGGAAAACCAAATTAAATGGAAAAAAAAATAGAACACCTATTTGATTATAGAACGAACAGATTTTATACATTCGAAGAATTCAAAACATTATACAATATCAACCAACAAGACTTCTTTAAATATTTTCAACTCATCTCACATATATCTAAAACCTTTAAACAGTCACTTATCGATGAAGGCACCATATATAATAGAGACGCATGTCTACATGATATTATCTTAAAATCAAAATATGCGAATAAATTCTTGTATAATATACAACTTAAAAAAAAAAAACCAAAAAAAAAAATTAAGGGAAATTAAACAACATGCGACAATTACTTACGAAGTTTCCAATATAAAATAATAACAAGAATCATACCAACAAATACGCTTCTCTATAAACAAAAATTAACAAACTCAAACCTATGCGATTTTTGCAGCATGAATTATGAAACTATAGAACACTTATTCTGGGAATGTCCCCATGTGACAAAACTCTGGTTTGAAGTTGCAAATTACATGAAACAAAAACAAATACCGATACAACTAACCATGCAAGTTATTCTGTTTGGTCTACAACTAAAAAATAACCAAGGCGTCTGCATAAACTACATAATTATTTTAGTGAAGTATTTCATATTTAGTATGAAATATAAACAAAAACAACCAATATTTAATCATTTTATCCGTTATTTCGAACACAGATTAATTCTAGAAAAACAAATTGCACTTAATAACGATAGAATCCAAACATTTAGAGATACCTGGATTAATTTTTTGGAATATTAAAATATTCTACATAATTAACGTATGTGATTTGGCCAGAGTGTTCGCGTTCTTCTTCTTTTTCCATCTTTATCCCTTTCTTTCTTGTTTCTTTATTTAATCTTTATTTTAATATAATTTAAATCTTCTATAAAAACCAAGGGGAGACAAACAACAAAAAGACAATGATATTTATCAACATGATAGTATGAATTTATGTATGTTTTATACCATATATATCTATATACATATATGAATGTTTAACCATGTAAATATCATGAAGAAATAAATGATAAAAAAAAAAAGTTTGACGTCAAAACACGTCATAGTCAAATGAAAATTATAGAAATGCAAACTGTTCTATCGGAAGCATATGCTTTTAAATTTTCAAGGTGCTCGGACGTTTTCAACATATAAAAATTAACGCGTAAAAATTAAAAGTTACTTTTCACTTCATGACGTCATATGACGTCATAAGACGTTCATCTTCAGAGAATTTAAAGAAACCCTTGAGAATTATATTCTGTCCAGATATCTTCTTTCTAGCTCATTTGTAAGCGATTTTATACGCATTTGAAATTTGACGTCAATGGTTCGAATCTTGGATTCGCCAAAGAACCATTGCCTTTTCGAATTTTGAAAAACGGACACGTGGATGCACAACTAGAGCCTAACATACACATTCTGTGAAATTTGATTAAAATCATTCCAGAAATAATGGCTGTAGACCGCGTACAAACCTTTTCACCTGACGTCAAATCTGACGTTATATGACGTCATATGAATATGAAATTCAATGCATCTGAAAGCTCATGGTTTGAAATATATACCATAACATTTTCATTGTTCTGGGCCAATGGCAACACATCGAAATAACACAAATATAAGAGGAAGAAAAAAAGAATAATAAGAATAATAAAAAAACAGTACAAACCCAATAGGACTTTCTGCCGAAAGGGCAGAAAGTCCTAATAAAAAACAGTACAAACCCAATAGGACTTTCTGCCAGTAGGCAGAAAGTCCTAATAAAAAAACAGTACAAACCCAATAGACTTTCTGCCGAAAGGGCAGAAAGTCCTAATAAGAAGAAGAAGAATAAACAGTACAAACCCAAAGGATTTAAAGCAGGAGACAAATTCGCAATTCATGCATAGATATTTCGAACCATAACTGGCTGGAATTACCAGCAATAGCCGACAATATATAAATTGTAGGTTTGAGTCCCAGTCGTTTTTTTTCCTTGTGTTTTTTTACACCTAATTGTTTTTTTTGTTTTGTTTTTTTTTAAATTTTCAGTAATTCAAGTACATGTGTACGTAAATAAATAAAACACTAAGTTACATGTAATTCAGATCTCCCTCGAGGACGCACACTTTAGAAAATAAAATTATGTGCGTCTTGTCGGACGCATGCATATTTGATACATTAAAACTCAAATTATCATGGTTAATGATTTGTCTGCACCGTTTACTCAGTTCAACTTCATAATGGTTTCATAATGGGGTTTTCCCATGCGCTTGCGACTAGCCTGTTGATGTGCAACATGCATTGATTTTGCCGACATATCATAATCCCTACTGGGACCCATGTTTACATGCACTGAAATACACACGCGTGTGTATATATTCTCCAAATCACCTGTCACATGCATTTGATTGACAGATCAGCCAAGGGCGTGTTGAATTTTATCACAGCATCCATGCATCACTAATTCTTGACAGTGATGCGCCATGTTTTTGTTGATAATAATTATGCATTTATTTTACCAAAAGAGTGATAGGACTGATTACAGCATTAATATTAAAATAATGTCCAAGAGACAACCGTTAAATTTTAAGGGAAAAATTCAAATAGGAGTCATTAAAAAAGACAAAAATTAATTGGCCCCGGAATGATCACATGTATGTCAAACGCGAAAGGTAGCAAGTAAATAAAGAAAATAAAACAACTGATTTACTTCCCAGAGCAAAAATATGTATTTTATTGTCGCAACGTCTGTTAGTCTGTAATTTGGGTCATCCTGTTTTAATGATTGAAATCCTTCTCTATTATATAATCTTAACGGAGCTGTATTTCAATAGAGATTTGACTGTTTCGTTACAATTTGGAGTATACTTAGTTCATGTAAATTTTAACACCAATGAACTAACAGTATAATTAGACATTTGTTAAGAAAAGATGACCTGTAATTTGATGGTCGTCGCATTACGACAGAATATGTTCAAAAACAAAAACTAAAAGATGTAAAAAGGAAAGACCAATGCTGTTTTGGGTTAAAATAAACATTATTTCAAACCATCTTTTCTACATCCTTTCAGCATTTTTATCCTATTTTTTGATTAACAAAAATAAATAAATTTAAAAAAGAATTTTACCACAGGCATATAATAATTAGTGCATTCAGGTTATGAAAAAGACAATAATGTAATGCCCAGGCATTACTAATTTTACTTACATTGAGTTGGCTCTATGGATAATTTTGCAGCGTTCTCTGACAAACCACATACATTTTGACAGTTGACTGACTTATTTGCCAGCTCAAATAGCCAAAATAATGCATTACGCCAGGATCATTCTCTCTCCGTGTCACATCGATGTAAACATGCCATTTCTGTAATGTCTGTATTTAGATATTCAGAGTGGTTTAGATGTCATTTCCAGCTTGATTCACTTTTACAAGTTATAATTAAGGTTTATGCCAAGTTTAAATCTGCACACGCCTGTTTCCACGAGGGCGACCATTTTGTTTGTTGCTTTGGTGCTGGGTTGCTCTGTGTAGTGTAGTGTACTAATTATTGTCAACACTTGTTTAGCTAGTAATATCAATATGATATTAGTAAAAAGTTTTTTTGCAATTTATATGACTAATACATATCTGTAAACTTACATTTTCCGAAAATGCTTCAATTAAGGTGAAAGCGAAAGTAGGATATTTTCTGAAAATTCTTACAAGTGGGTTTAAATTCGTATTTTTGATGTAACTTCCTTATACTTTAATCAATTTCAAAACTCTGGTACCAAAATAATCGTCTTAAAATTCTCTACATCTCACTTGCTAAATGTGTGCATTATTTCCAATATTCTTAAGATATAAAACCTTAAACTCTTACATAACGGCAAAATCGCTGAAATTCTACATGTTTAAATTCTTATTTTTGATGGAACTTCCTTATACTTACACCAATTTCAAAACTTTAGGTACCAAAATAATCGTCTGAAAATTCTCTACATTTCTTTTATACACGCTTTATATATTGGAATATTTTCAATATTTATTGAGATACAAGCTCTTAAACATCGAAAAAATTGCTAAAATCACTAAAGCTATTTGCACAAATTTTTTCCCCATTACTCCATGAATCTTAGGTCAATCATTAAACTTTAAGCATCAATAGAACGGCCAAACATTGCTCTACAAAAAATATTCATCATCATATTTTCAAAAATCAAAGGTTTTCGAGGCATAAACTGTTAAACACACTGAGGGTTACCAAATTTTCGTTTTTCCGCCATAACTCAACCGATTCAACCCCGATCATCAAAAACTAAATATCATCTGAAAGGTCTTTCTAAACACTACAAATACGCACAGTGTCTCGATAGAATATTAACCGTTTTTGAGATATTTTAGGCCGAAGAAAAACCCGATAATTGATATGTGACCTTGACCTTTGGGATATTCCGGAAACGAAAGTGACATGGCTCCATAGAATCTAATACTGCATCTTCAGTCAAAATTTCAAGCAAATCATACAACAAATAAAGCCTTCAGGGCTTAAAACTTAATTTTAATCGAAATTTTATTAGCATTATGATATGCCGTTATCTTTTAGAATGTATAGAAGGGAATTTAAATATCAGCTTCCTAGCTCATCTGGAAGCGATTTTATACGCATTTGAATTTGAAGTCAATGGTTCGAATCTTGGATTCACCATAAAACCTTTGCCTTTTCGAATTTTGAAAAACAAACACCATGATGCACAACTAGAGCCTAACATACACATTCTGTGAAATTTTGATGAAAATCGGTCCAGAAATAATGGCTGTAGACCGCGTACAAACTTTTTCACCTGACGTCAAATCTGACGTTATATGACGTCATATGAATATGAAATTCATTGCATTCGGAAGCTCATTGTTCTGGACCATTGGCAACACCTCGAAATAAACACAAATATAAGAGGAAGAAAAAAAGAATAATAATAACTAGATGTCATTCGTTTAAACGAATGATAGGACTTTCTGCAACATCTGCTTTATATAGAATATATATAGAAGATGACACATGTAGTATACATACAAAATTTATACTATGTCATATGACATGAAAGAAAAATGAATCAGTGTTCAAATGTAAGTTTCTAACTTTCATCACACATAGAATTTCATCACTCCAGCTCAGTTGTAACCTTGTTTAATTTTAGCCTCAGTAGGAAGAAGTATTGAATATTTGTATAGTGCTATATCCTTTCGACACCTGTAACGTAGTTAAACGTATTTAGCGATTTTGGCGTGTTTGGGCTTCCGTAGTTTTGCCATAAATTCCTGGAATTTCGAACTATGGTGATATTTTGAAAGGTAACATCCCAGCCTACAAACTGATGCAATATGAATATCGTTAGCATAACAATGCAGTTTTTAGATGGTCTAAAATGTGGGGCTGCGTGTGAATTTTTCAAGGCTTGCAAACTGCTCGCTAGCTACATAGTGTTGCAAATACGGATTTTTGTCTTGTGCTGTTGTACATGTATTAACTTCAATGCTTATTTTGGAAACAGTCAACATTCGACAAAAAAAAAAACCCAACAAAATCAAGATATAGCCCATCAATTGCAATTTTTTTTTTTTTTTTTTTTTTTTTTTTTTAAGTCGTTTCGCAATTATTTAAGCTTGGTGACCCCTGCGCGTGACCTTTTCCATATTTTTATGATGCATGATTATGAAATATCTTATTTTCCATGTAACTTTCTTATATGAAGTCCAATTTCAATAAACTTGGTACCGTTAGAAAGCTCTTAAAACATGCTACATTTTATACCATAATGTATAAACTTATCTTCAGTCGTTTCTGAGATATTGACTGTTAAACCTCAAGAAAACAGCATATTATCAGCAAAATTAGTTTCATTTCATTTAGTTTTTTTGCTTATAACTTTGTATTCCGTAAACCAATTTTAATAAACTAAATAAATCTTTGGAAACGTCAATTATTCAGCTATAATTCTTATTCATACATATATTTACAAAAATCGATATTTATTGAGATATGGCTACATGTATGCAGTAGGGGTGAAATCTAAATTTCCTCACGTGCCTAATAACCCATAAAAATTTCATCGTCCTAGGACTATTGCAACATATTAAAATAAGCGTTTAGTTAGGAAGAAGAAAAGAATAATAACAATAAAAAAATGACGTAACGTGACGTCATATGACGTTTATTTTCTCATAATTCTTAAGACACCCAGAGACCTACTAACTGACAAAATTTCAACTTTCTATCTCAAATAGGACAGTTTTTATAAGCATTTAAAATTGACGTCCTTGGTTCGAATCTTGGATCCGCCATAGATGCTTGGACTTTTCGAATTTTGAAAAACGGCCCATTAATAATGGCTTGGCCAAACTTTCGTAGTCAATTTCAATGTGACATATGAAAATCATTGAAATCGAAATTTCAGCGTCTGAATCTTTGTCATTAAATTTTCATTGCCCTTCGACAATTTCAACATATAGAAATACTCTTGTTAATATTAGAAATACATTATCATATAATGACGTCACATGACGTCAGATGACGTTTTTTTTTCACGAAATCTTTAAGACTCCCAGAGACCTATATACTGACCAAATATCACTTTTCTATCTCAAATAGGACCGATTTTATAAGCATTTAAAAATTTACGACCTTGGTTCGAATCTTGAATTCGCTATAGAACCATGGACTTTTCGAATTTTGAAAAACGGATCCCGAGATGCACAACTAGAACTTAATATACACATTTTGTGAAAATTTGATGAAAATCGGCCCATTAATAATGGCTCTGGACCGTGTACAAACTTTTTAGTCAATTTCAAATGTGACGTCATATGACGTCATAGGCTTCTGAAAATCATTGAAATCGAAATTCAGTATCTAAAGCATGCAGGGTTAAATTTTCATTGCCCTTCGAAAATTTCAACATATAGAAATAATCTTGTTAGAATTAGAAATTCATTATCCTATAATGACGTCACGTGACGTCATATGACATTTATTTTCACAAAATGTTTAAGACTCTCAGAGACCTATATACTGACCCAATATCATCATTCTATCTTAAATAGGACCGATTTTATAAGACTTTGAAAATTAACGACCTTGGTTCGAATCTTGGAATCGATATAGAACCTTGGACTTTTCGAATTTTGAAAAACGGACACCGGGATGCACAACTAGAACATAATATACACATTCTGTGAAAATTTGATGAAAATCGGTTCATTAATAATGGCTCTGGACCGCGTACAAACTTTTGTAGCTTATTTCAAGTGTGACGTCATATGACGTCATATAGATATGAAAATCATAGAATTCAAAATACCATCTCTTGGAGAATAAGACATCAAAATTTCAATGTCCTTGGACCATATTAACATATAAAATTATGTGTTTAAATATTAGAAATTTGATGACGTCATATGACGTCACAAGACGTCCATTTTCACAAATTATTTAAATCTATCGGAGATCTATATGCTGACAAAATATCAACCTTCTCTCTCATTTAGGGACGATTTTATGAGCATTTATCAATTTGACGTCCTTGGTTTGAATCTTGCATTCGCCATAGAACCTTGGGCTTGAACACAACTACATTCTGTGAAAATTTGATAAAAATCGGTTTATTAATTTTCGCTCTGGACCGCGTACAAACTTTTGTAGCAATTGCCAAGTGTGACGTCATAATG
The DNA here is from genome assembly GCA_021229015.1 of Solen grandis. Lineage (NCBI taxonomy): Eukaryota > Metazoa > Mollusca > Bivalvia > Adapedonta > Solenidae > Solen > Solen grandis. Next base: position 63,238,463 of record CM037785.1, read on the forward strand.
ACGTCATAGGCATTTGAAAATTATAGAATCTTTTAATTACGCATATGAATAATATGCCATCGAAATTTCATTCTCCTAGGACGATTGCAACATATGAAAATCCTTGAGGAAAAAAGAATAATAATAATAATAACTAGATTTCATTCGTTGATACGAATGATAGGACTTTCTGCTACATTTGTCAAATACTTAAAAGCAAAAACAGTAAGAGGATATGAAATTGCATCCTTTAACTTGCTTTTGTATGGCCATAACTTAAATGAACTTTGAAAAATAAACCGTTTAACTTGGAGGAATTGCAAAAGTAACTGAAAATCATTTTTTTATATCGATTTATTTAACTTGGACTATTTTTATAATCTATGTTACAAATCAAATTTATTTAAAACGCTTACAATTCGAATTCCATCCTGTAATGATGGCTGTAGACCGCGTACAAGAGTGTGTAGAAATTAACGCGTAGATATATTAACATTCTTTTTGACATTATGACGTCAAATAACGTTAATCTTCACAGAATATAAATAAGTCTTAAAGACTAATATTCAGTCCAAATATCAACTTTCTAAATCATCTCGAAGCGATTTTATGTTTTTGAAATTTGACGTCAATGTTTCGAAACTTGGATTTGCCATACAACCATTGCCTTTTCGTCTTTTCGAATTTGTAAAACAGGACTCGGGATACACAACTAGAGCGTTACATATACATTCTTTGAAATTTGCTGAAAATCGGTCCAAAAATAATGGCTGTACACCGCGTAAAACCTTTTTGTCCTGACGTCAAATCTGATGTGATATAACGTCAAATTAATATGAATTACATTGCATTTTAAAGCATTTCTAAAGTATATACCATAAGATTCATGGTCCTGGGAAGTTAACAACATATTAAATTTACGCGTATATATCAGAAATAATTTTTGACCTTATGACGTCATATGACGTCAAATGACGTTCATCTTCAGAGAATGTAAAGCACTCTTGGAGACTTATTTACTTTCCAAATATTAGATTTCTAACTCATCTGGAAACGATTTTATACGTATTTAAAATTTGACGCCAATGGTTCGAATATTGGATCCGCCATAAAACCTTTGCATTTTTGAATTTGGAAGAACGGACACTGTGAAATTTTTATGAAAATCGGTTCATAAACAATGGCTGTAGACCGCGTACAAACTTTTGTAGCATCTGGCAAGTGTAACGTCATATGACGTCATAGGCATATGAAAACTGTAGAATTAAAAATATCAACATTTGAAGCAAAATGTCATATAATTTCCATTCCCATGGACCATTTTAACATATAGAAATTTTCTTGTAAATATTAGAAATAGATTTTCATGTATTGACGTCATCTGACGTCACATGACGTTCATTTTCACAAAATCGTTCAGTCATCTATAATCCTACACAATGTTCAAATATCAATATTCTATCTCATATGGGACCGATTTTATAAGCATTTGAAAATTAACGACCTCGGTTCGAATCTTGGATTCTCCATAGAACCATGGTCTTTTAGAATTTTGAAAAACGGAAAGCGCGATGCACTAGATCTTAATATACACATTCTGTGAAAATTTGATGAACATCGGTTTATATGTAATGGCTGTAGACCGCGTACAAACTTTTGTAGAATATGTAAAGTGTGACGTCATATGACGTCATATGCTTATAAAAAATATTGAAATAGAAATTATATCGTGTGAAACATATGTCATTAAATTTTTATTGCTCTTCGACCATTTCAACATATAGAAATAATCTTGTTAATGTTAGTAATATATTTTCATATAATGACGTCACGTGACGTCATATGATGCAAATTTTCAAAATGTTTTTCAGACTCCGAGAGACCTACATACTGACCAAATATCAACTTTCTATCTCAAAAAGGACTGATTTTATAAGCATTTGAAAATTTACGACCTTGGTTCGAATCTTGGTTTCGCTATAGAACCTTGGCAATTTCGAATTTTGAGAAACGGACACCGGGATGCACAACTAGAACTTAATATACACATTCTGTGAAAATTTGATGAAAATCGGTTCATAAATAATGGCTCTGGACCGCGTACAAACTTTTGTAGCTTATTTCACGTGTGACGTCATATGACGTCATAGAGATATGAAAATCATAGAAATCAAAATTACAGCGTTTGAAGCATGTGTCATTAAATTTTCATTGCCCTTCGACAATTTCAACATATAGAAATATTCTTGTTAATATTAGAAATACATTATCATATAATGACGTCACGTGCGATATGACATTTATTTTCACAAAATGTTTAAAACTTCTAGAGACCTATATACTGATAAAATATCAACTTTCTATCTTAAATAGGACAGAATTTATAAGCATTTAAAAATTTACGACCTTGGTTCGAATCTTGGATTCGCTATAGAACCATGGACTTTTCGAATTTTGAAAAACGGACACCGGCATGCACAACTAGAACTTAATATACACATTCTGTGAAAATTTGATGAAAATCGGTTCACAAACAATGGTTTTGTAGCATATTTCAAATGTGACGTCATATGACGTCATAGGCATATGAAAATCATAGAAATCAAAATTTCCTCACGTGACTAATAAGTCATAAAAATTTCATCGTCCTAGGAGTATTGCAACATAGAAAAATAAGCGTTTAGTTAGGAAGAAAAAAAGAATAATAATAATAATAACTAGACTTCTTTTGTTTTGAACAAAAGATAGGGCTTTCTGCACTGCAAACCATGACAAACCTGGTGTTTTTCGAATTTTGGCAAACCTATATATTCCTGCACAATGAAGTCGTAATATATAACTTCTGTGAAAATTCCATGCCAATCCGTCCATAAATGACGACTGTACAGCGCGGATGAACTTTGGTAGCTTTTTTAAGTTTTGATGTCATGTGACGTAATATGAAAATTTTAATCATTAAATTTTAATGTTCATGATTACCTACATAGGACATTAAATTTTCATTGTCTATGAACCTTTGCAACATGAGTAAATTGACATTCAGGAATCGGAAATTATCTACAATTTGATGACGTCATATGACGTCATATGAAGTTCATCTTTACAAAATGCAAAGGAAACACAGAGACGTATAAGCTCGCCAAATATCAAATTTCTATCTCATCTAGAAACGATTTTATACGTATTTAAAATTTGACGTCCTTGGTTCGAATCTTGGTTACGCCAAAGAAACTTAGTTCTTTCGAATCTTGGCAAACCTATAGAATCCTGCACAATGAGGTCATAATATATAACTTCTGTGAAGATTCCATGCCAATCTATCAATAAATGACGGCTGTACAGAGCGGACAAACTTTAGTAGTTATTTATAGTTCTGACGTCATGTGGCGTCATATGAAAATTTTAAACATTGAATCTAAATGTTCCTGATTAAGTACAAAGGACATTTAATTTTCATTATCTATGAAGCTTTGCAACATGAGTAAAATTGACATCAAGAAATCGGAAATTCTTTACAACTTGATGACGTCATATGACGTCATATGACGTTCGTCTTTACAAAATGCAAAGGAAACACAGAGACGTATAAGCTCGCCGAATATCAACTTTCTATCTCATCTAGAAACGATTTTATACGTATTTGAAAATTTGATGTCCTTGGTTCGAATTTGGATTCGCCATAGAACCTTTGTTCTTTCGAATCTTGGCAAACCTATATAATCCTGCACAATGAGATCGTAATATATAACTTCTGTGAAAATTCCATGCCAATCTGTCCATAAATGACGGCTGTACAGCGCGTACAAACTTTGGTTGCTATTTTTAGTTCTGACGTCATGTGACGTCAAAAATATAAAAATTGAACAAAGTTTTTTTAATTTTTGAGTAAATTGACATCAAGGAATCGGAAATTCTATACAACTTGATGACGTCATATGACGTCATATGACGTTTATCTTTACAAAATGCAAAGGAAACACAGAGAGAAATAATCTCGTCAAATATCAACTTTCTATCTCATCTAGAATCGATTTTATATGGATTTGAAATTTGACGTCCTTGGTTCAAATCTTGGATTCGCCATAGAACCTTAGTTCTTTCGAATCTTGGCAAACCTATATAATCCTGCACAATGAGGTCTTAATATATAACTTCTGTGAAAATTCCATGACAATCCGTCCATAAATAACGGCTGTACAGCGCGTACAAACTTTGGTAGAAATTTTTTATTCTTACGTCATGTGACGTCATGTGAAGATAAAAATAACATATTCCAAAATGCCATTGCTTCAGGTGTCTGTTGATAGAATTTCTTTGTCCTAGACCTTCAGCAACTTAATGAAATAACAACATGAAAAGGTTGGAAAAAAAGAAAATAATAATAATAAAAGAAATGTTAATGCAAAAAGCAGGAGATAGAAGTTTCATGTAATGACTCACCTCTGGTAGTATTTCATGTTCATGCTGAACAATTGACATTATATTCCGAAATTAGTGCAAATGATAAGAACTAAGTATTAGTCTGTGACGTCACATGACGTCATATGATATCATAACTCTAAACATATGTAGAAATTCTGCAGAACTGCAAACTGTTTAAGTTTCAACTTTCTATCTCATCCTGAAGCTCTCTAATCCTAAAATGAAATTTTCGGTCCTATGTTCGAATCTTATTTCAGCCACAGAACTTCGGTCTTTCGGAATTTCGATTAGCTGACAGGATATGCACACCTAACTTTCAAGATGTACCATCTGTGAAAATTTGAAGAAAATCCGACCATAAATAGCGGCTGTAGAGCGTGAACACCATTTTTCACTATATTTAGCTCTGACGTCACATGACGTCATAGTGTGCTAAAGATGCTTTTGTTCAAAAGGGCATATTTTACTGTCATAACTCTGAAATTTTCGTTATTCTGAACAACTGGCATCATGTCAAAATCATTGCCCAAAAATGAAAATTAAGAAGTATGCTTATGACGTCACAAGACGTCATATGACGTCAAGACTCAAGATATACGTAGAAATTCTGCAGAACTGCAAACTGTGTAAGTTTCAACTTTCTATCTCATCCTGAAGCTCTTTAATCCTAAAATGAAATTATCGGTCCTATGTTCGAATCTTATTTCAGCCACAGAACTTCGGTCTTTCGGAATTTCGGTTAGTTGACAGGATATGCACACCTGAGTTTCAAAATGTACCATCTGTGAAAATTTGAAGAAAATCCGACCATAAATGACGGCTGTAGAGCGTAAACACCATTTTTCACTATTTTTTGCTGTGACGTCATGTGACGTCATAGGGTGCTGAAGATGCTTTTGTTCAAAAGCGCATACTTTGCTTTCATAACTCTGAAATTTTCATTATTCTGAACAACTGGCATCATGTCGAAATCATTGCCCAAAAATGAAAATTAAGAAGTATGCTTATGACGTCACATGACTTCATATGACGTCACGACTCAAAATATTTGTAGAAATTCTGCAGAACTGCAAACTGTGTAAGTTTCAACTTTCCATCTCATCCTGAAGCTCTTTTATCCTAAAATGAAATTTTCGGTCCTATGTTCGAATCTTATTTCAGCCACAGAACTTCGGTCTTTCGGAATTTCGGTTAGCTGACAGGATATGCACACCTTTGATTCAAGATGTACCATCTGTGAAAATCTGAAGAAAATCCGACCATAAATGACGGCTGTAGAGCGCGAACACCTTTTTCACTTTTTTAGCTGTGACGTCACATGACGTCATAGGGTGCTGAAGATGCTTTTGTTCAAAAGCGCATACTTTCCTTTCATAACTCTGAAATTTTCATTTTTCTGAACAACTGGCATCATGTCGAAATCATTGCCCTAAAATGAAAATTAAGAAGTATGCTTATGACGTCACATGACGTCATATGACGTCACGCCTCAAAATATTTGTAGAAATTCTGCAGAACTGCAAACTGTGTAAGTTTCAACTTTCTATCTCATCCTGAAGCTCTTTTATCCTAAAATGAAATTTTCGGTCCTATGTTCGAATCTTATTTCAGCCACAGAACTTCGGTCTTTCGGAATTTCGGTTAGCTGACAGGATATGCACACCTTTGATTCAAGATGTACCATCTGTAAAAAATTGAAGAAAATCCGACCATAAATGACGGCTGTAGAGCGCGAACACCATTTTTCACTATTTTTAGCTGTGACGTCATGTGACGTCATAGGGTGCTGAAATCATTGAAATCAAAATTGCCTCACGTGACTAATAAGCCATAAAAATTTCATCTTTCCTAGAACTATTGCAACATATAAAAATAAGCGTTTATTTAGGAAGAAGAAAAGAATAATAATAATAACAGATTTCTTTTTGCACGGCAAACGATGGGACTTTCTGCAAACCGCTTAAAACTCAATCAAACTGAAAATTATTAAAAACGGAATACGCAAAAAAATAGGTATCTAGAGTGTAACCTATACATTCTTTGAAAATTTTAAAAAAAATTCATCAATTTATGTTTCAGATCGCTTACAAACTTTTTGACCAACGTCTATTCTCAAGTCATATGGTTGTGAATAAAATTTGATATGAAAATTCAGCATATTTAATATATATGCCCTAAAATTTTTTGTAGTTCTGGACCATTGGGATCACACTGAATTTTCTTTCACCAGAAATGAAAACAAATAATAACCCATGATGTCAAATGACGTCCGCCTATGAAAATTGAAGAAAACCTTTAAAATTACAATATGTGGGGAATTTCAGTTTTTATCTCATATGGAATACTCATTCTGATTAAAGTCATCTCCTATAAAACGCTACATAAGACTGTAGAAGATCGTTACTTTAGCAGATTGTACTAAATTTAATTTCGAGGTCACATTTTTTTTAACTTGGGTTTCACCACAGAACCTCGGTCCTTTCAATATTTTGGAAACGACAGTAAGGATCCCACAACAAAATCCTAAACTTAACCTTCTGTGAATTTACAGAAAATCCATTCAAAAATAAATTCAAACAGAGCGCGTACAAACGTTTTAAACTGACGTCAAATCTAGCGTCTATGATGTCATATGATATGCTAGTTGTCTTTAACTACAGAATATACCCAGTGGGCAGAATTATGGGCCAATATAGCACTGATATCGGCACCTGTCTGCACTGTGGATGATAAATACCTCCACAAAATGCTTTGATACAGGAAAGCCAGACTCCAGGCAGAGCAAGATAAGCACTTGTATACATAGTAGATTATATATGATAGCAATCAATAAGTAAAATAAAGTCTTTTTTTAAAGTGGATAGAGAATCAGTTATGGTTATTTGGCACAGCAGTATAAAAGTGTTTGGCACAGTTCTTAGACATTGCACTTTCTAAATCGCCATCTGTTTACATTTTATGTTTCAAGTAAATACCATGTATAATAAATTTAAGTTAATGTTGAACAAGAAAAAAAAAAGCTATTTAAAAAAAGGGAGATAATTTAACAAGAGGGGCCCTGATGGCTCTGAATCGCTCACCTGATTATAAATGAGCAACATATGTTGGATTTTTCCCCTATTGACCTACTTTTTGACCCCACATGACCCCCCTTTAATTTGTCCAAGATTTTATGGAAACAGACATTTTGACTAAGTTTCAGAAGATAATGCCAAAAATGTGGCAAATGGAGTGTAAAAAGGTTTTTATAAGATTTTTAACTCATGACCTACTTTTTGACCCCACATGCCAAAATTCGAACTTGTCCAAGATTTATGGGAAAAGGAAAATTTTGACCAATTTCATAAGATTGGGCCAAAAATGGCCTCTAGAGTGTTAACAAGGTTTTTCTAAGATTGACCTCATGACCTACTTTTTTCCCCCCCAGACCCAAATTCGAACTTGTCAAAGATTTTATGGAAAAAAATATTCGACCAATTTCATGAAGAAGGGCCCAAAAATGTGGCCTCTAGAGTGTTAACAAGGTTTTTCTAAGACTTGACCTTGTGCCTACTTTTGACCCCACATGACCCAATTTCGAACTTGTCCAAGATTTTATGGAGAAAAAATTCTGACCCATTTTCCTGAGGATTTGGCAATAATGTGGGCCCCTAGAGTTGTTAACAAGGTTTTTATAAGACTTGACCTTGTGACCTCTTTTGACCCCATGACCCAATTTCGAACTTATCCAAGATTTTATGGAGAGAAACATTCTGACCAAAGTTTCCTGAGGATTTGGGGTAAAAATGTGGCCTCTAGATGTAAACAAATTTTTTTAAGATTTGACCTCGTGACCTTCTTATTGACCCCTCATGACCCAATTTCGAACTTGTCCAAGTTTTATTGAACAAAACATTCTGACCAAGTTCATGAAGATTTGCCTAAAAATGGCCTCTAGATTGTTAACAAGCCCAAATTGTTGACGACGCACGACGGACGAAGGGCCGTCACAAAAGCTCACCCTTGAGCCCGTTGTGCTCAGGTGAGCTTAAAATGGGGACCAGGTAGAGTTACCAGTACTTGGACACTGCAGTTTTTTCCCAGTTGCCATCAGATTCTGGTTACATTTTAAATTTCAAGTCAATACTTGTATAATATTTGAGCAATGTTTCCGGACAGAAAAACAAAATTAACCAAAGGAGATAATGCAAAAATGAAACCAGGGCAATAATTGAAACAACTCAAGTGAAATTTATGACATGCACCTATCCACCTGATTATCAATTCACACACAACATTTGAACCGAGTTGGTTAAGAAATGTAGTTCACTCAAAGATATTTAAAATCAAATCAGGGGCAATAACTCCGTAACCCTCGTGGGAACGAAGTGATTTTGCGTCTTGTGCATCATGCAAATAAAAGAACATTTTTTTGCAAAGAAAAAATTTAAAAAAAAATGAATCGGGACTGAATTGAAAGGGGAATTCACTGGAAAGACATTTTCAAGTTATTCAGGGGAAAATAACATCGTAATCCTTTGGAATGAAGTGAAATTGCGTCTTGCACAATTTATGTCTTCTGTCCAGGTGTCAAGATAAGCTGCGTATTTGCGTAATTACACAAAAAAAATAGATAAAAACCCAATTTTTTTAAAAAATTTTTGCGTATAAAAAAAGCAATTAAAATTAGATTACTCAATATCCAAAATATAAAAGCGTACTGGACGCAACTTTGAAACCCAGTGATGTTTACAAAAAAACTCGTATATGTTTGACTGGTTACTTGCGAATCCGCAAATAGTCTTTCAAACGATTTCCGGGAATTTCCTACTTTGGGTTCCATTCAAGTAAAACATAAATCCAGTCTGTCTTATTTTTCATCTGACGCTTTTTATTTGTTTGCTCTTTTCTATTTGTTTGCTTCAAATATGGTTACATAAGGCAGGAAAAACGGGTAAACGTTTTAAAAACAACACTGAGTAGATACCTAGCACTGCAAACCAAACATCAGGCATTTGTGTCACAATAATTGAGATCTGGAAGTTGAGATAGAGTTAAATAGAAACCAATTCCATGTTTAACCAGTAAATAATTTGTTTTAATTCAATATTTAAAGGTGCTAAATCTTTGGATCAGGAAGATCAAATATGATTGAATGTTTTTGTTTTATTTTAATTTTTTGAGGAGTAATGATAAATCCTGCTTATATAATTGTTAAATTAAACATTGTTTGCATACAAGAACAGCAGGCATATATACCATAAGAAAAATGTACTGTTATTTCAATTCCAAAAATTAAAGTTGATGAAAAAAAAGCAATTGACTTAATTTTGATGGAAATAAAACCCTATTTTTATTACTCAATAAAATTGGGGAAAACCCAATTCCTTAAAAATTGATGAGTAAATACCCAATTGACCTCAAACCTTATTAGCCCTGTTCTGATAAATTCTATGCCAAGTATCAGGTGAAATGGCTGAAAGTACCGGCAAGATTTTGCTTAAAAACCGCATGACCGACTGATCAACCAACTGACTGACCACCAACCCACCAACAGGGTGATTCTCTTCCATTGTGCTGGTATACAGGGGTTTTCATTCCCAAAACAAAAATAAATCAATAAAAACCTAGTATCATATTAATTAAATATAAAAACTTAAGGTTTTTAGAACAGGGTTGCTTGCAAAAACGTTCTAAGGAAGCACACATTTGGTTTTGACAACAGTTTGGGGCTATATTAAGAAATTTTTTTTTTATAGATTTTCCCCCTTTTTTACTACACAGAGAAAAAAGTCCAAAATTTTTTTTCTCCTCCTTACACTTTATGTTGACAAATTTTCATTTTATTTCAGACTCAGAAAGATTGCGATTAAAAACTAAATAAAAATGTATTGAAAAATAGATGCTGGAGATTTGTATTTAATAAACTGTAATGAAAACAGATAATAATTATGCAGAAGGCAAATTCCCCCAATTCATGCTTAGATATTTCGAACCATAACTGGCTGGAAATATATTCCAGCAATAGCCACAATATATAAAATGAAAGGTTTGAGTCCCGTCTTTTTTTTTTTCCCTTTTTGTTTTTTTACAGCTAATTGTTTTTTTTTTTAAATTTCTTTTTTCAATATTAAGCAACATATTTTTGCCATAATGAAATCAGTAATTCAAGTACATGTGTGCGTAAATATAAAAAACTAAGTTACATGTAAACAGATCTCTCTCGAGGACACACACTTTAAAAATTAAAAAATTTTGTTTTCGCTCCTCGGACGCATGAATATTTCATAATTGAAACTCAAAATTTTCATGGTCAATGATTTGTCTTAACCGTTTACTCAGTTCAACTTCATAATGGTTTCATAAGGATTTTCCCCATGCGCTTGCGACTAGCCTGTTGATGTGCAACATGCTTTTATTTGCCAACATATCATAATCCCCACTGGGACCATGTTTACATGCACGAAATACACACGCGTGTGTATATATTCTCCAAGTACATTGATTGAAATCCTTTTCTATTATATAATCTTAACGGAGCTGTATTTCAATAGAGATTTGACTGTTTTCGTTACATTTTGGAGTAAACTTAGTTCATGTAAATTTTAACACCAATGAATAGCAGTAAAAATTGGACATTTGTTAAGTAAAGATGACCTGTAATTTTATGGTTGTCGCATTTTCGACAGAATATGTTCAAAATAAAAACCTACAAGATGTAAAAAAGAAAGACCAATGCTGTTTTGGGTTAAAATTATTTCAAATTGCCTACCATACCTCTTTTCTACATCTGTTCAGCATTCTTGTCCTATTTTTTAAAATAAACAAAAATAAACAAATTTAAAAAAGAATCTTACCATATAAGAATATATAAGAAAAAATAAATTAGGTTTTGAAAAAGACAATAAGTAATCCCCAAAAGCATTACTAATTTTTCTTACCTTTTTTTTTTGTCTTTGGGTTGGATCAATTTTGTATCTGCTATTTGCAGCGTCTTTTGACAAATCACATTAAATTTTGACAGTTGACTGACTTGTCTGCCAGCAAACTAGCCAAATTAATGCATTACGCCAGGAATATTCTCTTCCCCCTCCGTGTCACATTTGCAATCTGTCTCGAGAAAACATGCCATGTACTGATGTAGGCTACAGTAATCCTTTCTGTAATGTCTGTATTAGATTTTCAGTGTGATTTAGATGTCTTTTCCAGCTTGATTCACTTTTACAAGTTTAATTAAGGTTTATCCCCAAAAAAACCGTTTAATTATTGGTAGAACATTGTTTTTTTAAAAGTTTTAATCTGCAAACCCCCTTTTACACGAGGGCAAAACCTTTTGTTTACATCTTGGGTAGCTCTGTGTACTGTACTGTAATGTACTAGGGTATACTAATATTGATAAAGAATAGAATTGAAACACCATTAAATTATTGTCATCACTTGTTTAGCTAGTAATATAATATAAATTAGTAAAAAGTTTATTTTGCAATTTATAGACTAATACATATCTGTGAACTTATTTTTTCCGAAAATGCTTCAATTAAGGGAAAGCGAAAGTAGGATTTTTCGAATATTCTAAAAAAAGGTTTTAAATTCCTATTTTTGATGTTACTTCCTTATACTTAAATCATTTTAAAAACTCTAAGTACCAAAGTAATCGTCTTAAAAATTCCTCTACATCTCACTCGCTTAATGTGAGCCCTTATTTCGAAGAGTTTTTAAGATATTAGCCGTACAACTTTGACAACACGGCAGAACGCTAAAAATTCTACATGTTTAAATTCTTATTTTGGATGTAACTTCCTTATACTTTGATCAATTTCAAACTTAAGGTACCAAAATAATCGCTGAAAAATTCTCTACATTTCCATGCTTATTTTTTGGGAAAATTTTTTAATATTTTTTTTTAGATACAAGCTCTTAACCCTCCTGAAGAATGAAAAAATCACCAAAGCTATATGCACGAATTTCGTTTTTTTTTTCCCATAACTCCATAAATCTTTGGGGCCCAAACTAAAACTTTTAGCATCAAAAGAACGGTCAAACATTGCTCTACAAAAAGATATTCATCATCATTTTTCAAAAATCAAAGGTTTTCGAGATATAAACTGTTAAACACACTGTGGTTACCAAATTTTCTTTTTCCGCCATAAAATCAAAACCCATTCAACACCGATCATCAAAAACTAAATATCTTCTGAAAGGATTTCCAAGCACTACAAATTATATGCATAGTGTCTCGATGAAATTTACCGTTTTTTGAGATATTTAAGACCAACGAAAAAGCCGAAAATTGATAATGACCTTGACCTTTGGGATTTTCCGGGGGAAAAGGAAGTGACATGGCTCCATAAATCTAATTCTGCATCTTCAGACAAAAATTTCAAGCAAACATACAAAAAAAAAAGCCTACAGGGCTTAAAAAAACCGTTAAGTTTTTATAAAAGAAAGTTTTATTAGCATTATGACGTCAAGTGACGTCAAATGGCGTTCATCTTTATAGAATATAAAGAAGACATGGAGGGCTAATAATTTAGTCTAAATATCAGCTTTCTAGCTCTTCTGGAACGATTTTATACGCATTTGAAATTTGACGTCATTAGTTTTGAATCTTTGGGTTCGCCAAAAAAACATTTGCCTTTTCGAATTTGGAAAAACGGACACCGGGTGCCCCAACTAGAGCCCCAACATACACATTCTGTGCAATTTGTGAAAATCGGTCCAGAAATAATGGCTGTAGACCGCGTACAAACTTTTTCAAACCCCAACGTCAAATCTGACTCATATACGTCATATGAATATGAAATTCATTGCAAACCGAAAGCTCATGGTTTAAAAAATACGCCATAAAATTTTCATTGTTCTGAGTCAATGGCAACACTTCGAAAATTAACACAAATATAAGAGGAAGAAAAAAAGAATAAATAATAAAAGAAGAAGAAGAAGAAAAAGAAGAAGAAGAAGAAAAAAGAATAATAAAAAACAGTACAAACCAGCCAGTAGGCAGAAAGTCCTAATAAGAAGAATAAAAAAGTAAAAAACCCAAGAGGACTTTCGCTTTAGGCAGAAAGTCCTAAAATAGACCCTTTTGTTCTGAACAAAGAAAGGGTTTCTGCAACTATGTCAAATTTATCAACTTATTTTTTTCTGACATACACCTCTTCAAATATTGAAAAAATCCTTTTTAAAGTACTTTTCGCTTTTTACCCCAAATTTGCGTCACGACTCAAAATTTTTTAAAAATTTGCAAATGCAAATTTTTAATTTCAATTTTATCTCATCCTGAACTCCTTAACCCTAAAAAAAAAATTTTGGCCCAAAATTTTTGAATCTAATTTAAACAAGAATTGGGTCTTTCAAATTTGGGTTTTTGTGCGGGGGAAAGGGACACCTTTTGTTTCAAGATGTACAATCGTGAAAATTTAAGAAAAACCGACCATAAATGGCCTTTTAGCCCCGGAAAACCTTTTTTTAAAATTTTTTTTGCTCTAGTCCCTGACTCAAGGGGCTGAAAATGCTTTTTTTTCAAAAGCGCAATTTTTATGTCTAAGTCAAAAAAATTTTATTATTCGAAAAAACGGGCATCATGTGAAATCTTCCCAAAATGAAAATTAAAAAGTATGTTATGACGCACAGACCCCATAGACTACGACTCAAAATTTTTTAAAAATTCTTCAATGCAAAAGGGGTAATTTTTAAAATTTCTATCTCACCCTGAACTCGTTAATCGTAAAATGAAAATTGGGCCCTAGGGGTTTGAATTTATTTCAGCCAAAAAAATTGGGTCTTTCGGAATTTCGATTATCTGATAGGATTTGCACACCTTTGATTCAAGATGTACCATCTGTGAAAATTTGAAGAAAATCCGACCATAAATGACGGCTGTAGAGCGCGAACACCATTTTTCACTATTTTTAGCTGTGACGTCATGTGACGTCATAGGGTGCTGAAAATCATTTGAAATCAAAATTTCCTCACGTGACTAATAAGCCATAAAAAGTTCATCGTCCTAGGACTATTGCAACATAAAAAATAAGCGTTTAGTTTAGGAAGAAGAAAAGAATAATAATAACTAGACTCCTTTTGTTCTGAACAAAAGAAAGGGCTTTCTGCTAACTAAGTCAAACCTGATCATACTTATTTACTTTTCTGACATACAACATCTTCATAATATTGAAGAAAATCCTTATATAAGTATGCTTATGACGTCACATGACGTCAATGACGTCACGACTCAAAATATTTTAAGAAATTCGGAAGAACTGCAAACTGTGTAAGTTTCAACTTTCTATCTCATTCTGAAGCTCTTTAATCCTAAAATGAAATTTTCGGTCCTATGTTCGAATCTTATTTAAGCCACAGAACTTCGGCCTTTCAGAATTTCGGTTAGCTGACAGGATAAATGCACACCTTAGTTTCAAGATGTACCATCTGTGAAAATTGAAGAAAATCCGACCATAAAATGGCCGTTTTAGAGCGTTAAACACCATTTTTTCACTATTTTTAGCTCTAACGTACATGACGTCATAGGGTGCTGACGATGCTTTTGTTCAAAAGCGCATACTTTACTCTCATAACTCTGAAATTTTCATTATTCTGAACAACTGGCATCATGTCGAAATCATTGCCCTAAAATGAAAATAAGAAGTATGCTTATGACGTCACATGACGTCATATGACGTGACGACTCAAAATTTATTTAGAAATTCTGCAGAACTGCAAACTGTGTAAGTTTCAACTTTCTATCTCATCCTGAAGCTCTTTAATCGTAAAATGAAATTTTCGGTCCATGTTCGAATCTTATTTCAGCCACAGAACTTCGGTTTTTCGGAATTTCAGTTATTTGACAGGATATGCACACCTTAGTTTCATGATGTACCATCTGTGAAAATTTGAAGAAAATCCGCCATAAATGGCCGTTTTAGAGCGTGAACACCATTTTTCACTATTTTTAGCTCTGACGTCACATGACGTCATAGGGTGCTGAAGATGCTTTTGTTCAAAAGCGCATACTTTACTGTCATAACTCTGAAAGTTTTCATTATTCTGAACAACTGGTATCAGGTCGAAATCATTGCCCTAAAATGAAAATTAATAAGTATGCTTATGACGTCACATGACGTCATATGACGTCACGACTAAAAATATATATTACAAATTCTGCAGAACTGCAAACTGTTTAAGTTTCAACTTCTATTCTCATCCTGATGCTCTTTAATCCTAAAATGAAATTTTCGATCCAATGTTCGAATCTTATTTCAGCCACAGAACTTCGGTCTTTCGGAATTTCGGTTAGTTGACAGGATATGCACACTTTAGTTTCATGATGTACCATCTGCGAAAATTTGAAGAAATCCGACCATAAATGACGGCTGTAGAGCGCGAACCCATTTTTCACTATTTTAGCTCTGACTTATGTGACGTCATAGGGTGCTGAAGATGCTTTTTTTCAAAAGCGCATACTTTACTGTCATAACTCTGAACTTTTCATTATTCTGAACTACTGGCATCATGTCGAAATCATTGCCCTAAAATGAAAATCAATAAATATGCTTATGACGTCACTTGACGTCATATGACGTCACGACTAAAAATATATGTAGAAATTCTGCAGAACTGCAATCTATGTAAGTTTCAACTTTCTATCTCATCCTGAAGCTCTTTAATCCTAAAATGAAATTTTCGGTCCTATGTTCGAATCTTATTTCAGCCACAGAACTTCGGTATTTCGGAGTTTTGGTAAGCTGACAGGATATGCACACCTTAGTTTCAAGATGTACCATCTGTGAAAATTTGAAGAAAATCCGACCATAAATGACGGCTGTAGAGCGCGGAAACACCATTTTTCACTATTTTTAGCTGTGACGTCACATGACGTCATATGAAGATGAAAATTAGTGCATTCAAAAGGGCCAAAGTCACTCTGATCACTGTTAAAATTTCATGCTGCTGGCCTATTGGCAACCTGTTTTAATTTGAACCTCAAAAGGTGAAAAAATAATAATAATATAAAATAACTAGATTTCATTCGTTGATACGAATGATAGGCTTTCTGCTAACATTGAAAAATATTAAGATTAATACCGTTAGAAAGAATATATATTAAATTCTCTACCTTTTACTTGTTTTTCCTATGGACTTCTTTTAGATCTGACGTCACATGACGTCAAAGGGTGCTGAAAATTCTTTTGTTCAAAAGCGCATACTTTACTGTCATAACTCTGTAATTTTCATTATTCTGAACAACTGGCATCATGTTGAAATCATTGCCCTAAAATGAAAATAAAGAAGTATGCTATGACGTCACATGACGTCCTATGACGTCAACGACTCAAAATATAATGTAGAAATTCTGCAGAACTGCAAACTGTGTAAGTTTCAACTTTCTATCTCATCCTGAAGCTCTTTAATCCTAAAATGAAATTTTCGGTCCTATGTTCGAATCTTATTTCAGCCACAGAACTTCGGTATTTCGGAATTTCGGTAAGCTGACAGGATATGCACACCTAAGTTCCAAGATGTACAATCTGTGAAAATTTGAAGAAAATCCAACCATAAATGGCGGCTGTAGAGCGTGAACACCATTTTTCACTATTTTTAGCTGTGACGTCACATGACTTCATAGGGTGCTGAAGATGCTCTTGTTCAAAAGCGCATACTTTACTGTCATAACTCTGAAATTTTCATTATTCTGAACAACTGGCATCATGTCGAAATCATTGCCCTAAAATGAAAATTAAGAAGTATGCTTATGACGTCACATGACGTCTTATGACGTGACGACTCAAAATATATATGTAAAAATTTTCTGCAGAACTGCATTAATAATGGCTCTGGACCGTGTAAAAACTTTCGTAGTCAATTTCAATGTGACGTCATATGACGTCATAGGCTTCTGAAAATCATTGAAATCGAAATTTCAGCGTCTGAATTATTTGTTCATTAAATTACATTGCCCTTCGACAATTTCAACATATAGAAATACTCTTGTTAATATTAGAAATACATTATCATATAATGACGTCAAGTGACGTCATGTGACGTTTATTTTCACAAAATGTTTAAGACTCCCAGAGACCTATATACTGACCAAATATCACTTTTCTATCTCAAATAAATCCGATTTTATAAGCATTTAAAAATTTACGACCTTGGTTCGAATCTTGAATTCGCTATAGAACCGGGACTTTTCGAATTTTGAAAAACGGACACCGAGATGCACAACAAGAACTTAATATACACATTCTGTGAAAAATTGATGAAAATCGGTTCATAAACAATGGCTGTAGACCGCGTAAAACCTTTTGTTGCATATTTCAAGTGTGACGTCATATGACGTCATAGGCATATGAAAATCATAGAAATCAAAATTTCCACCTTTGAAGCATGTGTCATTAAATTTTCATTGCCCTTCGACAATTTCAACATATAGAAATATTCTTGTTAATATTAGAAATACATTATCATATAATGAGTCACGTGACGTCATATGACATTTATTTTCACAAAAATGTTTAAAACTTCTAGAGACCTATATACTGACTAAATATCAACTTTCTATCTTAAATAGGGACAGATTTTATAAGCATTTTTAAAATTTACGACCATGGTTCGAATCTTGGATTCGCTAATAGAACCATGGACTTTCGAATTTTGAAAAACGGACACAGGGATGCACAACTAAGCCTAACATACACATTCTGTGAAATTTTGATGAAAATCGGTCCAGAAATAATGGCTGTAGACCGCGTACAAACTTTTTCACATGACGTCAAATCTGACGTCATATGACGTCGTATGAATATAAATTCATTGCATCCGAAAGCTCATGGTTTGAAATTAATGCCATAAAATTTTTCATTGTTCTGAGTCAATGGCAACACTTCGAAATTAACAAATAGGCTAATAATAATAATAATAAACATAACAAACCCAATAGGACTTTCTGCTTTAGGCAGAAAGTCCTAATAATAAACATAACAAACCCAATAGGACTTTCTGCTTTAGGCAGAAAGTCCTAATAATAAGAAGAAGAAGAAAAAACAGTACAAACCCAATAGGACTTTCTGCTTTAGGCAGAAAGTCCTAATAACTAGATTTCATTCGTTGATACGAAATATAGGACTTTCTGCTAACATTGAAAAATAAAGATAATTTTCCCTTGAAAGAATATATATTAAATTCCCTACCTTTTACTTTTTTTTTTTGTATGGACTTCCATGCAGAACTTTTTGAAATAAGCCATATTCCAAAAATAAACAAGTAACTGGTTTTTCAAGCAACACATGAGTCCCCTCCCGGTGAGGTGCTTTAAATTTTTTCCATTACCACACCCCAACCAAATTTTGGTCCAAAAAAAACAAAACTTTGAAAAGTAAATGTAAGGGAATATTTAATTTTTGACCTTTAAGCAAGACTTACATGTAAGTTTTTTTGTCTCGCTGTGCCCACTATAAAATTCATGCAAAGCAAAAGATGCAAGAAATAGAATTAATAATATTTCCCCTTTGCTGATCCAAAATGTTTTTCTTTAGTGTTTAGCCCTTGTTGATGAGAAATGAGAACTTCACTCTGCATCCCACCCGGGATTTATAAAAGGCCCTTATAAAATTTTTATAAAGTTATCGCGGGTCGGGGTTCCTATTTTTTGCCATATTTTCACAAATTTCCGTTACCTGAAAAACCAAAATTTTAGTCAAAGAA
>CM037785.1:63257642-63307642 GCA_021229015.1 Solen grandis
AGCATTTGTTGATTTTTTTCAAATTGCAGCTAGCGTCAAAATGAGAAACAATTTTTTTGTAGCATTCAACCATTTAGTACGTAGAAATGCGATATATAGTTAAATAAAGTATGAGAAAGCGCTATTGAATCATATATTTCTTATATATCACAATTTTGAAGCAAAAATGCTGTTTTAAATTTTTCCTGAAAAGGATCATATTTAAGACTGCCGTAAAATGACCAAATCAAGTCCGATCTTCAAAATCTAAACATCATTGGAAAGAACTCTTCTAAATCTAAATCTTTTGTTCATATATTGTTTAGGAATTGTTTTTAGGTTTTGAGCTATTTCAAGCCGAATTGATATACAATAATCCTAAGATGACCTTGACTTTTACAATACACATTTAACTTTTTTTATTATATGACACTTAAGAACATAGTTATACAATAAATGTGATAATTTCATGAAAATTGTACTTAAAATTAGGTCAGGAGCTGCAAATAATTTAAAGATCATGCTTTGAAAATGTTGTTTTTTCGAAAATATTGGTAAAGTTTGACCGCGTACTGTGGACAAACCATGCATTTCTCAAAATAGCCACATCATATATTTTGTGCGTATATGTCTTGCGAAACATATGCAACAAACAAAATTCTCCTATCTCATCTCTGAATAAAATGGGTAGGTTTTTCGTAGACCAACCTTCATTTCACAGTTTTTGCGAGATTCGAACTTTCAACCTCCTGTAGCACGAAAGTTTTATTTACGCAAATTATTGAAACCTATCATATTTTATTTAGTTTCTGACAAGGTACACAATGCAAAAAACCCGCATTTGAATCAGACCTCAAATAACAGAGTTATTAGCCTCTAGTGACTTTTACCAAACGCCCCCTAGCGTCAAAATGAGAAACAAAATTTACTAACATTTTACCATAAGGTACTTAGAAATGCAGTTAATAGTTCAATCAAGTATTAGAAAGCGCTATTGAATAATATATTTCTTATAAATCACAATTTGAAGCAAAAATACTGATTTACAATTATTCCTGAAAAAGATCAAACTTCAGACTGCTGTTAAATGACCAAATCAAGTTCGATCTTCAAAATCTAAACATCATTGGAAAGAACTCTTCTATAACTAAATCTTTTTTTCATATATTGTTATGACTTGTTTTTAGTTTTTAACCTATTTGGGACCGAATTGATATACAATAATTCTTATATGACCTTGACCTTTACAATACTTTTTTAACTTTTTTATTATGTGACACTTAAGAACATAGTTATACATTAAATTTGAAAACTTCATGGAAAATGAACTAAAAATTAAGTCAGGAGCTGCAAATAACCTTAAAAGTCATGCTTTGAAAATGTTGATTTTTCGAAAATATTGGTAAAGTTTGACCGCATACTGTGGACAAACCATGCATTTCTCAAAATCGCAACACCATATATTTTGTGCGTAAATGTCTTGCAAATCATATGCAACAAACAAAATTCTCCTATCTCATCTCTGAAAAAAATGGGGACTTTTTTCGTAGACCTACCTTTATTTCATCGTTTTTTCGAGATTCGAACTTTCAACCTCCTGTAGCACGAAAGTTTTATAAACGGCAAAACTAAGACAAAAATGAAAATTTTCTCAACGTTAGGATCAAATTCAGATCATAGGACAAAACTGGTAAAAAAATCAGCTTGCTTTTCTTTCTATGAATTTATTTGTTTTATAAAAAAGCATAAACAGTGAAATAATGATGAAGATTGAACAAAAAATAAAGTCAGGAGCTGCAAAAAAGAAGAAACATATGGATTTTCAATTGTTTGATAAAAGGATTAATCTTTGGACTGTGACACATAGTTATACATAAATGAGATTATTATCAAAATGAGATTATTGTCAAAATGAGATTATTGTGAACAAATTCAGAAAACATTTTGTTATAAAAATTAATTCTATATACTTAATAATAATCATATCAAAAATAGTTTATTCATCTTAGAGTTTGCTCAATTGATTTGGAAGTGGAATAGGGTATGCATCATAGAAATAACAGAAAATATGTCAAGCAAACTATGTTACCAAAATGGAAATATCGTCTTTGTAAGAGCAATCACAGGCTGTCTTTAAAATTTGTAAGTATCGTCTTTAAAAGTGCAAATTTTTAAAAACATAACTATTTACAAATGAATACAAAATATGACCTAAGTACAGTACAGCATATGTCACTCCTTGCTTTCCTTCCTTCTTCAGGTGGATTCCAACACTACACAGCAACATCGTCTTCTTGTGTTGTTTGCTTCACAGTATTAACGTAGTGTGGCTTTTGATACCAGCACTGTAACAATAGTTAAAGTTTATTATTATATATGTTTGTCACTTCGGTCGTGTCGTCAAACTGCCATTTCATCAAAATGAATATATAGTACAAAAGGTTCCAAATTTATCTCTATAAGGATTTCAGTAGCCAAACTGTATTTCCATAATTGCATGTTGATGGGTACAACTGAAAAGGAAAAGCATTTTGGGTTATTTAATATTGTTCTATATAATACAGATGTTCTATACAATACGGATAAATATTTGGACAAAATTAACATTGGACGAGAGGTATAGAATAAAACCAGTTATCTGCTCAAATCAACATGCTGAACTGTTCTAACATTAGGCCAAGCTTGAGTAAATTGTACCACCCAAGGCCCAGCTCGAAACAGTAGAAAAAAACATGGTGATAAATTAAGTAGTAAGTTCCCATTACTAAAATCGCTATTTTAATTACCATCGCAATGTTCTGATATTAAAGGGAAGTAAAACAAGTTACTTTTTCTTCCGGAAGGTAAATTGAAATGTATTATGGGTATTCACAATTTTTTTAATGTAAGCTGTAATTAAAAAGACAAATATATAATAGTTTAAATCTATGTGCTTGACAAGTAAAATGAACTCTGATTGTGTGGGTTATATGATTTTATCATCGTGTATTGTCGGATAACCCACGGCGGCTGCTAATTACGCTAACTCTTCATACTCGGAAGAAATTGACCGTAGGTGTCTGACGATTGGGGTAATATTAAACTCAGTCAAATTCTCCCTATAATTTACAGTGTTCTTTAGGTTAGTGTGAATTATGCACAAACACTTACTTATGGGTTGGTTTCCTGAGCCACAAATGTATGCACTGAGTAAAAGGAATGTCTTGGAATGTTCCCCTCCATGGCTGATACTGGGACACCTACCCCTGTTATCATTTCAGGCGGTCCCCTGTGGAACTGGTAATAGATTATGTGGTAAATAAATTGTAGAAAGTCATATCACACTATCAATTTTGACAATACATATTTCTCTAATGAAAACTTCAAGTAAATGTTCATTGTCATGCGCGGACCCAGTCCCTCAGCTGGGTCTAACTGAGATATGCTGGCCAACTAAAAATGACTATGCATAGCCAACTTCTCGGGCCAAGCTAAAGAAATTACCGTACGTGGGGGAGGGGTGCATGCCTTCTTCCTTACTTTTCTCTTCTTCTTGTAAGATTTTTCCTGGAGAGTCCAACGGTTTTTCCAGGGGGTTAAGGGGATTCTTTTCTCTTAGCATAATAACCAAATTATAATAGCCAACAGGAACCCTAAGACTGAATTACTGACCTGTACACCATATACAACACATCGCCTTCTTGGGGCAAGAGAAATACATGCAAATTAATTTGAAGCTTTGGACTTGACAAGTCCATGATTTACAATGTCATGATATTGATAATGATTGTGGGTCTTACATGAGAATCCGGCTAATCATTCCTATCTTTTATATAACATTGTTCTTTATTTTAGTTTAAATAACGCATGTATACATTTACCTCACTGGGAATATACGGGTAGGTTTCCTGAGCCACAAATGTATGCACTGAGTAAAAACCGGACAGTTGCTGTCTTGGAATGTTCCCCTCAGTGTCTGCCACTGGGACATCTACTCCTGTCATCACTTCAGGCGGTCTCGCGTGGAACTGGTAATATGTGGTAAATAAGTTGTAGGAAGTCGTGAAATAAAATCCATTTTGACATAACATATTTCACCTGTGAGAACTACAAATAAAGGTTCATTGCCATGCTCTAATCCAGTCATTTACTTCAGGAGATCTATCAGAGAGGAGGTCTATCAATTAAAAATGATGATGATGATGATGACCAAATTTTTTTCGGATAAAAAAAAGCAATCCTAACATTGAATTACTGATCTGTACGCCATATACAACTCATCACCTTCTTTGAGGCGAGAGGTATACATGATAATCAGTTTGAAGCCATGGACTTGACAAACCTATGTTTTACAATGTCATGATATTGACAATGATTGTGAGTCTTACACGAGAATCGAGCTAGTCAACCCTATTTTTTAAATAACAATGTTTTTTCTTTTAGTTTTAATTACCCATACATTTACCTCACTGGGAACATACGGGTTGGTTTCCTGAGCCACATCTGTAAAGGCGGACAGTGGCTGTATTGGAATGTTCCCCTCAATGTCTACTATTGGGATATCTACCCCTGCCATCCCTTCAGGTGGTCTCGTATCGGGAAGATTTTGTGGCTGGTTACCTGCAGAGTAATTTGGTAGATGCTTTATTCCTTAATTCTTTTACCCCATGTTTTTGTTTCAAAAGAAACGAGGGAAATAATGCATTGCGGGTCATATCAGGAACTTAATTAAGTTTTTGAGTAAATTTTGAGGGGTTTAGATTAAGTCGAACACCCATTATTAAAACATTTCAGTTATTATATGTGCAAATAATGTGAAGAAGTCACATATGTTTGATTAGGTCGCCTTTAAATATATTGAATTGTGTATCAAAGAACGTGGCCTATATATTTATCTATAATAACCGAAACATTCAAACTCTAAATATCTGAGAACCAGTTACAACATACACACACTTATAATCACGTACAGATTGTTTGACTTGACTTTTTGAGTTACCATCGCTTCGACAGTATTTCAGTCATATAGCGACGTCCAGCTAATTACAGGTGGAGGAAGACCCCGAAAGCATTGAGGCATCCAGGAAGAACCACCGACCTACAGAGTGTTTGAACTTGTGAAACCCATGATAAGTTCATATTATTCTGAAAACGAAGTTTAAAAACTCTTGAGCAGAATAATTTGATCACAATGCCGAGAAGCACGTATCCTCAACATGGGCAAAGTTTTATGAAGAAGAACCATAAACCGCAGGAAGATTGATACATTCTTTAAAACGGACTGAAACGTTAACAAATTTGATCTTTATGTAAATGAAAGGGCAATAACTCAACACAGTTCACAGATACTGTCCCTTAAACATTGTTAAGGTTTTATAATAATCGGGTTGTTTGTCATTAATCTTAATTCAGAAAGGGTATTTTTATCGTCTGTAAAAGCAATAGGACAAAAAAATCTAGCTGATTTCCTGGTCATTTGATGAAAATCGTGCTAAACGATTCCCACATACTGGTAATTACATTTCCAAAGTTTCATGAAGATCTGCCAATGTTTGGGTTAGAGTTTGGGAAAACAAATAGAACAAGACGAACCAAGACGATCGCTATAGTCAGTGCAGTTCTTGCTTTTGTTTTTCTCAGAGTCTAAAATATATACGGTTGACGCAGCTGTGGCCGCCAAAACATTTCTTTTTTTATGTTGATGTTGACAGAAACTAAAAAGTGCGGTTTAATACCCAGTTGCCCATCTGTCACAGCAGCAGTTCTTGAGCCATCTGTTTTCTGACGACTGTTTCCACTACTAGTTACCCCATTATTCTCACGGGCACGTGAAAATTCTGCGGCATGTGTGTGTGGGTTTAATGCTCCTCTGGTGAGCTGAGTTGGGTTTTCTTCATTCTCCATGCCACTACTTGTCTGCCACTTAAAGAATATAATTATATGATATATTAAAAATCATGTTGCGTTAAAAGAGATTAAAGCTATAGTGAATATTGAACGATTGTATATAGTACGAAATCGAAATATTATCGACGAAGCGTCATCAACGGAGTATACATTATTGTAATAAAGCACACTATAACCGTCTTTACAGAGACTATATATATATATATATATATATATATATATATATATATATATATAACGTTCCGCAGGTAAACAGGTATCCAAAATTTCTTTTGACAATAAAAAAGAAGAGAAAAACAAGTACGAACCCTTGTTTTTTTGTTGTTGTTTTTTTTTTCTTCAAAATTTCACCCACTTTCGACTTCAGAACTTTACTTTTAAGGGGTGCGGGTCACACTCCGGGGTTTGACCGTAATGCAAACCATATAAACAGACATACCCTAATTAAACAAGACAAAACAACAACAACAGATATCAAAGTGCATCTAGAGATATGTTTTGATAAAACAACTTAATATATTTATCAAAGAAACTGTAATTTAGTCGGGATACTTTACTAAAATTTCGTAATTACCAAGCATATGTTTGATATATCTGTCATCTCAGGAGATATTCTAGTATAATGTCCTGGTAATCTCAACAATGTTGTGTAACTTTTTTCCGTATGTTTAGAATATCTACGGATAAAAAAATCGTTTTATATTAATACGGTATTGCTAACCTCATTATCTTTCAGTAGATCAAAGAATGTAAAGTCAGTGGACATGCAGCTTTCTACTGTCCACACATTCGTGCTAGGTTTCAACCATATGACTTATATTCTCCCACTTTAAGCCTTTGTAACAAAAGCAAAAACAGCCGAAACCCCGGGTATCTATAATTTGTATTATTATTAACTGTCACCTTTATTTCAATTTTATGTTTCATTATATTTTAAAAGTTATTTTTTTCAGACTCGTTTCTACTATATTTAAAAAAAATAACTTGGAGGAAATATTGTTAAGTGGGTACTGTGAGGAGAGATATAATGAAACCATTCATTTTGGATAAAAAAAATCATAAATTGTATATGAAATAAATCAGCTGGCGCCATATAAAAGTCTGTGTTAGTTCTAAGTACATCATCTAGATTAAATTTCAGAAAATAATGTTTTCTTATTAAAACAGATTCACCAAATAAAATAAATCTAAAATACCAATGGTAAAACTAATAGTGTATAACATACACGTGTCAACTGGGCCTGTGTGTTTACGATGAGACATGAAAGAAATAAATACAGGAGCTGTGGGTAGGGACATGCCTTATGACAAGAACCAAATAATGATTAAACTAAACTGGTAAGGTATGTAAGTCATAAGTCTTGATATTTAACACACAATTTGAAACACATTTATTTTACGATGGTATATTTTTAATGAGAATGAAAATGTGCATACCGCATTTCAACACATATTTTATAGTCAATGGAATTCGCAAATTTACATTTTTTAATTAAGTCTCCTTCTGTTTTTCTATATTATTATAATGAAATGGGTGAAATGTTTAGTCGTATTTTGTTTTGAATTTAATTCTGTAATCATTACCATATTCAAAGAACCAAGTTCCATTTAATATTATACCAAATTATTTGATAATCGTATAAAATATATTCAGTTACTTGCTTTACTAATGTACTAATTGTCAATTTTGTCAACCGATATAGGGACATCTCTCTCTCTCTCTCTCTCTCTCTCTCTCTCTCTATATATATATATATATATATATATATATATATATATATATATATATATGAATATTTTGTCTTAAGCTGTAATGAATCGAATTATCGAATTGAAAAATCGAATTTGTACACATATTTCTACTAATGTTCATTAATATTAAAGTATTGATATTTAGAATAAAGTAGGTTTAGAAAGTTTAAGATTTTATCATTCATTCAGATTGACTTCTCTACAAGTATAAGATTTTGACTGTTTAAATGGAATTCTAATAAATACAATTGAATTTCGACGTAACACATACAATATTTTTAATATCAATAACTTACAATTAATGAATATATTAAAAGTGAATGTATAAATACGATATTTTTCATACTGACAGATTGAAGCGTCCACGTGTATGTGAGTTTACAACATTTCAAACATTTTATAACGATTCAGGATGACAAAATGTAACAATATGTTGCATCTTAACCATTTAAATTAATAGTACTAGCATAAAATCAGAGGCATTTTTTTTCTTTGTTATCTTTCTAAATGACAGAATTTTTCATTCAACGATTTCTCAACAGTTTATATAAGAGAGATCGGTAATGAAATTAATTAAATTATTATAGGAAGACAATACCTTACTCGGAATATTTTGACATTTTTTTTTTAAGTTGTTGAAAATTGTATTTCACAGTATACACACACATATGTTGTTTTCTTTTTAAATAATAATATCTAATAATAATAAAAATTATTATTATTATTATTATAAATAAAACCGGACTCGATTTGGACTTTTTTATGTCGTCTAGATATAGAACTGCTTTTGCTCCGCCCATTATTCGGTTAGGCCACACCCAAAATAAGGCAATAGCATATGGCAATGTGCAGCAGAGATATGTCATTGCCCTAAAGTTCAGCTCTCAGATTCATGAAATATAAAGATATGAGATGCATTCTAGAGTAATAAATAACAAATGTCAAAATTATGTAATTAGTACGTAATGCGGGTATCGAAAGTTGCCCAGAGATTGTTTTAAAATTCATTCGGTTAATCAGGGACTCGCTATACTAGTCCAGATATCGAGGTGTGAGAGCGAAACTATGCTAAGTGCATATAGATATATAAGCACTTAGCCTACTTTCGCTCTCACCCCTCGATATGTGTACCCATAATTTGTGATATCGTTCTACTTTCGATTTGGCGATGCGTAAAGTTTTCCTTCTATCGCTAACCAAAGCAAAACCTAAAAATTAGGCATTAAAATTTCTGCATAAAAACTAAATGACAACTCAACATACCTATAAAGCCGAGATCCTTGAACAATAATGTATCATTCCATTCTGGTTTTAATCTTCATAATGAATAAAAATGCTTTTAAAACACATTTTAATGCAACATGTGCAATTACCTGACGCCAAAACAGGTATATATCCCCGCCCCAAATGTTTGTCGGAGGTTGTTGACTAAAGGTAACTATTTAAAGCAAGATTCACGTGCATTTATTGGTCGGAGGTTTTACAGCTTTTCACTTATTAAACCGATATGCATTTTCATTCGTGCTGTAAACTCTTTAATGGATATTACGCGGGGAAAGAATATACCTGTTGATATAATGTTTAACTTATTTGATTCTCTTGTATTATCTATACTGGAATATTACTGCGAGGTATGGGGGTATCAACATGCTAAAAATATTGAGATAGTACACAGGAAATTTTGTAAATGGCTTCTTAATGTGAAGAGATCCACAAATACATTATCGCTATATTCTGAATTGGGTAGATTTCCTCTGTACATTAATCGACACGTTCGCATCATTAAATATTGGTTAAAATTAGTTACACTGTAAAATCACAAAACTGTATTTTGAATATATATTAATACGAAATAATATGAAAGAATTAAGTGAAAACAAAAGAAAAAAGAACTGGTCAGGTAATATTAGAAATATCTTACAACAGTCAGGATTAAACGATGTATGGTTATACCCAGAATCAGTAGATGTTTCAATTTTTATTCCAATATTAAGAGATAGACTAAGAGATATATACGTCACTAAATGGAGAGTAGATATGAATAATTGTTCCTCACTGTATCTTTATAAAGAAATCAAAACATTATTTTCGATGTCACCCTATTTGAGAATTATGGATAATTACGTAATACTTTGGCAAAAATGAGATTATCATCACATAGCTTGAATATTGAAACTGGACGTCACCAAAACATAGAAAGAAATTTAAGAAAATATTCTTTGTGTAACAAAAATGAAATAGAGGATGAATATCATTTTATTATTATATGTCCAAAATATTTAGATTTAAGAAAATAAATATGTTCCAAAGTTTTACACACAAAATCCCAGTGTGTACAAATATATCGAACTGTTAAAAACTGAAAACAAAAATATATTAAATAAATTAGCACTGTTTTGTAAAAAGGCTTTCAATATAAGAACGAATGCTCTGAACGCTTTAGATATATAATTACACGTGTTCTTAAAGATGTTTGATAGTTTTTATCCATGATGTATGAATTGAATATAGCTTATATAGCATTCTCACTTCATAAGTGAGTCTATAGTGTAAGATTTAAATTGTTCACTATTCTTATTATAAATGTATTTCTAAAACATATATGTATATGTTTGACGATGAGCTGTTATGCTTAAGTCTAAATAAAAGTTTGTTCTGTTCTGTTCTGTTCATTTCGGGGCGTTTTGGCGTCATGTTAATTGACCTACTTTTTCAATATTTAAATGAGCTACACCGGTGTATAGGTAAAATATCTTTCATAAGATAAGACCTAATATTAACGGAGGCAGAGAGGACTGAAAAGAATTGCGTTCAGATGCCTATCAAACACTGAAATATGGACTTAACAGCATTGTCATCAATTATATTGTCACATACATACATGCATACACATTTTGATAAGCGTTGGATGACACTTTTAAGGCTACGTTTATGGGAAATGCATAATAAATATTGGAATTTAAAAAGAATATTTTTATCTCAATATTTTTACTTTAGATCTGATTTATAGCGTTTTTATGCAGGATATACGGTGACCCTCTCCCCTACCTATGTTCAGTGTTGTTGTTTGTTTTTTTGCCCCCCCCCCCCCCAAAAAAAAAAAAAGAAAAAAAAAGAGAAGAAAGAAAACTGCAGCCTTCCCTAGCTGTAGCGATGTTAACATAATAATGAAATATTACTTCCAATAATTCCTTTATTCATTGAAATACCTAAATAAATTCATACTAAAGAATTTATCAACAGCATCTCACTTTCCACCACAATTCTTCTTGAAACTTGCAACACACATGCATGTTTACATGTACAATTAATAATTATATCTTACATATGGAGAAGGATAAGAATAAAATCCCGTGCTATTCCTTTTAGGATCAGTTTCTCAAAAACAAACTCCTTCTTTGAAAACGCATGCATGAAAAAAAAATTATTTTACACGTAAACGAAATACGAAGGATTAATGTATAGGTGTCTTAATTATGGGAGCAATGCAGCGCGGATCAAGGATTTGGGGTTGGGGGCGTAAATCCAGCAACTACGAGGGGTGTTCGAAAAGTATCCGGAATAGTGCCATACATTATTTATTAATATGGTTATCAGAATAAAATTTTCAAAAGTGATACTTTGATATATTTTGAATTTAATCCAAAAGAGAAAAGGAAACAAATTGCACTCATGCAAATTCCAGTCACTTTGACAACGTCATGTAATGTTGAGCGGGGCAAAATTTGCAATTCTTCACATGTTTACCTGTCGTTGAAGATCACATATAGACAAAATCCCAACGTCAAAAACTGCCTAATATACGGACCGCTTCCAAGACCTTTTCTCAAGGCCTACATGTCATGGACTAAAATCCGTCGAAATGACGTAATATTCGTTGATATCGGAAGACAAGAAGATTTGTTTAGCAAAAACTGTAAATTTGGCACTAGAAAAAGCGCTATCCATATCGGTTTTGTATATCAATTTATAAAATGAAATCAGAGACGCTCTACATGATCATGGGCACTAACGGCAAAGGTTAAACTAAGAAAACAAAACAGATGATAGGCAACTAATTTTGTAGAAGTTATCATTGCTCCTATTTACACTTATGATAATAGTAAAGTTAATAAAATATTTCAGTTATATTAAGATACTGACACACTGACCCTGTGCAATGCTTAAAACATAAAAAAAAGTTATACAAACGTTCTGCTTAATGGACAGATAGATAAATGTACTAACGGATTTTTCATAAACACAGTACGTGTACGGGTTAAGACATGCTGGAGAGCACAAAAGCAAGCGATGGTCAGTAATTACACACATATATACATCTGTGTGAAAGAAGCAAGCACAAAGCAAACTACATGTAATTTGTTACACACATCCCACCAAGATCTGATTCTAGCTGACCAGTGTATGTGGGTAAACCTGGCAGTAAGAATTTTGCTAAATCAGCAATATGAACTAGCCATTTTTGGAGAGTGGTTCTCGGAACCACATACCAGGTTGCTGAACCCATTAGCCTAATTCATTGCCGCAGTGCGGGCGGTCAGTATAAATACGAAGGCGAAATAAGTTCAGTATGGAAATGCTGAAAAGATATTTCGTCTTCTAGGTAAGCTAAGTTTCTTTATTTATTGCCGCACTTTCTAAATTAACTTTTGGGTTTTAGCGTATTTATGTTAGCTTATATTTAACTAACTGGTTATATTATTTGTAGGGATATTTAAGAGTACTCAAAAGATTATTATTGTCTCATATTACTAATTAAGATTGTGTTTTTGCAGGGAAATATTGTTATTAATTGTATTTTGTATGCTGAATATTTTATTGATAATTGTCATTTAATTTCTATTTAAATATTCTTTCATGATATTATTCATGCTAAGAAATGTAAATAGCTTAAAATGTTATTTCATATATTTATATGCAATTTAGATATTATTTTAAGCGTTAAATGTTTTGCCATGTGTGTGTATTTATTATGGATTGTTTTAAATAATTATATCAATAAAAGATGGAAATGCTGAAAAGATATTTCGTCTTCTAGTTTTCAGATGAATCCATGAAATCAAAAAGCGGTCCGAGGAGTCCTCTAATTCCCCAGGGCTACCTCGCGACACATGGTGGAGAATCACGGGTCAACACAGGGTCTAGAAACGGGATCATGTGGGGAATTTGATCCTTGTCGGACGAAAAACAACCCGAGGGTTAATTCCCGGACACAACATCGAGCTTTAATCTAGGCGGAAAATGACGGACCCGAAGAACACACATGGCTAACAAAAGTACTACACTTTCATTACACGTATCGGATTAATTCAGCAAACTTTATGGTCAGTCACCGACAGCTGTTGACTAACTTTTGTATAATTTTTCACAAAGCGAAAATGGACAAATACGTAATTAACATGTTAAGATGCAGTCTGACATAGACAATATTGAAAATAGTGACGGCAATGGGTCACCTAGAAATAAGCCAAAATCTAAACTTTTAGACAGTATAAAAACTCTAGAAAAACGCCATAAAAAGCTTAGAGAGGATTTTTACAGGACTCTAGGCTCTTCTAGGAGTAAGAGCTCAAGTACTTTTTTAACACCTCCACAAAGTGAAAGTGTAAATGATCCGCCTAAATTAACCCCGCATTTCGACGGCACTGTGAAAGACGATACGTTCATCAGAAAACTAACATTTACTTCGCCATTACAAGATCGAGAGGTGAAGGAAAGCAACCCATACACTATCTCAATCACGGATCGGCAGCCTACGGACACGCTAATAAGCAATTCCTACGACCGATCTACAGATGTACCTGCTGATGATGATTTACCTAGGAAACAGCCCTCAAGCCCGTACCGCCCACAGCTACAAGAGGAATACAGGAGAGTCAAAACACTAGATTCAGTGACATTTCAAGATACCAGTGACCGTTTTGTTAAAGAACAATTAAGTGACAATAAAATGGAATTTTCAAGAATGGATTATCCGGAACCGTCAGCACCAACAAGCTTTCGAGGTAATATGTCTAATCCTCACAAATTTATTAAGTTAATCCCTTATACAGGTAGAGATAACGAAAGTTTTACTAGTTTTTTGTCTCGATTCCATAAATTCTGTCTGTTAAATGGCGTATCTCAGGAGCACAAGAATGATGTTTTAAATTTTTATTTAGAGGGACCCGCTCAGACGTACTATGATAACTTGCCTGAAACTGTTAAATCAGACTTTGACGAGACAGTCAATGCCTAAGCCAAACGATTTCAAACTTAGGAACTTGACTATAATCTTATCTCTATTAAACAAAAACCGTTGGAAACTGCAGAAGAATACATGACAAGGGGATTAAAAATTGCAACTGACATTAAACTGGATGAGAAAATTTTAATCTCATTATTGGTCAATGGACTTCATGATGATATTCGGACAAAGGTATTACTGAAAGAACCTACATCACTGTCTGATTTAAGCAAATACATCAAGTTATGCGAGATGACAAACGCGTTGACAGTAAATGCTATAGATACGAAATTTCAGGTACTAATTGACGAAATTAAGGGACTGAAGACGGAAGTACATTCAAAAAATGACAGGGCTTATGTTAACACCATGGCTCCACAAAATTCTTCAAATAATTTTAGAAGGCCTTTTAGACAAACAAGCATACCTATACCTTTTGAATACCAGAAGCCAAAATTGGTAAATCAATACACTGTTAACCCAAGGGTTCAAAGATTTAACCCATGCTATAGATGCGGACAAAATTTCACTCAAAGTCACAATTGTCCAGCATTAAATAAACAATGCACATTCTGCAAGAAAATTGGTCATTTCCGAAAAATGTGTCTGAAAGCAAGAAATTGACAGAACGATGTCAATGGTCAGAGCAAATATAAGCACGAGAAACGGAAATTTAATACAAAAAATGAAAAAACACATCGGAAATAACTTTAGGAATGATACATTCATAATAACTAGCAAGAGCGACACTTGCCCGACAGACATACTATGTAGACAAAACAAAAATCAAACCATTTTGTTACCTCTTGTAAACAATTCACAGAAGAGACAGACAATTACAAAGGGCACAATTATTGCACAACTCGAGAAACTTGATGAGAGAGAAGAAATCTTTTCAATACCTAAAACCAACGATATCAATTCGACCTTAGAATCTGATTTTTCAAAAATATCTAAATTATTCAACATCGGAAAATCTTATAGAAACAATCCAAATTTGTTATCTGTATTGCAAAAATATGAAAGTGTTTTTTCAAATAAAGAAGAAGAAGTAGGGGAGGTCAAAGACTTTGAATGTAAAATAGAATTATTACCAAATTCGATGCCCATTCGGAGTAAACCATATGCGTTAAATCCCAAAATGAGAGAAATAGAAGAGAGAGAAATTAAGAAACTTTTAGACAAAGGCATAATTGAGCCATCAACTTCTATATTCAGCAGTCCAATTGTAATAGTGAGTGAAGAAAAAGAAAGTTTCAGAAACGCAGAAACAGGAATATAGAATGTGTATCGATTATAGACTGTTGAACAAAATCTCGAAAAAGTTATATTTTCAATTACCAACATTAGAAGATGTCAAAAATATTATTTCAGACTCAAAACCATTAATTTACTCCAAAATTGATATTAAAAATGCATTTCACACACTGCCTTTAAGTAAAGATAGTATACCATACACAGCATTTCGAACAAGTAGCGGTAACGCATACGCGAACAAACGTCTGCCATTTGGAACTCTTGTCAGTCCAGCGTATTGGTCCATGTTCTTACACAAAGTACTTCAAAAGTACTTATATAAATTTTGCATTGGTTATATGGACGATATAATTATATTTTCAAAAACAATAAAAGAGCATGTAGTTCATTTGGAACAAATTTTTCGCGCATTAAAAGACGCTAATCTACTACTTCATTTGGACAAATGTGAAATAGCAAAATCCAAGATTTCTTTCTTAGGTATGGTATTTGAGAAAGATACTTTACAAATTGATCCTAAAAAGTTACAAGTAATTGAAAATTGCCAAATACCTAAAAATCAGAAAGCTTTAAAGAGCTTCCTTGGAATGACAACTTTCCTAAGAAGGTTCATAAAAGATTACTCTAAAATATGCGCACCACTGAACAATCTATTGAAGAAAGACTCAATTTATTAATGGACAGAGGAACACGATGACGCTTTTAATAAACTTAAAAAGGCACTAGTTTCAAAACCTATTTTACAATTACCTGATTTCAATGAACCATTTATGCTTTTTACAGATGCATCGACCATAGCGACAGGTTATATCTTATGTCAAATGAATAAAGAGTCAAATAAAATGCATATTATACAATATGGAGGAAGGTCATTAAAAGATAATGAACGAAAATATGGCAGTTCAGAACTTGAATTATTAGCAATTATATTTGCCCTACGAGATTGCAAACACTACCTTTGGAATGTCCCAGTGAAAATATTAACGGATAATGAAGCGTTAACATATTTGCATACTATGAAAAATACCAACAGTAGAATGTACAGATGGGCAATTGAATTAGAAAATTTTGATTATGAAATAATGTACAATAAGGGATGCAACAACCCAGCTGACTATCTTAGCAGAATAGTCCATAATAAGATTCAAAATATCAACGCCGACATAGATTTTGGCCTTGAGGTTATTAAATACCTCTTCCAAGACACATCCCCTTCACCTTGCACTTTAGTAGTCCTTACAAGGGCACAAAGTAAAAAGATGAAGGAAACGCATTCATCAGACAAATTAAAAAAATAACTCGCATCATAAAGAGACTGGACGCCTCAGTTCCACAGATATGACAATAACTGAAACCAACGAACCAAATGATATTCAATTAGATATCAAACAATCAGATATTAAATATCAATCTGATGAATCAGGTAACGGGACTAACAATATCGACAAAAATAATGACTTAGACAGCTTCATTAGCCATATGCCAAATCATGATAAAGTTACCAAATTAAAACAACCAAAAGAATTGTGTATGAAAGCAATCAATACCAAATTTCAGATGGAATTCTTTGGCATTTCTATGAACCGAGACGAAAGAAAGCAGCAGATA
This sequence comes from Solen grandis, assembly GCA_021229015.1. NCBI lineage: Eukaryota > Metazoa > Mollusca > Bivalvia > Adapedonta > Solenidae > Solen > Solen grandis. The sequence continues at coordinate 63,274,351 of CM037785.1, forward strand.
CATCTATTATTAAGCAATTAGCTTTACCCAAAGTGTTACGTAATGATATTTTGTATTCTCTACATGATAATTCTCATTTTGGTCTTGATAGAACATTTTATACCGTGAGACAATTTTACTATTGGCCAAGAATGTATCAAGATATCAAAGATTACATAATATCTTGTACCTCTTGCCAAGTTAATAAAAGGGACGCAACCTATAAACCAGCACCTCTTACTGAAATGCCGATACCATCAGAACCATGGGAAGTACATGTAGTTCATGTTGATATCATTACAGTTGCCAAAGAAAGCAAAGGCTATAAGTATGTGTTATCAATTATCTGCGCATTCTCTAAATATGCAATTTTTCTACCATTAAAGACACAAAATGCAGAAGAAATAGCGGAACAAATGTTTCATCATATATTTTCAATTTTAGGCCCACCTAAAATTCTAATAAGTGACAGGGGTCAGAATTTTATCGGAAACATCATGCAAGTACTTTACAGCTTTTTCGGAATAAAGAAGAAAAACACAAGTTCTTTTCACCCCATGACAAATGGACAAGTCGAAAATGTTAAGAGAACTTTACTTAGCATGTTAAGAACAACAATTTTAGATGAAAAAGAATGGCCTGACAAATTATCTTCTGTTCAAATAGCATTTAACTCAACTATATGTGCAGATACTACAAAATATTCTCCATATCAGGTTATGTTTGGTAGACATATGAATTCGCCAATCGCAACCTTACTATTTACTGAAAATAAACCAAAACCTAAGACGGAACATTATGTTGAAGAATTAACAGATAGATTACAGTTAATATGGAAATTATGCAACGAAAACATACAACAAGCAAAATCTAAAATGAAACAGAATTATGATTATGATAAGAAATCTAAACAACGGTATTTTAAGTTAGGAGATCTGGTATTGTTAAAACAAAACCAAATTCCAAAATATGCCTCTAGAAAATGATACAGAAAATTTTCTAAAGACGTATACTATATCACTAAAGTATTACCCCAAAACACGTTTATTCTACGAAATATAAATACAAACAAAGAAATCAAATCACCAGTACATATAAACCGATTAAAGGAATTCATAGATCCTAGAGATCTTAGGCAACCGGTTGAGGACAAGGGTTATTTCCATTTACGAAATGGTGAACTTCAGGACAGGCAAAATACTAGTCCTGAAATACAACAGACCCAAGACTTGAATTCGCACGGCCATACGGCTGATACTAGTAATAAAACTAGCCAGAGTAATAAACAAGATAATAAAAAATGGTACAAAGCGAAGAGATTGAAGAAGGCTAAATTCATAGATAATGAAAAATACTTCCTAGTACAGTGGTCAAACAAAAAATATAAAGACACTTGGATTAAGCATACAGACGTAAGTGATGCTTTGATCAGACAGTTCTATATCAACAAATCAAATAAACAAAAAAAGAAAGGGAAGAAATAATGTAGTATTATATTCTATCATGACAAGCGTAATAAATGATAGTATTATCAATAGGGTACTCGTCGGTTACCGCGGCAAAAGAAAAAGAAAAAACTCCAATGAAGGAACATTAAGTGGCATTTTGCTATTAAAATAATGGACATCCGTTAGCAATGGAAGTTGAGACACATCTACTGCAGATGATACAAAATATTGAAACGCTATTTGATTAGAACCGTTAATGGAATACTTCCGGCGGTTTCAGTTGATACTCCGAATCAAAAGCATTATCATATGTAAGAGATTAAGGTACACATGTGTTTAGCACAGCTATTAAGCCAGTGAGCTATCCTAACGACGTTACAAACGTGTTTAGCCATTCATGTACTCATCAATGAATGAGGAGATAAAAAAAAAAAAAGAAAAAAAAAAGGTTGACGAATTCGTAAGAAAAATAGTCAATCATAGACGGGAAATAATTAAAGAAAAATATGCGCAAAAAATTATATAAAATTATACAATAAAAAAAATAATAGGTATAAATAACAATTTTATTAATCTGAGAAAATGACTCAATTTCAAATGATTACCATTTGATTTCACATTAAGCTTCGTATTATAACGAAATTGCGAAATTTATGTACGGCCAATATAAAGATTCCGTTTATATATTAATACTTTTTCCAATAGTTCGCAAAGGAAATTATCAAAATATATGAAATAGGATAATTCCCTACTCCCATTAATGAGGATTTCATATACTGATGAACATTTAACCGGAATTTTTAAGATGTATAGAAAAGATTCATTGAAATTTGGAAAATTTATTTTATATAAAAAAGGAAATCTAATGTATTCGGCTAATGAGTCAAACTGTTATTCGAAATTATATCGCTACGACGATAAATCGAATATAAACACCATATGTAACTATGAAATGGTAAAGAATATGCTGCAACCGTGCTTCAAAGACGGTAATGGCATAAATATAATCGACCGTTGCGAGTGATTGTATTGAATAGAAAACAAAATTGTGAGTTTGGTATAATAACAATCCCTTGTCATTAAGATTTAAGGGTTGTTTGATCAAATCACAAATCACAATTTCAAGAATTGTGTAAACGGAAAGGACAGTTAACGTCCTTTACCTAATTAATGTACCTCTCTTATGATAATATTTTAATGACATGATAATAGATAATGTATTATCAACTAATAATCTAACGGAGCAAATAGCAATCTCACTTCCAAGATACGAAATGTTTGAACATACATCTAGGGAAATACTAGATAAATGAGGAACTGATAAACTCTCATTAATTCACTTTGCTTTACAGTCGAAAAGGATGAGTAAAAAGAAAAAGCTCCTTTAGCCAGTTCATCTATAGCGGAAATACACCGATACGAACGAGGATAACATTCATGTTGTAACAATCAAAAGTACTATTACTACTAACGTAAATACGCTCTTGTCATATACAATTTATCATATAGAATACTATCGCCTAATTGGTCAAACTTTTCACATTTATTTCTGATTTAGCCACTAGGGGGCGCAATGCATGTAATCACTGTTTTGCTAAAAACTCAAAAATTTGAAACCTGATTTTGATGCGGTTTTTTACATAATGTTCCTTGTTGACAGCCCAATCAAATATGATGGATATCTTATCATCGATTACTGGAAAAAAATTGTTCTAGGACAGGTTGAATGTTCGAACCTTGGAAAAAAGTGGAAAAATGAGGGTAGGTCTACGAAAAACCTACCCACTTTTGTTAGAGATCAGATAGAATAATTCTGTTTGCTGCATACAATATGCAAGACATATACGCACAAAATATATGGGGTGGCGAATTAAGGAAATGCGTGGTTTGTCCTCTAGAAACGGTCAAACTTCACTAAATTTTAGGAAAAATTAAAATTTCAAAAACATGTTTTTGTCGCTCCTGACTTTATTTTCTGTTCATTCTTCATGAAATTTCCATACGATATGTATTGTTATGTTTGAAAGGGCCTCACAATTCAAAAAATAAAAAAGAATTGAAAAGGTCAAGGTCATATTACGATTATTGTGTTTTTATTCGGCCACAAATAGCTCCAAAACTAAAAATATTCCATTGAGAGTATATGAACAAAAGTTTTAGTTCTTAAAGAGCTCTTTCCAGTGATGTTTAGTTTTTGAAGATCAGACTTGTTTTGGTCATTATACGGCAGTCCAAAGTTTGATCCTTTTTTGGAATAATTGTAAATCAGGTTTTATGCTTCAAATTCTGATACATAAGAATAAAAAGTTTGACTAGTGCGACTTATATACTTGTTTGAACTATTTGCTGTTTTGCAATTTTGTTTCTAATTTTGCCGCTAGAGGGCGTTTTGCTTAAAATCACTCTTTTGCTTATAACACAAAATGTTAAAGTCTGATTGAAATGCGGTTTTCAGCATTTTGTTCCTTGTTGACTGCACCACAGAATGTGATGGATTTCAAGGGACAGGGTATGGGAAAATATTTGCGCTAGAAGAGTTTGAATGTTCTAACATTGCAAAAAAAACAACAACAAAAACTGTGCAAATGAGAGTAGGTCTTCAAAAACCTTTTCGTTCTGTTTCATATTGAAAATTGTGGCTGAGTTGAAATAAAGTGTTTAAGTTGATTAGGTTAAAAGCGAAAACCGAGATACCGCTTGCGGTTCTAGTCTTTTCTTGTTCTTTTTTAAAAAAAGGGTGTGGTGTTTTTGAACTTCTTGTGAATGGTCTTTTTTTACATAGAGAGAGGGTGGATGGGGGAAGAGAGATTTTCAGACATTTCACCATTGATAAAATGGAAATTTTTACATCATTTTAACCTTTCTTAGGAGAGAGATCGCAAGAAATGTTTTAGTTAATGAAGAAAAATGGTATAATTAATAATCCAGCCATATATAGAAAATCAAATTTATTTATGACTCAAAACATCCTTGATGACATCAACAGCTTGCTGATCAGAAAACAAATACTGAGAGAGAGAGAGAGAGAGAGAGAGAGAGTGACTGAGAGATACGCTATCCTTGACTGGCATTATTCTATACCTTCACCGTTTGGAGTGCGCGTGCGTGATTAGTTTTTATCACAAGCAGTAGGCGTGTCGAAAATTGTTTATTCAAAAAGTTTGATTTCATTTAATAATAAGTGTTATATGAATGTTTTTGGACAGAAAACAGTTGTTAGCTTCAATATATTAAATCTACGACACGGAAAAGGGCGTATGAAGAGTTTTTGGCGAAAAAAATATCAAATCACCGATTCTGATTTACACTCAGTTTTAGGTCGTTTTGACATGAGACGCAGAGGGTTGACAACCTACTTCAAATACAGTATTCATATATGTATAATGTATTGAGTCCCGGGGTTATTAAAATAGTTTAAGTGAAAGTATATTTTAACTACTGTCACGATTAGGTATACGGCTGTGAAGTAAATAGTCAATTTACTATTAGGCGTACAGCCGAATCAATTTGCGATTTACATGGTTTATCATCTTTACTGGTCGCCAAACTCTAGAAGAGGCGATTTGGCTAAGACTATACATGTGTAGCTGAGAGGGAATGTGTTAATCTAAAAATGCATATACACGTATATATTTGTACAAAGAGTTAAACGTTTAAAAACAAGTTTAAACAAGAGGGCCATGATGGCCCTGAATCGCTCACCTGATTATAAATGAGCAACATATGTTGGATTTTTCATATTGACCTACTTTTTGACCCAACATGACCCACTTTCGAGCTTGTCCAAGATTTTATGGAAACAGACATTCCGATCAAGTTTCATGAAGATATGGTCAAAATGTGGCCTCTAGAGTGTTAACAAGGCTTTTTCTAGGATTTGACTTTATGACCTACTTTTTGACCCCACATGACCCAAATTCGAACCTGTCCAAGATTTTATGGAAACAAACATTCTGACCAAGTTTAAAAAAGATTGGGCCAAAAATGTGGCCTCTAAAGTGTGAACAAGGTAATTTCTAAGATTTGATATCATGACCTACTTTTTGACCCAACATGACCAAAATTCAAACTTGTCCAAGATTTTATAGAGAGAAACATTCTGACCAAGTTTCATGATGAAGATTGGGCCAAAAATGTGGCCTCTAACGTGTTAACAAAGTTTTTCCAAGATTTGACCTCGTGACCTACTTTTTGACCGCACGTAACCCTATTTCGAACTTGTCCAAGATTTTATGGAAACAAACATTCTGACCAATTCAATTGTTGACGACACACGACGCACGTCGCACGACGGATGCCGGACGAAGGGCGATCACAAAAGCTCACCTTGAGCACGTTGTGTTCAGGTGAGCTAAAAATAAGGTTTTGTCTAGAATGAATGGATGTCAGCCAGAACAGCCTTAAAACCCTCAATTGTAGGTTGGATGATAGCATCTGGCGGCAAGCGGTTCCATAGAACAATGCCAGATGGAAAGAAGCTGTATTGGTAGATGGAGTTACTGCATGGTATTTGAATAAATTGTTAATTATTGGGTCTAATGGATCTGGAATGTAGTAGTGGGGGATCTGGGGGTAATATCATTACAAGACGTACATGTATACGTATATGTATACGCATGCATTTCGATCAATACACCAACCGATAATGTTGATTTTAATTTATATTTTCAAAAAGATAACAATTGAGAAATTATCTCCCTATACCACTTTTCGAGCGAAAAACTTGTCAGTCCCAACAAGTATTGATGTGATGAGTAGTGACCATAGAGCTCAGCGAAGAAAGAAGTTTTTAATGAAACCAGAGTTTTAAATTACCCATCTAATGTACCTTCGTGGTAAAATATTTAATATATTTAGCTGGAATAACATGCAAATTTTCTTACCTTTGATTTTGTAAACAATAAAATCCGTATATTTCGACGTAGGGGTATTTTGACGGTTTTTAAGATCAATCTCGCTTCTGCTGCAATACTATGACAAAAGTAACTGTATGAATGATAGTATACTGTTCACCGAAAAATACGCTTCAATAGTTGAAGTAAATCTTAACCTATGTTTTATATTTCAAAACTTGGACTTGTTAGTTTCTTTTATTTATTTTTTTCAGCTTTCCTCCTCAACCAGAGGCCGTTATCATCAGTATGATGCTGAAGTTCTTACTGATGCATACAGAGCAGTAACAGAAGATGGGTTAGCTGTTCAGGGAGCAGCAACTTTATATGGTGAGCCAATAACAACCCTCAAAGTGAAAGGGAGGGTACAGTTGGAAGTTGTAAGGTCTGGGCCACCAACTGATTTCACTCAAGAGCAAGAAGCTTTTTTAGCTAGACATCTTGAGACAATGGCAGAAGTAGGATACGGTTATTCCAGACAGGAGACCCTTAATCTAGCCTCTGCCTATGCCTTTTACCTTGGTTCTAGGGACAAAAAAACAAGAAAACTTGAGGTGGCAAGAGCAGAGTCAGCAACAAATACGGCCATTACAACTTATTTAAATGAACTTAATACCATTCTAAATAAATACAAACTTCATGAAAAGCCACATATGATATACAATATTGATGAGAAAGGACTCAATTCTGAGCATAAGCCTCCCAAAATAATAAGTGGCAAATTTCACAAATCTCAACCAGTGACCTCACGGAAGCAAAAAACAGTAACAATGATAGGCTGTGTAAATGCTGCCGGGTAACAAGTCCCCCCTTTTTTTGTTTTTCCTGGAATGATGATGCTGGATAGTCTCCTTGATGGGGCATCTCCTGGTGCTACTTGTACTGTTTCAGAGAGTGGATGGTCAAATTCCCTTGTATTTGAGAATTATATGAAAACCCACCTCACTAAATACTTACCACCAAGAGATCAAGATAATCATGTTCTAGTTCTGTATGATGGACACAGGAGTCATGTTTCTATCACTTTATTCAACAGAATATCATTCTTTTTGTATTACCACCACACTGAAGCCATTTAATTGTTGCAGCTTGGTGTAAGCTGTTATGGACCGCTGGAATTGGCTTGGAATTCAGCATGTCAAACATATTAGAGAATCTGGGGGAAGTATGATAACCAGATATGATGTGTGTAGCATTGCCTGTAAGGTATTCACATACTCTTACTCCATCAAATATTCAGGCAGCATTTAAAAAAGTCAGGGGTATTCCCATTCAACCAAGTGCCATGCAGCCTGTTGCAATAGCACCATCTACTGCCTTTCCCAAAACCAGTGTCGGTTAAGCACAGTCCACTGATGTTGTAGCAGAATCATGTCTTGAAGCCAGGATGAGGGGGGTCAGTTTCTGCAAAATGTTGAAAAAGCAAAAGTTAGGAACACACTTAGCAAGGTGGTGGGTGGACGAGCCATAACAGAAAAATCAGTTGTCAATGCTGTGAAACTACATGTTAATTAAAAAAAAGCACCCCCCCCCAAAAAAAAAAAAAACTGCCCCCTCCTGAACCCTCTAAAAAAAAGAAAACCCATTGCAATGCCAATTCCAAGTACATCTGGCATTTACCAAATAAACAAAAAAAAAAAAAAGAAAAAAAAACACAAGCTGTTCCAGAGGACTCAGTGGAGAGTGACATAGAGGATTCCGAAAAGTGTGTTGTATGCAATGATAAATCTCACAAACCATACCTATTAATTGTGAAGTGGGGCTGTTGCGATAACTGTAATGGCTGGGTACACTTATCATTTTGTTCACCAGTTCAAGTGTTGAGACGTGGGGACATTCTTGTATTTTTGTGTCCTGGATGTACTTCTCAATAACTGTATTAACAGAAAACCTGTAAATATGTTAAAAACAATTATAAAAATGTTTCATTTAGGTAATTTCCAGTTCAAAAGTTCTTTAATTGATGGTTTCCAAATTAAAACTTACTCTGGGACACTTTTTCTCATCATATTTCATATGGTATGGATTAACGGAACTTTTGGCGAACAGTATCTGTGTTCAATAAATAGAGACTGTGTCTCTATTAATAGATTGCCACGTGATACGCAACGAGCTGCTTTATCATCAAGTTGGTCAAAGTCAGCCTACTATTTAGATAAGTCTGGTCCAACTCGGTCTAACTTGATTATTATTATAATGTGTACCATGATTATTGAGTTTTATTAACTAACCTGACCACGTGCTCAAGGTAAGCTTTTGTGATATTCCTTCGTCCGTTGTCCGTCGTCAACAATTTGGCTTGTTAATACTCTAGAGGCCATATTTTTGGACCAATCTTCATGAAACTTGGTCAGATTGTTTGTTTCCATAACATCTTGGACAAGTTTGGGGTCATATGGGGTCAAAAAGTAGGTCATGAGGTCAAATCTTAAAAAACCTTGTTAACACTCCAGAGACCCCATTTTTTGACCCAATCTTCATGAAACTTGGTCAGATTGTTTGTTTCCATAACATCTTGGACAAGTAATTGGGTCATTGGGGTCAAAAAGTAGGTCATGAGTCAAATCTTAGAAAAACCTTGTTAACACTCTAGAGGCCACATTTTTTGCCCAATCTTTATGAAACTTAGTCAGAATGTTTGTTTCCATAAAATTTTGGACAAGTTCGAAATTGGGTCATGTGGGGTCAAAAAGTAGGTCATGAGGTCAATCTTAGAAAACCTTTTAACACTCTAGAGCCACATTTTTGCCATCTTATGAAACTTGGTCGAATGTTGTTTCCATAAAATCTTGGATAAGTTCGAAAGTGGGTCATGTGGGGTCAAAAAGTAGTTCAATATGAAAAATCCCACATAAGTGCCTGACAAATGCTCAAAAATTCTGGTAAAATCACTGGGCTACCAGATTTGGAAGCTGGAAGCCCAGAATTTAATTGACAAATTCTAATGTACAGCAGTGCTTAGACTCAGTCGGTCTTTATACAATTTATTTTATCAATGTGTAGTTTACAGTAACTGTTACAAAAAGCAGAGAGAAAAATTAAAATGTTAGAATCAATCAAAGACATCAGTAGCAGAGATCAGCAACTTGAGTTTAACCATCATCCGTGTACCTATATGTTAATCATCAAGTAGAATGTAAAACTCTCAGGCCATTAATCCTACATGCATAAATATTACATTTTCTAAAAGCTTAGCCTTAAAACATTAAATTACATCAGCTGAGGAGATGTATGTTTTGCATAACATAATCACATTATACTACCTTATTGAAATGAGAAACAAACTTTATATGGTGAGAATTTCAAAGAAATGAACATAAGAAATAAATCTTAAATACACATATATGTTTTTTTTTTTTTGTTTTTTGTTTTTTTTTTCAGAAATTAACATTGCATGCATATTCTTGATATTAATAAAAAATACATGTACACTTAAAATCTACAAAATTGTGGAAATAAGATGTACATTAGAATAATTATTTATCTCATAGTAAAAGTTAAAATACATACAAATAAAAAAATAAATAAATGAATTACTGTTTACTTTTATTCCTCCCCCATTTTTTATTACATGTATTTCACTTTTTTGTAGCTACCTCCCTTGAACAAGTAAACTAGAACAACACTAGACTGCAGTATCTTGTTGCCAATATCAGGTTTGATACAATTAAACAGTTGTTTTTCCCCCAAGATTTTAATTTAAAAAGTGTATTTTGATGCTCAAACATTTGTTCTACGTTTTTGCTCATTTACAAAACTGGAAAATGAAACGGCGAAAACTTACAACATTATCAGCGACGATGACAAAAGAATTATAATTACCAAAGTAAGATTTGTTATTAAAGACATATGTATGATTATATTGCCGAAAAATTCTTAGAATAGTTATCTCTTACTTTGCATACGAGAAAAATCTTTCAAAATCAGTTAAAAATTTGTTTATTGTCGTGCAGTTGAAGCCGAGATATGGCGTCTGTTTAAGACGGGAAATGTAGGAATTTAAAATTTACTTTTGGAGGACATTCATGGTTTTCTTTTTACTCTTTTCCTTCATCAAGTTGGGATAGTGTTGGCATACAGGATGATGCCGAATATTTGTCTCAATTTTAAATGCAGAAAAACAATTCCTGTCGGAAGTGTCTGCAAACGTCTACGAAAATCAAAGATACGAAACTATCCGAGTAATCCGCAAGCATCAATGTCGTCCATTGATTGGATCAATTGATACGCCTAATAGGCGACTGACTCCACCTTTTATTGATACCTTATCAGTGATCACAGATGGTATTTTTATTACATAATATACTGTGTAGAGAGTGTACATGGCTTGTTGAAATAGGAAATGGCAGTAGCCCAGCGGGCTACTAACGTTGAAAAGTTGGAAGCCCGGCCAACAATTTTAGTAGCCCACGGGTCCCGGGCAAAGGATTTGTCGGACACAATTTTTTTTATCAAAGCAATCCTTTTTGTAGCTTTCGGGTTATCAGGGTTGCAGAATGTTGGTTTTTCGGCAAAGTCTTCCTTTAGTTAGTTAATAACAAAAAAGTTTTGCCAACTTATACTCAGGATATGTTAGTGGAAACCAACATTTTACCAGATAACTATTTGTAATTCATGTCACAATTTAATTTTTCCTAACACTTCATATCGAATGAATACTGACACAACTTTACGGCTTTGAAGCTTTTTTTGCATGTGGGGCAGTACCATGCTCCAATAGTGGCTCTCTTCATTTTCATGCACTTGAGATGCAGCCATTCAAATGGGCACTTCTGGTTGTCACACCCTACATACTCTTCATTGTCCTCATACTTTTGACAGATACAGTACAGTACAGCATTGTGAGTGCTGACTAGGGTTCCATGTTTAATATAGCAGTTCTTCTCCGATAGGAATTCCTTTAAAATGCTATGTCTGTGACTGTAAGGGCACTTGCACTACCTCACTGAATTGGAACTTGCAGCTAGATAGTATCCGGACAATTCCCCTCCCGGACAAATCCCCTCCTGCTAATTTTGACAAGACGGACATTTCCCCTCCCGTGATTTTTTCAAGGCGGATATTACCCTCCCGTGAATTTTACAAGGCGGACGATTCCCCTCCCGTTTTTTTACCAAATTCCCCCTCCCTCTGCCAACAACTTATGTGTGAACAAGATTCCTTTTAATTAAATCTTATTTGAGATTGTTATTGTAATTAACGGTCATAGTTTGCATTTCGTATGAATAGATATTGTTTGGACGCTAAATGTAAGTTAAGTAGTGTAATTAACTAAAGTAAAAATCTTTAATTAGGCACTACTTACTACCGTTTGTCCCACTATTTTCAGCAAATAGAGTAGCTCTTTTTAAGTCCAAATTCAGGGGTTTTCTTAAGTGGACGCCCACTTGCCCACGCCGGGTTAAAATCACTGCTAGCACGTGATTTTTCAAAGAAGTTAGCCCGGCGGGCAAGTTAATTTATGTAAATGAAATCTTTCGTTTTTTATTTTCTATGGTTTATCAGGGGTAAAATGCTTGCAAATTGTTTTTGATACATATTAACCAAAATCCACCTTAATATTACACATATTTAGTTTTAAACATTAACAAACACCAACTAACTTCAAGATCGGGCAACCTGGTTTCACTTGGGGCTAGTTAGGGCTGCTGCGAGTATCCGAATACTCGGATATCCACGAATTCTGTCTGCAAATTGGATACGAATATTCGCCACGGCGAAGATCGCTGGATCGCGATCTTTTCTTAAACACCTACCTTAAATACTTTTTAGAAAACTTAAATGAGATAAAAAATATAATGAAAGTGAATATAAACGACGTTTTTCAAACGCAAAGTTGTTTTTACAAAACCGAAGGTAAATATGACAAACATATAGAGCTAGCAATGTTGTGCGTCAGTAAAGATTCGAATTTAAATCATGGGTACGATTTTGGCATACTGTAATAACGTCTAGCGTTACCAAAAATATAATTCATTATTAAATCAAGAACAGCATTATCGTAAGTATTCATCATACTCGAAAATATGTCCTACATGTAGTGCTAAGCATAGTCTGGTTCCGGCGTACTATCCTACGTAATAGTACGTCTGGATGAGGCTGAAAATGGCGGCGTCCAGTGGAAGCGAAATTGAAAATGTAAATTAGTATAATTATTGATGTAAATCTGGCAAAATTGTTTATGTGCTTAAATTAGTATAGAATTGAATTGAAAAGTATTCTTATGGTAACTGTTTGTTTTTGCCTAGCGTTATTATATGAAAACAAGCTATGAAAGTGCACCGAGTTCGGACATTGTAAGACGCCGTTTCGATTTCGGATAATGTTTTTCTCAGAACTGCTGGCATATTCCTCCTCAGTTTAACCATGTTATACTGTTTTATATTCAACTATGGAAGTACACATACTTTTGGCAATAATTTACAGTTTAGTTATCCAGTATATACTGCCTTTGTGCTTGTCCTGTGTGTCAAATTGTTCGGGGATGAGTTCTAAATAGGCAGGGGAGTATGTAACACCTATAAGGCCCTAAAAGAAACCTATTTCACGTTTTTCCTTCATTATATCTGATATTCTGCATTTTTTATTTTCCATGTTACATCAGTTGATAACATAAAATGTAAAATGTCACAACGTAAAATATCAGGGCTCACCCTTGCTGTAAAATGATTGCGCCAACACATTTGCCAAATGAGAAAAATAGAGCCAACTATTAGAATCTGGAGCTAAATTTAATGCATGTGGCTCCAATATATTTTCGGACAACTTTATTGTCTTTATATACTTGTATGATATATGTATTTGTTAAACTTGATCTGTCAAAGGTACAAAATATTTAAAAACAAAAAGAAATAAAATAATATATGGAAAATAAAAACAATACAAATACTTTCAGATAATTTTAAAATGAAAATTAAATGAATTATAGATTTATAAATAATTTATTAAAAAATAGTTCATTCTATAGTCAAAAAAATATTTCGTTCAAAAATTAAAAGTATCTATAATAAAGAATATATATCAGATCAGTAATATTAATATTTTGATATAAGCAAACATCAACAAAAGACTTGAAAACAAAATGTGTTCATGTAAAAAAAATAATAATCATATTTTATTATATTTTCAAACAAAATCATAAATTATAACCAGACTAAAATATTTTATGAAAATATCAATTGAAATTTTAAAAGAAAAAAAAAGGTATGTTTCATATTGGGTACGTTTTGGTTTGGATACGTTTTGACTCGCTCCCTTAGCGATTAGTATGGAGTCATTTTTATATAATTATCGGTACATCTATGTATTTCCTGTTGGAATCTAGCTAGGTAAACCGATTAATCAATTAAAATGTTTTAAAAGAAACGGTAGTAATGAAACATTGCTGATAATTTTCGCAAATGGCTGCCATTGTGATGATTGCGCAATTTCATAACAGTTCTCAATGCAGGTAAAATAAAAGTCTGTAGAGAGTGTGACAAATGTCAAAAAGTTATAAGCTGCCAATACCATCCAAGTATTCCACATCTTTGCATAATTAGGAAGCCTTGGAATGCGTATTGATTGGATAACCCCACAGCAGGTGCTGGTTACTTTAATTAGTATACAGGTAAGAGCGACCTGTATTTTTGTGCATTATGGAACTTAAACAACCGCAGTACTGACTGATTTCTTCTTCATAGGCGCCAAACACATTCGCCAATTAGAAAAATCTTGCGCCAGTTTTATAATTTTGTTGCATTTGGCGCCATTGGCGACCGACAGCTTGAGCCCTAATATGAAATGTTAAATAACTTTCTCACATCTATCCTGTGGGGACCTATTATCGTGGGTCAAAGCCTTTCAACAGCTATGTAAAGAATGAAACTATATTTCATAGCAATGAATAATATAGGATAATTTAATATAAAGATCATGCCATGTAAATTGGTGCAGAAAATATTGATTGTATTATCTTAAAGCCTTTGAAAATGCCTTTAAATTAGAGTTTCAAAATCGGCTAAAAGTCAATTAATGATTGGAAATAATCGGATAAGACATTTCAATCATTATGTAAACGATTTGTTTGTTAACCATGATCACTTATATGTAGACTGTGACTTTGAAAGCAAAAAAAATATCTTAATTTAATAGACAAAGATACTATCAAAGATATTTGATTACAAAAAGACAAGAACTAGTAGGCTATTTATGCAATATTGAAAAAAAAATCATAAAATTTTGAGGAAAAAACTTACAAAAAGAATTCAGAAACAGAGTAGATTTAGTGTTAATATTGTATCTTTTTATCTTTTATTTCTTGGTACACATACCTACCGACAAGGAGAGAAATTAGAGGAACTAATTTTGAGGGAACACCATACATGATCGCCAACCTCGGCGGCTATCAGTCCATCATGGAATATAATGGGTAATCGTTAAATCTCTACTTTAAATGAGATAGGGGTGCCGCTATTTTTTTTATTTTTTTTTGTCTCAAGGTACCGGATTATCGTGCTGCATTTCTTGAAGGCAATGACAAAATATTTTCTGTAAAATTTCTATCGACATTACCCTCCTTCTGTCAAATAATAGATGCTTTTTAAGTTTCTGATTCTTTAGTTTGTTTTTCTATAGTCTTTTTCATAGCAAATTCATATCATATTTACAAAATATTAAAAATTATTCCAGTGGGTCATGTTACACCAGCCAAAGTTTAGAAACCTGATTTAATTTGTAGTGATCATAGTTTTAGCCATTTTAGGCCCTGAACATGTCTAATATTGGATTACCACGATAATAGGTACCCCCGATAATAGGGTCCTGCAGTATAATTATTTGTACCTAGTCTACATGTGAAAGATTTGTGTAAGTGGTCCAGTAGCTCAGTTGGTAGAGCACTTTCCATGTTAGTGAGGGGTTCTGGGTTATAGTGTCAGGTCTTGCTGTACATTTTTCTGACATAGTTACAATCGTAAATAATTCAAATCCAAAACTTGGCAACAATGAGCTGGATGGTTTCCAGTGATACCCCTGTGTAAGCAGGTAATACTCCATGCTGGAATATTAATGCACCATGAAAATAAATAAGCATTTGCAGTTGTATTAACTGCAGATTCAAATAGCAGAACTGATGTTAACTATATTAATTCCAGTTTGGAGGGGGACCAAGAACCATGGATTTAGTTACACAAATAAAATTTGGAAGGGACTCCAAGGTTGACATGCTAAGTGTTCCATTGGGACACTTACTTGTCCAATTAGAAATAAATTGAACAGCCACATTTGTTTAAAACCTTTCTAATCATATTCAGAAAACTTTCTCATTAGTAACCCTCTTTGATGAATGATATCATAACTTTTTAGCCATTTTTATGTAAATAAAGCCATCATATGTCTGAGTTACATGACAGGGACTCCTAATATTCTGATGGTAATCCTGAATTTCAAAGGTGTTCTGTTGGGATACATGGTTAAAAGTTAGTGTCAAATGCTGATTCCACTCCTGCTTTTAAATTTCAAAAACTCAAAATCCTCCTGCTTGAAAATTTAAAGTGGTGTGGAAAATTGATTATCCATGGTTATGATATCCAAACTTTAAGGACATGTTTTGTGATATATGTATACAGTCTCAAAATTCAAAGCCATTTGTATAAACAGGCTGCAATGTATTGAAAGCATCAAAAATCAAAGGTAAGTTTCTAAGGGGAAAAAAGGAAGATATATATAGTTATATGTATAAAACTGAACATTCTTGTTGTTATATTTTGAAAACAACCCATACTGCTTTAAGTACTCCCATGTAGTCACATGTGGGGAATTAAGTCATTTCTATGTCTTACACATAAATTAAAATATCTTATAATGTTTATTCTTAGGGTGTATAAGAATATAGAACATGAGTCATTATCATTATGTCTCCCCCCATATTTATAGAGACATATTGTTTTTGTCGGAGTTGTCTGTCTGTCCGTCTGTCACACTTTTTGTCCAGAGCATAACTCAGAAAGTATCAAAGCTATTAACTTGAAACTTCACAGGTAGAAAGATCTCATGGAGGAGAAGTGCGGTGCACAAGAACCGTAACTCTGCACATCATATTTTTGGAGTAATTTTTTGTCTGGAACGTAACTCAAAAATTATAAAAAAATATTAACTTCAAACTTCACATGTGGATAGACCTAAAGATAGAAAAGTGTCATGCACAAGAACCAAACTCAGTGCATCATATTTTTAGATTATGCCCTTTCTTAAATTTTATACTTATTTTTCTGGCGCACTGTAAGACATATTACCTTAAATTTTTATAGATGGATAGATCATATGGAGGAGAAGTGCAGTGCACAAGAACAGTAACTCTGCACATAATAATTTGGGATTAACTGCCCTTTGTTCAATTTCATACTTGTTTTGTTAGCTTACTTGTGCTCACGATGAGCTATTGGGATCATTTAATGTCTGTCAACTATCCTCGTCTGTTGTCCGTCATTCACAATTAGTTTGTTTACACTCTAGCGTTTTCATTTCTTCAGCAGTACAGGTAATTAAGGCAATCTTTCTCAGGTGAGCGATTATAGGGCCATCTTGGCTCTCTTGTTTTTTGAAAGCATTACTCATACACTCTGAGACATATAACCTTGAAACTTCATAGGTGAATAGACCTCACAAAGGAGAATTGCAGTGTACAAGAACCTTAATTCTACACATCATATTTTTGGAGTTATTGCCCGTTGTTTAATTTCATATTCAGTTAAGTTTTGTCCGAAGCAAGACTCATGCACTATGAAACATATAACCTTTGAAGCTTCATAGGTGGGAAGACGTAATGGACAAGAATTGCAGTACACTAGAACATAGTCCATGGAAATTCCAATGTTTCTTGTTGGAGGTTTTCCACTTTTATACAATTTAGTGCCCTTAAGATTACTCCCGTTTGACTCATGCTATTGAAATTTAATTTAATTTTTGGATAAAAATTAATAAGAGAAAGTGTTATGCACAAGGTTCATAACTCTGGCCTCATTTTTTTTTTTTGGAGTTATTCTCCCTTTTCGCAATTTCTTGCCAATAAGATAATTCTTGTTCTACTTATGCTATTTAAACAAGATTTCAGTTATGGAAAGAAATTGATGAGAGGAAGTGTCACACACAAGGTCCATAACCCTCTGCGGAGCTTTATTAATATAGTCAGCCCTTTAACTATTTGCATATGACACTGTGTCACTTAGTGTGTGTGAGGGGAAGGGGGTGGGGGGAGACTTCAGTTTTTTACGACAACAAATCTCTAGTTCCCTTTTCATTTAACTAAATATATCATAAGTATTACACCAGGTAAAACATAGCTTGAATCTTTGGCTTTAATGTGGCCCTAAAGTGGCTCCATTTTTTCTTAAATGGCAAAAGTGTTGGCAACAGGTTTTAAAACCCGAGAGGAGGCCCTGCCATCATAGCTGAAAATAAGAGGACTTGAAAAGCAGTCTATATAGTGTACAAATATTAACAAACTAGTATGAAAGTAATATGATATGATAGGCATATTACACATAATACCAGTAACAATGGTGAGGCCCAAGGTCCCTACACACTAGGGTAGCCTTGTTAACCAACCATTTCCAGTGTTCATGCAGAACGAGAAATGGAACAATGGTTGGGGGGAAGCTTCAGTACAAATTGTTGGTATTTATATGAATAACTATGTAGTACTGAGACTTCCTCAACCTTATACGGTGATGTGTAAAAACCGTCTTCCCTAGCACTATGTTACTAGCACCATAGTATGTGCATAGGTAGTTAATGGGTTTAAGGCAACATACTGCTGATATAATTATCAACACCCTAAAATGCATTTGTCATTTTTTGTTATGTTACAGTTTTACCTTATAATTGTGATATTAACCAATTCAATCCATGTAAGTTTGATTTCTTTACAACCAAATGCATGTTTTCATTCATGAAAAAAAAAATATTATAAACAAATAGTGACCTATTGTTTACATTTCATGGATTTTCCAATAAGTCTTTTATTGACGCCTGGCTAAACATATGATCCTGTAGTTCTTGTAAATTGATATAAGTACGTCAATCTTTGACTCAATGGCAATATGTTTGGTTGGATTGTGGGTTCGACAAATAAAATGCATTTATGCTTTATTGAATATTCTCATATTTGTATCACTAACAAAGAATGTGACATAATATTGAGGAAATAAACAAAAGAAATAGATTGGTTGTCAAATAAAAAAAAAATATGCAGACGTACAATGCAGTTTTATTTATTTATTTGCATTCGGCAAATTAAAACAATGCAGACGATTGGCTTATTGTACTAAATTATACTTAAAAACAAAAGGATTTTTAAATGCCGTACAGAAAACCATTAATTTATTCTTTTCTTATACTTACACTGGCGTCCACCATTATTAGCGTATGCCTGACCCTATACATAAAATTTAACCTAATTACGATAATCTCGCGCATGCTCTGTAGAAGTCACGCGCTATTTATAGAAATAGTGTTTATGGTACTGATGGACTTGACTTCCCGATATCAAAACATTGTGAGGTACACAATTCCAGTTATGTTGATATGCCCCTGTCTCAGACATAGTGTTTCATTTAATATAAATATTTCATCTAATATAAATATAGCATATTTTTACGTTTATATCAATTTTAATTTACTCTTCCGAAGATTTTTTTTAATTAATTTTAAATGTCTTTTTTTAATATTAAATCTTTATATGAGTATTTCTTTAACAAATGTTTAAAATGAAATTTGTTTTTTAATTTCTGAAATAAATATAGATCAGTTTTACTTACAGTCAAAATCATATTTTAAACCAATTTATTAAATATGCGTCATAAGTCCTTTCCTCACAATGTCAACCCCTTTGATTCCTTCTGTCTATCCAAGTACCGGTACGGGTGCTCTCCCTTAACTTTTTCTCTTTTAAATATTATAAATAGCCAATATCCATAGACTTATTCAGAAGTCCCCGGCATAAGGACTAAGAAAAGGCCGACCTGTGCACTAAATTCATACGTATGTTATTTAGCTTTAAAGTACGTCATTTTGAAATTTGAGTCATATTTGAAATCATTGTATAGGTGGAGGAGGACCCCGAATGCACGGAGTCATCCGGGTTGAACCAACGACCTACCGCAAGCCAGCTAGAAGGCTTCCTCACATGAAAATCCGGGATTCGAACCTACGCGGTGAGTGGCTGAGTGAGTGTTAAAATCAGGGGCGTTATAAATAAATATATTGAGAAAAGTGGGCGGTGCTCAATGTGTCAACACCGGTCTGAATGCGAAAGAAAGATGAAAAGTTTAAAATCAAATCGTACTGTAAACTTATTCAAATAAGCATACTGCGTTGTACATGCATAGTCTGATCTATCAAAAATACACATTTGTGCAGACGAGTCGACATTCAGCATCGATAAAATGTATGTTTATATGGGTTAATTTGAAAGTGCTCAAACTCCCAAACTGTGCTTGTGATCCCCCCGCCCCCAAACCAAAATAAATTGTCAACGACCATTTTAAGTCATAATTATATACCACGACCGTGACGGTGTAGATATTTATTTATCATATATACAATAAGATGCAAAAACATTGCATGACATTTTTTATACTATAGATAGCATGGTATATCTATAGAGAGAGAATATTTTGATATATGTCGAAAATTAAACACTCCACCCACTCAATATATTCAGGCATTATAGATACCATGTGAAACTCGTCAAAGATCAGCTATGTGATTAAAGATATAATAATTGTTGTGAGCATGACTTTTTTAAAATTATAATAAAACAATTGACAATAAAGATGTAGTTGAGACTTGATGTCAAATAGGTAAATACTTGTTTAGATTGGGAGCAGTAGGTTTTCATCATTTATATTGTAAAATAAAAAATACAATAAATATATTTATATATTTTTTTTTGTATAATGTACTTCTATGTTTAATAATTACTGACTCAAAATAATGTTTTCAGCTTTTAAAAATTTTAAAATATATTTTATTTTTAAGTTTCTGGTATGAAACCATTCAAGAATCCAGCCCCTAGAGTACTGAAAGATTCACAGGCAGTGTATTCGACTCCAACCATAGGGACTGCTCCATTACCTTATTTTCCTGGATCTGATATTTCTCAGTCCAGTTTAGGGTATGAAAATAGCTATTGATTGATATAAAATCTGCAGATTAAAATCAATGTGAAATGAAATTGGGGAAAATTGATTATTTGATAGTAAATTCAACTGTTGCTGTTGGCTGAGTGGTTAGAGAAATCCACCCTTGAATCTGGAGGTCGTTGGTTTGATCCTTTGCCGCAACATACCAGTCATAAAATGTTACTGGTATAGCTCCCTTGATTGGGACTCAGCATATAAGGGTAGTTCCAGGACTGGTTGGCCTGGTGTCAGGATAATGTGATTGGGTGTGGTATCATGTAGCATGTCTACTGCGTGATACTGCAGTGTGGCAGCATTATATTTTTGTCTCAAGTAGACATAGTTTCCAAATGACTGAAATACCTTTGGCTTTGCTTTAAACCCAAAAACAAACAAACAAATAATAAACAGCTTTTTTCATTATCAATGAACTATTTTCATTTAATTTTTTTATTTTTAGCATAATTCCCTTTTTAAGTTAGTCATAATTAAGGTTTCAGAAAGGAAGCATACTTAATATATATCCTCCATATAAAGAATCATGCATTCAAGGATAAAATACCCTTCATGTTATTTAAATGAAATCCATGAATTTATATACTTAAAAAGTGTGTGTCATACATAGTATTTTATACAACCTGTAATCTTCATTTCAGATCTGAATCTGAAGAATGCCTTGTGACACAATATATGGACAAGGCAAGACAAACAGACAAGTCCTTTATAGAGTAATATATATATTTTTTTATATTTATATAGAGTGGATGAATACTTTGCTCAGGAAAGTAGTAAAATTGTTTCACTTTTTGAGGATATGTATTCCAAATTAACTGAAATGAAACAAATATCCTTTATATATTTCTAAACCAGATCATATTTCTTTTAATTATTGAAAAAATGCCCATTACGCAAAATTGTGATATCAAAAATTTTCAGAATTTGAAAAATGGGTGTTGCTTTTTTATTGTTATGGTCAACTCATGTCATCTAGGAATTTTTAAGATTTACCACAAGATTTACAGCATTGTAACTATGCTGTTTACCCATGAAAATGAAGCTTTTACTTTTTAAACTCCAGTTATTAAGGTCACTGCATCAATATTTTATGTTTTAGTATATCATATGATGTCGAGTCACCAGATGAAGGTGACAGTTCCTACCACCCAGAAAGCCAGGATTATTGGGACAGTGATGAGGATGATGACCTGACAGACTGGGAGGAAACAGCTGATTTTGCTCTGGAGATGTCATTATGGTTTGTATTACAAAAGAAATAAGACGCTCTGATGCATGTATTCCTAATTTGTATACATAACATTGTATACTTCTCATTATTCAGTGATTTTTTTTCTTCAAATTTTGTTTACAACCTGTGGCTTTTTTATTAGCTCACCTGAGCACAACATGCTCAAGGTGAGCTTTTCTGATCGCCTTTTGTCCAGCGTCCGTGCGTGCGTCCGGCGTCAACAATTGCTTTAAACAACATCTCCTCCTAAACGGCTTGGCCAATTTGGAAAATATTTTGCAGGAATGTTCCTTGGATGAAGCTCTACTAAAGTTGTATAAATAGTTCTGGTCCATTGCATAATCAGGTCACAGGAGCTAAAAATAGATTTTAAAAATGCAAACTTTGAAAATCTTCTTCTGCAAAACTGCAAGGCCTAGAGCTTAGATATTTGGTATGTAGCATGATCTTATGGGCCATTACCAAGATTGTACAAATCATAGCCCTACGGTGATAAATGCCCCCGCACCAGGGGTCACTTGTTTTACATAGAGTTATATAGGAAAATCTTTAAAAATCTTCTTCTATGAATCCATTAGGCCTAGAGCTTAGATCTTTGGTATGTAGCATCATCTAATGGTTCATTACCAAGATTGTTCAAATCATAGCCCTACGGTGATAAATGCCCCCGCACCAGGGGTCACTTGTTTTACATAGAGTTATATCGGAAAATCTTTAAAAATCTTCTTCTATGAATCCATAAGGCCTAGAGCTTAGATATGTGGTATGTAGCATCATCTTATGGTTCATTACCAAGATTGTACAAATCATGACCGTATGGTGATAAATGCCCCCACACCATGGGTCACTTGTTTTACATAGAGTTATATAGGAAAATCTTTAAAAAATCTTCTTCTATGATTCCATGAGGCATAGAGCTTAGATATTTGGTATGTAGCATCATCTTATGGTTCATTACCAAGATTGTTCAAATCATGCCTTGGTGATAAATGCCCCCCACCAGGGTCACTTGTTTTACATAGATTATATAGGAAAACTTTAAAAATCTTCTTCTATGAATCCATAAGGCCTAGAGCTTAGATATTTCATATGTAGCATCATCTAATGGTTCATTACCAAGATTGTTCAAATCATAGCCAAACGGTGATAAATGCCCCCGCAATAGGGGTCACTTGTTTTACATAGAGTTATATAGGAAAATCTTTAAAAAAAATCTTCTACTATGAATCCATAAGGCCTATAGCTTAGATTTTTGGTATGTAGCATCATCTAATGGTTCATTATCAAGATTTTCAAAATGGTGGCCCTTTGGAGATAAATGACCCCGCACTAAGTCTTCTCCTCTGAAACCATAAGGCCCAGTGCTTATATATTTGGTGTGTAGTATTGTCAGGGCTAAAATGTTTAAGATTGAGTTATATCAGAATTCTTGTTTGTTTAAAAACCTTGTAATCAGTTGTAGCAATGGTACTCAGGTGAGCGTTTCAGGGCCATCATGGCCCTCTTGTTATATTTATTGAAGATATTTTACTCACACTATTTCTCAGCTACCATTTGTCAGATGTAAGCGCCAAAATAATGATAATGTAAATTCCAAATTTATTGGGGCGAATGGTTTAGGGCGAAAGTTCTGGGGATGAATTTATTTGTATTTACCGCCGCAAAATCTAGCGATATGATTGGATTAGGCACCAGTAGGACTGTGACTTCCGGTTTTTTGCACATGTTTGTGTTTGGAAAAACAAAACGAGACGAAAAACACAAGATTTTCTGTACTAATCGGAGGGATGATATTTGAATTTGGTTAGTATTCAATGCGTTATATGTTCACTTTTAATATTGCAGAGTGTTCATGTGCTGTCAAGCCTTTATATGTGATAAATCGGTATTCATGTGCCTCGCATTATTGGGATCATGCCTCGTGTATATTTGCATGATTGGGAATACGAACCATGATGTATTCATTGTGATATCGTGAGTTTGCATAGGTATAAGTGTAATATTCACTTTATAAGATGTTTGTTGCAAACGATCAAAGTCTCTGTTTTATAGCAAATCAGTTATTATATCTTAAATTAGCCAAACAATGCTGTTGAAGAATGTTGGATTATTTCCCTTTGATTGTGAGAAATTATCTCCCTTGCATTGTGGGTAGCTACTGTAGAATTGAGATTTTGATTTATACATTGTCAGTGGCATTATTAGAGTTTATGAAAATTTATAAGAATAATTGTTACTTTCTGATAATACTGAATATTTTGAAAGGTTAACAGTTATTTCTATAATTGAATAATATTTGTCAGTGGTATAATTATATTTTTTAAAAAATCAGTCTTTGGTAGTTCATATGTCTGATTATCATGATTTGGCTTTCTAAGGGTATTGTTCTTACAGCAGTTACTTCCCTTGGTTCAGGGCATGTTACTGTTGGTATGTTTTTTTTTTTAAATATATAAATAAATACTATATTTTTTTCTCCTTCCCTGGAAGTACATCAGATTTTCATTTAACTTCACAATAAACATAAATACCAAGCATTAAATTCACAGCATTTATAAGTACTAATGCTACTTACACATTCCTTGGCAAATCATGATCATTGTGAATTTAATTGAGTTGTTGCATTTTTATATGTATTAAATATTTTTTGTCTGCAATAAATGTACTATGGGCGTATCAGAGTTGTACCGTTTTTTATGTGATTTTATTTTGATCTACTGTGTCAAGACTGTCACTGACATGGTCAAAAAATACGACAAAGCTGTATTAATCCTTTTCAATGATAGTTTTTGTTCTTCTTGATTTCAGAAATTGCACACACATTTTATAAATGCTTTTTAGTTCATATATAAATACATATATTTTTTAAAGGCGGAAAGTTAAAAAAAACTTGAGGGTCGATTGTTTAAAAAAAAAGGGGGTCGGTCGGGAGACCAGAAACAAAACTTTTTTTTTTGACCTACCAGTATATCTAGTGTTCAACTGATTAATCAGTTTGTTGACAAATCGTTGACATTGACCACATTGATTAATCGTCGATGATGGATGATTTCTTATTCATCAACAAATTATGCATTTTATGATTTCTTACAGATGTAGCGTTTTTAGATTAACACGTAACTCTAAGCTTATTTCTGATTGTATAGTTGAACTAAGTTGGACGCCGTCTGTCAGTGTTTTGGTCTACATTGCTACAGTAATATTTTGATAAATAATAACGATGTATTGACATTTTGTGTCAAGATATTTATCAAAAGATACTCATGCTTTGAAATCTTAATACAGTCTGTATATGAAGTAAAAATTTGCATGTATTAGTATTGAAGTCACTGATTTATCATTAATCAGAAAGATGGGCTGATTAATCGACACATTTCTTTTGGACTGATTCCCAACACTACCTATATCTGTGTGATGTATTTATCATAAATCAAGTAAATTAAACTAGAGCTTTCATGTAGGCTGCTACACTATTTTGACTGATTTTGAACTTAGGTTATTTATTGGTTTTAACGTCCCATCAACATCATTTCAGTCATTTGTGGACTTTTGTCTTCCTGAGACGGACAAGTGGCATGATACCACACCCTGTTACATTATACTGACAATCCTGGAACTATCCTGATGTGTTGTGTGCCAGAAGGAGATTTTAATGAATTTTGTATGATTCAGCCTGCTACAAAACCTACAAAGTATGGGGCTGAGACACCTTTACTACTCAGCCGCCATAAATGGTTTGAGCTTTTTGTTAAAACAAAACACAACTGGATGGGACAGGACAATGCACATGATTCCTGTATAATCCCCTCTTTACTTTGTAAAGCATGATATGTTTGGAGCTATCATTGGAAGTAATGAATACCCAAAACAAAGTGATACATACATACATAGAGTCTGTCAGATTAAGGGCGCCATGGTCCAGTGGTAATGGATCCGATTACGGATCCTAAGGTTGTGGGTTCGAACCCCGTTGGAGGCAAGAATTCATCATGACCTTCCCAGGCGCAAAGTACTGGTCCAACATAGGAACCGTCGAGAGGGATTAGTATAAGTTGTAAGAACTTGTTTCTCAGTCGACGAAAAATAAATAAGTTTAAACTAAACATAGAGTCTGTGACCTTGGTGTTAAAAAAAATAATTGTGTTTATGTCATGAGAAGTCATTTACAAGATTGTAATGTCTAGAATTTCCAGGTTGAAATATTAAGTAGCTTGACTTGGCACATAACCACTCAAGGACCATAAACATCCTCGTATCATCAGCAACCTTCACACAAAACAGGAGCTCTTAATGTCAAAAGCATCAATTAGCAATATCTAGGGTATGTGCTGGTGTCCATAAATTTTTACTTCACAATCAGAAATGTATGATGTTTAATTTTCCACTCCCATTTTTTTAAATCAAAACTGATCAGGAAAAAGTTCCGAAGATCTCTAATTCCGAATTCTTTAGAACAATTTGACTCCTGAGCAGATTTGTATAAACTAATCATAACAGGATAACATTAAGTACTAAACTCTGTGCTTCTTTGTTCATTTATTTGATAATATAAGTAATATGTATTAAAATTCATTGTTTTCTGCATCTTAAATAACTATATGAGTATCTTGAGGGGTGTGGTGTTACACAATCATGCTCTACCTGTTATTATATTGAAGCTTTGGGCTGGCCCCATGTTCTGGTGTTCCAGAGCTGTTCCAAAAGGCCTTTGATCTGGTGTCCCAAGAATCCTCAAGATCACAGGCTACATTGAGCTTCTTGGGACACAAGAACATCTTAAAGCATCTAGGTAGTAGTAACCTACTCATTTTCCGGACGTAAGCCCTCTTGACTTCTAACTCTGATGAATATTTAAAAGACAAACCCCTTAGATGAACTGAAAACTGCTGTTTGCAGGGAAATAAGGAAAATCGGTACAGGAACATGTGAATTTCAGGGTACATTAAGGGCATTGTCATCTCACAAAAAGGACGTCATTTTAAAAATATTCTATAAATATGAACTAGTAAATATGTTCATGTAAGGAGGAAAATATTAATGCTTTTTATGTCAGAAAAAAATAAATAAAGATGTGTATAAAAACATTGTAACAGTATTGTTTTGATCCAATGAATGATACACCTGCAAATGGTATCATTCTGAGACATCCTGGAATTTTAAATTTTACCACTTTTTCATCAGGAGTCATTTTACAACCAGCCATAAATGTACATTCTATCCTGTGAATCATAAGATTACGAGCGCTCGTTATATTCCCACACTATATTAGATTAACATGGGCTGGCCGAACCATGCCTTCTTGTACCTCATTTCAGTACAGAAAACATTCCTGCATAATAGTTTTAATTTCCATTCAACAGTTCAAAAGATACAGCGCAGACATGAATATTAACAGAGAGATGACCAGGAGCAAAACATAATACACCGGCATATACTTCTATACATACATGTATATTATTTTGTCACCTGCTGTGCACAGGTTATCACTTATCCGTTGTCTGTCTGTCCACCACTTTCTCCGTCCCGCTTCAGCAGGTGACACATGTGTTCCAAAGAACTCGTTTTATGTATAAGAATTGAAATTACAACATACCTTGAACAATTGAAGAAATTGTTTTCAGATTTACATGATTAGTTTTCTCTAAATGATACATGCAATTAATAAGCAAAGCGTTGATCAGGAGCCCTTCATTCTCAGCCTCCGTGACCGAGAGGATAAAGTCGCTGACTTTAACACTCACTCAGCCCCTCACCGCATTGGTTCGAATCCCGGCAGGGTCATTCGGATTTTCATGTGAGGAAGCCTTCCAGCTGGCTTGCGGAAGAAGGGTGTTCTACCCAGATGGATCCGTGCATTTGGGGTCTTCCTCCACCTGCAATTAGCAGGATGTTGCTATATGACTGAAATACTGTCAAGCTCAAATAGACAATAGAAATAGACAATGTATCTGCCATTACACCTCCATACAGTAGGAGCTCTACTGATATGAGAGCTATAAATAGAAGGGGCTATTATGGGAGGAATTAGCAAGAGCTATATTTTATCTTTGTTTTATTTACATAACATAGGAGATATTATTTACATCATAACTATTTAGAAATAACAATCATATATAAAAGAGTCATAAATATACAAAATTAACCACATAAATAAATCCATAACATCCACAAACTTCAGTACTTCAGAATTTTTTAAAGTTAGTCCAGATAAAGGGAAATAACGTTATCTCGAATTTCAATTATAAATATACTTACAGTTTATGAGAAAAATCATCGAAAGGTAGACTTTGTAAAGTTGTAGTAAATATCGGTAAGGGGCTATCAATCAGACACGAATTATTTTCACATTACATCAGTATGACATGTTGCTTTATACTGTGACCTTGACCCAATACAGCTGAAACTTGCACTTGATCAGCAGTTCATCTCAGTAAGGTTGCCATTACTGGCAAATAGTTAAAGCCTACTTAAGAGATTCGAGAGATAAGAGAGCGGACAAAAATATTCTTACATTATAACAGTATGACATGTAATCTTCAAATGTTGCCTTGACCTTGAACCAAGACATCTAAAACCTATGCTCTGCACATCCTCTTAGTATGGTTGACATTTCTGTCAAATAAAGGAAAATTCAAACCTTGACCTTGAACCAAGACATCTAAAACCTATGCTCTGCACATCCTCTTAGTATGGTTGACATTTCTTTGAAATTATTTTAATTTTCTTCCAGTGGTTCCAAAGATACAGAGTGGACAAGAAATTGCTAACAACCGTCAAGAGTGACCTTGACCTTGAACCAAGATATCCGAAACCTACACTATGCACACCCTTTTTGTATGGTTGACATTTCTGTCAAATAATTGTGATCTTCAGTGTGACCTTGACCTTGGACCAAGACATCTGAAACCTACACTCTGCACAACCTCTCAGTATGGTTGACATTTCTGTCAAATAATTTAAATTTCCTTCCAGTGGCTATTAAGATACAAAGCGGACACTAAATATTTAAACATTATAATAGTATATCATGTGACCTTCAAGTGTGACCTTGACCTTGAACCAAGACATCCAAAACCTATGCTCTGCATATTCTGTCAAATAATTTTAATTTCCTTCCAGCCGTTCTAACAATACAGAGCAGACACAAAATTGATAACAGATGGACGGACGGGCGACCAGTGGCATAACATAATACGGCCGTTCAGGCGTATAAAAAAGAAAACGCGATAATGACAAAAAAATGGACTCTGTATCTTCCCGCAATTTTACATAGTCTACCTTTCGCTGGTTATTTCCCGTTACCCTTAAGGAATGTATCAAGAATCAAAATAAATTCTATGCAGTGACACGTCAAATGCACTGAGAGACTGTCAACAGGACTTACATGAAATAGCTATAATTCTAAACGCATCACTTCAGCTGGGTTCAATATGGTAGAGGCAAAGATCAGCTGAACATGCTCTTTGTTTCATGATTACCCCACAAGCAGTCTCTCAGTGCCTTGGTCGACCAAGATATAGGGTCATGACACTGATTCCATTCATAAATTGCATACTTAAGGAGATCAGATTTACTTCAGTACAAGTGAATCTGATGTACAGAATTTTGATGCAGTCAAATTGACTGCATTTATTACGCAAAAAAAGCAGAGCCTGTTTTTAATTTCTAAATTCCCGCTACATAAGATTGGCCAGTCTAAAATCAGAAATAACCAACTGACAAATGACTAAGAATTCTCTTCCATTTCCAACCTTTGATATACATGTACTTGGAAAATCTCTGTATATCTATACCTCTAAATACCAGTATATTGTTGGGGTCAATACCCAGTATCAGAATTCTCATAAGTTTTAAAATAAGATGGGATCAAGACTGGGATACACATATAAATCATATGCCAAAATGAAATTATCATGAACAAATTCAGAATACATTTTGTGATGAAAATTACTTCTATATACTTAATAATTATCATATCAAAAATAGTTGAATCGTCTTAGAGTGTGTTTACTCGACATGAAAGTTGAATAGGGTATACATAGTAGAATTAACAAAGAAAATATGCAAACTATGTTAGCTAAATGCAATATAATCTGAATATCATTTCTGCTCATGTTTTACAATACATTCTAGAAATCTTCAAATATATTTAGACTATAAGGCATGGCCTATAGTAAATACATGTATTTGCATGGTTTCCTCTAGTAATAAAAACAAATATATAGAAATTTATAAAAGCAATCACAGACTATTTTTAAAAGCTGTAAATACTGTCTTTATTAGAACAATCACAGACTATCTTTAAAACCTGGAAGTATCATCTTTATAAAAGCTATCACAGACTATCTTTAAAACCTGGAAGTATCATCTTTATAAAAGCTATCACAGACTATCTTTAAAACCTGGAAGTTTTGTCTTTATAAAAGCTATCACAGACTATCTTTAAAACCTGGAAGAATCATCTTTATAAAAGCAATCACAGACTATCTTTAAAACCTGGAAGTATCATCTTTATAAAAGCAATCACAGACTATCTTTAAACCTGGAAGTTTTGTCTTTATTAGAACAATCACAGACTATCTTCAAAACCTGGAAGAATCATCTTTATAAAAGCTATCACAGACTATCTTTTAAAACCTGGAAGTTTCATCTTTATAAGAGCAATCACAGAATATCTTTTAAACCTGGAAGTATCATCTTTATAAAAGCAATCACAGAATATCTTTTAAACCTGGAAGTTTTGTCTTTATTAGAACAATCACAGACTATCTTCAAAACCTGGAAGAATCATCTTTATAAAAGCAATCACAGACTATCTTTAAAACCTGGAAGTATTCTTTATTAAGCAATCACAGAATATCTTGAAATATTATATTTAAATTCCTTTTTGAAAATATCCACGTCACTTCGGTCGTGTCATCAAACTGCCATTTCATCAAAATGAATATATAGTACAAAAGGGTCCAAACTGATCTCTATAGAGATTTCAGTAGCCAAACTGCATGTCCATAATTGCATGTTGATGGGTACAACTGAAAAGGAAAAGCATTTTGGGTTATTTAATATTGTTTTATATAATACGGATGTTCTATACAATACGGATAGACATTTGGACAAAATTCACATTGGACGAGAAGTATTGAATAAAACCAGTTATATGCTCAAATCAACATGCTGAACTGCTCTAACATTACGCCAGGGAGTCTATATACCAGTATGTTATATAGAATCCCTGATTACGCCAATCTTGAGTAAATTGTGCCAATCAAGGGCCCAGCTCGTAACAGGAGAAAAAAATATGTTGATAAATAAACTAGGAAGTTCCTATTACAAAAATCACCACTTTACAATTGCATTGTTCTGATATGAAAGGGAAGTAACAAAACAAGTTCCTTTTTCTTCCGGAAGGTAAATTGAAATGTATTTCGGGTATTCACAATTTTCGAATGTAAGCTGTAAATATCTGATAATTTAAATCTATGGGCTTCACAAGTGAAATGAACACTGATTCTATGCGTTATATGGTTGTATCATCCTGTATTGTCGGATAACCCATGGCGGCTGCTGATTATGCTAACTCTTCATACTTGGAAGAAATTCACCATAGGTGTCTGACGATTTGGATAATATTAAACTCAAGTCAAATTATCCCTATAATTTACAGTGTTTTTTATTTTAGTTTGAATTATGCACAAACACTTACTTATGGGTTGGTTTCCTGAGCCACAAATGTATGCACTGAGTAAAAGTAATGACTTGGAATGCTCCCCTCAATGTCTACTACTGGGATTCCTACCCCTGTTATCACTTCAGGCAGTGCCCTGTGGAACTGGAAATATATTATGTGGTAAATAGATTGTAGGAAGTCATGAAATTAACTCAATTTTGACGATACTTATTTTACCAATGAGAACTACAAGTAAATGTGCATTGTCATGCACGGATCCAACCCCTCGGGGGGGTCCAACTGAGATATGTTGACTATGCATAGCCAACTTCTTGTGCAGAGCTATAGAAATTACTGAATGGGGGGGGGATGCATGCCTTCTTCCTTACTTTTCTCTTCTTGTAAGATTTTTCCTGGGTAGTCAAACGGTTTTTCCAGGGGGTTAAGGGAATTCTTTTCTCTTAGTATAATAACCAAATTATAATAGCCAACAGAAACCCTAAGAGTGAATTACTGACCTGTACGCCATATACAACACATCGCCTTCTTGAGGCAAGTGAAATGCATGCTAATTAATTTGAAGCTTTGGACTTGACAAGTCCATGTTTTACAATGTCATGATATTGATAATGATTGTGGGTCTTACATGAGAATCAGGCTAATCATCCCTATCTTTTATATAACAGTGTTCTTTATTTTAGTTTAGATAACACATGTATACATTTACCTCACTGGGAATATACGGGTTGGTTTCCTGAGCCACATATGTATGCACTGAGTAAAAACCGGACAGTTGCTGTCTTGGAATGTTCCTCTCAATGTCTGCCACTGGGACATCTACTCCTGTCATCACTTCAGGGGGTCTCGTGTGGAACTGGTAATATGTAGTAAATAAATTGTATGGAGTCGTGAAATAAAATCCATTTTGACAGAACGTATTTCACCAGTGAGAACTACAAATAAAGGTCCATTGCCATGCTCTAATCCAGTCATTTACTTCAGGAGATCTATTGGAGAGGAGATCTATCAATTTAAAATGATGATAATGATGATGACCAAACTTTTTTCGGATAAAAAAAGCAACCCTAACATTGAATTACTCACCTGTATGCCATATACATCTCATCACCTTGAGGGGAGAGGTGTACATGATAATCAATTTGAAGCCATAGACTTGTCATGATATTGACAATGATTGTGAGTCTTACACAAGAATCGAGCTAATCAACCCTATTTTTTTAAATAACAGTGTTCTTTATTATCCCCCGCCGATGAAATCGGGAGGGGGATATTGTTTTGGCGTTGTCCGTCCGTCCGTGCGTCCGTGTGTCCGTGCGTCCGTCCGTCCGAATTTTGTCCGGAGCATAACTCCAAAAGTATTCAAGCTATTGCTTTGAAACTTCACAGGTGGACAGATCTCATTGAGGAGAAGTGCAGTGCACAAGAACCATAACTCTCATTAGCCTAATTTTGGAGTTATTGTCCTTTGTTATTTTTCATGTCCGAATTTTGTCCGGAGCATAACTCCAAAAGTATTCAAGCTATTGCTTTGAAACTTCACAGGTGGACAGATCTCATTGAGGAGAAGTGCAGTGCACAAGAACCATAACTCTCTTACCAATTTTGGAGTTATTGCCTTTGTTATTTTTCATACTTGATTTTTGTCCGGAGCATAACTCCAAAAGTATTCAAGCTATTGCTTTGAAACTTCACAGGTGGACAGATCTCATTGAAGAGAAGTGCAGTGCACAAAAACCATAACTCTTCTTAGCCTAATTTTGGAGTTATTGCCCTTTGTTATTTTTTCATACTTGATTTTTGTCCGGAGCATATCTCCAAAAGTATTCAAGCTATTGCTTTGAAACTTCACAGGTGGACAGATCTCATTGAGGAGAAGT
>CM037785.1:63307742-63323431 GCA_021229015.1 Solen grandis
TGCACAAAAGCGGGTGTTTCACTTTCAGTTAAAATGAAAAGTACTGAAAAAAGATGGGGGACATCTTGAGACGGGGTTGTGGGGGTTTTTGGGGAAAGAACTGTTGCCAGGGGCCCAAAATTTACCCTTCCTGGAAGCGCCACCCCTGCTCAATGTGCAAAAAGCTTGGCGAAAAAAATTCATGCCCCCAAAAACCCCTTTGGCGTAATTTTCCTGATGACGGGTATCCAAAAAAAACTCGTTTACTCAATAAAAGGGGTTTCTTTGGAAAAGGAAAAAACCCTGCTTCCTTTAAAAAAGCACTTTCCCCCATGAAATTAAAGGAGGTAAGTAAAAATTTGGGACCCTTTTAAACGTTGACGGATTCCACAAGAGCAACACCGTATACGTTTTCCCTGGGTCCCGGACACACGGATGCCCAAAATGTTCCCCAAGGGAGAACAGTGTAAAACGGTTACAAAATTCAAACAAATGAGCATTTAATACATCCAAAACCCCTTTCTTGGGAAAGACTTGCCAAAACAAGGTTAAACACATTTGTTTTGGGGGAAGTATTTTGATCAAAAATGCAAGATTGAACCAAAATACAGAAAATACGTGAACCGTTTTTTTCCCTTCCAAAAAACCTATTTTCCCCTGGGGATGTTTTTTTTGGTTTGGGACGAACCAATCCCGGGTTAAATTTACCATGAAGTGGAACAACCCCCAAAGGGAAAAATTAATATCTGACATTTCCACTGTATCCATTCGTGAACAAGTACAAAGCATCCCCCGGGGGGGACACCCCGACATTTTAAGTCAAGAGAATTGATTAAAAACTTTGGGAACCCAAAAGTCCCTGTATTGCCACCACAAGACCCGTGGCTACCAGCCCCAAAACCAAATTTACTGTAACAAGAAAAAGATCTTTACACGTGCCGTACTTTTGGGGTGGGGAAGAGGGGGGAAAAATGCAATCACACCCTTTACAAAAACCAAAGTTTACAGGTACCTGGACCCATGGGAAAAAGCCAAAGCCTTGAGGTTTTAAAAACCAATTTGGAAAACGCTTCCACAATTTTTTGGCCCCGGGACACATGGAGTAAAGATGTTTTTAAACCGAATATTTAAAAAAAATACTTGAAAATTTAAACAAGAAGCAAATGGTTACCCTAATTGGGGGAAAAAAAAGAAGATGAGAAGCCCCTTTTTAAAAAGAATTTCTTTTTTAAAAAGAGGGTATCTGGTCGACAACGTAAAAAAAAAACAAAGGAAAAAGAGCTTTTTCCCAAAAACCTGTTTAACTGTTTTTTGGGGGGAAGAAAGCACAAAAAAGTTCAAAAACCCAAAAACCCAGTATGTGACAAGGTTAAAACCGGTTTTTATGACCTACTCCCGGGCCGTCATGTCCTGGGGCAGTTTGCCGAATTTTCGTTTATGACAAATTCATGTTGGGGAATTTCTCGGATGAAACAGAAAGCAACACCCGCCCCCTTTATCTTAAATCCAGTGGGAGCTGCCTTTGTTTTCTTTCCCATGCTCGAAAAAAAAAAAAAAAATTGAAAATTTTCACCCAGTTTTGGGAAAAACCCGGGGATCGGGGACTGTATTTTGGGCACAACCGTTGTATTACATCTATGACCCCTTTACCAGTACAACTTCCCAAATTTAAGAGAGCCCTTGGGAAAAATGGACAGATGAAGTACCACATGGACGGGATTGTCCAAAATTTGTGGCATTAGGGCCAAAAAAAATATGGGGATGAATATATCGATGAAAAAAGGGAAAACGACATCAGAAATGCAAATAAAAAAGGGAAACCCCTTTTGGGTTTCCCTGCAGTCCCAAAAAAACAATTTTTAAAACTATGGTCAAATGGGGTACAAGAAACGCAAAAATTTTCAAAACAACATTTGAAAATGAATCCCCAATCAAAAGACAAAAAAAATCGCAAAGTGATTTATGAGACACAGACCCCAAAAACGTTCCGCCATGGAAAAAAAAAAGCGTGGCGTGGGCAAAAAATAAGACAGTGCCGACGGTTTCCAACCGTCCAAAACCATTTTGGGTTTTGTCGTGGGGCAAAAGCCTGAACGGGGGGTGGGAAAAAAATCGCCCATCGGTCGAAACAAACCTTCCATTGTTCTCCAATTACAATAAGAAAAAACTCATGCCAGGGATCACTCCTACCAAGTTGCAACAAATATTTTCTGAGAGAGAACCCTAGATTCCATCAATTTAATCATGGTTTTGCTGATTCTGTAAAATGAATGTAGTCATGTGACCAAATTAATGCTAATGTAACGTCAAAACAGTAGATTATCTTCGTAAGCATAATTGTTGCTACAGGTTTTATCTATTTGTGGCGATTATGGGACGAGATAAGTAGTAGTTATAGTTTATTACTCCGCTTCGCGCGCTTGCGATAACTACATAAATTTTTTTATATAAACATTAAAATATTTACAGTTTTTTATGTACGCCATATCTGCTTTGACTTTGACCTCACCAAGATGAACCACCTTTCATTTGACTGACACACACGTGTGTGCATTAAGTACGGTATAGAGTCAATGTTACTGCTTGAATACTTCATATTTTAGCAACAAAAATTGACGTAATCATTTCCGCCACAACATGCTCCGCCCATACTGGGTCTTTTGGTCAGATAGGCTCCATATTTTCTCCAATCAAGATTTGGGAAATAGGTATGGGAAGTGAAAGATTGTGCCATACCCACATAGGCTATTTTGCTGAACTTTCGCGAATACCTGATTAGTTGTTAGGGTGTCCTCTTATTTAGGCAACACCTACGCACTTGGTTTGTAGGGAGACCTCTTATCTTCAGGCACACGCACTAAATATACATGTTTAGTTTGGGTGATTTTTTACCAACAGGCACCATGCATAACATACATTTAGTTAGGGTGGACGTCTTATATAAGCGACTCACGCACATACAATTGTTTAGTAGGGGGAGACCTCGTATTTTCAGAACAACGCTTAATTGGATTAATTTGGAGCACCTTCTTATCTTCAGGACACAACGAACAACATAGTTTAGTTTGGGTGACCGGCTTATCTTTCAGGCACCACGACTACAAGTTTAGTTAGGGTGACCTCTTATCTTTCAGGGCACCACGCACTAATAGTTTAGTTGGATGACATTTCTTATCTTCAGGCAAACGCACAATATAGTTTAGTTAGGGGTGGGGGACCCCCCCATCTTATCTCCAAGCACCACGCTCCAACAAAGTTTAGTTTAAGTGACATCTTTTCTTCAGGCCCACGCACTTCATAGTTTAGTATGGGTGACCTGTTATCTTCAGGCCCCATCGCACTATATGGACTAGTTAGGGTATTCAATTTATCTTCAGGCACCACGCACTACATAGTTTAGTAATGGTGTGATTTGTTTCTTTCTGGCCCCTCGCACAATATGGACTAGTTAGAGTTATCTCTTATCTATAGGCACCACGCGCAATATTGACTAGTGAAGGTGACCTCTTATCTTCAGGCACAACGAACAACATGGAATAGTTAAGTTGACCTCTTATCTTCAGGCACATCGCACAATATGGACTAATTAAAGTGACCTCTTATCTTCAGACACAACATAGTTTAGTTAGGGTTATCTCTTATCTTCAGGCACCACGCACAACATAGTTTAGTTAGGATGACCTCTTATGTTTAGGCACTACACACAACAGAGTTTGGTTAGGGTGACCTCTTATCTTCAGGCACCACGAACAACATAGTTTCATTAGGTTGACCTCTTATCTTTAGGCACCCGCACTACATTAGTTTTAGTTTAGTGTGGGACTCTCTCTTCAGGCTCCACGCACAAACATGTTTAGTTAGGGTGACCTTTTTTTCAGGCACCCACGAATTAACATAGTTTAGGTTAGGATGACCTCTTATCTTCAGACAACGTGCACATACATAGTTTAGTTAGGGTGACCTATTTTCTCAGGCTCCACTGGACAATATGAATTAATTAGTGTGACCTCTTATCTGTAGGCACGTTGTTCGCACTGCATGATTCCTTAATGTTTAGACTTGTTAAGGTGTATCCATTTTTTTTCCGGTAAAGTCTGTCACATATGGGTCTGCACCGCTAATTTGTAAGTATCTTTGCTACCATTATTTGGATCAATCAGTTTGTATTTTTCTCATTTCCTTTGATATTGTTCATTTACTTGAAATGAATTAAATAATTGTAACAGATTTTTAAATTTTGTTTTCTTGTTTAGCACAAGTCCATAGAATAATGCTCATTAGCTCTAAATAAATTCGTTGATCTACACATTTATTTTCATTTGTTTTGATCAGGCAAACCGTTACACAATAATTAAATGAGGGCCAAGATGGTCCTGTGTCGTCAACGAGTAAAATTGCTGTTGCTAAGCATGATTACCTATACATGTGGCATTCTAGTGTTTTGACATTTAACTTAGTAACCTAGAGTTTGAACCCATCTAAATTTGCACTTATGGTAGTCTTTGCAGTCATCATTTTGTATCGTTTAAATGAAGACTGGGACTACATGTGACTCATCCAAGATTTCATGTAGACAAACATCCTGACTAATCTCTGAGATTTGGCACAAACTGTGGCCTCTAGTTTGTTCATTAGGTTTTGCTAAGATTTTACAATAGTGACTAGTTTTTGGACCATCATGACCCTATTTTAAACTAATCAGACATCCTGGACCAAGTGTCTTGGATGAATGGGCTCTAGAGTGTTCACAAGTTTTCTCTAAAATTTTGGACATGGTGACATAGTTTTGATCCCACGTGACCCATTTTCGAAACTCATCCGAGATATGATGTTTTTTTTTTTTTTTTTTTTTTTTTTTTTTTTTTCGGTCCGTGGGGGATTATTGACAGGTGAAAATTTCAGGTGGACATTTTTATATTAAATATAGGGATTTCAGTGAATGATGAGGTTTTTCGAGATTTTCCGCAGTGTGTTTGTTGTGTTGGGACTTTCATTGTGGATTTCTGGAGTGATTTAGGGAATTTAACCCAATTGTGTAATCAGAGTTTGTGCTACCTGTTCAATAACAGGTTTGATGTCCTGGAACGTGCAGGGAAACATGTGGAGTCTTCTCTATCGCTTTTACATCAACATTTCTAGGTATGATTTTGCCACATGGGTCTCTAGATGATAAACCGTTTAACATTATATTTGATGACTGCGTTTTGTGAGAGGGGTGCAAGTTAACTGTAGCAGGGGTATCTTCATACCTACATCCACTCAGTCCATAATATCAATGACAAGTGAACCTGGTTATCAAACAACCAATAACTCAGTCGGATTTCTAAGAACTTCCTACATATCCATTGATATGGAAGCAGATCAAGACGAAATAATTTGATATTTAGTTGGGTTTGGAAAACCGTGAGGATAAATTGTGCACAGAGGATTTTGGAATTTTTTGAATAAATCGTCTGGAGGATTGATATACCGTGATGGTCTACATTGCACGTGCACATAGGCTAGGCAAGAAGCCGAAGACAATTCAAGAGTAGGCCAATTATCGCTCAACACTTTCGTGAATTATGGCAATATTGAAACTAATTATGAGCTCAGTTAAGAAGGTTACGAGGCACAAGTTTGTCCATTGACCATGACTACCCTCTTGAAATTTCTCAAGAGCGAGATCCGATATTGGCCATTATTTAAAGAAATGAAGCAATGGCATCCTCGTCAAAGGTTCAAATTGATACCCCGTAAACTGATTGTAGATGGATCGGTTGTTGAGGATGCATTGCCTGAGTGGCAGCAATACGTGAGAGTCAAATAGATTAAGTCAGAGCGGACATATTATTCAAATCAAACAGCAGTTTGTCAGAAACCCCACCGGAGGTTGAACCACAGTTATGAAGAACTTAGATTTCCCTTGCTGAACCTAGGTAACTGTGAATGTCATAGACCTGTCCATGGAGCCCATCGATCAGTGCAGTCTTATCAGTCAATGCAACCAAACCCCTCATAGTATCCCATCAAGACAAAGGAGTCGTAACATTCGGTACAAGCAGTCTCTCGGGAGCTACACATGGAGTCCGTTAATCAAATGACATCAGAAACTGGTAAAGGCTCCGAAACGCCGTGGTGGCGATTGCGGTAAACACGTCCGAAAAACTACGTCGATTTTCCACACACTAGGAGACGAAACGTCAGTGAAATCAGTCTTTAGTGTTGCTTAATAACCCAGTGTTAGCAAGTGTCGTAAGGTGCTCGTGGGCGATCGCGTGCATCACAAAAGCTGAGAGAGCAAAACAACGTTCTCTTATGCAGTACCCTATTGAAGGCAAAGTGTCGCTCAAGTAGATTCGAAATACACGCTCTAAGTAGACCAGGTTTTACCCGACACTTTAAATGTATCAGTGAAGTTCCCATGCTTATTCTGTTCTATTAATTAGCACAGGTATGGAGAATGTTGGCCGGCAACCCGAGCAGCGTCAACACACACAGTCAGCTGAGAGTAAGGGATCACATGAAGGCATTCGTCACTGATCTGGACAGTGATTTGAAGGTTTCAAATTGCGGTGCGCGCTGTTAAACGTTCAGGGTTTGGGAACAAAACGACAATTAAACTGCATTCTACTGAGTTGAAATAAGCCTATTTGATTTCTCATGATATTGTTTTACTGAATGAATACTTGGGCAAATGATTATTTGATTAATAAGTAGTTGGTTTTGAATATTTCCAACTAAATCGAACTCTGAACATAAAAAGAACACAAAAAGGTTTCGTCCGGTGGTTTATCATTTATAAGAAACTTCATTTGTTTGTAATAATACTTTAGTTTTCAGTAGCGAAGATGACTTATTTGTTTCAAATATGTGCTGATTAGTTGTCATTATATTCATGAGGTATATTTTCTGTCTATGCTATGTGGTTCTGAAGGCAGTAGTAGGGACAGTCCCTTGATTCAAAACACATACTTTCGATGGACTGTTAATTCTTAGGTTGAACTTGGATGTTCAATTCGTTAAAAATGATATACATTTAGTTTTTTGCGGAGTTATGAATGCTCATACTTCTGAAACCCAGTTTTGTTGAATACGATAATTTAAATCTTGGTAATTTTTTTTCCAGATGATTATAACATGAATGAGTATATAGTTCGAAGGTCAAAGGACAAAGGCAAACTTAATTGCAATGGTATGGTGTTTATTAGAATCTATGTAAACAAACTGGTTTGTGAATATGAAGGGGCGGGGTACGGAGAAGATGTGCAGGTAATTACACATATGTTGGTAGTAGAGGATATAGTGTAATAGTTACGTTTTACTTCTAGATAATATGTTTCAGCATATTGATTATTTTTGTGTTAAGAGCCAAATATTAATGTCTGATTCATTGCGCCATTGATTTTTCATTATGTATTTAATAAGACGTGTCGGTTATGTCCATGAAAATAGTAGGGTTACTCGCTCGTATATACCATAAGTATGTATGTGGGATTCAAGTAAGAAAAGATATGTATTTAAAAGAAACTATCTATTGATTAGTTATTAATAAGTAAATACATCTTAGACACACCATGTGGATAATTCAAAATACATTAGGTGATATTGACGAATGTATTCTGATTTCTTTAATATTCCTAGATAATGTGGCATCTTCATATTCTAAAGAAATTAAGTCATGATAATAGACAATAATACATATGTGCATAATGATTGGATTTAATGTGGAGTGTTTTGAAAAAACGGGTGTATTTTATAGTACATTAAATTGTTATAGGAACATGAAACAAAATGAATTTAAATAGAATTTAATATGGTTAATAGCAAGATTGATTTTAAAAGTGTATTCGCATTGTAAATTATGAATAATGATAAAAAGCAAACCATGAAAATTACTGAAACCGTTTTAAAAATGCAATATTATATTGGTATATAGTTACACCAATGTGCTGGTGTTCAGAAATCAAATATTTCTTATCAGTTTTTGAGCAATAATTTTATGTGTAAATAATCCAACAGTTCGATTTTTTCAATCCAGAGGACGGACGTTGCATATTTTGTCGAGAGATACGAAAATAATGAGTTTATGTTTATGTGTTCAAGAACTGAATTGCCATCTCCATAAATGATAAATCAAAGCAAATTAAGCAATTAAGCAAACAATAAAAGTGGTGGTTACCAGTTTTTTATTACTAACTGATTTCTTTATTTTTGGAAAGATATTTCTTGACTCTCATATGCTCCGGTTATTTATTAAGATATTTGATATGGTTATTTTCCTGACAGTTGGTCCGAGGTTATGTTCTTACCGTTGCATAAGATGGAAGTTTTGAACGACGAGAATAATTTATAGGGGATACGCTTCTGAGTATCACTAGTAAACTGTTTTACACGTGTATGAATAATTGGTTGGTTTGATTGGGCGGAGCTGTATAATTGTTAATATAGAGGCACAAGCGGGGTTTCGTTCAAACCATGAGTACTGTCGATAATATTTTTTGTACTTCATGGGGTAATTACACATTTATTAAATCTGGGAAAGAATTGTATTGCGCATTTTATAGATTTTACCAAGGCATTTGGGGACTACATTGTAAGGGATAATGTATGGGCTATCATTAATTCGGACTTGGGATTACGGGGGAAAATTTTAGATAGTATTATGTCGATGTATAGTCTGTAAAATCAAGAGTTAAATATTTTAACTAAGTAATCAATTGTTTGTGTACTCGGGGTCCGTCCAAAGGGGACGTGATTATCACCATTTTTATTTGCAGTTCTGAAGATATTGAAAATGAATTTATTTGAAAAGGGTTTTTCTGAAGTGATGGTTAACACATTTAAGTATGTTTAACATTGTACCACTGATGATATGGTATTAGTTGCTAATAATTGAGATG
The DNA here is from genome assembly GCA_021229015.1 of Solen grandis. NCBI lineage: Eukaryota > Metazoa > Mollusca > Bivalvia > Adapedonta > Solenidae > Solen > Solen grandis. Next base: position 63,316,604 of record CM037785.1, read on the forward strand.
AATTTACAGGGCCGGTTAATATTTACTTTTTGATTATGCAAAGTTGGGATTGTTTATTTATTAATACCATTAAAACAAAAATTATGATTTTCTGGAATAGGTGGGACGCTTATCACGGATGACATATTTCTTTTTTAATGGTCGAATGTATTGATGTAGTTGTATTTCATTTATTTAGGGTTAGCGTTTTCAACCGGGGGTTCTTTTTTCCAATGCACAAAATACAATTTATGGACAAGCACTGAAACGCTATTTTTAAATTGAATAGTTTTTATATAAATTTACAGATATTCAGTAAAGTCTTATACTTAATATTTTTGATAAAATTAATATCACCTTTTTTTAATTATGCTAGTGAAGTGTGGGGTTTGTGCAAGAAATTGCTAATGAAAGGGTCTTTTACAATTCTGTTAAGAATATTAGGTGTAAAGAAATACGCAAAATTGATTTTATTTATGGTGAATGGGAGAACTATCTTATCATGTTTACGGTATATGAATATCATTAAATTTATTGGGTCAAATTATTAACATATAGGAGATATTAAGTTTACTAGGAAAGTTTATTTGATGCTATATAATGTAGTGAGTTATCTCAGGTAATAGAAAATTTGGGTTACTTTATTAAAACAGGTACTTTGTCATCTTGGTTTTTATGATGCCTGGCTTTTTCAAGAAATTGGAATACATTGAATTATTTCTTTTTTAATATGTAAAGCAAGATTGAAGGGTATCAAGTTTATCCAAGGTTGGAACGGTAGGATACTGATTCTAGTAGAGACTCATTTATATTAACCACATTTTCTTGTTTATATATCAACTTACTTTAGATTTTTGTCATATCTCTAAATTTAGACAATGTATAAACTAGGTTAAGGGTATCATTCACATAGATTACAAGTTGAAACTGGTAGATGGGCTAAGCCTAATTCCAGTCTATACTGAAAGATAGTGTAATATTTTCCCAATGTATTAGAAGATTGAATACATTTTGTTCTTGAATGTCAGTTTTATAATGATCTAAGAAAACAAATTTATTTTATCTTATTATAGTATATGGCCTAATTTGCATAAATTTGTAGAGCTACTGTCCTCTGAAGGATCAAGCTATTATTAGGAAATAGGTATATTTGTTTGGTAAAAGCATTCGAAGGGAACAGAGTCAACTATTTAGAGCATTTTATTAATGTTTAATATTTGATTATGAGATTTATCTGATATTATTTGTTGAAGACGGTTGTGTCTTTTCTAAGTAATGTTTATCACAAATTAGTATTTTAGGCAGTATTTGTTATCTATTCTGTTATTCATACGTTATCCCTAAAATTTTCGTTTCGTTAGATTACTGGTGATGAGGATGTAGATTTATATGGAAATGTCCAGAATAACTGTATGTTTCTTCTTAGTGATTGCATGTGTATAATTATATGACATATTTAAGGTATCAAATTGATATATATACATCTTTTTCACTTTCATATGTTCAAAAAATATATGAAAGGTTTTTAATGGCTGGTACCTCTTACTTGTTTAAGTTAAGAAATGTGATGTCAGTGTTCATGAAATTATACATAGACACTGTTAAAATTTGTATGATGTTATAAGTTATATCTTTTTCAACTGTGGAAGAAATTACTTCTATGTATTTGTATGTATTTATGATTTGTTCCTGTCAAAATCACGATAATTGTACATCACATGGGGCATTGACCTTCTGGAATAATTGAATAAAATTAAATCCTTGATAAGACAAAATCCTGAATAAATTGTATGAGATTGGCTAAAATACTGTGGCCTTAGAGTGTTTACAAGGGTTTTCTCAGATTTGAACTAGATGAACAATTTTTTTATCCTACGTGACTCATTTCCGAACACATCCAAGATATCACGAAGACCAACATCCTGGACCATAATCTATTGCAGATTGAGCTAAAGCTGTGCCTCTAGAGTGTTCTCGAAAGAAATTGTTGACGACGGACAAATGGCGATCAAAAAGCTCAACCTGAGACAAGTGCTATTTTCATGGTAATGATAGGTAAAAAAAAGCGTAAATAAGTGACAAAAAGGTTTTGGTGTAAAGATCTAAATAACAGACATTGCACAACAATACATTCTATGATTTTACCAGTCAAACATTCTGTATTAATCCCAAAGTGCCCACGTATAGCTAAAAACATGTCCCTAAATAGTTAAAGGTATTAACAACCTTATTGATGGCCATTGTAAGTCCCCAACACCAAGTAGGTAGCAAACCCCACGTTTGCGAATAATGGTACCATTATGTTGTTTCTCTTTGTTTTACTCTACCATTTTTATCTTTTGAGCAATCATCTTCAGCAATCATCTTCAGACATTAAAGACAATGTTTATTGCTCCATTAATGTCTCGTTTGAGTTTGATTATGGCTGAGGATTGGGGTCGTTTTGGTTCAGGAGTTATGCCCCTTTTAATATTCAAAAAATGTCAGATTTCACTTTTGTTTTACACTCTATCATCTTCATCTTTTGAGCAATCATCTTCAATTTTTATGGCAATTGTTTATGACCATGATGTCTCGATTGAGTTAGAATATGGCTAAAATCGGTCGATTAGGTCAGGTGGAAATGCCCCTTTTAAATATAAAATGCCTGATTTCACTTTGTTTACACTCTAGATTCCTTATTTTTCCAGCTCATCTTCAAACTTTATGTAATGTTTATGGACATATTGTCTCGATTGAGTCGATTATGATTGGATGGGCAATTAGGTCAGGTGTAATGCACCCTTTTAATTTAAAGGAAATGTCAGGATTGCACTTTTGTTTTCACTCTAGCATCTTCATTTTTCAAGCAATCATCTTCTAAACTTTATGACAATGTTTAGACCCATTATTTTTCATGATAGGGTTCGATTAAAGCTGAGATCGTTGATTAGGTCAGGTGTTATGTCCCTTTTAATATCAAAATATGCCAGGTTTCACTTTGTTTACACTCTAGTATCTTCATTTTTTAGCAATCATCTTCAAACTTTAGGACATTGTTTATGACGATAATATCTTTATTCAGTTAATTGTGCCTGAGTTGGGCCAATTAGGGTCAGGGTTATGCTCATTTTATATATAAAAAATGCAGATGTAACCTTGTTTACTCTCTACCACCTTCATTTTTTCAAACAATCATTTTCAAACTTTAAGACAATGTTTATGACCATAATTTCTGATGACCACAATTTCTCAATCGAGTTTGATCATGGCTGAGATTGGCCAATAAGGTCAGGAGTTTAGCGCCTTTTATTATAAAAAATGCCAGATTTCACTTTGTTTACACCCTAGCATCTTCATGTTTGTGGAGGCAATCATCTTCAAACGTTATGACAATGTGTATGACATATGCTAGCGATTTTATTTGATTATTGGCTAAGCTATATTGGAGTTATGCCCCTTTCACTATTAAACAACAAGATTTTCAACTTTGTTTACACTCTAGCATCTTTATTTCTGTTAGCAATTATCTTTCACGCGTGAGCGTTTAAGGGCCTTCTTGGTCCTCTTGTTATTTTGTAGGCAGACTTTTGCTTTTTCCGGAGATGGTTTTATATAATTTTTTTGTTCTAAAACAATGTAATCTATTTGAATAAGATGTTTCCATATTAAAGGCATTTCAGCGCCTGTTTATAAATATTCTAGATCAGAACACTCTGTATTAAACCATTCCTTGCTTTTTAAACATTACTTAACATGACTCTATACATTAAAATTGGGTTTGTTTGTGTTTGTGTATTTTCTTGCGATTTGGGGTCTGCCACTGTTCTAATATTTTCTGAAAACTCATTTACAACATCATTTTAGACTGCGACTCTTACAGTCAATGTATTAACAACCTCTATTAAAACAAGGTATGCGACCAAATATGATCGCAACCTCTCTCTATCTTCATCACTCATTTAAATGTAATCTCACGATACACCTGGTCCTCAGGTGTAGTTTATTACCACAATATTGTAAATTGCAAGGGGGCATAGTCTCACCATTCTTTGCTGGTAGTAATAGGTTAAAATCATTGATTAGTGAAAAGTGACGCTCGTGCTCAACAAGTAGTCAATGACCGAGCTGCAATTATGTGAAAGAAAAAGGTGTATTGATTTGTATTGCTTACTCCGACCGTTGACATGCGAAGTCGATGAGGACCTGCAACAGGGTCAAGTAACTTTACACGTATTATTGTATTACGTTTCAACAGAGGCCCGTCAGGAGTACTATCGGCTTGGTAATTCGGGTCATCAAATAAGAAATTAATATCATCTTGAATATTGATATCATTCTTTACACGAACTCTGCTATTTATTTCGCCACCATAAAACTACACATACCTAACGTGTCATACAAGCTTATTTTCACTCTCTAGCATGTCGAATAAAATCATACATTTACAACATTATAGTTGGAGATTCTTCTCCCTATAAATAAAGTAAACACTATATAAAATATCCTCCTCTGTATGAAAGAAAGTTTGATCTAATTGTACCAGTTATAGTTATTATGGTATGATTTTTATGGTGATTCACGGGGGGTCAGTCATGAAACCGCAGTCTTTAGTCCCATCTATAGTTTGGCCTTTTTCTGGTATCGGCAAGTAAAGACATCATTGCTCTGTAAAAGTATATCGCTTAAAAGTGTACTCACAGAGTTCTCAAGATCCTCGACGGGCCTCTGTGTTCTGCTTCACTTTACTTTTGCCCTGTTGTGCACTGCCTCAGTACCACTACTGTTTCTCTGGTTTTCTCTTTTTTCTCTCTAAATCACCACACTTTTGACCACTTCCAACACAAACACTACATCCATATCCTTCCTTTATGTACGTTCAATTGATGATTTCCTTTCAATAATTACTTTAAAATATAAAAAAATGAACAAAATTTCTCACTCTAGATTTGAAAATGTCCTTTTTCCCGCGATTGGCTCGAGGGGGGGGGGGGGGGGGGGGGGGGGGGTTCTTGGTAAATATTACACATTCATGCTTAATGAATAGAGAACTGAGAAAAAATATCGATCTATTTTAAGCGAATATACATGTATACTATGGAATTTATAGATTTTTCTCCCATTTAATTTTTATCATGAAGTGAACTTTGTGTTGTCACGGAAATAGGAGGTGATTGGTAATTCTAAAACCGTATTGCTTTTCTCAAAATGGCGGTAGTTTTACTTCTATTGTTGGCGAGTCATGCTTTTTTTCTTTCTTTTTCTTTTTGCTGAAATAAAATGCATCGGAAAAGACAATGGTTGGATACAAAGAAAGTCTGCTACGTTACCCTAGCTCATTTCGCGAAAGACGCATTTGGTTCATGTACGTGTCAGGGGAATAGATCCGACCGATACACGGGATACAGTTCCTGCAATAGAACCAATACTGGGGGGGTGGGAGGGGGTTTTTTTTCTCCGAGTTCCCATTATCAACCCCAATTTGCCGTGGGCAAGACAAGGGCGAATCTCGTACAAATTGTTATACGTCTTTGGTTTGACGATATCCACCGGAAGAAATGTGCACGGTTGTGATGCGAATCCAAGACTCCTGGATGTTATATTTGCTTATTCAAACTGAAAGAGGGAGAGAAAAAAAAGAAGATTTGTTCTGTGCGAATAATGACCTTATTTCTATGATCGTATGTGTAGAGAGAAAGAGAAAACAGTCAGAGAGAGTGGGATTAAATGAAGTTGGAATATAAAAAAAATACACATTAAATACTATTAATGTTGGAATATGTTTAAGTTCGATCATCTCTTTCAATGTTTTTTTTAAGAGCGGAGCGTACATTGCAGAAAAAAGGGTCCCGGGAAAATAAGTAATTTCAAGGAAGCAATAGTTCTTGGACGAAATGTGAGTTTGATTGTGAATAATTACGGTCAGATTTAAATTAAATTATCGGACATGTAAATATGATAACATTTTATCCAACACGTGCATTTAATTGCATAACGACGCACGGCGTCTGTTGAGAAAGGTACGTTAGGCCACTACTCATGTTTTATGGCCTGTACATGTACCGGTACATAAAAAGTAAAAGAATGGTTATTATAACTTATAAAATAATTTATTAGTATACATAATATAATTTATGTATAAAAAATAATACACATACGCAAAATGTTGAATTTAGAGACACGAAGAAGAGTTATTTTTTGAAAAAAAATGTAATTGTTAATAAATAAAGGGCGTCCCGAAACTTAGACTGCCAAGTTCTTAAAGTTATTCGATACGATATACGTTATGCGATTTATCGTTATACCGATTTACCATTGCGTTATGATACGATGCGATACAGATCCGTTTATTATGTGTGTAAATGCGGATAGGATACGTTTAGATACGAATTGAGTATACTGTACGATACGGATACGGTGCGATACAAACGATATACGTTATTTTTGAATAATCTGATACGAATAGCACCACTGTATGACTACTGTTCTAAACGGTAAGGGAATGTATGCAATAAGACCTAAACTCCTTTACTCTTCTGATTCATCTATACCATCAAGAAATGGGGCAAGGAGAACATACAGTTCGCTTTCTTGGAATCCTTTGTGCGCCAATCCCAGGTAACTTATCTTCAGTCCCTCTTGACGTCACGCGCTAGGGTGGTCTTATAAATTGTTCGGGCATTTTGCGTCATACAGGTAAATGTGGTTTTTGAATTTAGGCGTTAAACATACTATGAGCATCGTTAAAAACCGAATTTGTCTTTAATGAATTTTCTTCCGTTCTAAGGACTTGTTTAAACTAAAATCTGTTGCCAAACTCAAACAGATAAGGAATTCGCTTATAATGGATTATGCAATAATTCACCAATA
>CM037785.1:63323531-63373531 GCA_021229015.1 Solen grandis
GCTATGACTTGACTATTTGAGTTTACCGTCGTTTCGACAGTATTTCAGTCATATAGCGACGTCCAGCTAATTACAGGTGGAGGAAGACCCCGAATGCACGGAGGCATTCGGGTAAAACCATCGACCTACCGCAAACCAGCTGGAAGGCTTAATAATTCTCACATGAAAATCCTAATGACCCTGCCGGGATTCGAACCCACACGGTGAGGGGCTGAGTGAGTGTTAAAGTCAGCGACTCTCAAGCAATTTCAAAGCAATACACAGAAAGAATGAAAATAAAGAACGTAACATATCACTTGACCTTCAACACCGTGACGTCATGCATGTTGTAAACAGGAAAGTAGTCACGGATGACGTCAGAATATATAAACAATCACGAATGAGTATAAAGCTAAGTTTATTCGATAGGCAGTTTATACCACAATGTAAGTCTGGTGATAGGATAAACTGTTTTCAACAACTTTTGATAAATATGTTGAAAATATTAGTATACAATGATAAAAACAACCTTTGAAACGACTTTTCTTTCATTAAAACTTTTTATTCAGAATTAAGTAAAAATTGCATAATAAAATGTAAACATTTCGCTTAAACAATTGAACATAAAAGATAGTTTTCTTTGATTTCCATTCACTTGCAATACTTTTTACTATTTAAAGTTTTGTCATGTTGTAAAATGCAATGTATTCTATCAGGAGATATTATCTTTATCTGTTCAGATGAAACCCACTGATGTAAGAAAATTCTTAAATGCAAAACATAGTTCTGTTTGCTTTTTTAACTTAAACTGCATTTTTATTGAGAATTTGCATAAAAACACTGGCGTAGCTTCCTATAGGCACATTAGGCACATGCATACACATTTTTTTTTCAAAGTGGTCGAACAATTTGTAAGAATCTGTGCCATGGAATCATTTGAAGTATTTTCGATTTATTATAAACATTATTTTGTTTATATGTAACGTAAAATTATATGTTTTTCAATAACGAGTGAGTTGGAAAAACGTGTTTTTGTTTGAACATCTCAACAGTTATCTAAATTTTAAATTGTTGAAAATACTGAAAATTGGTCTTCCAGTTCAGTAAACTGGCAAAACCACAAACTATATTATCTCAAAAATGAAATGACATTTACTGCAGACGTAAGTCACACGCACGCAATATTCATACATGCGTAAATTATTATCAATACTATGACAGTTATCTCTTAAGAGTGTCTCTTAAAACACATCTTATGATTATTTAGGTAATAATAAATCTGCATTTAGGAATTTATGAGGCAAAATGCATAAATTTACTTTTCTCCTCTGGGTGTTTAAGGGTACATATTTTATAAACGGTTGACCTCAAAACAAGTTAATAAATTTGCTTGAAACTTGTATATTGCCTTTCAGACTTCCGTTTTTTCTAATGCAAATACACTAATGCACGAAACTATATGTTCTATTTATGTAAAATATTCATGCATCGATATAACGATGCTTAAGAGTGTAAATTATGTGTTTTCTGTTATTAAATTTATATTAGAGGGAGTACGTCAACAGGATATCCATATAGGGACATGGGTTTCACTGTTTGATTAATACATAGAGGAAATGTGTTTGTTTTTAGTGAAAATGGAAAATATCTCATGAGAAGTGATTCAAATTAATATATTCAAGAGTGCGTAGCGCGCGCGAAAATGTTAAGATTGTACATGTATCACCTCGAGATGAGATGTATTCCATATTCACTCAATGTTAAGATTGTACATGTATCACCTCGAGATGAGATGTATTCCATATTCACTCAAAAAAAAAAAAGTTTTTATTTTATGTTTACTGCTGCTACATTTCCATGTACATACCCTTTATATGTAAAGAGGCAGTCCCGGCAGATCTATATCACCCACATTGTGAAATATAGATATAATCTCAATGATAAAACACAGTATTTCAACAGAAAGAATTAAATAAAAACTCTAATGTCAGTCCCACGTGTAATTCAAACACACACACGTAATTATTATTACAAATTCATGATGTTAGGTGCTTACATACGACAGCTCTAGATGCACGTTTGTTCTCAGAGCGTTATGAGTGAGAGTTATGAATGTAAAAGCTACTTATGAGTATTTAATAATTACTTGAAATTCTACATAAAATGGGTATATTCCCATTAAAAAGAAAGCCTCAAAACCATTTAAATTGTTCCCACGGCCATGCAAATATCCAAAGTCCCCCGATAGATCCTCCGCGGTAGGAAAACATACCTACACATTTAGTGAATCCAAGCTACGCCCCTGAAAAATACTACTAGAATGTGACTTTTTGCAACTTCAAAAGTTGGAAAATATACTTGTATATTATCTAACACGAGGGATCTTAAATTTTGGGTTGTCCTTTAACACACAACGTTAAATAAATGAAAACAGGAAAACAGTGAAATAAGGAAATAACGGTAAACCAACTCGGTATCGTCAATTCGCCATATTTCGGACTTCATCCGAACAGTAATAGTGCCGAATGAACCACATAGGAGAGAACAACATCACAGCATACTTCCTGTACATGTCAGCGTAATAATGAACAGGATGTAATTCTAATCAACCGATCACAATGACAAGTGGACATTAACAGAAGGTCAACTGCACCGAACAGTAAGCCAAATGAACATCACAGAAGGACAACTGCACCGTACAGCAAGTCAAGTGAACATCATAGAGGGAAAATGCACCACACATTAAGTCAAGTGGACATCACAGCAGGACAACTGCTCTACCCAAAATGGCAAATCAACCCCACATGATGATATTACAGTCCCATATAATGACTTAACAACCCCGCATGATGTCTTTGTAACCTCACACAATGACATTACAACTCTATATGAGAATATTACAACCTTACATGATGATATTACAACCCCACATGATGACATAACAACCCAACAAGATGACATAACAACCCCACATGATGATAACACGATCCTCAAAATGCTATATGGACCCATCTAAACATCAATACCGAACATAAGACAGCTGTGGCGTTCCATAGAAAACAGCTACTTAATGATTTATGACACGCGTTATCTGATTGGCTGATATATAAATATCGAATTCGGAATTTCTGCCAATCGAGAGGGTTCATAGAATTGCGTCATTATGGAGGATTGGATTCCGGATACACATAATTATAAACCTCACCTGATTGGCAGCGGTAGATATCTCCCACGTACAGTGGACGAAGTCGGGATATCTTCCGACGTCATAACCGGGGGATGTAAATATGACGTCACCCGAGAGGTCAATATCAAACTTGTGGTTTTCATTGAGAACCTGGGTCCCCGCGCCCGGCAGTAAAACTTCTAAAATATAAAATATACCTAGTGTCATTATGAACATAGAATAGCGATTCATTCTAAAGAAAGCGGTTCGTTGCATTGACAAAACATTCGAAAACGTTTCCTATGCAACAAAAGTATTTCATGGTACACACCATTGTCTCGTGGTATACTCAGATAAGCAGCCAATCCACTGGCTGCGCCGGAGTTTGACGATATGATACAAAATGGTGGATGTTAGAGACATCAAGAAGCGTGAAATGTTTTATATTAGATACCATCGTTGATATTGTTTAATTATGATATCGCTTATTTCCTTTTTACGATGATTTTAGTGTTCACACATCAAGGGCTTATCTGCAATATTTTCTGTACTCCTTGAATCTGTTCACACGCCAGTTTTAATATGTTTATATAAATTTCAGTTTTCGAGAAACGTGTAAATTTCATTCGTCAATGATTTATCAGAATTATTCTCCAATTCTCCAAAGCGCCTTCCCCGTGGTTGTTTTGCAGTGAACTTTTATTCCCCGCCTCCCACATTCATAGCTTGGTCAACTGCTCAAAAACAATATCCGAAACAAAACCACATGTTTTTAGCGTAAACCAGGTCAACCTCTGACTACAAGTTATCCCTGTGTAGGTACTAGATGGCCAACAGGATAGGTCCATCCGCGAAATTGTAAAAAATGTAACTAAACACTGACATGGTAACAACATTCATTTCTGGCTTAATTTCCAGGACATGAAATAACAATTTACAGTCCAGACATATGTGTATCTTTAAAGTAGGTGACAGAAAAGACTGGGTACAGTTTTCCGGTGATGTTAAATTGACGAGATTATTTGTTTGCTTTATACTTGAATTTAGAATATGAATTGTAAAAAGACGAACCGTTATTGAGAATACATCTTTTTAAAATATTATAAAGATTTTAAGTATTTTGTATAGATTTTATTTTCACGTTTCAAATATATATAAACAAAATCTGATAAAAAATATAATAATCGTATAAACCAAGCCATTTTTTATTTATATACTAAGCAGTCATCAGCAACAACAGAAGGACTACATAAGTTATTTTATAATTGTAAAAAATATATACATATTTATTTATATTTATTTATTTATCACTTTTTTTCTTTTCTCTCTTCCGTTTCTATTTTTCTTCTCTCGCTTTTGTATGTATTTAATTTATTGTTGAGTTTTGGTGTTCTGTTGCTCTTGTTATTTTGGTTATAGCATTTCATTCATTTGTATAAGTGTATATATGTGCAGATTATGAGTTTGTGTACGAAGCCATAGGACGTTTCTTTTCACCAATATTTATTTTCTAGCATTGATCTTTGATCTCGAAACGAGTTGACCTGAGAAAATGACTAGAGGGTATTGCTGGATTTATAATAGGGTATCACAGAGTCAGATGTGTAATCTTATACAAGCACTGATATAGTGTTGTGTTTTTAAGGTGTGTGTGTTTCTTTTTTTTCCCTTTTCATTTGTGTTTGTGTGTGTTTTCATTTTGTTTATTATTTTTCTTATTTATGTCATGTTTGCTTGCTGCCTGCCTGCCTGTCTCCTGTCTTTATTTATCTATTTATTTTTTCCTAATTAATTAATTAATTAATTAATTTCCTAATGTGGTCTGACAAATGTCTTGCTACTTAAACTAGGTCAAACTAAAATTGGGTCTGTGGTTGTTCTATTTAGGTTTGCATTATAATTTATTCAGAAAAACAAAATTCTTGTTAGTAGACGAGTAAATCATTACAACATCTTTCATATTTTAGGCTGATTTCAAGAAATAAAAATAGCATGACTATTCCAATTACATATATCTCGCCTTCTAGGTAACGTCATGTCATTCGGTAGATGTTAGGTCATTTTAATGTCATAAAACATTCTAAAAAGCACTGCTTATTATTAATGATGACGAGTATTGATTAACTAGTCGAGTATTCGAAATGGGAAGAACAAATTTTGTTTGGGTTTTACGTCCCACCGACATTATTTTAGTCATTAGCGGACTTTTTCTACACGAGACAAATAAAATGCTGCTTCACACCTATCGCCTCATTATCCTGATACAAAGCCGACTTTTGTTTGTTTATTAGGTTTAATGTCCCACAGATAGTCTTTCTGTCATTTGGAGACAACGTCTTCTTGAGACATATAGTTTATATATAGTTTATTTCAGAATACATGTAGGCCATAGGCCCCTGAGTACACAGAATTAACAAAACCATCATATAAACAAACTCTCTCTCTCCCTCCCTCCAAACTCTCTCTCTCTCTCCCTCCCTCCCTCCAAACTCTCTCTCTCTCTCTCTCTCCCTCTAAACTCTCTCTCTCTCTCAGGCACGCGCGTACACACACACACAATATTCAAAAACAGTCAATAGGTAGTTCATTTATAATGAAATAAATATATATATTTTAAACATAGTATGATCATTTACAGCGTAAGGAGTGATATATTTTTTTTTCTTCTTTTAGAGATTGAATAAACAATATTTAGTCAGTTATATAACACATTATTTCTCAATTCAAATGAATAATACACATACATGGATAAATTTCTTATGGTCTTTTTGTTTTCTGAAGATACTAATTCAATAAACTTTGGGACATTTGGTCTTATCCAATAATATTTCTTTATATATTTTTTCTTAATTCATAATATAATGGACATTCTAATAAAAAATGAAATTCATCCTCTAGTAGTGAGCAACATTTACATTTTCTTTCTTCATAAATTATAGCTTTTGGTTTATGCCACCTTCCTGTTTCTATTTCTAAGCGATGAGACGATGTTCTTAAACGTGTTAATGCAAATCTAAATTTTTCAATATTTATATACTTTAAATATGGCTGAAATTTAAAATCTGCAAATAAATTATAGCTTCGTGCTCTAGATGAATTACCTAATTCTGAAGACCAGTTCTGTATAAAAATATCTTTCAGTCTTACTTTACAAGAGAAATAAACACATTTACATTCCCAACTCCTTGGTTTAACCACACATCATTAAAACCTAAATCTTGTAATATACCTCTAACACTTTTTACCCATTTTTTTTTATCTGTACCATTGTCTAATTCTCTAAGCATTGATTCATATATAATTTTCACATACTTGATATTTTTTTAACCAATATTTAATTACATTTTTCCCTTCCCCATATACAATATTGTTTTGCGTTTGATTTCTAACTCCTAATACTTTTTTACAATAATTCAAATGTATCTTCTCTAATTGTGTACTTACATGTAAACCTGATAACTCTGAACCATAGTTTAGTATAGGAAGAATAAGTTTATCAAACAAATCTAATTTATGTTCAACTGTTAGACCAGGAAACTTAATTAATTCAGACTAGTTTATAAACAGCTTTTAAAGCCTGTCCAGACAAATATTCAAAAGTCTTATGGAATGAGCCCCCAGATGTAAATACTATACCCAAATATGTAAAACTATCAACACTTTCAAGTATTTCTCCCTTGTATAAGAAATTTATATTATTTCTGACTCTTCCGCCTTTTTTAAAAATCATAACTTTAGTTTTTGATGTATTAACACTTAATTTCCATTTATCACAGTATTCCTCTAATAATGAAAGACCTTTATGTAAACCATCTTCTGTTTCTGACATTAAAAAAGAAAATTTTTTAATATATCTAAATCCACCCCATCAAAACCATTTAACATAAAATGCTCTTCAATATCATTAAGATACATCGAAAATATAATTTTGAGAGTGATTCCCCTTGACGAACTCCAAGAAAACATGTAAATTCATCACTTAACATATTTTTATATTTAACCCTTGATCTAACACTATCATACATTGATTTAATAATATCCAACATTTTACCCCTAACACCATATTTTATTAATTTAAACCAAATTACATTTCTAACAAGGTAGTCAAAAGCTTTTGTAAAATCTACAAAACTTGCATATAACCTTTTATTGTTATTTAACAAGTGTATGATAACATTATGTAAAACAAAAATGTTATCAACTGTACCCATATGTTGTCTAAATCCTGCCTGTGCTTCAATAAATACATGATAATTTTCAGCCCATTTATTTAATCTTTCATTTAAAATCTTAGTGAATAATTTCCCAAAAGTACTTAACAATGTTATCCCTCTAAAATTACCCGTTTCATTGATATCCCCTTTTTTATGTAATGGTACAATTAAACCTTCAGTCCAATCATATGTGGTGCCGCTACACTGCTGTATCACACCATGATACCACAGTCAGTCACATTATCCTGACACCGGGCCAACCAGTCCTGGAAGTACCCTTATATGTTGAGCGCATGCAAGCAAGGAAGCCATACTAGTGCCATTTTTTGCGAATTATGTATGTCGCGGCCGGGGATCGAACCCACAACGCCCCATCCCACACCCGACGAATCCGAGACGGACACTCGAACCATTCGACCACCGGGACCTGTCTCGAAGCCGACCTCTCTTGCAACTATCCTTATATGCTAACCGCGCATACGGAAATATACCCACGACTGTCTGGTTGTGGGGCGGGCGCTCTATCCAATATGAATATCGCTTTAGAAACTGTTTGTTTTCGATAGTGATATTTACCAAGACCTTGCTTTTTTAAATATTTATAATGATATTTTATTCAGGATCAAAGATTTAAGAGCAAAAATGTTGGAGAAGAATGAATTCATCATTTTATCCAGAAACAACACCAACAAATAAAACATAATTATTGTGTTAGATCATGAGTAATTCATGTACTTCGTGAAATACAAGACTACCCAGACCACTACGCCACCGATGTCCCTGGCAGATGTACCACAGTTTTACAGCCTTCTTCTACTTATGATGCGCATGTACCAGCTGACAAATAAATGTGACTGCAGGGCGCATGCCTGACGTTTATGTCACGTGATCTGAAATAAATTGAACATGGTCCGCCTGGTCGTGAGTTCGATCCCTGGCCGCGACATAACAAAGTCGTAAAAAATGGTACTGTTATAGCTCCTTTGCTTGGCGCTCAGCATATAAAGGTAGTTGCAGGACTGGTTGGCCCGGTGTCAGGATAATGAGACTGGGTGTGGTATCATGCCACATGTCTACGGCGTGATAGTGCAGTGTTGCAGCATTATATCTGTCTCCAAATGACTTAAATACTGTCGGTGGGACGTTAAACCACAAACAAACAAATCGAACATGGCCATGGAATCTGCGCGTACGTGCGTTGTCTTACCGACATTCTTTTGGCCATGGGTCACATCTTGAATTACATACGCGTACACAGACAAGTACATGCAAACCTGCATACTCAACCACATGTTCACAGACAAGCATAACATCGCGCGAGAGCGTTTATGGATGGCTGGACAGACAGACTGACTGACTGACTGACTGACTGACTGACTGACTGACTGACTGACTGACTGACTGACTGACTGACTGACTGACTGACTGACTGACTGACTGAATGGACGTGGTGGCAAATAGACAGACATGATGAATAAATAAAAAAATTTATGAATAAATGATTTGATGGATAGATTGTTTGTTTCTTTTCCTCACATTTATTTTTCATCATCGATAAATATTCATTGGTATCTAAACTGAAACAAGGTGTGCACGTTTACCCAGAATTCGCAATTCTAGAAAAGAAATATGATTTCAAGATTAACAAGCTTGATTTACCTTGGTTTTTTTTTTTCTGTCGGTATCCGAATATTAAGTGTAGACAATCCGCTCTCTTGATTCTAATCTATTCGAGTAATAAGGGTTTAGGTTCTAAGAAGATAGAGGAAAATTAATTAGATGCGGAGTAATAATTATCCCTTGTTTCAGGTGAATTTATATCCGGTCAAGTTTTTGTCCGGATCATGGTGCGTCAGTCATCACATTTAAAAAGGTGAAAGCATGAATTATCAGTATATCTTAAAAGTTATTTAGCAAAATCATCTTTTAAATAGAAAATAAAAAGGCGTCATTTCTATTTTAAAAGACAAACATTCCTTTAATTCGAATTTGAACATCTTAACAAATGAGATTCCATCTCTCAAATCACGTGACAGTCTGATCAATGAAACTGATTCTTACAAACTTGGAATGTATTGGACAAATGCAACAGGGCCTAACATGAAATATGATATTTGAGATTTTTTTTCCATTTCATAAAGATTAGCAATAATGAAATGAACTTTTAACATAAAGTTAAAATGAACCTTACGAAATTTCTATTTCATCTAAATTAAAAGGTCATGTCAACATGGATCCCAATTTGATTTTCAACGTACGTTTTAGTCAGGTTCTCTGCCTAGTTCTCTTCAGGGGAATGCGCTCCAGACCACGTATGTGTGTGTACGCGCGCGGTCGCGCGCGTGTGTGAGTTTGGGTTGATAATATGTATTTTTGGCTCATATAGAAAATATAAAAAAGGTCGATTTTAGGGGTGTGGGTAGGAGCGCATGCCGCTTTCGCCCCTTGAATTCTCTCTAAGATCACCCCGATATCGAAGGATGACTTAGTGTGGTATCTTCCCCAATGTTTTCGGCGTAATGATACAGTAGGATAGTACTTGATTGTATGAACATTGACCGAACCCGATATCCGCACCATTGTCTAATAACCGAGTGGGTTCATTCACTCATTCTTTTTTTTTCTTTTTCTTGCTGTTCGGTGGTGTGCTGCTGTTGTTTCGTGTGTGATGAATTCTAATGAGGTTTAGGAAAGGATAATAAAACTCTAAACATTATTATAACACGGGAACAATGACGCACACTATGTAAAATTGTTATACAAATACGTACAATGCAAACCCCTTAAATAAGTAAGGGCGTTTGATTCCAACCTTTATTAGAGAGAGAGATCACCAATGTGTAATTATTTACTGAAATTACATGACTTTGATGCGTTTGTACGAAAATATAATGTCGAAAAGATGACAAGATTCACTATTTCCATCATACCAAGCTGCATACTGTTCTTATATTATGAAAATTCGGGTAGTGAATATGTAAATTTAAAGTAAATATATAAACTGGTGCATATACAGTAAAACCTCGTTTTAAGGACACTTCGATATTTATACAACCTTGCTTTACAGGCCATTCATTTTTAGAACCAAAACTTTTTTAGGTACTGTTCTGGCTATATTTTTGAATTTCACTATTAAGACCACCTCGATATTTAGACCACTTTTCGCTGGAATCGATAGTGGTCTTAATAGCGAGGTTTTATTGAACCTCAAAAACTGAAATGCACAGTGTTTGGGTGTAAACGTAATCAATTATAAAGTCAATTTATAAAGGACATAGCACTATAGATAAAGATTTTCTGATTTTTTTCAAGTATAATGTACATTAAGATGTTAATGTTGATATAAGCACCAACCAAGAATAGTATGCGTTATTGGAAGTTCAAGTATCAAATTATTAGCTCTTGTCCAAAACGTATTCATGTGTACTTTGAAAATTCAAATGTCTGTTTTAGCTTGTATGCTAATGTTTCTAACTACAGTAAGATTCGTGCATATGTTTATAAAAATTTAAGGGTTAACAATATTCTATGACATCGAGTCAAGAGGAAGCGAGAAATTCTCTTCCCATGTGTATTATGTACTGGTCATTCCCATGAATCATTGGGAGGGATAAACATAAGTTGCAAGAACTTATGTCGTATTAGAGGTAAAAAAAAATTCTATTTCTATGATATTATTTTTTTAAAATAATTCTTATAAGTTTCATAAAGATGTTTTACTAAAATTTCAAGTTTGTAAATATATTTACATTTTAGTTTTTTTTCTATAATGATACTGAAAATCTTTCAGATACAAATGTTTCATCATTATTCTTTCATTTTATATATAATATATGTTTGTTTTTCATCATGATTATTAAAAAAGTAGCCGTCTCTCTGTTATTAATCTAGAAAATAGAAATATATCAAAAAGAAATATTCCATAAACTTTAATTTAATGTTGGTACTTGTGTATGATAATAAAGAAAGAATTAAATATTGATCAATTCCATTAAAATCACAAGCACTTTTAAAAATGTGAACTTGTATTCAAAACTACTTATCGTATCATCAGCAAAAGCAATCAACTCATGTAATTGCAAAGATATGCTGAGAGAAGCTGATAGCTCGCTGAAAAATATTAGCTTACTGTACGAAAGATGGTTTTGATATCCTATGAACGAATATTGCTGTAGACGCATACTAGCATTAAATTAAACGTGATATTTTTTCGTGAAACTCAATCTATATGTATATGTTAAATGTTAAACACTAGGTGTACATATTGAAAAAAGGAGAAAAAATATTTGTTTCATTTGACTTAACGAGTTTTACAGGTGCAAAGATACTTCCAAGAATTAAAATAACAACAAAAAAAGGAAAGAAAAGTTTGACTTAAAGATATAAGTATAACACTTTTTTCTTTTTTTTTTTTTTCTTTTTTTTTTTTTTTAAATACTCAAATATGCAAGATAAACAGATTAATAAAATTAAAACTATTGAAGAAAGCCATGCATAAAATATCACTTAATGGGTATAATAATTATAGAAAGATACTCTCATTAGTGTTTTTACAGGTGCAAAATATACCTACGAGAAATATAGATTCCCACTAATAATAATCCAGACATTTCGGGTGCTCCATTTACTCCAACGGAGCCTCCGACCCGTTTGCAGACGACACCGTTTGTGGCATGGTCTATTTCCTCGACGCACGGATAAATTCACAATTGGTTAATTCCATTTCTTCCTTATTCGGCTCACCTCGGTGATTATTGCCTACTTTTAAGCTGTCCAGCAAAGCACGAAACGGATCACAACTACCAACTCATTCAGACGACAGTATTTCAAAGTCTCGTCTGCTTTGATCGTTTGCTAACCGTACTGTATGTATTATGTATGCGGTACTTCTCGTGTAAGATGTAGGTCATATGGAACGGGTCCCCGATGTATTAAAACGAAAACTCCTTTGAAGGTAGGACTGTGAAGCGGAAAAATATGTTTTTGTATTTCAGAACATCGATGGCAATTAAAAGGCGATGTTTGTTTTAGTGGCCGAAATATATATAAAGGCGTTTTTAAATGTGTATAGTAAATGCGTGAATTAACCTATTCAAACCAGTTTTCTCATAATCATACTACAACTCGAAATATTAGATATTTGCCACAGTTATCTAGTAGCGTATCACGAGAATCTAGTTCTAAATTTAATCAGGAAAAAAAAGAAGAAAAAACATAACCCTTAGATCAGGAGGTAAGTCTTACTGATAAAGTTTAATCTTAAAAGACGTTTCGTTAATCTAATTTTAATTTATGTATCGGAATAAACCAGAAATGCAATATATATATACCATGCACACAATGTGGCATGTTGATAAAAGGCATCTAATGCACGATTGCACTTTTGCTTAAGACTTGAACTCCTGGTCATATTAAATGTTTCTTTGGGCGTTTTTCGTAATACTAATCCTACTCCGAATTTTATCACGGCTATTATTTCGACATCGTCAGTTGATGCCATTTGTGCGAAGACGCTTTGTCGTTGCTTCGCGCTTCGTCTCTTGGACGCGCGATCGCGACAACACGACATTCTAGCGCGCGGTCACCAAAACACGACATTCTAGCGCGCGGTCACCACAACAGAACATTCTAGCGCGCGATCAACTGAAACACAACATTCTAGCGAGAAGTCACCACAACACAACATTCTAGTACGCGATCAGCTGAAACACACCATTCTAGCGCGCGGTCACACAATATTCTAGCGCCGCGGGCACCACAACACGACATTCTAGCGCGCGGTCACCACACCATTTAGCGCGCGGTCACCACACCACAACATTCTAGCGCGCGGTCACCACACCATTCTAGCGCGCGGTCACCAACACATTCTAGCGCGCGGTCACCACAACACACATTCTAGCGCGCGGTCACCACACCATTCTAGCGCGCGGTCACCACAACATGACATTCTAGCGCGCGGTCACCTGAAACACAACATTCGAGTGCTCGGTCACTGCAACATTACATTCTAGGGCGCGGTCACCACAACACGACAATATAGCGCGCGATCACCACAACACGACATTCTAGCGCGCGGTCACCACAACACAACATTCTAGTGCACGGTCACTACAACACGAGATTCTAGCGCGCGATCACCACAACATGAAATTCTAGCGCGCGGTCACAACACAACATTCTAGCGCGCGGTCACCACATCGTGACTTCCTAGCGCGCCGTAACCACAACACAACATTTTAGCGCGCGGTCACCTGAAACACACCATTCTAGCGCGCGGTCACCACAACACGATAATTTTACACGCGGTCACCACATCGCGACATTCTAGCGCGCGGTCACCTGAAACACAACATTCTAGCGCGCGGTCACCACAACACGACATTCTAGCGCGCGGTCACCACAACACAACATTCTAGCGCGCGGTCACCACAACACAACATTCTAGCGCGCGGTCACCACAACACGACATTCTAGCGCGCGGTCACCACAACACGACATTCTAGCGCGCGGTCACCACAACACGACATTCTAGCGCGCGCTCACGACATAAAAGTGTTTATCGCATTCAATTGTCATGTCTTCGTCAACTACTTTCATTTTACAGGCGCGTTACGTGACATGTAAGCGCGCGGGCACGGTAGAATTAGTGGTTTGTGAGATGTCAGTCCTTAAGGGCGTATGTGACAGTTTGCTACATTTTTATATAGACAAAGAAGGAAAATGTAAACTGTTCAATAGATTTTTTTTAAACTTTGCATGATTACAGAGAATCATAAAAGAAATATTTTTATGGAAAAAAATAGGGGTCACCGACCTACTTTTTGAGTTATCTGCCCCCGAGTATGATATTTTAGCATTTTTATGCTAGACTAGCCGGCTTTTTACTATATAACTATACATGTATCTAGTTTTTTTCTCGACCAAAACAATAGCCCTGTCCAACACGTTGGGTGCGGCCATAACTTAGGTTATCAAAATAGTATCAACGCAAACCTTTGAAGAATACAACTCAATGAGCCATGCTGGAGATGAAATAAAACGCGATAATATCTAATAATGAAGTGGCATAAAGAGAAAAAGGATGATAAATTATACTGAATAGGCCAGGTGAATAGACAAGCGAATCCGAAGTTAAAACATATTTCGTTTTGTTCTTACACTCATACTCTACTAATCCTTTTTGACTGTTCCTGGGTTGAGCCAGTACTTCGCGCTTTGAAAATGTGATAAACTATTTTTATCCCAAATGGGGTTCAAACCCTCGACTTTCGGATTCGCTCTCAAACACGCTACCATTGAACCACTGCGCTCTCAAGCCTTGTCGGTCCCACAAGTCTGTATTCAGATTGTAAATATTCAAAACTGTTTAACTAAATGTATTCATATTTCAATAGCTGTAAATATAAGTAAAGATATATTTAAGTTGTTTGTTCGGCTCACCGATAGTGCATGTATTTCTGCCATTGGATAGTATGTATACAGTGCTGTAACACTGCAGTATCACGCCGTAGACATGTGGCATGATACCACACCCAGTCACATTATCCTGGCACAGGGCAAACCAGTCCTGAAACTAACGACTACGGTATTTTACTATCGGGGATATGTTACGGTGTGGTTTTGCAAATCGATTTATCATATAAGACGATAACCAAATTTTACAATACCGACTCTGAGAATTAGAACTTGGTGAAATTGGGCCAACTGTTCTAACCCCTCTAATTAAGAGACTCAATCAGTTTTGTTTTCCTGGCCATAAGGAAACAACAAAGTCAGACATCGATCACGTTATTCTCATTATGATGAAGTTGATGATGATAATGATGATTATTTTTGCTATCATCATCATCATCATCATCATCATCACCACCACCATCATCATCATCATCATCATCATCATCATCATCATCATCATCAGTAGTTGTTGTTGTATTGGGAATTACGGACAAGTTTTAATCACATTCGATGGGTAATATTTAAACAGTTATTTCTCACACGAGTGTGCTGTTTCTTTACTCAAATTGAATATGAAAACGTAGACGAGATCTATATATCTGGATCAACCTTCATTAAACGTTTAATCTTATTTGCTTATTTTTAAACTGAGATACGTCAAGGGTTTGTCAACATATATGGGGCACACGCAGTGTATAGTGCAAGTTGGGGAGTAGACCAAAAATGAATATGCAACCGTTTGTATATTTTTTATGGTTGTTAATTTACTGCTCGAGTTGCAAATGGCATTAAATCTGACCTGAATTATGATAAAATCATTTTGAATATTACATTTTCGAATATTCTTTTTTCGAATGAATTGAGATTACATAATAAATTGGTAGATCCTCCATAAAGCAGTGAAGCTGAAAAGAAATTAGAATATATATATTCAAAACTGTTAATTTTGTGCATGCTAATACGTCGATCATTTTTGTGTAGAAAGAGTTTGAAATCGTATTCAGATGAAAGTACAAATTTAACAGATAACATCCCGCGTCATCAGGTGCGGGTGTTTTAAAATTTTATAATGAATATCATGTATCTCTCACGAATGAAGAACATCATATATCTCTCACGAATGAAGAACATCATATATATCACTAATATCTCTCATTCTTTAACCCCAAAACATGAATACCATATAACTTTGTATCTTTGAGACTCGACCCGTGGCAGTGATAGGCATAGGACAAAAAAGTAGGGGGGAAAAACCAACCGTAACAAAAAAAAAAAAAAAATAATTGACGGCTTTCAATAAGCATACTGCCTCTCCATGTAATTGATATATAAAAAACTAGTATTTTAAACATACTAAATATATATAGACCAAGAATACTCTTTAAAATAGAGCCCCGGTGAAAAAATAATTTAAAGTATTGTATTACTGCATTGTGTCTTTATCAACCACTTTCGTTCTTTTATTTGAGCATGTTATTCTTTTATTAAATTATTATTTCTTTTGATAAATACTGTAATACGATTAAATAATAATAATTATGTTTGTTTGTTGGGTTTAACGTCCCACCGACAGTATTTCAGTCATTTGGAGACGATGTCTACTTGAGACAGATATAGTGCTGCCATACTGCAGTATCACGCCGTAGACATGTGGCATGATACCACACCCAGTCACATTATCCTGACACCGGACCAACCAGTCCTGCAACTACCCTTATATGCTGAGCGCCAAGCAAGGGAGCTATAACAGTACTATTTTTTTACGACTTTGGTATGTCGCGGCCGAGGATTGAACCCACGACCTCCCACTCCCGAGGCGGACGCTCTTACCACTCGCCCACCGACGGTCATAATGATAATTGAAAAAAAAAAACCTCTTTTAAAAGGAAGGCTTGCCTAGTTTATCCTTAACCGGTCGTTGCTTAACCACCAGCTGTTTTTGTTCGATAAGTTATATGTTGATTGCTACATCTGCTAAATTGCAAACTGAACTGTGAAGGCCAATATAATAATTGGGCTAATAATAATATTTGTACATGTAAATGGTTTCCGGGTATGTGTTTTGTTAAAAATCAAATGCATATCACAGAGGCTCGAGGTTGCCTGGGGCGAATCGTATCGAACTTCGAGCCTATGTATTTCTGACTGGTTGTCATTGAAAATTTGGGAAACTCGCATATGACGTGAACACAAACAGATAATGTTACGAAAACAATGATGAGGGAATCACAAATCCGAGTAAATGTCCGAGCTGGAATGGAAGAGCCCCGGAATAAAAATGTGATCGGCTCTCATCCCTATCAAGTCAATTCTCCAACTGACAAACAGGGTGCAAAGAAAAAATCATTGGTTATTATTTGTATCAAAACAACAGTTCGGCAGTTTACCGTGATGTCACTAATATCCTGCATTAAGTACCTACAGCATTAAAACAAAACGTTCGTCTTACGGTTGATATCAATAAGATAACATTACGCTTTACTTATCCTACACATCATATAATAAACAAACAACACTGTATTATTACACGCACATTTCAGTAGGTCATTACGCATAAACATAATGTACTTTGCCCAGACCGACAGGTTCAGCAATAAGTAGGTCATACTCTACATGTAAAAACAACATTGAAATACAACATCTGCTGACAAATTACTTATAGTCAAAGTAAAAAATAATTCAGTGTCAATTACATGCGAAACTAAGAAGCACATACACATTACCCTCAAGCAATCACATAGAAAATAATCGCTCAAAAATTATTACATTCGACTACAATATTGCTTTGCACATGCGCAAACGGAAGTGAAAACCCATTGTAATTGGACATACTAGAGGGAAGTATTTTATTTCAGTATCAATTTTAATGGTACATGTATATAGCGCATGCGGAGCGGAAAAAAATGTGCACTTCACATATGTCACATGATTCTGTTTTCAGAAGTACACATTTTCTTAACATTCTTAAAAACCTTTCGATTTCGTGAAATTGTTTTTTCTAACACGTAAAGCAAATATTTAATAATGTTCTCCCGAATGTACGGAAACACTGTTCATCTGACAAAAGAGCCATAAGGGCTTTTGTGTAGTGCACGAATTTCCACTTCGCATGCACTATATCCCATTAAAATTGGTGAAGAAATAAATTACTTACAGCAGTTTTCTTTTTCGAATCGAGACAAGTACAATGTTTCTTGTAAAAGCTTAAAATTACGTCATATACCACGTGGTATGGCAACACTGTTTTTGTTAGTAGAACTCAAGCCTGACAAATATATATTAGAAATCATGGAGTTAATAATTCCTTTTAAATTGTCTTATTACTTTTTACTCTAAGGTGTTTCCGTGGCCAGGTGGTTATTGTGTCTGACTTTCTATTACTTAGTCCCTCATCGCTTTCAGTTCGAGTCCCAGCCAGGTCTATGGGATATTTATTTTTCATATGAGGAAACCATCTGACGGGTTTACGGTAGGTCGGTTGTTCTATTCGGATGAATCTGCACACATAGGGACTTCCTCCATCTGTAGCAATTTGACTGAAATACTGTCGCAGCGACGGTATACTCCGGTATAAAAATAACAATATGGATTTTTCGTCTATTGAAGTAATGACTTACATAATCTTATATAAGTGCATGTTTTGATTATTTCCAAATGTGAAAAATAAAGTTTCAGTGAGCTAGTACACAAGCTATTTCATTAGTCAGACTTAAGGTGCAGGACACCGTGAGTACGCTGTCAAAAACGTCGAGGTATACATCAAATAGGAATGATTTATGTAACACACTTTGTAAAGATAGTTCACGTTCATAGTAAGATACTGCTTTGATTTAACTATTTTCTTTGACTTCTGAGCTGCATTTTGATTCTCAGAATGCAGTCTCATTGCTATGATCTCGGTCTCCGGAACCTGATAACTCAGATTTCAGTATATACATGCTCCCTATGAAATAGGCCAAATTGTTTCTATATAATACGTGAGATATCCGTATCTTTCTCGTATAAGTAACTGTTTCAGAAAGTGTTGTATTTAAACCACATGTTATAGTCATAACCCCTACTAGTATGAAGAAAATATTTCATTCTAGTTCATATTCTACAGCTATATGTACGGACTCGTGAAATAGTTTAGATCAACATATACGAATCTTAAAACATTATAGGAAAATATTGATGCAACTTGAATACAATATAAGCATAAATTGTCGAAATTGCATTGTTCATTAGATATGGAACAGAATTAGGGCAAAAATTGCATCTCACCGTCTTACAAGTCCATGTTTACACGTGACATTCTGCCTTTGCCATACTGACAAGTGATATGCTGTATTATGTTAAGTGCGTTTATCAATGCTGTCTACTGACTAATGCTCTTGTGTATCTTGCATTAGTTAATGATTTGGCTTTCATGTGTCAAAATTTGATGCTGTTATATTTTAATGTTTTGTTGAGCAACTATCAATGTGACATTTGTTTTACGTTAAACTGTCTAAACTGCCTCATTTGGGGCAGAATAATCAAAGAGAAGTTAATTTGTAGAATCAAGATCCTGCGTTTCGTTTTTACTCAGGGGAGGAAACTGAATACTCGGAACTCTGGGAAAGTAATATGATCATAACAGGAGTTGAAATATAATAAATGTATAACAGTTTGACTTTTTAAATAGTTTTATTTTCACTTAGGGTAATTTTTAGGAGGGGGTGGGGGGCATAGCCCCTTGGTTTTTAGGTGTGTGTGTAGTGGGGGCGGGGGAGGGCATAGCCCCTTGGGAAATATTTTTTCTAGGAGGACGGAGGTGCATTCTGAGGGGCATCTGAGGGAAATTTGGTAGATTTTTTTTCAGTTTTGACAAGATTCCTGTCCCACGACCCTCTTGTTATTGTAATGGGGGCGAATGACAACGCTTGGAGGTTGTTGCAGTAGGTGGGCAGTTAACCTATTATTGCTCTTAGGAAGGACCAGTACTAGACTCATATCCTCCGTAAAAATCTCGCATACAAAACCATGGTAGGTAGCCGCCGGGCTTGAACTCACAACCCGCTTATTCAATATATAGATCGTGAAAATATTTTTCTACATGATTAATAGTGACAATAATACGAACTTTATGGCACTGGCTGCAAAGCTAGGTTGCGAGTTCTAATCAAGCTTGGGGACGTTTTTGTGATATGTATTAAAAACTTGTTAATAATTTATTAAAAAAAATGAAAATAAAATGTATGTTCAGCAATACTAAAGGCGTTTGCCTGATTCAGATTAAAGCAGACACAGTTCCGTTGTTGTTGTAGTTGTATTGGGGTTTACCGTCGCTGCGATAGTATTTCAATCATATTGCGATGTCCAGCTAATTACAGGTGGAGAAAGACCCCGAGTACACAGAGGTACCCGGGTAGAACCACCGACCTACCGCAAGCCAGCTGGAAGGCTTCCTCACATGAAAAATCCGAAGTCCCTACCGGGATTCGAACCCACAGCGGTGGGGGGCTGAGAGATTTGAAGTCCACGACTGTAACCGCTCGGCCACGGCCCGGTGACTCTGGGACTTAATTATGAAACTACGAACAGTATGTAGATCGACGAGATGTACTTGTATATAAAATTTTGCGTGACGTTCATTATTTTTAAATATTCATCTTTGTAAACCTGAGCTCATATAATTTATATCTGAAATGTTTGGCCTGCAATTAGAAAAGCAATGGAAAGTATTATGTAAAATGCAATTATGTCTTTAAGCAGTGGATCTACTTTCAATTTCAAACAATTTGTTTAAAAGAAATAACGTTTTCGAATTTGGAAACAGCCACAGTTTCGTACTTCATTTTGCCGATTCTTCCCGAACAGTAGTATAAAGTGACTTATTATAGGCACGCCACCTTTTCTGTGGAGGACGAAATTTCTGTATATACTACTCCGAACTACCGACAGCGAGTTCAGGTGACCAACTACAGTTCTACTCGAGTTATAGAGCGTCCGCCTCGGGTGCGGGAGGTCGTGGGTTCGATCCCTGGTCGCAACATACCAAAGTCGCAAAAAAAAAAAAAAAAAAAAAAAAGGTACTGTTAAAGCTCCCTTGCTTGGCGCTCACCATTTAAGGGTAGATGCAGGACTGGCTGGCCCGGTGTCAGGATAATGTGACTGGGTGTGGTATAATGCCACATGTCCACGGCGTGATACTGCAATGTGGCAGCACTATATCTATTTCAAGTAAACATCGTCTCCAAATGACTTAAAAATACTGTCGGTGGGACGTTAAACCCAACAAACACACACTACTCGAGTAAACTCGTATTGATGACGTAATAAATATACTCTAGTTAGCAACCAACTGAACGTATTAGGCTTACCCCTTGTGACTTTATATGTAAATAGACATATGATTAAAACAATAGATCTTTTATTTATGACTTTTTTCGAGCTTGGGCTTTAATAAAGTAGCTGCCAGCTTACATGCTTATTTAAAGACAGGATATCATAGATATTTATAAATTTCTATAAATTTGCCTAGATGCTTTCCGTCCGCCATATTGCTTTCTAGTCTACCCACCTACCTCTCTGGGTTGAACTCGCGTAACCCTACAGAGTTCGTATGGTAAAACCCCGCACGTTTTATTTGCAACTCTGGTAACTCTAGTTAACTCTAGTAGCTAAACTGAACTCGCTCCAAGTCAAACCGACAGAGCGCCCTCCAACGTCATGATGCTAGGTGCACATTTTGACATTTGTCATTCTGCTTGCGTACATGTGTTATTTTGCTTAGCTACACGTGTCATTCATCGATTCGTTAAACCGACGAAATAAATTCCATTTTAATACTGGACTGTCCAGCTATACACAGTGCTATACGGTGATGAAATGGAAATAAAAGCAGATGTAGTTTCAGTAGTTAATTATGATGTGAATGAGTAATGAATGTTTAATGTAAAAAAACAACAACAAATAACGCAGACGACGATTACACCGTATTGTACTAGTCAAAATGTTGCTAGTCACTTAGACAAATGAAGCAATAAACATGTCAAAAGGCAAAATGTATTTTTTGCCCGAATTCTGTTCCATAATTAGATATAGAGCATTTTAAACTGAAAATATCGTATCCGCGTCTGTACACTTTTGGACAGGGCGCCGTCCCAATAGCTAATGCATATACATCAGATTCCACTATATTTTGCTCTGGTAAGTAATGTAATCAGATTAATTTAACATGTTTATGATATTTTGTCTTTGTAACTCCAGATATAGCGATATTATTATTGTTTGTTAACATGTATTGCGCATTCGGAAAGTAGTTCGTAAAGTCTGACCTACATATCAAACCTGCCCCGTCTAAACTTTAAAAAAAATATGACAGTATCTTAGCAGAAAATTCTATTCCTTAATCATTACGCGTCTATGATTTCAAAATTCCACGAATTACCTTGCACACACCTTTATGCTAGGATATTGTAGCAGTATTTTTCATTTGGCAGCTCTCAGGACTATCGGTCCTTTGATGGCTTTTTGTGCGAGTTTTTTTTTTTTTATTCGATGTTATTTTAAAAATGTATGTAACCGATACACTATCAGACTTGTATTTCATAACAAGACACAAGAAGAAAATCATATGACCTCCCAATATACTGTATAAAATATGACAAGTCT
The DNA here is from genome assembly GCA_021229015.1 of Solen grandis. NCBI lineage: Eukaryota > Metazoa > Mollusca > Bivalvia > Adapedonta > Solenidae > Solen > Solen grandis. The sequence continues at coordinate 63,345,987 of CM037785.1, forward strand.
CTGGAATAAACGATTAGCAATCGAGAACTTGGTCTCTCTATCGTACGGAATCCAGTTAGTGCCACTTTGAATGTCATAAGTCAGTTTATGAAGGCAACGCACGACAATTTGAAATGCAAATGCCGCGTTGAATTCCTATAATTTTTTCACGAAATATAACTGTTGTGCGTCATTGTCCGTACTTTCCACATCTCCAGGCGTATTCTTTGTGATTGTTAACGTCACATTGTCAATTAAGTTAATTCATTTTTTTATTGACTTTTTTTCCTCCATGAAAAAATGTGTATATGAGAAAGATACCGGTCACCGCTTTATAATCATGGTATGACCTACTCTTATGCTAAGTTCAACGGTAATATGATACTGACCATCATATGCCTAATTTAATAGAAGGTATTGCATTTGAACCATAGCAATATGGCAATGTGCACCTTTTTAATCAGTTAATTATTCACACACATGCTTTACGAGGGTAGATAACCTCGTTCACTAAATGGGTCAGATCGAGATGATTTGTGTACTTATGTGGGGACAGATTTTGTTGTTTAGAGTCACTTTAGGTTAACTTTATTTAGTAAGAATATATTCTAATACGAGTCTCATCGTTCTCTCTATACAGAGTAAAGAAAACAAAAGTGTGTGTAACACAGGGCGCAGCGCGCGTGTACGCGCGCGCTCACGTGATGCGTGTTTATTTCGTGTACTTTATCAATACAATACGTTGAGGACGTAACAAAATAACAACAAAATGATATAGCCGAGATACCACCTGATGCTCATTTTGCAGTTATAGGGGGTAGTGGTTGCAAAACTTACAACGAGATACATAAACAGATGTTAGGAGAATAAAAGCGTGTACATAAAGAATGTTCCGTAAAACATACGTGTCTCGTCATTTGTATGTTTAGAGAGTGCGAAGTTATTTGGCTTTCATGAAATAGCATATATGTATTCGTAAACCATACAGATTCAGGTGTTGAATTCATTATTGTTGTTAAATACACAACAAATCACAGACAGATTGATTATTTCTTAATTAACCTTTTATTTTCATATTGACTCATTCTGACGCATTGGCAAATTAAAAAAAAAGCAGACCCAGTTCAGTTTCTTTAGGAGCTGTCTGATCAGGGTCTCCTTAGTATGTGCTTATACAATTTTGTAGCTCAGTTTCTACTCAGTTGTATGGGTCGTTTCATTTTAAGTTCAGTAAAATAATAAAATAATATTAATCAAATCATAAATGTGTTACTGATTATTCATGAGGTAAAGGGTTAAATGAGAGTATATTTCATTCGCGATGGTACGAAAGGCAACACAACATGCCAATCATTCGTTATAACTTATCTTTCGTTTATCGCATCTTTCACTGTATTGCCTCTTTCTTTCGACAAATCAAGTTGCATCTTTCTTTATATTGCATTTTTGGTAAATATTGTTATACCGCAGCTGTAGGTTTGTTGCATATTTCGCATATTTTGTTAAATCGCATCATTCGTTGTATCTTATCTCTCGTTGTATTACTTCTTCCATTGTATTGCACGTTCCCTTATATTGCATCTTTTGTTGCAATGCATATTTTGTTAAATTGCACCTTTCTTTATATATCATCTTTTGTTATAAACTATCCTCGGAATCCGATGTGTCGCATCTTTCATTGTATAGCACCTTCGTTATATCGCATCTTTGCTTTGTTTTCTTTTTTTTTTTTGCATTTTTCTATATGATCCCTCGTTGAATTGCATCTTCCGTTGCAAAGTACCTTTCGCTATAATGTATTATTTATTTTCGTTGCATCGTCGTATGAATCTTACATCTTTCATTGTATCGCATCTTTCACTGTATCGCATCTTTTGTTCAGTGGCACGATCTTTTCTTTTGCTTAAGCAAGATGAGAGTTTTCAATGTCACCATATGTAATTGTCGTAAAACACATATAGCATCGTCTAACAGTTGACAAAAGGCGACAAATGTAATAAGAAACATATTTTAAAAATATATACCGTCTGCGGCATTAATGGGGATTAAAGTAACGGAGAATATAGAACGTTAATATGATGCGCAGATCACAATCTGCGAAGTAGGCAAAATAAGCATAGATAAAAAATTAGCTGGTAAAGTATCCCTTTCGTAACAGTAGGCGGGATGACTATTATTGTAATGAAACACACGTCATCATCTTTCAATCTTGCGGAGAAAGTGAAACAGTTTGTCCTATTTAATCCTCCAATGAAATTCACGTACATTGATAAAATTTGAAGAAAAAAAAATACTGCATAAAATGAACCGCAAAGTCTTGATATAGAGAAAATAAGTCACTGTATAGTGCCTTCGTGAGCTATGAGCATTATGGTCGTAGTTTGTTGTGGCGGCGATCAAACGGCATCACTAAACGGGAGACGATTCAATAATGAGAAGCCAAGGGCAAAACTGTATGGCGTAATACATATGATATCTGGTAAATATGTTATCGTTTATATGTTATATTCTATGAATTTATCGCAGCGCTCCACTGCAAGATCAGACAGAACTGTATGGCGTACATGATAAAATGCAAATACTTTATATCGTTTATATTTATTATTCTAACTCATCGCAGTACTCTGTTTCTAATGATATAAACTGCAGATAATTTTGAAAGCGGTCACATAGTGCACCTGAAATGGATCAAACAACTTTACATTTATCAAACAAACTGAAATCCAGTCAATATACACATGTATTAGAATCTAAAAACATATTTTTTGCTATTTTTTTTATCTCAAAAAACAACTGGGATTTACCCCCCCCCCCTTTTTTGGTAAGAAATGCATTTTCTTCCAATTGGGCCTATCTTGTTTAGATTAAACGTGAGGGTGAGGTTACACACACACACACATACACACACACACCGTCAATTACGTTTGAAAAAAAAAGGTTTAGATATAATCAAATCAAGATCATGTGTCTCGGCAATTTATCTACATCTTATTGCTGCTCCACTGTATATTGCTAATATCACAAGGTGACATGGCCACACGCTGAAATGCAGACACAAAATAAATGATGACATGTCATGATTAGCGAATACTTACATGATTTTTTTTAAAGATCATTCTGTTGATAAACGAAAATTTTAATAGAAAATAAAGACGACCTATGGGGTATATATCTAAGTTGATAAATTAACTATCACCAGAGCGTGTGATTAAGTAATAAGGATATTTTATTTTTTTCACTTCATTAACTCCAAAACGGTTTAATATGCATTCGTTCTTTCACTACGTTTGTAAGATAGCTTGTTTGATTACACTAATGGGCATTGTAGCTACAGGTTTGAAAGACACATGCAAACTGTTCCAGTGGGGTAGCTGTTTTATCTTATTAAGTAAGATATCACGATAATTTATCTATTAATTTAAAGATAAATGCATCGTTGAAAAAAGTAAACAATACGGTTTGTCTGTCAAGACTCTTTGAAAGCTCCTGATTTCAATTTCAATTGCGCCTTTTTAAACCTTATTCAAGCTTCTTAATTGGTCCTTTTGCCAGCAAACAATTCCAAGGCGGTATGTTATGTCCTATCTTCGTGGTTTTTTTTCCCCATGTTAATAGCACCTCTATCTGGTGTTAGAAGTTGGACGTTGGACTTTTCATAGGATTATTATTTTTTTTTTGTATTTCCTCATTATAACTGATTGTGAATCATGCTTTCATAATAATCAAGATGTAGTTTTATTTAGCACTGTTGATCTTTGCATTTTAATTGGTATCATGCAAATTGCATCATAGTCTTCTACGACGCTGTTGATGTATGGCTATAAATTTTAGACGGAATCTTTCAGACTCGAATTCCACCAACAATACTTAGCGCTAAGTAATACTTAAATTCTTAAACTAGGTAGATACACATTCCAACATTACTATTTTATGAAATATCTAAGTACATGACTAAGCTGAAAAGATTTGTTATCTTAATAACTAAAAATGATTGTTAAGAAATTAGATATTTGGGTATTTTAATTAGAAAAACAAGATTGATGAAATTCTCTCTTAAGTATTTAAGTCTTACTTAGCGTTAAGAATTGTTGGTGGAATTCGAGCCAGGATCTGATAATATGTGAAATACTTTTGTTTTTGTGATGATTTTATTTACTAGGTTGGTGTCAATTGCAAGTGCATATAAATTAAAATTATTCATATATGTATTATTAATAAGGTGCTGTAGTCCAGTGGTAATATACCCGACTGCGGATCTGAAGGTTGTGGGTTCGAACCTCGTTTGGACAAGGATTTTTCATGACCTTCCCAGGTGCATCTTACTGGTCCAACTAAGGAACCGTCTAGAGGGATTAGTGTATATTATAAGAACTTATTTTCTGGAAAAAAAAGTAAATAAATAAGTTCAAACTATAATTAACTGAAGGAAGACATGTGGTTTGCCAGCCGGTGAAGAGAGAGAGACAGAAAAAAAATCGTAACTTGACATAATGACTACGAATATAGAATTTAGGAGTGCACAACGTTTATTTGATTAAAATAATTGCTCTTCTTATGGTTATCTTATGAGAGAGAGAGAGAGAGAGAGAGAGAGAGAGAGAGGACAAGCGTATCCTTTTAATGGCCGTCTGTCAATGTTGCGTAACGTCTAGACTGTATTAAGACAGACCTAGAGATGACGTAACGAGACATACCCGTCACCAAAGTGAGCCTAATCTTACGTCACAATAACACCTTACAAAGCCTGGTATTTAGTGGTGCCAGACGATATACGACCTAATCATATCATATGGGATATCACCCCACCCCCCACACACCCCGGGACCATTTGATGTGAGACAGGTGGAGGAAGATCCCAAAGGCAAGAGGATATAGAGGATATATATTGCAGGTAAAAATAACATTGCGATATATCGCGATGTTTTGAATAATATTGCGATATGTATCCAAATACGTTGAAAATTGAACTAGTATAGCTCCTTACTTGGCGCTCAGTATATTAACATGTGCTGGGTAGTTAAAGGACTGGTTGGCCCGAGGTCAGGATAATATGACTGGGTGTTGTAATGCTGCATGTTTACAGCTTTGTACAAGTATTAGCGTTTCAAAAAATGCTAAGAATCGCCGTTAGCCAGGTGAACAAAAAGTTACACTGTGACGTAAAGGGAAATTACATGTCGAAGTACTTGCAGTTGAAGAGAGGTTCTTTACTGGGAAATGTTATCAAAACATATATTAGAAATATCTGATTCCCCATTTCGTGAAATAGGAAGCAATTTATAACTGCTGTACATGCATCAATCAGGTGTTGATTATTTATGACATGGATATGAATGACATCAGTTTGATATTTCCCTTTTTGTGCACCTAGCTGTAGTCTTCTTTCGAACAGAATTTATGCATAGTTTTCGTGAAGAAAATACTTAAAGCTATGAAGCTACTACTTGCCGATAAGAAAAAAAAAATAAACTGCGCAAAAAAAGGGAATGCAAAGAACAAAGGGGCGTACTCCAATCGAATCTGCCCAATTATGCGCCTATCAGTCTAGGACTGTTTAGCAACATGTACTTCCGATAGCCCCTAACACAGTCCATATTTCCCAGCGTTCAAAGCAGAAATTTTGGGGAAATTCCCGGTAATGTAATCTGTTTATCTTTCTACGACCGACTGAGAAGGTACCTGTTTTTTTTATGACGTCAGCGGTGCGTGAGTAAAAAGTTGCTTTCTTGCTCGATTGCCCTAGACCGGCGATAATTAATTCCAGCGGTTTGATTGTGGCCGATTCTTTCTGGTGTTCTTTCTAAAGTGTCTTTGATGTTTTATGTCGCATTTAATGTGAATATATTAATTAAAGAAGACATTGTAGAGACTGTATATATACCATTCATAATCAATACCACTCAAAATAACATTGGTTCATGGTGAGATCAGACACTACGTGTATATCCAATATATACATGTAGTGTCTGGCCTCAGCATGAGCCAGTGTTATTTTGAGTGGTTGTCACCATTTAATCTCATTCTAGATCAAGGTCATTTGCAAATGATTTGAGCTACCATCAAAAGAGTCAGCATGCACGCTCGTATGCATATTCACGTGTGTCATTTCAGATGCAGCAAACAGACGTCTGAAATGATTTCACCAATATTTTGTACAAATCTCAATATACAGTTCAAGGACTGTTTAATACACAAACAATATTTCTGTTCCCTTAATATATGATGTCTTTACACAACAGACGTGTGTGCAGGGCTTGTGTTTATATATGCACAATTTGCAGTGAAAAACCAGTAGAGGGGACACGATCTATTCGCCGAAGTTATAGAATATCACTAAAATTGACCAAATTATAAAATGAACAAAATGATGAAAATAGTTTCTGAAAATAATGGTCGCAGTAGTGAGGTAGCCGTCATGTCTTAGAAGTGAGGTAGTCCTCATAACCATATCTTCTTTGAATTGAGGTAGTCTACAATGTTCCTTTAATGTGAAGTAGTCCTCATTACAATGTCCCCTTTAATGTGAAGTAGTCCTCATTACAATGTCCCCTTTAATGTGAAGTAGTCCTCATTATAATGTCCTCTTTAATGTGAAGTAGTCCTCATTATAATGTCCCTTTAAGGTGAAGTAGTCCTCATGACCATGCCTACTTTAATGTGAGGTAGTCCTCATTATAGTTTCTCCTTTAATGTGAGATAGTCTTCATTACAATGTCCCCTTAAATGTGACGTAGTCTTCAAAACAATGTCCCTCTTATGTGAGATAGTCTTCATTACAATGTCCCTTTATTGTGAGATAGTCTTCATAATAATGTCCCTCTAATGTGAGATAGTCTCCATAAATGTCTCTTTAATGTGAGATAGTCTTCATAACAATGTCCCTTTAATGTGAGATAGTCTTCATAACAATGTCCCTCTAATGTGAGATAGTCTTCATAACAATGTCCCTCTAATGTGAGATAGTCTTCATAACAATGTCCCTCTAATGTGAGATAGTCTTCATAATAATGTCCCTCTAATGTGAGATCGTCTTCATTACAATGTCCCCTTTAATGTGAAGTAGTCCTCATTACAATGTCCCCTTTAATGTGAAGTAGTCCTCATTACAATGTCCCCTTTAATGTGAAGTAGTCCTCATTACAATGTCCCCTTTAATGTGAAGTAGTCCTCATTACAATGTCCCTTTAATGTGAAGTAGTTCTCATTACAATGTCCCCTTTAATGTGAAGTAGTCCTCATTACAATGTCCCCTTTAATGTGAAGTAGTCCTCATTACAATGTCCCTTTAATGTGAAGTAGTTCTCATTACAATGTCCCTTTAATGTGAAGTAGTCCTCATTACAATGTCCCCTTTAATGTGAAGTAGTCCTCATTACAATGTCCCCTTTAATGTGAAGTAGTCCTCATTACAATGTCCCCTTTAATGTGAAGTAGTCCTCATTACAATGTCCCCTTTAATGTGAAGTAGTCCTCATTACAATGTCCCCTTTAATGTGAAGTAGTCCAGAATACAATGTCTCCTTTAATGTGAAGTAGTCCTCATTACAATGTCCCCTTTAATGTGAAGTAGTCCTCATTACAATGTCCCCTTTAATGTGAAGTAGTCCTCATTACAATGTCCCCTTTAATGTGAAGTAGTCCTCATTACAATGTCCCCTTTAATGTGAAGTAGTCCTCATTTACAATGTCCCCTTTAATGTGAAGTAGTCCTCATTACAATGTCCCCTTTAATGTGAAGTAGTCCTCATTACAATGTCCCCTTTAATGTGAAGTAGTCCTCATTACAATGTCCCCTTTAATGTGAAGTAGTCCTCATTACAATGTCCCCTTTAATGTGACGTAGTCCTCATTACAATGTCCCCTTTAATGTGAAGTAGTCCTTACTACAATGTCCCCTTTAATGTGAAGTAGTTCTCATTACAATGTCCCCTCTAATGTGAAGTAGTCCTCATTACAATGTACCCTTTAATGTGAAGTAGTCCAGAATACAATGTGTCCTTTAATGTGAAGTAGTCCTCATTACAATGTTCCCTTTAATGTGAAGTAGTCCTCATTACAATGTCCCCTTTAATGTGAAGTAGTCCAGAATACAATGTCTCCTTTAATGTGAAGTAGTCCTCATTACAATGTCCCCTTAATTGTGACGTAGTCCTCATTACAATGTCCCCTTTAATGTGAAGTAGTCCTTACTACAATGTCCCTTTAATGTGAAGTAGTCCTCATTACAATGTCCCCTTTAATGTGAAGTAGTCCTCATTACAATGTCCCTTTAATGTGAAGTAGTCCTCATTACAATGTCCCCTTTAATGTGACGTAGTCCTCATTACAATGTCCCCTTTAATGTGAAGTAGTCCTTACTACAATGTCCCCTTTAATGTGAAGTAGTTCTCATTACAATGTCCCCTCTAATGTGAAGTAGTCCTCATTACAATGTACCCTTTAATGTGAAGTAGTCCAGAATACAATGTGTCCTTTAATGTGAAGTAGTCCTCATTACAATGTCCCCTAAAATGTGAAGTAGTCCTCATTACAATGCCCCCTTTAATGTGAAGTAGTCCTCATTACAATGCCCCCTTTAATGTGAAGTAGTCCTCATTGCAATGTCCCCTTTAATGTGAAGTAGTTCCTGTAGGGGCGACACGGCCAAGTGGATTAGGTCATGTCTGATGGTCTGAATGTGACCTAACCATTGGTTTAAGAATAAGCATTGTGTAACACAAAAAAAGCCAGACTAGGGTTACTACAGTACAATCAGTTCAGTTGACTGGTGACTAGTCTAGTCCGAAAGTCCGAAAGGAATGGATTCGACGCCCGTTGGGACAAGATTCTTGCATGCCCTTCCAGGGCACAAAGTATTGATCCAATCCGATTATGTCAAAAAGGTTTAGTATAAGTTGTAAAAACTGTTTCCTTAATTGGATTTAAACAGTATAAGCTTAAATTGTCGATTCAGCCACTGGTTATAGATGTGTTTGTTTGATAGTGTTTCAGTCATTTAGGGACTTTGACTTGACTATTTGAGTTTACCGTCGCTTCGACAGTATTTCAGTCATATAGCGACGTCCAGCTAATTAAAAGTGGAGGAAGACCCCGTATGCGCGAAGGCATCCGGGTAGAACCACCGACCTACCTGCAAGCCAGCTGGAAGGCTTCCTCACATGAAAATCCGAATGACCCTGCCGGGATTCGAACCCACGCGGTGAGGGTCTGAGTGAGTGCTAGGTAAGAGTCATTATACCACACCGAGTCACATTTTCCCCGACACTGAAACAGTCAGTCCTTGAACTACCCAAATCGGATTAAACCTCTAGGGGCTTGATGACAAGTGGGCGTCATCACCCTGTAACTATGGGTGTGTTTATCCACCCGTATCCTCTTAAACCAGGAGATTCTATAAATATGAAGGTCCTGTTTAAACCCAAGTCATTCATTTTATTAAATATTCTGGGTATAATGCTTGCAAAAGTTAGCAGAGGTGTGTCATAAAGCCTCTCATCTGATTGGCCGCTGCATTTTTTTTTATTTTGCGTAAATAAAGCCACCAAAGTTCAATGGCTGGGAAATAAAAAAAAATCTCGGCGCGTTACGAATTCGCACAGCACTTTTTTTTGTTTTTTTGTTTAGTGAATAAGTATTGGGGTTACCGAGGATGCTCATAGATATATGATAAAACTTCATCTCGGATATCTATTTTTACTTTTTTATGAGTTTGAATGGAAACATAAATACGAAATAAATATTGATTAAAAATACAAAGATATAACATTAAAAACGAGTCATCAAGCTCCAATGATTTCACAAATAACTAAGAAAACGACCCGCTGACATATGTTTACGTAGATGTACACAAAAAACGAATGCGTCATTGAAATGCATCATTTATCTTCAACAAAAGTAGTAAATACTAAATGTGAACACTAACCGCCTTCATCCGTGTAGACTCTTATTTATGACTTGCTTTTAAATGTTCCTGTCGACATTTGAATAATTTCATAATTTTCCAATTACATCTAAATATGAACGCCCATTTTGCAATAAAAAAGCAACTGTCGCCTTTAATGATAAATTCTAAGATTTATTATTTTTTCTGGGAGAAGATGTTTCTTATTTTTATATATAATTATGTCCTATTTTAAAGGTAATATATTGGGGAGAACAGGATATATTTTCCTTTGAAGCAGCTCGTTCACAGATGATCGGCAGAAATAAATATTTTCTACTCTACCTCGTTCATGTCAAAGTATCCGGTATGTTGATTTGACCGAAAAACTGCCGTATTAGAAAATAGCATTGTTTTGAGAAGATTTTGTGAGTAAATCGAAAACAAAACTACATTAGCAATGTCGCCGAGACGGTCGATAGAAACTGTAGAGAATCCGCAGTTTAAACGTAGCTGATCATCGGTCAAGGTCGAGTCGGATTAATTTTTAAAAAGGCAGAAAAAAGGCTACATAAAATGAAAAATTAAATAACAAGTATTCATTTTTGTTTATTTGTTTCTTTTGTTAGTAACTGTTCATACAATACAGTGCTGATATTGTAGCTGTAGTGTTTCTTTAGTTTTACACGGGAGAGATTGGCGAGATCTTTTCCGACCAAGCGCGTTTTCGACTTCGCGAACTGTTGTAGCGCGATTCCTTTGGCAAGGGGTGTGTTTTTGTACCTGATTGTCTTTATTCACCCCTTCCACGAAAAATAAGACCAATTTTGTGAAAATCCATCAAATTTCAAAGGAGTTACGGCAATTGAAACAACGTGGTGCACGTTTTCAGTGGAAGAAGTTACGTACCTTCTTATGATATATAAGGTCAGTGATTTTTTTCGGCCGTTAGGCTGTTAAATTTCACCCTGACTTCCTGTGAAACAAACAGTAATGAGTCGGAATAAAATTAGGCTTTTCATTGGTTCTTAATATACTTTGCTAATTTCCCATTGGTCATTGTAAAATTAGTCAAAAGAAAAGAAAGAAGTTGCGGAAACGAGTTCTTTAGATCTCTGTTTGTTTTAAAAGTTGAAGTTTTCTTCCCCTACGAACGATTTGTCCCGAATAGTAAGACACTGCATCTTTTTAAGGTAAACTGAAAGAGTAGAACGCTAAAAAATAGGAAACACATAGATTTCGGAATTGATTGTTCGACCCTGACAGATCCTATATTCAACAAAAACGTAACATCCGGTTTCGTTTTGTAGCCCGCGAAACGAAGCCTAATGCGCAGATGTTTTAAGGATTAAAAGTTAACCAGAAAGTCCACTCTTCATTTATACTTCCCATTGTTAGTTTACCACTAATTGAAATATCGGCTTTATCTGATTCTCGTTTCATTATACACCTCATACCTCCATCCAAATTCACGCCAAGTCATTTATGGTATAAATGACTAACATGATTATAATGGTAATATGTTGCAAGTACCATGGCTAGTTGTGAATGGTCCATGTTCCAGATCACTCAAACTCCACTGCAGTGGTTATCTCCCCTTAAAGTTGCCATCACAAGATTTTTTTAACTAGATTTGGTTATTTTTAGCTCACCTCAGCATGAGGTGAGTTACTGTGACCGACCTTCGTCCGTCGTCTGGCGTTCGTCAACATTTGATTCAAACAACATCTCCTTTACCAATTGACCAATTTTGATGAAACATTACAATGATGTTATTTAGGTGGTCCCCTTTCAAAGTTGTTCAAAAAATTGATTTCAAAATAAGTTGGCACATATCTTCCTTGGGTGTGTGTCAACAATAATACTTTAAACTTTTTGGATCCGTGAAAAAAAACAATGACGCCAAGGGCGGTATTTTTTTTCCTTATATGTCTTAAATAAAAAATTGAAAATCTTCTCCAAAACTACTGGCTAAATTTCAAAATATTTGGCACAAATTTTCTTGCGGTAAGTGTCTACCAAGATTGTACAAATTATTTGGATCCGTGGTATTTCAAAGAACTGCACTGACACAGGAATTACACAACTATTAAACCAACAACAAAATCTATTACATGTTAAACCATTCAGACACTAATCATTAAGATGGTTAACACGGCCGAGTATCTTTTTTATTTTTATTTTTTATTTATTTATTATTTATTATTATTATTATTATTATTATTATTATTATTATGATTTGAATGGACAGCAACGTACCGGGTACCGTTTACAACAGTTCAGGAGTTCATCCTATGAAATTAGCGCATACGGTAAAAGTGGAAGAAACCAAATATAGGTTTTATCAGTCTAAATATAGTTGCCTGTGATGAGGAAACCTCCCATTTTTTTTTTTTTTTTTTTTTTTTACGATCACGGATGGTTTCATTAGGTGACATAGCGTCTGTAAATGGGTATTGATAGAAGTAAATACACAAATCGAATTCTAACGCAATGACCACATGTGAACGAGCTGTTTTGAGCTTCAAAATTCAATCAAATATGTTCCTGAAAAAAAAAGCAAAGCATCCGGGAGTTTCACAGTGATTTCAGTATACATCTTTCTCGTGAAATGCTTGATATTAAAATTACTTGAAAATGGTAAACTATGTAGCTAACAAAGCATAAACTGATTGTTTTATACCAGGACTTATCACAGGCGCGGATCCAGGATTTTGGGTTAGTGGGGCGTAAATCCAGCAACTACTTACATTGTATTAATAATACATAGCATGTTCAATACGATATATATACACATGTATAATACAGCTGTATATAACGATACAATGTGTAATGCCAAATCTGACAGTGGATTGATCAACAACATCCTTCAAGGGTTTTGTCGTGCGTATAGTCTTATCTCTGCATCAATGTTAATTGCCACAACCTCAACTCCTGGCGAAATCCTGCCGGTGATGGCAAATCTTCTCTGAAATACTCATAGATGGCGTCGCAGGTTTCTTCATTTATCAAATGGTGACACTTTAGAATGAGAAATTGGGCCTGCAATGATTGTTTGGAAAGGCTGCTAAAGGCAGATGTTAAAACTGTTAAACCTCAAATTGACCTGGCTCAATATCGTGTCAACAAAGGGTAAATATTTTGCCCGATGAAAGTATTCTTTAGGTGTAGATGACTAACCTACAGATTGATTTAACGGAGAAAACAGTTATTTTGTCGGTATAATAGTCTTTTTTTTTTTTTTTTTTTGCATGGCTATTTAAAATATTTTTTACAATGTATGAGGGGAAATTTCCATATTATTAAATAGTTCCACACAAAATAATCATTTAATATTGGTTTAGTCAACACTTTCGCTGCCTAATACGAAATCGGGGTGTTTATTAAAAGCGGCGGCACCAGTGATGTGTTAAAACTGTTTTATCCGATTTATTAGGCACGCCCAGTAATAAGGTAATTTACTAGAGCTACATCTGCGATTTGAGACTATATTTTAAAGCAAAAGCAAAACCAACGTTTTCATTTCGTATGCACTTCTCGAAATTAAAACATCTCAAATCTGCCTGAGACAGCAAATTACTGGAAGGACCCAGCTTTTTCCAGTTCGATGGGTCAGACATTTTTAGCTCGACTTTTGGAAGAATATGAGAGCTATTGTAGTCACCCATGCGTCGGCGTCGGCATTGGCGTTGCAGCTTTTGGTAAATATTTTGCATGCAAATAACTATCAACCTTATATCTTAATAACCATTTATGGTATTAACTTGAAAGTTTTTGAATATATTCAGGGGCATCAGACAACCAAGGCAGATAACTCTTGACTATATATAATATAAATTATGGCCCCTTTTTAACTTAGAAATTTTGGTTAAAGTTTTGCATGCAATAGAAAATTTGATTAAAGTGTTTTGCATGCAAGCGATTATCCAGCTTGTATCTCAATAACCATTCATAGTATTGACTTGAAAATTAATGAATATGTTTAGGGGTACCAAACAACCAAGGTAATTAACTCTTGATGGAATATATTACAAGTTATGGCCCCTTTTTCAACTTAGAAATTTTGGTTACAGCTTTGCATGCAAGGTACTTTCATGCTTATATCTTATTATCCATGCATGCGATTGATTTGAAATATCTTTAATATGTTGAGGGGTATCATACTTTCAAAGAAGATAACACTTGATGGAATATATGTCAAATTATGACCCCTTTTTAACTTAGAAATGTTGGTTAAAGTTTTGCATGCAAGGTATTTCATGCTTATATTTCAGTAACCAGGCATGTGTTTGATTTGAAACTTCTTTAATATGTTTAATGGTATCACACTATAGTGGCAGATAGTTTTTGACTAATATATGCAGATTAATGCCACTTTTGACTTAGACTTTTTGGTTAAAGTTTTGCATGCAAGCTACTATCCAGCTTATATCTCAGATATTGTTAATGGTATTGACTAGAAAGTATAGATGTGTGTTCAGGGGCATCAGAAAACTAAGGAGGAAAAATCTTGGACTGGATTTTATACAAATTATGGCCCTTTTCTAACTAGGATACTTGGTCAAAGTTTTGCATGCACAGAGTTATTGTACTTATGTCTCAGTCACTAGACATGGGATTGATTTGATACTTCATGAACATATTTAGGGGTATCAGACTTTCACTTAGTATATCATTTTTGACTGTTATTATATAAATTATACAGGATGTGTGAAGGGGAAGAATTGAAATAGATTTCCTTTGATTTACCAACAAGCATTTTGAATAGTCGAGCGTGCTGTCCTCTGACAGCTCTTGTCAATGTATCGAATGCTACTGTTTGTTTAAATAGCGGAAAGATGCCAAACCATCGAAAATGAAACTTATACGAGTAAACTGAAGTAATCAGCGAATTGCAAATGGTATTTCAATTTCGATCAAAGTGAGTGACTGACTCTAATTGTCACATATAAACTTTAAAGTAAATATGTAGATAAACGAATAAAAAAACACCTGTGTCGATTTTAGGGGGCTTCCACCCCTCCCCCTCTAAATCCATCCTTGTATCATTTTCACCTAAATAGTAAACTCCACGCAGTAGTTACCTCCTCTTACAAGTGTAGGTACCTTTAAGTGAGCGTGCAAGGGGTATCACTGCGCGGAGTTTGCTAAAATAGACGTCGGCTGGAGTATGGATCTGCAGATTTTAAATAAAGTTTCTTGGTAAAATGCCAATTTTAGATACTGGACCAATTTTGTATCCTCACTATGCAAGGATGACTGCCTCGATCGGCCTATCTTGAGACACGGCCCTGGCCCAGATTAGACGACAAAGTTTAATCCACTGGGACACTCTTAAACGTCAGGACACAGAAAATAGAGCCTCCTGCTCAGAATCTGCACAAACAAAATTTTGTTCATTATCAAACATTTGGTCGAATCATTTACCTCGAGGTGTCAAAAAAGGGTAGCGAAAGCGGCGTTAGATTCAACATGCTTTGCAGGGTACCTATAGTCGACTTTAGTGCAAATTTATCATCCACTATATCGAATGCACTTCTAAGGCCACGCCATCTTGCCCCGCCACTCTGACGTCACTCACTTAGTGAAATTTATGAACCGATAGATAGATTAGAGGAAAATAGACGTCAGACAAATATTCAAATTTATTTATCAATTATTGTTAAGTAATACTTAAATACATAGGGATCAGTTTCAGATTTCTTATTTATCTCTTATTTCATTTTTCATCACATATGGTTAGATTTCATGGTAATGGTATATGGACTTTAATAGTTCGTAAAACAGGATTGGTGAAATGTGTTTCTACCTACATAAGAATTTAAGTACTTCAGTCCATTCCGTTAATCTCGCACGTCACGTTGCCTGAAAAGGCACTAGTAAAAAATGACATAATTCTTTAAATGAAATGCCCTTGTTTGATGTTATCAAACATATCAACAAAAAAATTAATTTCAAAGCAGCCGCTGACATTTATACATTCATACATGACTGGAACCGAACAATACATAAATTAAAATCGCATGTGTATACAAGCGTGACTGTCAAAAGCATATTTAAATTGAGCAGCATTAAATGAATTTCCCATATACAGACAAGAAAGTAAAATATGTAAATGAAATGAGATCAGAGATCGCGAAATGACAAGCGTAAACTGAGCTTGCATCATATACCGGGTGGTATAATTATTACATGCTGCTTTAGATAAAGACTCTCGTTATAAACCTCACAGGAGCATACTTTTGGAGAGAAGTTCATCGTTGATGTTGATGTTGTTTTAAAATAAAACTAATTAAGAGCGAGTTTTCCAGAGGTTGCGTTTATGATTGCAGATCTGAAGGTTGTTGGTTCGAACTCTGCTGGGGGTATGTCCTTCCCAGGCGCAATATACTGGTCCAACCCAGGAACCGTTGGGGGGGATAAGTATAACTTGTAAGAACTTGTTTTTCAATCGACGTATAAAGAAATATATTTTAAGTAAGTAAAAAAAAAAATAAAAAAAATGTCATAGTTTTCACATATCGTTTTGTACAAATATACAATTAAGGTACTGGAGAGGTATAGAGTTTTTTTGTTGGGTTTAACGTCCCGCCGACAGTATTTCAGTCATTTGGAGACGATGTCTACTTGAAACAGATATAGTGCTGCCACACTGCAGTATCACGCCGTGGACATGTGGCATGATACCACACCCAGTCACATTATCCTACTGTCTACTTCAGACAGATATATAATAGTGCTGCCACACTGCAGTATGACGCCAAAGACATGTGACATGATACCACACACAGTCACATTATCCTTACAACGGGCCAACCAGTCCTGCAACTACCCTTATATAAGCTGAGCGCCAAGCAAGGGGGCTATAACAGTATCATTTTTACGACTTTGGAATGTCACGGCCGGGGAAACTATAATGTTTATCAGTTTATGATATAATGAAAATGAGTCAAACCACAGATATAGTCGAACTCCATGATACCGGTGGCTCAACGGTACCGGGGTATTTGTGTTATTGTCGTAGCGTCACTTTTCAGTTATGTCCTAGCAGCTTCCGTTACTCAACCTTAAGATAAAACTTTTGCTTTTTTTTTAAATTTCTTTAATAAATATAAATGAATATATAAAAAACCCAGTAATATCTGGTTATAATTACCTTTACATATGAAGAAATGTTATAGGAAATACTGAAATACTTTAATTCGTAAAACGTCACTTAGAAAATGTGCATTTCTTGAGTCAGAGTCTACATATACATTTAAAAAGTTGATGAATTACCCGACCGTCCCCCCCCCCCCCCCCCCCCACGAAAAATGTCGCTAGAATTAATCTTTTTCACATACCTCGCAGTTGTTATCAAATGACTAAATCTAAACAAACAAGTATATTACAAAAAAAAAAAAAAAACTAATGTTTTGCGAAGAGTAACTGATAAATCATAATAAGAAATGCAATATTTAGTAAAATTAATCAAAATAGTTGGTGATCGTTCAAGATGAAGATCGGTGAACGTGATTTAAATTGTGTCTACGCAAAAGGAACGCAATTAGTTACTTTAAATGTTTTAGCGCATATCAAAATTTCGTTCATTTGACTATTTTCTTTTTTAATTCAAACTTTATTGGAATATAAATTGGGTGTTTTTAGCACAAGTCTCCTTAAATCCGTAAATTTAATACTAAATATTGTGAAATCATTCATTTTCGTGGGACACTAATTTTCGTCGATTTCGTGGAGAGTTTTTCCCCCCGAAAGTTAATCCCCACGGAAACGTGCCTCTTATATAAACTTCACATTTTCTATAACATAGATCCACGAATAAATGTACCAACGAAATTCCCTTAGGTATATAATCAACTAAATTAATGTCAACGAAAATTAATGATTTAACAGTAAATTTTGTAGTTTCTCCTCAATCACAATGGTATCTTGTTGAAAATGGTTGTGCGGATGGGCGACAATGTAGGGAGTGCCAGACGTAATAATAATTTCCAGCAGAAGAAACAGTACATAAATAGTTCACAAATATGGATCCTTCGTTTGACCTAAATACATCATTTATCTCATGAAACATCAAAGCAAAAACAAAATTCTCCCAAACGACATATTTTGAAAATTCCAATATAATCGGCCACATTTCCCCTCCACTTTAATTCGGCTGTGGTTGATTTCTTTGTGGCGCTTTGGAGCATATTATATCCATTATGTATTTACCGATACCGCCCCGGAATCAGGAGGTCGCGGGGTCGATTCCCGGCCAGGACATCCCAAAGACGAAAAAAAAAAAATTCTGGTATAACTCCCTTGCTTGGCACTCAGTATATAAGGGCTCATGGCTTGTTGGCCGGATGTTAGGATAATGTGGCTGGGTGTGGTATCGTGTCACATGTGTCACGGCGTGATCCTGCATTTTGGCAGCATACTTTATATTTGTCTCATGTAGCCAAAAGTCCCCAAATGACTGAAATACTGTCAGTGGGACAATGACCCTCCCCCCCCCCCCAAAAAAACAACAACAACAAAAAAACACAGAAAACCAACAGCAACAACAAAAAACAAACAACAACAACAACAAAATTTACAAAAAACAAACAAAAACAAACAAACATCATCAACAACAAATGTATTTAGGTCAGGTAAATGAACCATACGTTAATTAAATATTCACTTTTCCTATAAAGCGTGACCGTTTCTGATCTCAATACAAACGTTAGAGAGAGAGAGAGAGAGAGAGAGAGAGAGAGGAGGGAGAGAGGGGGGGGGGTTAATGACATAAATAGGTATACAGGATGAGTTTTCTTCTCTTTTTTTTTCACAAACAGCTCGAGAGTCCTTATCACACCATCTTTTCCCAAACTTATCATAATTATTCTGTTCAACTCAGTATAGATATGACGACAATACGGCGTGCTTGTGGCGCCGGACGGAGAAAGAATAATGACCCCAAAACCGCCCACTAAATCAACACCGGTTATATAATTATGTGGCTCTATCTCTCTTTCTTTCTCTCTTTCTGTCTCTTTATATAAATCTAACTCTTTGCCCCCCCCCCCCCCAACCCCATCGAGACAAAAGAAGTCAAGAATACATTTTTCATTCTATATATGCACTTTATTATATATACCTTTTTTTTTGTTGCGTTAACAGTAATTAATAGTTATTAACAAAATGTTTAATCACACGGATTTTTTTGTCCGCTTTGATACAATTAGGGCTAACCACTTATTATGTATGAGATAACTTTATATATATATATATATATATATATATATATATATATAGTGTATAACTAGTGAATAACTAGTGTATAACAAGAATGATTTGAGGTAGGATTAAACTAAGCAAAAACAATGATTAAAGGGAAACAATTTCCGGACAAACTAAGAGAAATACCAAACTCCGCCGCAGTATTTACCTCCCTTTACAGTTGTCGATAACGTAACGTTAAAGTAGCGTAGCGTGACGTAACCGGTACACAAAGTTTGGAGAAATACTGGTATGAAAGTTACATCCCTTTGCGAATAAAATAATTTCATAATGACGTGTTATGACGTGATCTACTCAAGGTAATCGATCATCAAATTATGACTATGGTCCATCAAGTGACTGCGGGTTTGTAAATGCAAGCCTTTATAGATTTAGAAGCAAACTACCCTATAAATCTAAGTCAGTGGATGCTTGCATCTGCACTGAAATCTGATTAAGCATTTAAAGGACCATGATTATCATAATTATGTTTTGTTGTGTTCGACATCCCACCGACAGTAATTAAATCATTCGGAGACTATGTCTACGTAAGACAGATATAGGGCTGTCGCGGCCAGAGATCGAACCCACGACCTCCCGCTCCCGAGCCGGACTCTCTAAACATTCGGCCACCGGGGACGGTCATGATTATAATTAAATGATTGATGGATTACCTTAAAATGTATGAATAGATATCTAATTCATGCAAGGGATTCCGATATATACTCAATGTTGTAATGTTCTAATGTTCTGCGTAACATCGCCCTCTTTCACTTTAATATATTTCCTGTCCATGACGTCATCCATAGATAACAGTGGGTTTTATATGTGATACATCATCTTCAGGTTTGAGCTCTTCATTTCTCTGTCTATTTCACAATCTATAGCCTCGTTCTGAGCCACCGTCAACCACTGCTTCCAGTCTCCAACCTCCCCTGAAACACGGGGGCGAAATATTGTCTGTTGTTATGTTGAAATAGAAACAATTACCTACCTACAAGGTTTACGGAGTTTACTACCTTATTATCTAACCTATTTATTACCTATTGTAAAGATCGATGAAATAATGCACCTCTCCAGTTTTTAACCATAAAAATATTAAACACAATCTTTTCCATTCATGGCTATGGCTGAGTGAGTTCCCCACAAGCAGCATCGCAAATAAAACCATGTGTGGTTTTGTGTAAATCGGGTCAACCACTAACTACAAACTATCCCAATATGCTATTGGATAACCTGTTGTCGATTTAAATACATCTGTAAACACCTTTATGGTACATTGCCATGACCGATATTTCATAATATGGCTCTAGACCGAACAAAATATCAATGCCAGTACAGAGATGTTTTCAGTGGTGAAATCGGTAAAATTAATCATAGATTGCTTCCTACCTTTTCTCATAAACCCGACGTTTGCGTCCTTTTTGTACACCCCGGCACCAAGCATTTTAGGCGTGTGCCTCTCCTTCATGGCATGAAACTGACATCTGTCAGAAATGGCGTCAATCAGTTCTGCAGAAGCAGGAAGACCCAAGAAGTCCGCCAGAATCTTCACGTGACGTCGCATATCCTGCTTCATCTCCTCGTAGTACAACGTCAGGACGTCAAGATCTGACGTCCTTATGGCGTCCTCCCAGTTTCTGTAGTACTGCCAGAAGGTGTCATAGGCCACTGGTCGCCATGAAAACGTGACGCAATATTACTCTATTCCATATACATGTATGTACAAATAATCACCACTACAACTACATTTTCTCATAATTTCAAATAACTAAGACCAGTTGTTTAATATAGTTCAGCGAAATGGCATGTGGTCTCACTGAAATAAAGTTTACTGGAAATAACAATTGTTTTATTGTATCAAATTTGAGTCAGAGATATCTGTCAATTAATATTGAAATAAAAATATGCATAACTCAATTGTCAGCTCAGTAACGTTGGCTTTATTTAAACGTGTTTATTTTATATCGATTAGGAAACAAGTTCATACTAATCTTTTTCGATGGTTCCTGGGTTGGACAAGTACTTTTTTATGACTGCCAGTCATGTTTGATTTATTATATATCTATTATATCGCGCTAAATTGTCCTTATATTAAGTCAAACTCTTTTATGTAATCGGTAACCGTCTGACATAAACAGTTTTTATTATTATTATTATTATTAACTTGACTTGACTATTTGAGTTTACCTCGCTTCACAGTATTTCAGTCATATAGCGACGTCCAGCTAATTACAGGTGGAGGAAGATCCCGAATGCACGGAGGCATCCGGGTAGAACCACCGACCTACCGCAAGTCAGCTTGAAGGCTTCTCACATGAAAAACCGAATGACCGTTCTGGGATTCGAACCCACGCGGTGAGGGGCTGATAGAGTGTAATAATAATAAAATAATAATAATAATAATAATAATAATAATTATTATTATTAATCAAATTAACGTTAATATAATTTATAGGTATTTTCATTAGATAAACTACACTTACGATCCCCACGGATGAAGAGCGGAAGCCAATTCTGGAAGCTGCCATTATAGTCATAGTGCTTGAACCCATGCATCATATTATACAGGGAAACAGCCAGGTCCTTCGGGTTCCGGACCACGAACACGACTTTGACCTTCTTGGTGCGGATATCTCGCGGTATCCTATTGAAAAAGCATTCACAACAACTCGGTCCTTTTCGACATGCAAAAAAATGACCGAGAATATCCAAATGAGATTCAATAACTTAAACGTTCCGAATCATCTCAATTCTTACAGTATAACGTTTTAAATTGTTGGAACGTATCGATTATGCAACGCACCCCTGGTTGACAAACCGAAAAAAAAAATGATAATGGTAAGCGAACAAATATTAGCATGCTAAAAATCGCCGTTAGCCAAGTGAACAGAAAGTGACACTGTTACGTAAAGGGAAATTATATGTCGAAGTACTTGCAGTAGAAAGAGAGGTTCATAGCAGGCAATGTTATCATGTTTGGTTCAGCATCAATCAACGACGAAAAGGAAAAAAATCTAAAATAAATTCCTTGTTGATTTGTTACTATCTTATACCGTACCAGACAAGATAATAGACCCATACCGTACACTCCATATCGCACACACTGGAAATTATCGATAGTGCTGAAGACTTGTACAGACAATGACATAAACAACCAAACTGTAGTTTATGTTGCATTGTTGTATTGGGGTTTACCGTCGCTGCGATAGTATTTCAATCATATAGCGACGTCCAGCTAATTACAGGTGGAGGAAGACCCCGAGTAAACAGAGGTACCCGGGTAGAACCACCGACCTACCGCAAGCCAGCTGGAAGGCTTCCTGACTTGAAAAATCCGAAGTCCCTACCGGGATTCGAACCCATGCGATGAGGGGCTGAGAGATTTGTAGTCCACGGCTGTAACCGCTCGGCCACGGCGGCCCCAAAAACTGTAGTTTAATTGCATGATACTTTTACTCATACAATGACAGACCATGCCTGTCTGGTTCAGCGACAATAATAAAAAAAAGGCTACAACAAAGGGGCATACTCCAATCGAATCTTCCCAATTATGTGCCTACCAGTCTAGCTCCTAAAAATCAGTCCAGATTTCCCAGCTTTCAAAGCAGTTTCCCAGAGCCTTTTCCCGGTAATTTGATCTGTTCATCTTTCTGCGACTGACTGAGAAGGAACCTGTTTGACTATTACGTCAGCGGTGCGGGAGTAAAAGGTGCTTTCTTGCTCGATAGTATTGTATCGCCACTCTGGGCCAGTTATCATATACTGTTAACATCTGTATGATGACCTTAACTTTTAACTTTCGCTATGTTCTATTATATGAATTGAGAAACATAGATGTATTTTGTAATGTACTAACCGCCTAACTTGACTTGATTATTTGAGTTTACCGTCGCTTCGACAGTATTTAAATCATATAGCGACGTCCAGCTAATTACAGGTGGAGGAAGATCCCGAATGCACGGAGGCGTCCGGGTAGAACCACCGACCTACCCGCAAGCCAGCTGGAAGGCTTCCTCACATGAAAATCCGAATGACCCTGCCGGGATTCGAACCCACGCGGTAAGGGGCGGAGTGAGTGTTAAAACTAACCGCCTGAAGGGAAGGTGAGTGTTAAGTAGTCGTGGTGACGTCATGGCGTCAAGTGCCGTCTGCTGCGAGGCCTCTAGCATTGACGTCATTTTGCTTTGTTCCGGTCCTTCTGGTTTCATCTTCACTAGCATAGTCAGGATTTCAAACGTCCATGTACAACCTTCAACGAATAATATAAACGTATTTATTTTCTTACTTCAACATTATGCCTCGATTTAACGTCCCTTCAACAGTATTTCAGTCATTTGAAAACCGTGTCTTCATGATAGAAATATAATGTTTCTTGTTTGCAATACGTTGATAAATGAATGACATCACACTTAGTCATATTATCCTAACACAGGGCCGATCAGTGAGTCTTAACCTTGCATTCTGAACGCCAAGCAATGGTATATACCAGTACCGGTTTATTGCGATTAGGGATTTAAAAGAAAGAAAGAAAGAAAAAAGAAGACATTGGTGACAAACGATAAGTGTTTTTTTCTGATTTCATTGAAATGATTTTACTTCACACGTCGAAAAAAAAAAAGAAAAAAAGAAAAAGAAAACAGCGTCCTATGCTTGTGTTACATTCATAGACATTTTGTGAATATATGAAAACAACCATCACATTCTATACATCAATGGAATCTTTCTAGCCGTCGGCAAAGTCAGGTGCTTTGATTTTGAGAAATCTGATTTGTATTCCAGTGCGGTAGATTGGTTCCATATGTGATTTATCGGGGAGGGTCTGGCCCGCTGAGTTTCAGCTAAATTGCAGGTAACCAATAGCGTGACCTTTGGTACTCACGATGGTCACGTGGTAACTCAGTGTGACAGTGATTGATGCGAAGCAAATCCACTGCGCCGGATTTTGAGACTCGCTGAGTAACTAAGAGATATCGGTGCCTTTACCCACTTATGCCCCCTTGTGCCCATCGTCGGAAACCCACGGTATATATTCCGTTATCACTTCTGTATATACCGTGAGATTCTTAGCTGGCAAAACTTCGTTTTCACGAATATTGATCAGCTACTTGCTGACCAATGAAATACACGGAAGATACTGTAGAATCATGATTTTTCGTTGACATTAAAATTAGTAGAATCAATAATCAAGTATATACACGAGGATACATATATTAGACAGCGTGACCTCTATCAAAAAAAGGAATGTACAAATAATATTCCTAGATACAGCAATCCACGAAATAACGAATAGTAGTCCCCCACGAAAAAAATCATGATTGTAGGCAAGATGAACAGAGTTATCCTAAATACATGTACCTGCTTTCGGATAGGAACAAAGGAGGATGTCGCCGTCTCGAAACTTAAATTCCGGCAATTTCCGGTTAATCTCGACCAGTTCCGCCAGAGGAATACCAAACTTTGAGGACCGGTACTCGCCGAAGTCGACCATTGAGATTGTTGCACCCCCTTCGTCCTTGACCTTTATCTCCGTCATTGCTAATATCTGAAATTATTTGTTCTATAATATATTACGCATATGGCTTGCCTGTCTAGTATCGCCTGTTTGGCCGACTATTTCCTTGTTATACTGGGATCGCTATACATACAAAAATACAATAGTCCTAACTAAAAAATAATAAATAAATACAAAAAGATATAATAAAAAATAGCGGTGCTAGTGGCCGAGTGGTTCGTACCGATTCGGTTAGATCGCCTTCCGCCCCAGAACCGCAGGGTTGTTGGTTCGATCATCGGCCGCGACATACTAAAGTAGTAAAAAACGATATTGTTACAGCTCCCTTGCTTAACGTTCATATCATACTAAGGGTAGGCCCGGTGTCAAAGCACATTTGTCCGATGTGATTCAATAGTGTAGAAACAAACACTATATATATATATATATATATATATATGCAAGTGAGGATATAACGAAGTGAGGATCAAAAGGGAGCAGGATCCTTCTGAGGTAAAGTCGCTGACTTAAACACTCACTCGGCCCCTCACCGCGTGGGTTCGAATCCCGGCAGGGTCATTCGGATTTTCATATGAGGAAGTCTTCCAGCTGGCTTGCGGGTAGGTCGGTGGTTCTACCCAGATGCCGTCGTGCATTCGGGATCTCCCTCCACCTGTAATTAGCTGGACGTCGCTATATGACTGAAATACTGTCGAAGCGACGATAAACTCAAATAGTCAGTCCTTCTGAGGTTTTGCTAAATTAGCTATATAGGTTCTCCCTGGTTAATCCAAGATGTAGTGGGGTTTCCGTATCACCACTGAATAAAGAGGTCTCCTTAATTACACCCACTGCATTACCTATTATTTTAGGTTATTTGTGCTTAGAAATAAATGAAATTGCACAGTTTGCAAAAATTTATGGTGAATCTCTCGAGAGTGGATAAATCTAAAAATAGTAGCATTGCTGGGGAACACCGTTTGGTATAGTGGGTTCTTCGTATTGTTCGAAAATACGTCTACATTCCTGGGGGAACCTCGACTAGCCTCGTAGCCACGTTAAAAGCGTATTACAAAGCAACAAAATCGGTTTATGTCACCTTTTTAAATGCAAAGGGTCCTATTTTTTATATTTGAGAGTTATTCAATTTATCTTTCGAATTTATGTTGTGTGGTGTTTATACGAACTCTTCGAAGGAAGACGCTGTTGTCTGGCGTGCGACCACAATGTTCACGTATTCATACAGATAAGGTACACGTGAAAAGCATGGTTAGGCTTCACGTATTCATACAGCATAAGGTACACGTGAAAGCATTGTTGGCTTCACGTATTCATACAGCATAAGTACACGTGAAAAGCATGGTTAGGCTTCACGTATTCTACGCTAAGGTACACGTGAAAGCATGTTAGCTTCAACGTATTCATACAGCATAGGTACACGTGAAAAGCATTGTTGGGCTTCACGTATTCATACAGATAAGGTACACGTGAAAAGCATGGTTAGGCTCACGTAATTCATACAGCATAAGGTACACGTGAAAAGCATTTTAGGCTTCACGTATTCATACAGCATAAGGTACACGTGAAAAGCATTGTTGGCTTCACGTATTCATACAGCATAAGGTACACGTGAAAGCATGGTTAGGCTTCACGTATTCATACAGCATAAGGTACACGTGAAAAGCATTGTTGGCTTCACGTATTCATACAGCATAAGGTACACGTGAAAGCATTGTTGGGCTTCCGTATTCATACAGCATAAGGTACACGTGAAAAGCATGGTTAGGCTTCACGTATTCATACAGCATAAGGTACACGTGAAAGCATTGTTGGGCTTCACAGTATTCATACAGCATAAGGTACACGTGAAAGCATGGTTAGGCTTCACGTATTCATACAGCTAAGGTACACGTGAAAGCATTGTTGGGCTTCACGTATTCATACAGCATAAGTACACGTGAAAAGCATGGTTAGGCTTCACGTATTCATACAGCATAAGGTACACGTGAAAAGCATGGTTAGGCTTCACGTATTCATACGCATAAGGTACACGTGAAAAGCATTGTTGGGCTTCACGTATTCATACAGCATAAGGTACACGTGAAAAGCATGGTTAGGCTTCACGTATTCATACTGCATAAGGTACACGTGAAAAGCATGGTTTGGCTTCACGTATTCATACAGCATAAGGTACACGTGAAAAGCATTGTTGGCTTCACGTATTCATACAGCATAAGGTACACGTGAAAAGCATGGTTAGGCTTCACGTATCATACAGCATAGGTACACGTTGAAAAGCATTGTTGGCTTCACGTATTCATACAGCATAGGTACACGTGAAAAGCATGGTTAGGCTTCACGTATTCATACAGCATAAGGTACACGTGAAAAGCATTTTTTGGCTTCACGTATTCATACAGCATAAGTACACGTGAAAAGCATGGTTAGGCTTCACGTATTCTACAGCATAAGGTACACGTGAAAAGCATGGTTAGGCTTCACGTATTCATACAGCATAAGGTACACGTGAAAAGCATTGTTGGGCTTCACGTATTCATACAGCATAAGGTACACGTGAAAAGCATGGTTAGGCTTCACGTATTCATACAGCATAAGGTACACGTGAAAAGCATGGTTAGGCTTCACGTATTCATACAGCATAAGGTACACGTGAAAAGCATGGTTAGGCTTCACGTATTCATACAGCATAAGGTACACGTGAAAAGCATTGTTGGGCTTCACGTATTCATACAGCATAAGGTACACGTGAAAAGCATGGTTAGGCTAAGACAACTTCATAGCTGTGCACAGTATAAGTAAGGCTCTTGGCGTCATTCTTATCCGATTTAATGTTAATTTTATTGCCATACCAATAACAGGCAAGTTTCTTTTGTTTTTCCTGTAGAATTTGTTTAATTCTTTTATGCAGATCGCAAAAAACAAAAA
>CM037785.1:63373631-63423631 GCA_021229015.1 Solen grandis
AATATTAGGTCCAAAAAAAAGTTCTATTTCTGGTCTCCAGCAAATAAAAAAGAGGGTTGGTAGGTCGGGATTTTTTGGCCTTACTTAAATGCGCATTAAGTGTGGACATACAAAATTTTTGGTTTCTGTTAGGATTTATAAAATAAGTGTTCATATGCCAGTTAAATGCATTGATTATTCACTAAATCTTGCAAATTGAAATTAGTTTCAAATTGAAGATAAATATTGTCTGCATTACATGCCATCTTGAAAACACTTTCTCCGCAACAATAAAGTAAAATCATTACATAGAGCACTAAAAAAATAGGTATATGTGACATTGCAACACTTCCTCTGAGAAACTTGGCCCTGGACTGTTGATGTGAACTAGAGATTAGGTGAACAAACATTCATCTCATTTTGTTTTTATTGATGAATGCATGGTGGATTTTTTTTACATTAGAAATAAATCAAGACAGATATGAAGTATCAGAACTATTGCCTATTTATATACGCCGCTGGAGACGGTCTTTATTGGCGTCATCTTCTCCGTTTGTCCGTCCGTACGTCCATATCTTGTGAACGCAACTCCTCCTTTGTTTCTGAATGAATCTTTTCCAAACTTGGTCAATGTCATTACTTATATGGGTAGATATGCATGAAGTGGCATTTTCGGTTCATTGATTTTTACAAGATTTGTGTCCCTTGAAACTAAGTCTCAGTAGCTGATTGATATTGCAACCTTGTGAATGCAACTCCTCCGTTTCTGAATGAATCTTTTCAAAACTTGGTCAATGTCATTACTTATATGGGTAGATATGCATGAAGTGGCATTTTTCGGTTCATTGATTTTTACAAGATTTGTGTCCCTTGAAACTAAGTCTCAGTAGCTGATTGATACTGCAGCCTTGTGAACGCAACTCCTCCTACGTTTCTGAATGAATCTTTTCTAAACTTGATTTGTGGCATTACTATAATGGATCTGCATGAAGTGGCATTTTTCGGGTTCATTAATTTTTGCAAGATTTTTGTCCCTTGAAACTTAGTCTCTTTAGCTGATTGATATTTCAGCCTTGTTAATGCAATTCCTTGTATGTTTCTGACCTAATTTTTCAAAACTTGGGCAATGTCATTACTATACTGGGTAGATATGCACAAAGCAGGGATTTTGATGTTCATCAGTATTTGCAATAGTTATGCCTTTCTAAACATGGTCTCTTGAAAACACAACTCAAGTTTCTAAAAAGGTAAAAGTGCATAAAGCAGGGATTTTCTGGTACAGTGATTTTTGATAAAGAAAAAAAGGATTCATATTGATACTGCTATTTGACCTTCTTTCATATTGGAAGCATTTTTAGGGTTCTATCTCTATGAGCTTATGCTTACAGAAATGTTAAAAGCAATAATTAAAAGGCCCCTCTTGGTCTTTATATTTTGTGGCGGCGTATATTGTGGCATCACTGGCTCTCTTGTTTGAAATGTTTACATACGCAGGTATAGTTGTGGAAGAGGTTTATACAAAGACAAACCTTTTCATTATCCCAGTGCTTCACAAGGAGAACTTGGGTCTATAAAGGAACCATGTGCATTGTCCCATCCTATCTGGTTTTACAAAAAGTTAATAAAAAAAATTTCATATTTTTCAGTCAAGATAAAACAGCAGAGGATATTATGATGACCTTGAATGATAGCTCTAGTTTTTCACTTGGAAGTGTTTCTCTTTATCTTGAATCCTTTTATGTCTATCATTCATTAAATACACAATAACATATACAGGTATACCGGTACATATCTAAATTCATGTACTGATGATTAGAGAACTTCAGAAGAAGGATGACTATATTCTATACAAAAAAAATAAATCAGGAGGTTTTCAGTTTACTGAAAATGGCAAAGTTGGACCTTTCAAATGTTTACCAGTTTATCATATAAAATCATTAGACCCAATAGCTACACAGAAGTACCATCTGGTAGTGCTTTACCAGATGTACGCATTATAACACATGGTATTTGTTTATGATTCTGTGTGAGCAGTTGACTTGGTCTTGAAAGAAAATTAATCCCCTAACATTGGTGATGCCTAACTTTCCTCTTCAAAAACTAGAAAGGCTCATTGTTTGACCCAAACAACATTCAGATGAACTGTCTTTGTTGTTATCCCCCCAGATATGAAGTATATGGGGGCTATATTGGAGTCACATCTGTTGGTCTGTTGGTTGGTCCGTAGTCGAGATTTGTCAGCACTATCTCTCAGCTACCTTTTGTTAGGTTTTGATTTAACTTTACAAGAATGGTAAGTACCATTCCTAGTTGTGCATATCGTAATCACGTCATGATTTGCTTGATTTTAAATGAGTTATGGCCCTTTGCTATGTTTTTCAAATGGATTTTGTCCACACTATTTCTCAGCTACTTTAGGTTGGTTTTTTATTTAACTTCACATTAGTAATAATTACCAAGCCTAGTTGTGCATATTTTTGGCATGTCTTCATTAGCTGGATTTTAAATGAGTTATGGCCCTTTGATATATTATTGAATATATTTTTTTCTCACTATATCTTGGCTACCAATGGTCTGATTTTGATTTAACTTCACAGCTCAATATAAAACTGGTTGGCCCAGTGTCAGGATAATGTGACTGGGTGTGGTATCATGCCATGTGTCTACGGTGTGATATAAGTGTGGCAGCACTATATCTGTCTAAAGTAGACATTGTCTCCAAATGACTGAAATACTGTCCGTGGGATGTTAAACCCAATAAACAAACAAACAAACATATTTATTAAACATTTTTATCATGGATACATGTACAAGTGTATCAGAGCTCTATCATGTTTTGGTGTGTTTTTTATTTTTACCTTTAACTTTATCAAGACTGTCTGACATGTTAACAGTAACTGTGACAAAGTGATATATGGGAGTATTCATCATTTTTAGTCCCCTACCGGTGTTCACACCGGAGGGGACTATAGGTTTGCCCTCCGTCTGTCCGTCCGTCTGTCCGTCCGTCTGTCCGCTCAAATCTGGATCCCGCGATAACTTAATAACTAAGCAAGCTAACTTGATGAAACTTGGTATATGACTAGATGGCAATGTGTAGATTATGCACATCATTTTATTTTTGTTCTTCGACTAAAATTGTGGTTGCTATGGTAACGGAAATAGTGAAAATATGGCAAAAATGGGATCCCGCGATAACTAAGCAAGCTAACTTGATGAAACTTAAAAAATGGGATCCCGCGATAACTAAGCAAGCAAACTTGATGAAACTTGGTATATGACTAGATGGCAATGTGTAGATTATGCACATCATTTTATTTTTGTTCTTCGACTAAAATTGTGGTTGCTATGGTAACGGAAATAGTGAAAATATGGCAAAAAATGGGATTGATTACCATATTGAGTCAAGGTGGAGCCGGTAGGGGACTTTATGTGTTGCATACAACACCAGTTACTTGTCAATGATAATTCTTGTTAACAGGTTATATAAGAATTTGTGAGTGATCATTAGAATTTTTTTGTCATAATGTTTGTGTAAGACATGATGTGTTGTGTGGCAGGTGCGTATCGAGGATGACATTGCGGTGACGGAGGATGGTATGGAGTGTCTGACTGTGGTTCCCCGCACAGTGGAGGAGATTGAGACTCTGATGGCCGAGGGTCGGCAGGGTCCACAGATGCCCCTTCCTCAGGATGAGGGCCAGAAACCAGCTGTTTAGTGATGTAATGTCAGAGTTAATTCAGATGATAACCTCTATACAGTGACTGCTTTGAATTAAACTATCATGCTTTCCATGTAATATCTGAAGCTTATCTTATTTTTGACTTTTCCTATTTTAGAATATATACCTGACTTTCTGCATATACAGGTATATGCGAGATATGCAAATGTTATGTTTGTTGGAACCTTTAAGTGCCTTCAGACATTGTTATGCCAAAATGAAAAAAAATAATGCATGTAAAAGGTTATTTGAAATCTTCCATTTATTTCCTTACAATTTCGTGTATTCATTTATTGTTTTTGGAGAAGACCACCTATTATTATAAGTGGAAAACACTTTGTGCCATATCATCTTATGGTTTCTACAGTGGTATGTCATATACCTAGTATACATATACATGTAGTCAGAATTTTTGGATTTTGTTATATGCTATTTATTTTGCAAGTGTTAAAAAAGTCAGATCATTTAATTCTGTGATAGCAGCATTCTCCCAGCGTCAAAGACCCACGAGCGCTTATTCCGTTCCTTCATACAGATGTAATATAGGCAGCCGTGGGTCTCCGACGCTGCATTCTCCATTCATAAACCCTTGTTGACAAAAGCCTTACAGTAAACTCAGCTTTAAATTGAATCTGTAAAAATAAGAAAGCTTGAATAGAGAGTTCACTGCTTGAGATCTTTTAAGAAGTGACTGTAAATGATGACATGGACAAATTTTGGTGGCCATGTTGAATTTTTTTTTATTTTTGGTTTTATTTCATGATTGATTTTAATACCATCAGTAAATCAAAGCGCTGAAGACACTGAAGTTGTGTCTGTCTCAATTGAAAGTGTGTTTGACAGGCTGCAACATAGTAAAACCCTTTGAGACTTTACCAATCTTATGCATAACTTAAATTTTTGTACTCAATCCCGAGAATGAGATTTATCTAACCTGTGTAATGTTTCAAGTGATAGGGGCTTTTAAGGGCAGCAGCTTAATAAAGCCTGCAACACTTTACCAACCTGCTGGGTAACATTAATTTATTTACCCTCTTATCAAACCTATCATCTGCCGAGCACTTGTATTAAATATCCACTGCTTGACAGTGTACTGCTGCAGTAAT
The DNA here is from genome assembly GCA_021229015.1 of Solen grandis. Lineage (NCBI taxonomy): Eukaryota > Metazoa > Mollusca > Bivalvia > Adapedonta > Solenidae > Solen > Solen grandis. Next base: position 63,378,439 of record CM037785.1, read on the forward strand.
AATGCAAATCAACAATAAAGTGAGATGTTAAATATAAAGGCCCCATTACTTAGATGTAATTTTTTCAGTTCTAAAGGATATGTCTGTTTTGTTTTATTTACAGTATTGTTTATGATCAGGTGTGCTAATTGTTCATGTGTAAATTATAAAATTAATTCCATTTAATAAATGTTATGATATTATCATGATGAAATCTTTTTTAGTATCAATTGATTTGAGCTCTTGTTATAGCTTAGCATTTATTTGTGTGTGTGTTATTGTAACGTTCCATTTCCGAATATCTTAATATTTCCCTGATGTATGTACGGTACTGTCCTTCTAGTGTACAAGTATTATGATTGGGTACATTTACTTCATTTTGTAATATGTGATTTAAGACTGATTGATTGATTGACTGACACTGTAAAGTATACATGTACTTTACAAGATAAAATGATTTATTAATCATTAATAATTTCTGATATTTCTTTGTGACTGTGGTCCAGTATCAGTTGTTGTGACCTTATTCCCCTTTAAGCGTAATCATAATGACACAGGTAGATGCGACATTAATAATTCAGTTTTTACAACAGCTAATTGGATTTTGTCTGTGACCTGATACAGAGGTCTTGACATAAATATCTGACTGTGAGAACATTGGATATTATAGGAGGTCTTCGAGATTGCAACCCAAGTAACAAATATTCTACATCCTCTGGATGCAAAGTACTCTTAATTTTTTTATTTTTTTTTTATTTTCTAACATAACTACTTTTCGTCATGCAAGTGATTCCATTATTTCCTCTCTTGGAATACACTGTGTTGTTTTCACCATATATGTTTGTGTATTTTCTGTCTCAAACTTTGCCCATAAATATTTAAAGTTTAAGGTACAATATATTCAGCTTTGCAATAATCACATTATTACAATGAAATATTGTAACACATTTATATGTTTTTATTCCAAGATTTCTATCCTTTAAACAAACAAACAAAAAAATACTATGGCATCTTGCAATAATAATATTCACTATCTGTGAAGTTTTTTGGTGTAACATTTCCTTACACTTTACACTGCAACTGCATTTTCACAATGTCCTATTGGTAAGCAAATGTAGCTATACTAGCATATTCATATAATTATTTAAAATAAACATTGATACATAAGCTTCAGTTTTAGCATGCTATGCCCCTGTGTGAATAATTCCTCCATCCAAATCAAATGTGGGCTGTTACATCTGTTCTTATGATTGCCGAATATAAGTTGGAATCATTTTTCACTTGTTGCTTTTGGTAAAGAAAATATACCATGTGTATTGAAAATAGTGTTAGTTTACCAATTGATTGAACTACATTAGGGCTGTTCAAAATGGACAACAAAGTCCTTCTAACTCCACACATGAACAGTTCAAATTTTCAATTCAGTTCTTAATCATTAGAATTTGACACAATCCTTTGTTAGGGGGAACTATGCATTGGATAGAAACTTTATAATATGGCCATGTGGAGGAATTTTATTGGCAGAATCTACACAAAATGATAGATGAACAGATTAGGTTGAACATGGGGAATGAATGATTTATATATTCATGAGAATGTACAGGCATGCGTTCATGAAGCCAAACTGCATGCAAGCATATGCTTACAGTCAGTTATGAAACTGCCTCATTGTCATTAACCACGATATTCATGTATACATATGTACAGCATAAGGTGCACATGAACAGCAAGTATATGGTCCTAAGACATCTCCATGGATGAGTAAGCGACTGGTTGTATACAGTTTGGCGTACTGGATACATGCCAGGTATACACTTTCAAACACATGAAAGGAGAGGTCAGTGTGTATTTGGGGGATTCATTTTATGAATGAATTAAGAAAATTAACATAAGGTGCTTTGTGAATACTGCATACGAACTGTGCTTGCAGCTGGTGTTGCATTAAACGCCCATCAAATGACAAGACCTATGGATTCACCAACATTGTGCAGGCAGGTGGGAGGCATCCACCCAGATGTCTGCTTTCTAACTCCCAACAAACCTATCTTTACCAAACTTGTTTACAATATGTATTGGTCACAATATTTATACTTAATAAACAGCCAAAATGTCTCAGACACTCAAGAGTTAGAGCCCTTGATTGATGAAAATTGCAAACTCAGCAGTGTCCCCTCTCTCACAATTTCTTGGCTATTTGCAATAACCAGCCAGAAAGTTCCAGACACTCCATAGAAATAGCCCTTGAATTGATAAAAATGCAGGTCGGCATATTTTGCAATAACCAGTGCTCTTTTCTATCTAACAATCAGTGTTTCTTGATGAAAAATATTTCTACTTGACCATTGCTAATTTCTGTATCACTTCTTGACCATTCCTAATTTCTGTTAAAAGGTCATTAATAATAGATGTTTGTCTCATACCAAAGATACACCACTAGCCTTTGATTTGAGAATTAAATATTTCAGAAAATATCAAATCTACATTGTAGTGTTTCACCAAAGTTAGGAAATATTAGGTCTTGTGAAGACAGACCCTCATCTTCAAATACAACAACTGGACAGTTGTAAGACAACTTGCAAGGGGCAATATGTCTGGAGACTTGCCAGCTGGAGTAGTAAAGATCAAGAGCAACTGTTTGATAGCCAGGTCAGGGGTCAGGTTAAAATTTCTCTAAAGCTTGACCATGCATGCTTACCTTGCTCATGTATGTTTTGAGTTGTCACAACACACAAGTGACTTTCACTTGCTGGTGTGGCCCTGTGGACATTAACAACTGTACGACAGTTACATGAAGTAAACATTGTTTTTACCATGTCTTGTACCATATGGTGACTTGATTATGAGATTCAGACCTCTGTCTCCTTATATGCTTAGGTTTGATAATCTGAACCATTACAAGGAATGTACACTGTACCTCATTAGAAGATATCCTGAAGTCATTTTAATGAAGTTGATGCAATATATATTTTGCCGCAAAATTTAAAGCCAAAAAATTTGAAAACAGTATGAAGTGAAAATTTCTTATTTTGTTTAGATCAACAGCCCCGAGTAACTATTGGATTATCTCATGATCTATTTTGAATATTTATGTTAACACTTGATTGGTTCATTCTGCTGAGAAGTCTGCAGTGCATCAGTGGAGGTATAAGCTGTGATAATCTGAATCCTTATTTAAAAAAAACATTTCAGTTAAGATTGATAAATGACATCATAAATCAATCACACTTTTTTGGGCAGCCATTAAACCACTAATTCTTAATGGTTGCTTGTATTTGTTGATCCCAATTTTGTTTATCATGAGTAGCCCTAAAAGGAATATTTTTATTAATATAAAAAAATGCTCACAAGAGAAACTTAAAACAATATACTGTTCTGCTAGCTGACAGTAACCTCTTCACAAGTTAGTGTTTAATTTTCTAGGGTCCAACATTCCAATAATGTCATTTGAGGACCTTTGAATACATGCAACAGATATAGCGAAGATTCAGATGACAGTAAGCCATAAACAAGTGGCATGATAACATTACCAGTCACATTATCCCGACAGTGGACAACTACATGTACCTTTGCTGTGTTACCTGTTGTAAGTACTTCTCCGTCATCTGTCCATCTGCTTGTCACACTTTTTCTGTCAATAACTCCTGCTCTAATCATTCTATTGAAATGAAATTTCATATATAGATGGAGCTTGACACGGGGAATTGTACACAAGGTCCTTAACTCCGTTATCATTTTTTTTTTGTTATTCCTCTTAATTCACACTTCTTTTGCACACCACACTTCTTTATTCTGCAATAACTCGTTCTACACTGCTTTTTAAATGAAATTTCGTTTATGACAAGAGGAATTGTCATGCACAAGACCGGTAACACTGGCATCAAGATTTTTTAGTTATTTCCCTTTTTCTCATTTTCTTATTCTGCAATAACTCCTGCTCTGTTCATGCTATTAAAATGAAATCAAAGAATCATCTTGCACAATGTCCATAAATCTGGCATCAATATTTTTAGTTATTCTCGTCTGCTTTTTCCATCATGCTTCAGCAGGTGACACATGTTACAAAGAACTCTCTTGCATCTTAATTGCCTGGCAAAAGTTAGATAAACCAGTAATATTTTCGCCAACATTAGTATATACTTAGTCACCAAAGAGGATCAAATCTATGACTATCTGCTTCCTGGGCATACACGGTTAACCTTGCAGCCACCCGAACCAGACTATGATCTTTGTCAGTAAAAAATAAGTACATAATCCATGCTGCATCATACCACTGTCTGACATACCTTTTAAGTTTTTCAGATACAGACAAACATGTCTGGAGGGCGGTCAGTGAATGGAACAAGGACAAGTAACTGCTAGGCATTGATGACCACTGTTTGGGGGTTAAACATATGTTCACCTCCATATGAGTTTAACATCTACCGTATAGAGGGAAGTGAAAGAGGTTGACATGGGGATTGGACCCCACCTGGTAGGCTTGTAAGTCACCATGGGGATTGGACCCCAGGGGTGACTTGTAGGGATTGGATCCTATCATGGGGATAGGACCCAAGTAGGTGAACCCCAGTAGGGAATGGACCCTACGGGGAATTATTGGAAGTTCAATGGGGATTGGACCCCATGCGGAGCGAGTGTAGGGATTGGACCCTACTGGATTAATTTCTTGGGGAGTCGCAGCTAGTTCCTTTAATAATAATAATTTCTTCAGGGTTTTCCGCTACATCAAGGACCTTTACAGCCACACTTGGAAATTGAATTGATTCGATAAATATTTGTTATTACCACACTTTGAATGTGAATTGATTTGATAAATATTTGTTATTACCACACTTGGAATGTGAATTGATTTGATAAATATTTGTTATTACCACACTTGGAATATGAATTGATTTGATAAATATTTGTTATTACCACACTTGGAATGTGAATTGATTTGATATTTGTTATTAAATTTTAACTTAGTGCTGGTGTTGGTGATTAAGCCATTTTGTAATAATATATACAATGTACTTCGTCACCAAAGAGGATCAATCTATGACTTCCTGGCCATACACTCTTAACCTTGCAGCCACCCAAGCCAGAGTAAAATATAAGTCAAATCAATTTACACAATAAAAGTTTATTTATATTGTTCAATGTGAGTCTGGGAAATTTCATATGCATAAAACAGATATCTGGAAGAAATACAATGTATTGGCCGGCCAATGGAACCTTTATCTAAACTGATTGACCTTTACATAAATTTTCCAAATGATTATTCCACAATATTTAAATATACATATACATGTAATAAGAGTAACAAAACAATTCTTCTGAATGCTGAAATACACATTTTTTCGAAACCTATGTTAGAAAAAGTTTTGGATTTAACTAAAATACAAACGTAGGAAATAAGAACAGAATATTTATAAGAATGATCAGATATATGGCAAGTGTATACAAAACCTAAGTATTAAATAAAACTGATGAGTATGCAGTTATTTCACGTCTTTACTAGTTCTGGACAGAGTCAAATGTATTTGCCATTATGAAGACCTGTCTTTTTTCCTCCCATTATTACAAAATTAATGCCAACATGTAAAATATCTTCCTTGAAAAAGAGAAGTTAATATAACTGATACTAATTAAAACTAAAATGTGTGTGCCCTTCCAACAATGGGAATCAAGTGTCTTGAAACTGATTTGGTGTACAAGAAGTCAGTAAAACGTTGCAAACCAATTTCTATGGTGGCATATTCCCCCCCCCCCCCACTTACTAAGTAGTAAATGGGGAGCAATATCTCTAGGGTTGTACTGACACCCTGTCTCAACAAGTAAGTGTTAAGCAGCCATTTTATTTTGCTTTCAATATCTTCTTAGTTAACAAATGATAGGAGTTACATCAGTTTGTCCCTTCCTGAATGTTCAACACAAAAAAATATCTCAACAGTTTCCTGACCCTTTACAACCAGTTTGTCCCATCCTGAAAGTTCAACGCAACAAAATATCTCAACAGATTCCTGACCCTTTACAACCAGTTACACTGAATGTTGTACACTCTTTTTAAACCAAGCTAACCAGATAACCAATGATATCAACACGGGAAAGGTACCTTCCCAGTCTAGGCAACCTTTATCAGTACAAACATCTTGTCTCATTTCAAAAGGAATGATGAGAAGTATACAGTATAAAACCTGACTAGTCAAATAACACACTGATCATATTTTACACTGGTCTCCTCTTTTAATTTCATCGACATCTTTGATGTAGTACAAGGCTGCCCATTCAACATCATGTTACATTTGAAAGTAGCCTGCAGGGTCACTCTATCTGAACCCCCAACTGTCTGCCATGTCACAGACTGGGACTACAAGTAATACCGGCTTATCTTGAATTCTATTTACATTTTGCATACATGAAGAGCATTTTATTGAAGCATTGTGACCATACTGATGACAAGATATGAAATAACTATGAAACCAGTTGAATGTAGATGAAGTTCCATGACCTATGTTCTCAAAAAAATACTCAAGTCCTTTACTTCATTCCCAGCAGACACTGAACCCTGAACCAATTGTATTTCGCTTATACACAAAACATGTGCTGTGATGCACCAGTAAGAGATTAGACAAGTCATTTCTGTATAGTTTTTGTAAATAAAATTATCACTGAAAATAACAAGATAATAATATCCCACTACACTGCCTTGTTTCAACAATGTAAAAATATACTGATCTTTTGCATGATTCTTACATAGACTCTATTCCACTTTTTAAAAGCAAGGAATAATGACACAACTTGATTAACACAGACCAGTGGCCTGTTTCTCATCTGAGAATATCCTGACCAATTTTATTTTTGTACAATGTAATAAAAAAAAAGTGAACCTACTCTTCCATGACTAACAAATCTTGTGCCAAAAACATCAAAAGATTAACGCCCTTTTACCTCTGTGAAATATGAACACAAAAGAAGAAAACTTTCAGCCCTAGATTTCACACATGTCTGTCCATGAAAGATAAAGGTCTAAAGGTGCAAAAAACAGCCCAAATGTACATGCAACTTGTATAATAGACACTATTGAACATGACTTAGTATTTCTAAGAACATAGGTCTCAAATGATTTATTCATGAGATGTGACATGAATAAAATCAGATCCCAACCTTATATGTCCCTATAGAACAGACCCTTTGTTACATTATACCAAAATCATTGCCCTATCACAGACTGCATATCCAGCAAGTGGAATCTTCCTTACTCTATGTATGTTGAATTAAATGCATGGACTTTCACTAAGCAGAGGAAAAGTTTCTATCACTCTTCTTGTCAACACTGTTGTTTTGCCACAATGCTGTACCTTTTTGGAAAATGGCTAAAACCAATTAAAAGTAAAATTGTAAAATCAACTTGCATTTTTCAATACAATTACCCTGCATATCCTGTCAGAACAGCAGAAATAAATATCAACAGATTGGTAACTTAAGCCAACAAAATAATAAAAATTCAATGAAGTTTTAGCATTTTCATCTTTATCATTATTATTATTATTTGTGACAATCTTAATTTTTAGCATAGGAAATCTGATGCAGATATCTGTACCTCTAAACTGTACATTCCACTTCACCGAGATCGCAAGGCTCGGAGCGATCAGCAGAAACACCGAGACAGTAAGAGAGCAGGTTTCTGCTTGTAACATTGTTATTTTAAAGTCCTTGTAAAAAAATTCTGAATAACCCCTGTGGAAATGTTCTAAACTTTCCAATCAATTCAAATTACATACTGACAATAAAAGAATAAATTATTCTCCCTGGCCACTTTATTTCACAACAAACACCCCTCCTTCAGATGACAAAATATATAAAACTTACATGACCAAATTGGCATCTAGTACTTGCCTGGATATCAATCCACATTATCTTACTATATGCAAAGTAAATGAATTGGCTGAATGGTATGACACACATTCATTGAATCTTAAAAAGCATTAAGCATCTAAAGTGCATGCCACTGCAAGTGAGAGTCTGAAGAGACAATAAACAATGTCAGTCTATACACAGTATTCAACCTTAGAAAACATACCATGTGTCGCATTTCATCGTGGTCTACTCTTTCTCAATTCAGACTCTTAATTTTTTTTTTTTTTTAAATAAGTTATTACAGGAGATGTTCAAGTAGTTTGGATTTACAATGAGACCCAATCAATGGGATTATGATATTTTCTTTCCATTTTTCGTGCAAGTGGCCAATAATTATGATATATAACTATTATTCATTGCTGTACATAAGAATCACGATCATTGATGGGCACACTGGACTCTATGCCCACCGTGCATATCATCGTCATCATCATCATATGCCTCTCTACGGCCGCCACTCGAGCTGCGAGTCTCATCAAACTCCACTAGGTTCACTTCCTCTACATGCTCACCCTGTGGGGCATCAAACTTTGGCCGTGGAGGTAACAGCTTCTCCAGTTTCTGTTGAGATATTGGTTTAAAGAATATCAGTAACTCTAATTGTATTGGTCAACTGATCTTAAATGTCTCATTATTTATATCATGAATGAACCAACAGATTTCACAATAAAAATCATGTTTAATATTATCAAGCCAGGTCTTATATCCCAATTTTCAGAAATAATGATAAATGCAATATTTTGTATTGGTATCAAGATAAACAACATGAATAGATTTCAACTTTATGTCAAGATCTTGCATGGTCGTATTCAGTAATAATGTTGTTATTAAACAACATTACTGTATTTATTTTTAATGTAAAATTGACAACAGGCAACATTAAGAATTCTTGTCAAGATTTTACAAAGATCTTGTTCTATATTACTGTCAATATTAAGTATGTGTCATTTTTTCTTAAAAAAAAAAAAGGTTAAAAGCTGCTGATGTTGCCTACCTTCAACTGTTGTGCGGAGGCAAAGTTCTGTGGAGGGAACGTTATATCAAACTTCATCAGCAGATCCCCCTTTTCAAACGGGTTTCTGTAGTGAGGGAAGCCTTCTCCACGGACAACACGCACCATACCTGCACAAACATACCAGCATTCCATGCATAAGTGTACACACAACACCTATATAAAATGTGAATACATTATAACAAACCATGCAAGATCCAATATAGCAAGGTCCAACAATAGCACCAAAATCCATATTTTGTAATTGATGAAGATGACTTAAGATATTTCTAAAAATAGTTATGGTCCCATATAATGTGATATCTAGACTCAGGCTCTAAAAAACAGTTTTATAAAGGCATTGTACTACACTATTACATAGAAATACCTTCTTATTAATTCAAGTTTTTTTAAAGATAATTAGCAATCAAAGATAAGCTTGAAGAAAATCACCAAAGACGCCCTGATGGGTTTCGGCTTAGTTTTCCTAGAACTGATCAGGAACCTTCTCAATGTTTTGTTTTAATTTCTTTATTCTATTTTATGTCCATTAGTCAACAGAGACCATGAACTATGAACTTCAGATTAACAAGATTGTGCCTTAATCATCTGCAACACAATGATCAGCTGAAAATTTCCATGATTGCTTCAGCAGATACAAATGCAGCATGGGGTTTAATAATAGCACCATTATATAAAATAATTCAATAATGCCATATAGGACTCATTTTTTAAAAAAAAATTTCTAGGAAATCCCTTTTTCTTTCACAGACATTTCATTTGACCCGGCAGTATTTTAGCTTCTTGGAGACTTTCATTTGTATGAAAGATATAGTGCTGCCTCACTGCACTATTACATCATAGGCAAATGGCATGATACCACACAAATCACATATCCTGGCACTAAACATGCACTAATCTTTGATGACATCCAAAACATATTTATCATATGACCTGCAATACTTACCAGGTTCTATAATTGTTCCAGGAGGATTTTTGATCAATAAATCACGCCCATCTAATTGTTTCATGGTGAACTCAAAGCCACACAAAGCTTCTGTTAGACTCAGAGTATGCTGACATATCAAGTTGTCACCATCGCGTGCGAATGTCTCATGATCCTTCTGTTGTAACACAATTATCACATCTCCTGGTTCCTGGTCCGGCTGGGGAAAATAAACATTAGAGTGGTGTTAGGTTCTATAGAAAATTTGGCACACATATAAAAGCAAAACCAAATTTTATACTTATCAGATGAATGTAACTTGCAAAACTGTCATTTTGAAGAATCAACATTATTGTGGAATTTTCTGTAGGAAATTTTACCCAGCTGCTTGGCTCATATTCTGTGAAAATGAATGAGCCCAGCAAGCAATTTATAGGTAACTGGCCCAAAGGTAAATATCTACTTCTACCACATGTAAAGGAATCTCTCACACAGATGAACATTACTCCAACTGCATGAAGGTTCAGACAACTTACCAGCTGATCCCCCTCTCCTCTAAATGGAATCTTCTGTCCGTCCTTCATCCCCTTGTCGACATGCACCTCCAGTATTTTAGTTTCACTGTTTACTTTCTTGCCTTTACATTCCTTACATTTATCCTTTTCATTAATGGTTTCACCTGCAACATACAATGCAAAAGTTCACAATTTGCATACTGGTGCTAATTATACTTTTGTAGTATCCAACATTTTTTAAAATTTATTTCAAGTTGTTGATATTTTAGAGTTTATCCCTTTCCCTCATAGAGGACACAATGAAAAGACCTATGCGAACAGCATAAAACCAGATCAGCCTGCGAGTAACTCGCAGGCTGATCAGGTTTTATGCTGTTCGCTGCTCCTCAGTGGTCTGGATATGAGGATTTTGTAATTAAATTTGGTAAGGTTTAACTGTAGTTTTCTGCAGATCAGGCTTTATGTGGTACCTATTGAGTGCGTCAAAATGAGTCTATATGAGGGAAAGGGTTATCATCATTACGACAGTTTATCAATCAAGTAAAGATGTCCAGCTGAAGAAATCCCAAAGTGTAGAGGAGCACCAGAGCAGAACCAGCCTACCTCAACCCAGATGGAGGGGGCTTTCTCACCAGTGGTGAGGGGCTAAGTGATAGCAAATCAGCAACAGTTACCACTTCACAGAGGCCATACATTTACTCTAAAAGCAGAAGTAAGGAAATATGAAACTAATTGAAGATCATATTTGACCTCATCTATAAATGACATTCTTTCTCCTGTTTTGATGTCTAGATACCTTTCCCCAATTCTTAAGCAAGCAATAAACCAAAAGTATTATTTTTCATTGAAAAACTGGATTCATTAGCATGTACATCACAATATAGACCCTCTAACCACCGTGACACTACATCTGTGCTGGTTTTATACAACTGCTCAAAGAATACAAAGATGATGGGGAATCTTGATGCAAGTTTTACGTACCTTCACCGTGACAGTCTGGACACACTGATTGCATCTGTTGAACCATCCCTGGCCCCAGCTGTCTCAATGTGACCTTCACACCACGACCATTACACACCTTACAGCGTACCATGGCACCTGCTTTACCCCCCACACTGAAAACATACACACATTGATTGTAGTTCTCAGTGACAAAATTTTAATGCTACACTTCTGAAATCATATTTTGAGCCTGTGTGTGTGGAAATAATAAGCTTTTTAGACTCCTCAAATACAAGTTTTGATAAAAAGAACTTTTTTTTTTCCTATTTCAGTACATGTACATAGGAAATTTCCAATTTTTTTTTTTGGAAAGTGTTGTCAATGACTAAATTTTTCAGAGTCATTGTGAAAGCATGGTTTATGATACAGTTCAAACTGACTTTTTAAACAAAGTCTTTGAGCAAATCACTGTCATACAAACTTATAATACTCACCCTTTACATTTTGAGCATATAACTGTTTTGCTAAGCTGTAGTTTAGATGTTTTGCCATTGTAAAGGTCTTCAAGTGAAACTCTGAAACAAGAAGATTATTGCTGATATAATGTGAAATTTCACCACAGAACACCCTTTTCATGTATAGTTTAATGTATGGAGTAATGGTTCTATTTAACAACTTGAAAAAAGACATTCCTTACAGTGTAACATCAATGTACCAAGAGCCTTCAGTGGTAGACACTAACTTTTTCGACGTAGGTGTCCCTTGGGCATATTTTAGCAAAATCAGGGACACCTCACTATTTAAAATGCTGAATTCCAGGAGTCCCTTATAAAATTTTGGTGTCCTTGGGACACCGGGACACTGTTAGTGTCAACCCCTGGCCTTTATTTTATACTAAACAATAAATTGCAGATGATCTATTGACTTCATAAAATCCATTACATAATTTGCAATTCTGCAGCATATGGTGTACCAAAAAAACTAACCTGACCTTCCTCTTATATGTATTAAGAACAGTTTACCAGTCTGTCCTAAATGTGCTGATGAACTAACACACGGATTAAGTAACAATAAACCCTTTACTTCATATTCTCATTTTGGCGCAGACAAACAGAGCAGACCCAGATCAGACACTCCTCTGTTTGCCCATACAATATTGTAGCTAAGTTCCTACAGTTTTGTGGAAAAAGAAAAACCATGTAAGATCAATCAATCAATATTCATGAAACCATGAATGTGTACATGAATATTCATGAGGTAAAGGGTTAAACACTCCAGGTGGTTAACAATCATGTTCTGAAGAAAAGTGGTAAGAGAACAAGCCATTTGAGGTTGAACCCCACAAACCATGATTATAATGATATGTTACACTGCATTTTGACCAACAATGTCAAACTATACCTTGATAATCATTTCAAAAAACACAAAGACTGTTCCCGGTACCTGAGGGGGTGAAATGTATCCTCTCCTCTCCTACGACCACGCCTCATTCCCGAGCCTCCCATCCCCCCAAAGCCGAACGGTCCACCCATTCCACCCATACCACCAAATATGCCGCCCAACAGGTCTCCAAACATATCTGCTCCACCAAACCCTGTAGACATCCATGTGTAAAGGATTAAAATCAAGTGTGAAAATCAATGTTAATACATGTAATTTGATACATATTAATGAACTATTTCCTGTCATTAAATATTTCCTGGTATCACCATTCAAAACTAATAGAAATAGACAAAATGTCATATAAAATACTTTCCCCCAGGATATCTATTATATACATTTCTACTATTGAAATACATTCTATATATATAAGTAACTTTTTCAGATTTTTTTTTTTTCTAGAAGTGTATTTTCTTTATTCTTCCTGTTACAGGTAGTATTAGGTTGGGGAACCATCCTGCTGACTACATTACAGATCATGTGTCATGTCATACCAAACATATGGATTTATTTATTTGATTCATTTTTTAAATGGAACATTGAACTTTGCTCATATTGAAAATGATCGCTATTCAATAAGAAGTAGCTGTAAATGTTGCATCTGGAGCATCAGTAAAATATAACCACAAACTACCCATATAATTTCTACAGAAATCCACAAAATTATCACACATACACTGCAAGTCATACTACATGTATCATGTTCAAATATGTAGATACAATCTGAACTTATCTAAATTTGAAATATTTTTTAAGCAAACATTTCTATGTTCCAAGATTTTTTTCCCTCTGCTACAGTTGTTTTTTTTTTTAATGAAAATATTTAGAATACAATAGTATATTTTTATACAAAAATATCTAAACAAACAATTGAATCACTACAGTACCTCACCATAACATATCACTTTAAGCTGATCTAGAATTCACTCTACTGTATTATACTTACGGACAGAAGAGCACACCCATTTAACCTATCATCTTTACAAAACAAAAACCATTCTTATTTAGATTTTATTCCTGTGACAATATCTTCAAAACAAATAATCAAATTTCCTTAATTTCTCAATCTTTATTGGTATGTATGAACTTCCACACAGAAATAATTACTCTGAAATCTTGTTTAGTATCATTAAATTCATAAATAGTGGTCAACAAACCTGCTGAGCAAAATGTGATGCAAAGTCATGAAATATGTCTTTTTTTACTTTTTAGTAGACATGTTTGTATCTAGGGATTGTTTTGCTGACATGGTTTCTGTACTTGACTTTATAATTGCAAGAGTTCAAACTTTATCCTACCTCCGCCTGCACCCTCCTTTAATCCCTGTAGACCATATCTGTCGTAAGTTTCTCTTTTCTCTGCATTTGACAGAACTTCATATGCGAAGCTGATTTCTTTGAACTGAAACAAGGAAATGAACATAACCTCATAGAGAGAGAGAGAGAGAGAGATGTGCAAAACTATGACTACTACATATAAAAAGAGCAGTTTTAGAACTCACAATAGTATTGCACCAAGCCCTTCATATGATCTGATCCAGACAACTAATTCACTCCTTTACATTAAAAGAGCATATATTTCTCTTCTTTAAAAGGTGCCCTATATTATGCTGGTAAACTCTAGAAATATATATAAACATAAAACATGAGGGCCATGACGGCCCTGAATTGCTCACCTGATTATAAATGAGCAACATATGTTGGATTTTTCATATTGACCCACTTTCGAGCTTGTCCAAGATTTTATGGAAACAGACATTCCAACCAAGTTTCATGAAGATATGGCCAAAAATGTGGCCTCTAGAGTGTTAACAATGTTTTTCTAAAATTTGACCTCATGACCTACTTTTTGACCCCACATAACCCAAATTCGAACCTGTCCAAGATTTTATGGAGAGAAACATTCTGACCAAGTTTCATAAAGATTGGGCCAAAAATGTGGCCTCTAAAGTGTGCAAAGCAATATGGCCCCTCTTCTTCAAAGGGGGGCATAAAATTATGGCTTTGACTTTGAAAATATTTTCAAAGATACATGGTACTTATAATTTCATTCAGATTCATTAACCGTTTAACCCTTTCCCTCATAGGGGACAACCATAAAAAGATCTATACGAACAGCATAAAACCAGATCAGCCTGCGAGTAACTCGCAGGCTGATCAGGTTTTATGCTGTTCGCTGCTCCTTAGTGGTCAGGAAATGAGGATTTTGTAATTAAATTGGTAAGGTTTAACTGTGGTTTTCTGCAGATCAGGCTTTATGTGATACCTATTGAGGGCGTCAAAATGAGTATGTATGAGGGAAAGGATTAAGGTTTTTCTTTTTTTGACACAGTCTCAGGTTTCCCATTTTTCTTACATGTCCATATTTTCATTCATGATTAACATGTCCTCATGAGTTCTATATTAAACTGCTTTAATATTCAAGAAATAAAACTCTAACTGATAAAGACATGGCATTCAACATCATTTAAAAATATCCAAATTTTTAGTAGAGATATTTTCAAGAGTTTCAGTCATAGTTTAGAACCTTACCTTGTCCTCAGCATCTGGGTTTTTGTCTGGGTGGAATTCCTTGGCCAATTTATAGTATGCCTGTAAAAAAAAAAAAAAAAGAGGAAAAATCAGCAAAATATCCAAATATCCTCTACTTAGTGATATCCTTGTCAATGCTAATATTTGCTTCAGTTCATCCCTATTGGGGTTGATGCCTTTTCATGAAGGCTTAATTTAAGTTCTTACAAAGCAAACACACATTAAGAAGCAACACATTTAGTATTTGGTAATCTGCTTTTCAAATACTACCTTTTTTTAAACTGCAAAGCACATGCACAAATCAGGTTTTAGGAACCAGAACTGAAATACTGGCATATCATTTTTAACTCTGATGTATTATGAGGAGTAGTTGAAAGGTTACAAATATTTTGTATTGAAACCTATCAATTGTGAGAGAAAACTCATATTTTCATCATTTTATTAGCAAAAAGCAACATAAATACATGATCGATATACTTCACCACAGTACCTTGGTTATAACATTTAAGTAAAACAAGTCACATGATGCCCAAATCTGTCATATTAATTTCACCAGCAAAAACCATCCATTTCAATTTTTTTTCATTTCATCTCCCACTTGAGCATATTACTTCACATACCATAGCTTCCTCTAGTATTCTCAAAACTTCAGCAAAACAAAATTTGAGAAATATGCATGGCAATGTTTTGTGCACTTTCTATGTAATGGGCCTGTAAATCTACTGTAATTGAAGGACAACAGAGTTAAAACTCCTAGTACAAAGTTCACTTGCCAGTATATCTTCCTATAAAATTTCAGGACCCCAATTAAAATACAATGGGAGGTATGCCAAACAAAGTTTTGCACACATTCTTAGTTGAGGGCCAACTACTCAGCTACTAATGTATGGCAATGGAGTTGAAAAACACAAAAAAGTGCACAAGTGAGTGAAATTGCAAATATACCAGGTATATACTTCTTCAGCAGCGTATTTACTGAAGAACTAGACTCAAACATACCAACTCCTGATAAAAAAGAAATAAACAAAGCTTGGGTGGAAATAAAATTCAATGCCAAAGATATTGAGAAAGAGTTAAAACCAGATAAAGCCCCAGGATTAGACGGCATGCATCCACTTTTCCTCAAGGAATTAAGCAAGGAACTAAGCACTCCACTAGAAATCTTATTTAGGAAGTCATTAGAATCAGGAAAATTTCTGATGATTGGAGGAGGGCAAAAATATTTGCGAGATACAAAAAGAATTACAGTTCAACATCTCTAAAACTACTGAGAGTCATAGACAAATGGACTGAGGCACTGGACAATGGAAAGGAAATCGATTGTGTATATATAGATTATTAAAAGGCATTTGATACAGTATCACATAAAAGACTTATCATGAAACTGGAAGCATATGGAATAGGCAAGAGGGCACTTTCTTGGATAAAGAACTACTTACAAAATAGAAATCAACAAGTAACAATAAATGATAAATCATCTAAATGGAAAAAGTCACTTCCAGAATCCCTCAAGGATTGGTATTGGGACCCCTTCTCTTTTTATGGTCTTCATAAATGACTTACCGGAATCAACTAGCTCACCAACATACCTATTTGCTGATGAAACAAGAGAATCGGTAGAACCGATGGATGCTCTCTGAATAAATGCTAAATAGCAAAGGGCAATAACTCAAAAATTATGCAAAACAGAGTTGTGGTTCTTTTACACTGCACTTCTCCTCATTGAGCTCTATCTACCTATAAAGTTTCATGATGATACCTCTTTTAGTTTTTGTGCTATGCTCCAGACAAATTTTAAGTTTGAAAAATTACAAAGGGCAATAACTCTAAAATTATGAAAAACAGTGTTGTGGTTCTTGTACACTGCACTTCTCCTCATTGAGCTCTATCTACCAATGAAGGTTCATGTCAATACCTCTTATAGTTTTTGTGTTATGCTCCGGAAAAAAAATATGACGGACAGACGGGACGGACAATGCGGCAACTACATGCTCTCCCTTCAGGGAGCACAACAAAAATATACAATATTATAAGCTCAATAGAGGACAAAAACAACTTGCAAAAAGATCTAGACAAACTAACAGAATGGAGCAAGAAGTGGCTTCTTTAGATTCCACCTGCAAAAATGCAAGCACATAGGGAAACATGATACTATATTAAATTACAAATAAAAAATCACGGGGAACAAATTGGAGGAGGCTAATGAGGAAAAAGATATAGGAGTTCTTATTGATCAAGATCTGTCTGTCGAAAAGTACATAGCAGAGAAAGTTAAAAATCCATGTTCCCACTGATAAGAAGAATATTCCAATACCTTCATGCAGAGTCTTTCCTTCCATTGTACAAAACCTTAGTACGGACACACCTAGAATATGCTAGCGGGGTATGGGCACCATATAAGATAAAACACATAAAAAAAAAGAGGGAGTAAAAAAACAACAAAATAAATACCGGGTTTTTCAAAATTAAGCTACCCAGAGAGGTTAAAGAATTAAAATTACCATCTTTAAGCCACCGAAGGATATGTGGAGATATGATTGAAATATACGAGAGAGAGAGATCAAAAAAGAGAATGTCTTTAGAAAATTTGCTTTTATTAGGTATTAATCAGAGGAGCCTTTCTGTCTGCTGCAGGTTGTCTAGGCAACAAAAAAAGTTCAACCTATCAACTTCTGAACAATTACCAAGACGGTTACCAGTCAAAACAGACCCAAGTAAAAAAGGACCAAAGTTGAAATGGTGCCAAATTGGTCAAAACAGACCCATAAAAAAAGTCAAAACGGACCCTTCCCCATTCAAAATAGTTAAAACGGTGCCACTTTGGTTAAAACGGACCCCATGTAAAATTTATTGCATAATATTGTATAAATATAAGGATGATTAGTTAAGTACTTCGAAGTTAACAGAAATATGAATGAAACTATTTTAATGAGATTATATTATTGATATAAAGAGATTAAATTATTGATACAAGCATCTACTACGGTTTGTTTCATGATAAATAAATGATCATTAGGTTAATCCTTTGAAGAATTCATAAATATATAAATAAACAAGAGGGCCATGATGGCCCTGAATCGCTCACCTGAGTACCATTGCTTCAACTGATGTCAAGGTTTTTAAACAGACAAGGATTCTGATATAACTTAATCTAAAACATTTTACCCCTGACAATACTACACACCAAATATCTAAGCAATGGGCCATATGGTTTCAGAGAAGACTTGGGCGCAGGGTCATTTATCACCGTAGGGCCAAGACTTTGAAAATCTTTGTAATGAACCATTAGATGCTACTACATACCAAAAATCTTAGCTCTAGGCCTTATTGATTCATAGAAGAAGATTTTTTAAGATTTTCCTATTTAACTCTATGTAAAACAAGTGACCCCTGGTGTGGGGTCATTTATTACCATTGGGCTATGATTTGTACAATCTTGGTAGTGGCCCATAAGATGATGCTACATACCAAATATCTAAGCTCTAGGCCTTATGGATTCATAGGAGAAGATTTTTTAAGATTTTCCTATATAACTCTATGTAAAACAAGTGACCCCTGGTGCGGGGTCATTTATCACCATAGGGCTATGATTTGTACAATCTTGATAGTGGCCCATAAGATGATGCTACATACCAAATATCTAAGCTCTAGGCCTTATGCATTCATGGAAGAAGATTTTTTAAGATTTTCCTATATAACTCTATGTAAAACAAGTGACCCCTGGTGCGGGGTCATTTATCACCATAGGGCTATGATTTGTACAATCTTGATAGTGGCCCATAAGATGATGCTACATACCAAATATCTAAGCTCTAGACCTTGCGTTAGAAGAAGATTTTTTAAGATTTTCCTATATAACTCTATATAAAACAAGTGACCCCTGGTGCGGGGTCATTTATCACCATAGGGCTATGATTTGTACAATCTTGGTAGTGGCCCATAAGATGATGCTACATACCAAATATCTAAGCTCTAGACATTGCAGTTTTGCAGAAGAAGATTTTCAAAGTTTGCATTTTTAAAATCTATTTTTAGCTCCTGTGACCTAATTATGCAATGGACCAGAACCATTTATACAACTTTAGTAGAGCTTCATCCAAGGAACATTCCTGCAAAATATTTTTCAAATTGGCCAAGCCGTTTAGGAGGAGATGTTGTTTGAAGCAATTGTTGACGCCGGACGCACGGACGCACTGACGCACGGACGCACGGACGACGGACAAAAGGCGATCAGAAAAGCTCACCTTGAGCACGTTGTGCTCATGTGAGCTAAAAAGAAAACTTTTGAAATTTAATGGTAATTGAGATGTCAGTTTTAATGCGATGATTAAATTATTGCTACAAACATCCACACGTTGGAATAAAGTTTAATTGTCGGCGTTTGTGTTGAGAACACTATTTAAAGGTACGTAAAGATATAATAACAAGGAAGGCAGCCTTTCGGCGACCTCTTGAAGGAGGAGTCAACAATCTACAAGCCGTGTATTCCAGGACGACAGAGGACAACTGAAGCATGAGTTGACCATTGTATATAATACAAACAGTATGGACATGATAAAATAGAAAAAAATGAAAGTGAACGAGAAATTAAATTAAGAAGTGAAAAAAAAAAAATTTTTTTTTTAAAAAAGAAATAAAAATGAAAAAAATAAATAAATGAAAAAGTGAATAAAAAGAATACCCAAATATATTTTTTCCTTGTGATTCTATTCCCCTACCTTGATATATCGTGCAGTATAAATTCCAATTCAAATGAGAGAAAAGAAAAGAAAGAGAGAAAGATTATGATGGTTTAACTTAGAGCACACACACACACATCTTCATTAAAATTCATCTTAAAAATGAGAGATATGAAGGGTTAACTGGCCAATTTAAATTAAAAACAAAAACAAAAAAAAACACTCATGATGTCAGTAAATCTTTAAATATTTATCAAAAATAAGAAACTCACACATTTGATTTCACATTTCAAATAAATATCTACCTGCCTTAAACATGTTCTTTAATCAAATTACATGATTGTTCACACGTTCATACCCACTCTTTCTTAATATAACGTTGCATTAAACATGTTCCTTTAATCAATATATCTGATTGTTCACACCATTCATATATAACGGGGCCGTTTAAATGAGGCCGTTTTGACCAATCTTCCCATCTAGTTGGGGCCATTTTGACCAATTTGGCACCGTTTTAACTTGGGTCCATTTTTACTTGGGTCCGTTTTGATTGGATACCACCAAGACGGTCTTGAGCAATTTTCTACATCTACTTTGAAACTGTGAGTTCATTGTGGGCAGGTTCAGAAAATAAACAATGCTGGACCATCCTACAAAAATTGATAAGGAACGATTGGTATGGCTATTAGTCAGGAAACAATCATTCGGAATGTCATAAGATTTTTTCTGCACTTGTTACATCTTGTTTAGCTTTCACATAACATTTTGTGTGTGTGTTTACCATGAGCTTCAGCAATACAATGAAATTTGACCAACAAAATCGTTGTGTGAAATAAAATTCATCAACTAAAAAAAAATAATTAAAAAAAAACAGGAAGGAAAAATGCCATCATCTGTTAAGACAATGTTCACTTCACAAAATGACGTATCATGATAAGTCGCGAAAATACATTACGACATGAAGCTTTTTACAATGAACCGTAGAAAAAGATACGATTACTTTCATTGATAACCTTTCTATCGTTGAATATCACTTCAAATATCACGATTTGTTATATATTTATCAACGCTATAAACGTGATTTTATTGTTTCGATTTCTTTTTCGAGATTATTTTCTTTCTTACTCGCCGTGACCTTTTGTTAATTGTCATTTATCTACGTTTTACAACGAAAATCATTGAACAAATCAATTTCCTTTCAACGGAAAATCTCATCTTAAACGAAATAGCTCTGTGTTAATGTTTTACCTTTTTTATTTCACTATCGCTGGCATTTTTTGTCACACCAAGTATGTCGTACAGCTTTGAGTCGGCCATTGCTATTCACGCCGTTCCAGCAAATATTCATGACGTCATCCGTGGGATCCACCTATAATCTTGTAAAAGGGCGACAATTCGTGAAATTCAACTAAAAACATGGCAGGCAGGATAATATCAACATGACATTTCCATCAGGAGTATAGCATTAACGAGACCCTGCTTTTCATATGATGCTGATGCAAATGTGACGTATTTTCAACTCATCTTCTGTGTTCTTTTGTCTTCCCTTCTTTCTACTCTTTATATATATTTTTCACCTTTTAAATAATACTTAGTTTCAGTTTCAGTTGCTTGTCCTAGTGAAAAATAGGACATGCGTCATTCAACAAAGATGGGGATATCTCTCAATATCCAGTGCGCATGACGTCAACGTAACCTGCTTACTTATTTAACTACCCCACCTTTCTAAAGGTGTAGATCTACAATTTACGTAACATATTAGATTGATCTGAATTACTTCCTCAGACAGTATTCTAAATATTTGACTATTTGATTTAAGTTAAACGCTTTAGATTTTAATATATCTGCAAAGGCCTGGGTCTCTTAATACTATATACTGTATATATAGAGACCGTGATCTGCACAAGAATATAAAAAAAATTCTGTGTAAGGTAGACGTTGGTACGTCGCAACTAAGTCTTCCTTCTTATGCCACAAGGCAAATAATGACAGTATTCTATATTTAAAATGTTTAATATTTAATAATTTACAGATATTAGTAATTAAGTGTGCGTTGTAGTTTGTTACATAATTTCTTCATTTAAAATTTAGGTTAGACCATTGGTTATGAAACTTTCTATAGACGTTATAACATAGCTTGATGTTTATTTGCTTAATTCACTTTTCGTAACACTGTACTTTCTTTCTCCCTTAGACATCCTTAATCTTGTTTTCATAACAGTTTTCTATGTTTGATTATATGATTGTATTTGTGACACGTTATTTTAAGAACCAGCCGTTTATATACTAATTATCTGCTCAGTTATCCGTGTCACTTTGAGCATGACTTGGCTGCATGTGAGAGAGTCAGTTGGACATACGGAACCGCGTGTGAAACATCGGAAGAAACAAAATAAGTGTATTGTATATTTGTAATATAAGTTGAATATAGTAAAATAAAGAAGATAATAGTAAGCTGTCTACAGTCTTCGCCAATTCCCCAGTGCAAAGGAGAAGAGTGAAAGAAGAGAAACAAAAGGAGAAAGCGTAAAGTAACAGCGGATGAAAGTTGCACACTGTTACACTTACGGAACCTCTCTCCCTCTCTCTCTTAAAATTAATGCTCTTTGTAAAAGAATGATCCCCATTAAAAATAAATAAATAAACAAAAATGATGTTTATGACTAGGCAAAAGGGAAGAAAAAGAAATAAAAAGGAATCAGAAAGCCCAGCAGGGCTGACACCGTTGGACTCTCGAAAATTGGAAATCGTATGTCAGTCGAATAATATTAACCTGTCACTTGAATGCCACGTAAGCATTTAAAAAAGGGACCCCTTTCTACCGACAATTAAGTTTTAATTATTTACATCTATCTCGATTTCAACAACATCCATTTACGAGGATCGTAAAAAATAGTGTGTACGTGTAGACCTGTACGTTGAAACAGGACCAATAGTGTTCATAGAATACTTATCCCAGGCGTTATATACATCTATCGGTTTGGCTGTGACGTCATTTTTGCATCGATTCAAGGGGGAAAAAAAGAACTACTGTATTTTATTTCTTTATCAGTTTTAATGGTAGATCCATATAGCGCACGCGAAGCGGAAAATTATGCCTTTCGCATATGTCCCAATGATGTATAATGTATAGTTTTTATAGTCGAGAAAACGAATATTTTTTTCCCGAATTTTAGGATGACAAAAGTATCATATTGGGGCTATGTTTTTGTAGTGGACAATTTTGCGCTTTGGCGAAGAATAAAATACTTGTGTAGTAGTTTCCTTTTATGACGTTATATACCACATGGTATGATTATTTATCAACACAATGGTGGTCCAGCGGAAGCCCGAATTAACGCAAGCATGGTTTCTTATAAATGACTA
Organism: Solen grandis; assembly: GCA_021229015.1. Classification (NCBI taxonomy): domain Eukaryota; kingdom Metazoa; phylum Mollusca; class Bivalvia; order Adapedonta; family Solenidae; genus Solen; species Solen grandis. The sequence goes on from CM037785.1 coordinate 63,401,724, forward strand.
CGTTATCTTTCATTTCCCCATAATGACTCATCCAGATCCTTTAATATACTACTTTTTGTTTTAATTGATGGTAATCGAGTGTTGAACACATGCATCCACCGTCAACGGTGGCCGAGTGGTTAGAGCGACCGCCTCGGGAGCGGGAGGCCGTGGGTTCGATCCCCGGTCGCGACATAAAGTCGTAAAAAATTATACTGCTACTGCTCAGCATATAAGGGTAGTTGCAGGTCTGGTTGGCCCGGTGTCAGGATAATGTGACTGTGTGTGTAATCATGCCACATGTATACGGCGTTAAATCCAACAAACATATGCATACCGCTCGTAATCTTCTTTGACATATCAAGACAAGGTAACAACTCCTTCAATCGGCAAAGTACAACGGCTTCGTTCCGTCGCCGATATTTCCAATACACATCAACGTTTCTCTTTATGTCATAGAACAAAGCCGGTGTACTTTGCCGATTAAGGGAGTTGTTTACCATGACACGTAAAGAAACGAGCACTTCCCGAACACCAAATCTACATGCTGGTGTATAATTCCACACATTAAATATACATTTATTTGAGATCGTTCCCCAGTCACTGATAGGTCAGTTTAAAACAGCGAATTATACCGAGTATTGCCGAATCCCTGGTGAAATGTCTATAGTATATGAATATATTACATATGTATGAATTACGAGCCGTGCCTGTGGTGTTGAATATGCGCCTATTTGCCACAGAGTATGTGGTGGTCGCTGTAATAAATCACGCGGCCGCACGAGCGCGTGTTTATGCACCCCTTCTCACTCGCAAAAAACAAAAACAAAAAAACAAAAAAACAAAAAAAAACAGTTATACGGAATCGAAGGCTTGGAGAAAAAAGATAATTACATACTAGGAACAAGGTCCACAAAACTGTTTTGACTGGCGATCATCAGACCAGTCAGGTCATCAGCAGTTCTCGAAAATACTTAAGCACACCCAAAACTCTCTGTTTGATTTAATGGTCGACCTTTGAATATGCTAGTTTAGAAATCTTACTTCATAGCAGTGTTTATTAGGTCACCTGATCAGAAAATGTTCAAGGTGAACGAAATCCCCTAAACCACTGGACCAATTTTTAGTAGAACTCTACAGGAATGTTCCTTTGGTGATACTGTTTCAAAGTTGTTCAACTAATATGTTTCCATACAGAAATCTTGTGGCTAAAAGGTGAACACTTAAACATTTTTTTCCAAAACCGATATTGTTCAGATAATTTCGATTCTTAAAGAATTTCGTTGCTAAGTGAAATCAGTTGAGCGATCCAGGGACTAACAATTGAGGGCCATGTCCTATAGGGACATGTCAAAGGAAAACAAAATTATCAAGGGGTTGATAAAAAAACTTTCGTCACTTTATAACTTGACAAGTTATATGCATGACTTTGATGTAATTAAAGGCTATTGGAGTGTTGTTACCTTAAATCAAATCACAATAAACGTTTACCTATGGCTCTGATAGGTTGACCAGTTTTTCACTGGGTCATATGGAAAAAATATCAAAAATACTCCTGAAACCGTAGATATGCCAAGGCAAATATGAACAAAGGTTGAAAAATTGTTTCCCTTGAGAATGAAACGCTTCTTTTCATAGAAATAGAAATGCAATTATACGTATTTGTATAATTTCAGTCAAATGGAGACGCCCAAATACACTTAAAGACCTGTATCAATTAAACAAGAGGGCCATGATGACCCTGGGACCGCTCACTGAGAACCAGGTCTAAGTGGGAGGAATAGAAACAGCATATATCTTTTGATATTATGGAAAATGGGCTTTGCTCCCTGTTAGCCATAAATCCAATGCATAATTTTAGACAAGAAGAGTTTTCAAATTTGTACTAAATACATATAAGGAAAATGGGCTTCGCCCCCTGGCGACCATGTTTTTCAAAGGGTCAAAATAATTTGAACAATGTTGGTAGAGAGTGACCTAAGGAACATCTGTGTCAAAATATAACTTTGAAATCCAGCCAGTACTTTCGGACAAGAAGATTTTTCAAATATGTACTATAAACATATATGGAAAATTGGTTTCGCCCCCTGGCGGCCATGTTTTCAACAGATCTGAATAATTTGGACATTCTTGGTAGAGAGTTACCTAAGGAAAATCTGTGCATCTGTGTCAAATTATTTAAAATCTGGCCAGGATTTTTGGAGAAGATGTCTTTAAAAGTTTTCACTATTTACATGTATGGCAAATTAGCCCCGACCCCTGGCGGCCATGTTTGGGGGGGGGGGGGTTCACGGATCGGAATAATTTGAACAGTCTTGGTAGAGGGTTAGCCAAGGAATATTTGTGTCAAATTATTTTGAAATCTAGCCAGTAGGTTTGGAGGAGAAGATTTTCAAAGTTTTCATTTTTATTTTTTCTTTCCATTGCCATGGCAACCAGAGTTCTGTATGGAATCAAATTCTTTGAACAACTATGAAAGGGCATCACCCAAGGAACATTCATGTGAAGTTTCTTTAAAACGTTGTGCTCAGGTGAGCTAAAAAAAAACGATGTAAGCTGCAACGTGCTAGAGGGGTCAGACTTTGAAAGTGCAAATTTCTTTGATAAGAAGAAAGTAGGCTTATTTTGTTAACTTGGTGTTCGACTTCATACACAAAATACTGTCCATACACTCTTACCATTCATAGGTGAGTAATTTAGGTTCATGTTAACTTTTTTTGTGGATTAAAAAAAAAAAAAAAAAAAAAAAAAAGAAACGAAAACTTTTTTTCTGCTTTAATAAAATAAATAGTAAAATATTTGAATACTGAAATGTATAAAACATCGAAAGCAAAAAATAATCAATCGAACGAGCTACTGTACTCAAACTATATTCTTCATCACAGCAATTATCAAATAATAGCTATACAGAGTAAAGAAAGAATATAAAATAAAAGTGAAAAATAAAATCAACGAAATCTTAAGAATTAACCCACGTCATTTAGGCAATAAAATAATACTTCATCTGTTTATATTTATATAAATTCGTTGGCTTTCACTTAGTGCATACTGAGAATTCTTTAAAATGTATCATTCTAAAGTGTTACATTAACAACTATTGAAAATGTCAGTTATTTGTTTATGTAACTATATTTCAGTGCGATTTAATATATTAGGTTAATACTGTAGTAAGTTGATTTTGTAATCATGACATTGCAGATCTTCATTTTCAGATATTCTTTTACTTCTACATGAATGTCAAATGCAAGGGCAAGTTGGACTTGAATGTTTGCAAGTTTAAAAATAAAAAATAATAATTTTATATAGATTTCCTTGTAAGTTTTGTTTTTCAGTATTAGTTCCTGCAAATACAACAATCTACCACAAAAGCAAAGCTATTTTTCGATTGCACGAAGAATCACGGCAAAACAGAAGTTCGATGCAGCAAAAATCCTGTAGCAAATAATAGCAAACGGCATATTTCTAATACAACGTTTTGCCTGAAACCACAAGCCTTTAAATTATAGATCATGAATCCAATATTTATTGTTTAAACTATCCAGCCTTCAATTAGATATTCAAATAACATGCTTTACACATGCATCCCGGAGAGAAATAAATCACCAACAATGTGCTAAGCGTTTTTGATATGTATCAATAAGTAAAATATCTGAGCAATAATACAGGTTGGCAATGGGCTAAAGCATTGTTCAATCTCTAAATGATAAAAGTGAGGAAATGAGAGAAAAGGCGCTCTATATAATATCACAGTCTATTATAAAGAAAAATATTTACTAGAAAAAAAAAACGAGTGTTCTAAGAAAGATAACTCTCACTGTGAAATACATCATTTGATTAAATCCCTTTGAGTTGGGCTTCGGCAAACTTTGCCACACGATTATACACATATAAATGACAAGTGTATACGCAAACACATTTACACTCTTACACAATTTATGTACATTTTTTTTTGTTGTAAAAATTATATGCAAATAGTTCCTAGGATATTGCCTCTGGTGGCCAATTCAATTGTTTCACTAGACCACCCTTGGGGTTGGCGTATTTTCCATATTTGTCTAGCGCGAGCTCACGATGGGAGGATCTCCATCCGATATTCTGGGCAGTGGTGCGTGGGTACGGTTTGGGTGAAGGGTCAACTTTGATGTACTTTTCAATCGGGGTCACTGGGTGCATTTCCATCGGTTCCACATCTTTATGGCGCTTTTCCTTTTTTGGAACCTCGTCTTTGACCAGCTAAAACGTAAACAAAAAACACACATCATCAAAAAATAAAATATATGGTTTGAGGTACAAGTTACATTTCACTATTTATGAATTCTCACTAGGGTCCAAAGACAGGACTGACCATCCATAGCTGCAGTCCCTGTAACAAAACGGACAAACACATTCAAGCACTGACGTAATCGTTAGATTTGATTTTAATCACTCTATAGTTAATATTTGATATCACTAGTTACGCAGACATTTATACATTGATCTACCTTTTTTCTTGTTACAGTAAGACAGCTCGATATAACATGATCAACACAACAGGATGGACCACTTCAAAGCCACATCGTTTATGAAAAGGCCGAACTGACCAGACGTTTGTCATATTACTTTATCACACAGTCTAGAGCTAGATAATCTTGTAAATATGTACATTTGCTTTTATTTAAAGATGCACATTTCTTTCTTATAATTATTGTCCGCTAAAAGAAGTTTCCACCCAAGAAACGCTTTGGAAATGAAACCATAAATCATGATATATATATTCATGACGGTGTTTGAAATATTGCCTGATTGATCATTATTATTATTAAAAGTCAACAGTCCTTTTTATCACATCTACAAGATCCAGTAACTGATCGTAATGTGTTTCTAAGCTCTGGCAATGAATCGAATATAAGGAAATCTCAAATGAAGGTTAGTAAGTTTGGTGCTTAGTTGGACTCAAACACCCCCTTTAGATATTAATTAATTAATTCATTCATTCATTCATTCATTCATTCAGAGGAACAGCACTGAATCCGGATTTAATCCCAGACTCGCATCAGCACGTGCTTATACAGTCTATACTGCTGCAACATAACGAGAGAGAGAGAGAGTCTAATATTAATACCCATGTGTGACTCGTACCTCACCAATAAGGTTTGTACTTCGACTTGTATGTAGAATGTTATTATAACGAGATATATTATTCCGAAGTTTACCTCGGTATGTGATTCATTATTGAAATTAACCATTATTTCAGAAAAAAAACACATACCAAACGCAATCATTACCCATAAACAGTAGCCCTAACCTATGCCCGTAATCTGACCCAAACACCGAAATGTACCATCGAGGTACGAAATTTTTACCTCACAACGTGATGTATACAAAAGCACACACACACACTTGATGTATCTATATACATGTACATGCACTGCATAAGCTCTTGCATGTCTGTAAGCATTAGGGGAGTGGCCGATTTATAGTTAAGAAAGCATGTGACCTATTTCTTTTTAATGTACATCTTCCTAATGTTGTTGCCGTTGTTGTTTTAAAAATAGAGAACCGTTTTAAAAAGAAATTGTACGCTTACAGAGGTAGGATATTTCTGAGAAAGGCATGTCACTAGTACTGAATTATATTGATAATAACTACTCACATCTTCGTATTTTGTTGTGAGGAAGTTCCAGTTGTCAGGCCAGTACTTGGCTGCCGTCTCCTCCAGCTTCACGTGGTCCTTCCTTTAACAGTAAACAATTCTGTAACATGGTGGAAACGATGAATTACACGATTGAAATCATTCTGAAACACGATGGAAAAAAACAGGAGCACGATGGTAACCACACTGTAACACAATGGAAACTACTATGTCACATGATAGTAATCACACTGTAATACAATGGAAACTACTATGTAACATGATAGTAATCACACTGTAACGCAATGGAAACTACTATGTAACATAATAGTAATCACACTGTAACACAATGGAAACTGCAATGAAACATGATAGTAATCACACTGTAACACAATGGAAACTACTATGTAACATGATAGTAATCACACTGTTACACAATGGAAACTACTATGTAACATGATAGTAATCACACTGTAACACAATGGAAACTACTATGTAACATGATAGTAATCACACTGTAACACAATGGAAACTACTATGTAACATGATAGTAATCACACTGTAACACAATGGAAACTACTATGTTACATGATAGTAATCACACTGTAACACAATGGAAACTACTATGTAACATGATAGTAACCACACTGTAACACAATGGAAACTACTATGTAACATGATAGTAATCACACTGTAACACGATGGAAACTACTATGTCACATGATAGTAATCACACTGTAACACAATGGAAACTACTATGTAACATGATAGTAATCACACTGTAACACAATGGAAACTACTATGTAACATGATAGTAATCACACTGTAACACAATGGAAACTACTATGTAACATGATAGTAATCACACTGTAACACAATGGAAACTACTATGTACATGATAGTAATCACACTGACAATGGAAACTACTATGTAACATGATAGTAATCACACTGTAACACAATGGAAACTACTATGTAACATGATAGTAATCACACTGTAACACAATGGAAACTACTATGTAACATGATAGTAATCACACTGTAACACAATGGAAACTATTATGGTACATGATAGTAATCACACTGTAACACAATGGAAACTATTATGTTACATGATAGTTATCACACTATAACACAATGGAAACTACTATGTAACATGATGGTAACCACGCTGTAACGCAATGGAAACTACTCTGTAACACGACAGTAATCACGCTGTAACAAATGAAACTAAACCAAAAAATTGTATAACACGACAGTAACCACGCTGTTACACATGGATACTCTGTTACACAATGATAACTACTCTGTAACACGACAGTAGCTGCGCTGTAACACCATGGATACTCTGTAATACAATGACAACTATTCTGTAACACGACAGTAGCCGCGCTGTAACATCATGGATACCCTGTAACACAATGACAACTATTCTGTAACACGATGGTTATCACTCACCGTTCTCTTTTGTGTGTGTGTGGGTTTTTTTGTGTTTTTTTGTTTGTTTTTTTGTTTGTTTGTTTGTTTTTTTGTTCAATCACCACTTGGTAATCCGTTTCTTTTCTAAATTCACACATTACAAAAAAGACGAACAATATATTGAAACTAGTAAGGTTAATTAAACAATAATGGACTTGTGAATGTATTCCTTTTTAATAAAGTCTTTAAATGAATTAATAATTTTCTTGGATTATTTTATGAATTTATTAAAAAATGAAGTATTTATTCATTTTTCTTTATACAGAGTTTGACTTAGAAAGAATATAATATGGGACTTACATTTTAGCATAATTTTGCTTATATTTTAGTATAATTTTTGCTTATATTTTAGTATAATTTTGCTTATATTTAAGTATAATTTTGTCTTCTGTAAGAGAGAAAGTATGACTTAAAAATGCAGTATCCGATAAAATGATGTTGATATTAATGAATTCTTTATTGGATTTTTTAATTCTCACCACTCATGAACACGGTGGAATTATGCTGTAACATGGTGAAATACTATGTTACATGATGGAAAAAAAAATCTTACAAAGTACAAGTAACGTATATGTATAAAATAGTATCAGGATAAAAAATACTGTGCTTGTCGGCGTGTTTATTTAACACATACACAATATCTTCATATCTATTATCTTTATGTCTGCTTAGCTTTTAAGATTAACCGAAGACAAAATAAAACGCTGACGACCAATCGATTTACATATGTATTCTTACTCGGCGTATATGATGTTACCTCATGTACTCTTTGGCATATCTTAACTCTCTCTCTCTCTCTCTCTCTCTCTCTCTCTCTCTTGTATGTGTGTAGGTAGTGTACAGATACATGCTCTAATAGGCCTTATTATTTGAGTTTGTTATTGAGAGAAGTACCTTGGGAAACTTCGTTGTCATTTGTAATGATATACGACTACATGCATTTGTACTCAAACATCCAATCGCGCATTGTTTGAACATGTATTATATTTTCATGACGGAGTATGTATTTACAAAACCCCACCCTGTACTGAAGAGGTACATAACGAAAACAAACTTTTATTAAATGGACAATTCATGAATGGATAAGAACATGACATTTGTGTATATACCGGCTTATATCGATTTATAGCAGCTGTCAAAACTATATCATGCATTCAACCAATATCCTGTCTCTTTCTCAGTATTTGAAATGGTTATGAACAGTCGATAGAACGTTTGTCATAAACATTTTACTTATCATCATTTTTTTTCATAGGAATGCAATGCCAATGATTTTTTTTTTTTGATTTTTTATTTTATCATATTTTTATATACCGGGGTATAAACTGTACAATAGGAAATTTTGCTCGGTTTCGACGGTCAGTCATTTCGTTTTTAACTTTTCCCATAGAATAAACGCTGACAGGTCGGGTCCTGGTGTAAAAAAAAAAATTCTGTAAAAATCATGATTTTTCGCGGAGATTTATTTTTGATGAATTTGTGTATGGTTTTATCAAGGAAAAATGGTCCTAGAATATTCATTTAAATATGTAACCTAGAAAGTATTTGTTTATTTCATCTCATGTGTTCTAGAACCTAAATCTACGACATTCGTTCATTTCATCTCACATTTTCTCTGTCAAAAATAAAAAAAAAACTGCTTCAATAATGACTGACAAAAGAAGTCAGCAAAAATAAGTGCTTTACAATATGATATAACAATTTCTTCTTGCATTAACTGGCAGAATTAAAGTAGGGATGTTCCTTTGTCACATTCAACTAACACTCCCTAGATTGCGAATGTCATTGTTACACTGATCTGTCCTTCTGAAACGTTCGTGGCTATCGTCGATTCTTATTTGTAAAGAAAAGTTGAATATTACTTACTTGTACAGGAAATAAAATGTACATTTCGTACTGGGTTGTAGATTTGTAAAATCTCTATAAAGTAATTGATAATGGGACACACGGGAGATTGGCGTTATTGGCGGAGTCATCCACAAAGTCGAACTTTTGATTATCGGTTTTGATAATAAGATCGGTTAAGTGTTCTATACGTGTTTTATGTACGGTATACTGACAATTGTAAATTGTATGAAGTAATGTGTTCGCAAGGATTAAATATTGTGCCACTTTACTGTCATTCCGGTCAACCTTTGTTATAATTAAGTAAGGCCATAGAAAAATAGCAGTAACCTTGTAGTAACACCTCTATTACATTTTTTTTATGATTCATTGCTCTCTCTCTCTCTCTCTCTCTCGTTCATATCGTTGGTACCACATATATATGACATTAAAAAAACATACATAGTAACAGTTTTCACTTCTCAAACATAGAATGTGCGCAGATAATTTGAAGAGAGGATATCAAATTTTAACAGCAAGCAAAGAAGACGAACGGACAGACAGATAGATATTGGACTGATTGATCCATCAGCAGGTTGATTGGTTTATCAATCAGTTAATCGATTAATCAATTGACTGATCGACCAACTGGGAAGTTGTTTGGTCACGTTATGTTTAATTTGAATCAGATTCATTCAAACACTTCTCATAAAATCGTACCGCAATGCTACAAATATACGAAGTGACATCGACTGTTTGCCAATTATGATAGCCAAGTTTGCTATTTAATTTGCTACTCAAAAGTTCAATGCTTTCTGTGAAACTCAATAGCACACAACACAATGAACGTCGACATGATGAATTGATTTTAAATATCTGTTCTTAAAAAGGTCGTGATATGCTTTGCTTGTTGATATATATTTTATTAAACACATAGGTTAGAATGACAGTATGCTTTAAATATAAAGATGTATAATTTCTAGCGAGGAAATTTAAAGTTGACAAAGAAATCAAAGTAGATCTAATCCAAATACAAATATTAAACATGGCAATATGTCTTTTCTCTTGCATTATGCGGAACACTTGACATTTTACATTAAATTTTGTACGTATACAAAGAGGATTTTGCGAATTTCAGTTTTTGTTTTTGGTTTAACGTCCCAGCGACAACATTTCAGTCATTTGGAAACTGCAGATATAGTTCTGCCTCACTGCGATACAGCGGCGAAGACAAGAGGCCTCATACCACAGTCAGCCACATTATCCTGACTCTTTTATTAACCCTTTCCCTCATAGAGGAAACCATGAAAAGACCTATGCGAACAGCATAAAACCAGATCAGCCTGCGAGTAACTCGCAGGCTGATCAGGTTTTATGCTGTTCGCTGCTCCTCAGTGGTCTGGAAATTTGTAATTAAGTTTGGTAAGGTTTAACTGTGGTTTTCTGCAGATCAGGCTTTATGTGGTACCTATTGAGTGCGTCAAAATTAGTCTATATGAGGGAAAGGGTTAACCAGTTAGTTTTGAGACAAAACAACGGAGCTATACAAGAACCATTTTAAGGACTTTGGTATAACACGTACATGTATATACATTTACAGATATATAGGATTGATAAAAGTTTTAACATTGAACAATCTTTGAAGGGTCGAACCAGTGTTGGGTTCATGTCAATATGAAACCCGCTATTTTTAGACCACACTATCTTACTTGTTTTTTTCCAAGTCAACTGGACATTTAGACCAGCTTTGAGAAACCTGGATAGCGTATAGTGATTTCATCAACACAACCCGGGTTCGGTCCTCGTCAGTATGACTTTGGCAGTGGTATTGATGTAAGGTCCAATCGTTTTAAAATAAAGTGTAAAGTTAAAGATGCGCAAATGGTGTATGAATAACTATACATTGATAGGTTTTTGGAAATAGACAGTATATCTACATATATCGGTAGATTGGATATAGAATAAATAAACGATTATTGAATCGGATAAATTTTCTTGACGTAAGTTATAAAAACATTTGCTCAATGAGATACAAACGTGTGCCAAGGTTTAGGCATGTCCCAACTATCGAAAATCTCTTTGGAATATGATTGCAATCCATGTGAACGTAGTTGCTCACGAGTGTTTTAATTTCCAGTGGGGTTTTTTCCCCATTGTTGTTACATTGGCATATAATATTTCTGTTATTGATTTTGAGAAATGCTGGAAAAAAAAATAACACTGAGGCAATACAATCAGATCCATCGGAACACATTGCAAATATTTTCAAATAACCGACCAAGTTGGTCCGGGAACAGCCGAGTGAATAAAAATACGATTGCAGCCGGGTTTAGACCAAAGATGAACGAGTAATTACGATAAGATATGAGCAGATTTGACTAATGTAAAAGAAACAGTTTGCTTTATTTATGTTATTACAATATGGATGTACATGTAGATGGAAAATAGTGTCTACATAACTTTTTTTCTGTTTGAAATGGAAAATAATCGAACATATTGACTATTGATGTGAGAGATAATAAAGCAGGACACAGAAATGCAGCCTTTATTTACTCACCAACAAAACCATAAAGCATTCATTGATCGGGATCAATGTTCAATATGACGCAAGCGCTTGTGATTTGTCTCTACATCAATGTTGCCATTGGATTGTCTCTTAGTTTCTACGATACAACTTGAAGTTTTGTCGTGCGTTTATTGACACAGATCATGATTGAACTAAACAAGTGGATGTAGATTGTTTACACGAGCAGTTTATTGTCTGGGCCCAGATACACCACACACACACACACACACACACACAATCTTGTATTTCTCAGTCAGGTATTCCATGTGCTTGCTCTAGAGTACAGTGGTCCAGTGATAACATACCGACTGCGGATCCGCAGATTGTAGGTTCGATCCCGTTTAAGGCAAGCACAGGCGCTAAGTACTGTTCCAACCAAGGAACCATCGAAAATGATTAGTATGTTTTGTAAGAACTTGTTTCCAAATCGACGAGAAATAAACATGTTCAAACAAACTAGTGTGGTTTGTACCTGATTGGTACGCAGAGTGTTGTCATAGCGAGATATAAATTTTCGAGGTCTACTTCGTTATGTAGTTGAAGGTAACCATTCTTTAAACACCAAAACCAAAACTTAACACTCACACTACACTCAAACAGTAACCCCAGCTCTTATCCTGACATATATATATTTCTCCTGCACAAGGTAGGTTTATAAAATCACACACACACACACAATTAAAGAAAAGATGAAGCACTCATGTAAAAGATGTTTAAACTTCTATAGCCTTTAATGGAATTCATGTCCATTTGAGTCTTCTTTATGAAATGAAACACAAATCACGAAAACATTAAACAATAACTTGAATAACTGAACGATATTGTTGATTCCATCATATTTCCTCACTGTTTTTTGTTGTTGTTGTTGTTTGTTGTTGTTGTTGTTGTTGTTGTTGTTGTTTTGCAATATCAAAGACACTACAAAATGACACAAATCTACTGCAATATTGTGATAATCAATATCAATTCAGAAAGAAAAAATGGTTGTCTGAACTGGGGGTTAAAGATATCAATAAATGATCATTTTGACGCCAGGCCGGGCCTGCCGCAGAAGTCCGGAACATGCGTGCTCAGGTAGCTGCTATATCAAAAGCGAAACATGTACATGAAACATATTGAACTTGGTCTAAGTATTGATTCAAAAGACCTCAGTTAATTTTTTTTTTATGAAATGCTTCATTATGCACTTTATAACACCATGTGCTCCTGGAAAAAAATGCCTTGTCGTTTTGTATATTGCTGTGAAACAGGTTATATTTATATACAATAAACTATTTGTAATTGAATTGTATTTTAAAAACATTTACTCTGTGATAATAAGTATGTACATGTACAATACAAGGAGAGGGGGAATTTTTGAAACCAGTTTGTATAACAGACCGTTATTTTACTTTAATGGGACCAATGTATAAAATATGAGCCGGTTATACAATTTTAATAAAATAAAATCGTTTGATTAATGTCTTTCAAGTTAATAATTGTGTATGTGCTTTCTTTTATCTGGAAAATGACTTGACAGCATGGGTGAATCTTGGTGATATCGCAATATTTTGAATGGTGTCACGATATTAATCATGTATTGCCAAAGTATTTGTCACATAAAATTCCTTTATTAAATCTGTATTAGTAATGAAAAAGTATGCATACTTGAAGAAATAATAGAAAATATAGAATAAATATAAATAAGAGTTTGGTTGCTTTACTTTCTTGTATTTTATTCTATTTTCATATCAGTGATGCTTACGATCGAACGTTAGGGGATGGGGTATACATTATTCAAAGTTAATTTCTAAATCCCATCGTTGGAAGCCCCCGGTTGATTAAAATCACTCATGACAGCGATTGTTCGGGCGTTATTATCCGATGATGATAAACCCCCAATAAGGTTACCAAATACCGCGATGATATCGTAGAAATAAATATCGGTACATACCGGTAAAATCGCACACCCTTTCCTGTTTGAATATAATTAATCTATATGTATTTGAACCATATGAACTGATAAAAAATTGGCTGAATATGTATGTACACCACGGGCAGTCGCTTAATCCACGTTTAATAAATTTCATTTATTTCCGTCATAATTAAGCTACACACGTCTTAGTACAGAGAAAGGCTGACAGCCATATGTAACACAAAATAAGGTTTATTTTTACAAAGCTTTTATTTGGGTAATAAAGATTTCACCAGTAAGCCAGTAAGCTTACTGAATGAATCAATGAATTGCAAGATATTCGAATTAAATAACGTTTTCTTAAAGAAAAACAGAGCTGATATTTTAGAATAGATCGTTACTTTTTCCTTTTTTCCATTTTTCCATGCCAACTGAACATAGCTTTTCCAATTGTATGCACTGATTAGTGCGTCTAGTGTGATCCTAGTCAGAAACATGTATCTTCATCCCCTAACTGAAATGACACACAGAAACTGATTGCAAAGCAAGTAAATATTTTAATTAACACCCACTGCTGAGATTTATCCCCACAATCCACGGGATCGGGTCGGATCAGTGATATCTTTGTGTTCACGCGGCTTATAAACATCGATTTTTAATTGACAAAGTGCTTTTTAATAGTTATCCTATACAGTGTAAGCCCCAGTGCATATTTGTACATCATATATTTAGGCCTAATGTGTGCCATGTTGAACACATAGGGAACATTTGATATCTATTTAGTTTCTTTTATACAGTCCACCATTGTACACAAAAGTTACACAAAACATGTATAAAAATAAATCATAACAAGTGCATTTTCTTTGATATATGTCAGATTTTATGACAAAGGTACTAATGAAATGACATAATGTAAAAAGTCAACGTATAATATACTAGACGAAACTTATAAGTACTCCGACTAAAGTTTTGTCTATAGCATTTGTTGTATTCAAAATAACAGATTTTTGGTTTTATATAGCTTTCCACGAAAATTGGTTTCATAGAGTTGATTATGCGTCAAAATTATTCAAGCAGACAACAGATTGAGCCTATGCACATTTTAATATTTACTGGGCATATGTTTTGGAAAATTTATGTTCTTTACAAATTTGACATCGGAGTACTTACAAGTTTCGTTAAGTGTACCTAACTTAAATTATTCAACTACCCCGAACACAGTTTATGATCTGTTTAACATATGTAATATATTAATATATACCGGTACAGGCTTTAGTTAAACAATATTCTGAATTAGAAATTGCTTTAAATGTAAGTACTTTTGTTGAATGTTTATCACAAATGTTTGTAATAGCCAAACAAAGTTTAAAGTGCTTAGCCGGGGTCGAATATAGCAAATCTCTCTCTCTCTCTCTCTCTTAACTGCTTCTATCTGCGATCTATCTTCGTATGATATATAAAACATTGGTAAGCTTGCTTCTTTATCGAACACGTCCTTATCAAAACAGGAGTACGTTTATTTATACAGAAATCAATCAGTACCCCACTCAACATTAAGCTAATTATCTATCCTTGCCCAACCATCCCATGGCGCGGGTTACACCTGTCCCACCACGACATTACTTTAAGAAATAATAACATACGTAATGTAATGAAACCTGAAATTCTATTCATTTAATCTGAATTACCACAGGTAAGATTGCGTTCGGGTATTCATACAATGATAAATATACATGTACACTACTCAGTAATCCGACACTAATCCGCTATGAGTTGTAAAGAAAGCATATCTTATCGTTAAGACTGTACACAAATATACAAATAGATAATGAGAAGACATAGGACTTATGGTTTGAGCTACTCTAGATCTCGTATTGACGTTTATCTAACGTCTGTGTGTGATCACTTGTAAAAACATTACAAAGCCGTTCAAATTCATGCATATTACTTAATCTATATTACGATTTCCAATCATTTTATTATACGTGTATTTATTATTTTTTTTTTGTATTTTATGAGACTGGCGATGTCATATTTATTTCTTATTTCTACTAAACCAATATGCATGTGCCTATTTGAAATTTCCAAGAAAAGATAAATAAATACCTATAGGCCAAAAAAATCTTATTACACGTTTGGTACTTATGTAAGTCTTCATTATTTATGTATTGATCACTTTTAATTGATTCGAAGATTCACTAATTTATTTTAAGTTCGTGAATGTCTTCCATCGATTACCCAATCAATATCTATGTCATCTGAGCTCGTGGTTACACACACACACACACACACACACACACACACACACATACATACAAATGGAGGCATTCGTAGCCAAGTGATTATAGTCTTTGGTTAATATCATTAAGCCTCTTATTTAGACTTTTATTTTATTATCAACACATGTTTATGTGATAAGAGCTGAACAAGCTACATATACAATGGTATTTCTGTAATTGGCTGAACATTTCTACATATACAATGGTATTTCTGTAATTGGCTGGACATTTCTACATATACAATGGTATTTCTGTAATTGGCTGAAAGTCACTTCATATACAATGGTATTTCTGTTATTGGCTGAACATCTCTACATATACAATGGTATTTCTGTAAGTGGCTGAACGTCACTAAATATATAATGGTATTGGTTAAGGGGTAATATTCTAAATATTGTAAGGTCAATATATACTTGTGTTAAGTCTAGAGTTAAGCACTTAAATGAGATAAGTAATAGTTTTGACTGTATTTTAGGCGTAAGACAAGGTGAATGTTTATCCCCTTTTCTGTTTTCCATGTTTTTGAATGATCTAGAGGATACATATGTTACAAGCGGGGTTGACGGAATCAATATTCAGATGTTTAAAATGTTTTTAATATTATATGCGGATGATATAGTCTTATTTGCCGATAGTAGTAAGGAATTACAAAAAAGTATAGATGTGCTTCAAGCTTATTGCAATAGATGGAAACTTAAAGTCAATCCAACAAAAACTAAAGTGATGATATTTAGAAAAGGGGGGCGTCTGTCTAATATTTTTCATTTTCGTTATGGGGACGTGGAACTTGAAATTGTTGATAAATTTGTATATTTAGGCATAGTGTTTACATCTGGTGGTTCGTTCTCTGAGGCTCAAAACACTTTATCTGGACAAGCTTTAAAGGGTATTTTTCAACTTAACAAGTATTTAAATAAATTTACGAATTTATCTGTGAGACACAAATTAGAATTATTTGATAAATTAATTTTGCCAATCATGAATTATGGGAGTGAAATTTGGGGATTTCATCATGGAAAAGCTATTGAAAGAATTCACTTACAATTTTGTAAACGTCTTCTAGGGGTAAAGAAAACTACACAAAACGATTTTATTTATGGTGAACTAGGCAGAATGCCATTGCAAAATTTACGATTTTATAATATCATTAAATATTGGTTAAAAATAATTCATACAGATAATAAAAAATACATTAAAAAGATATATGACCTTCTATATCACGATTCTGTTTTAAATCCTAACAAAAGTAATTGGTGTTCACTTTTAAGAAATTTACTGTCTTTAATAGGATTTTACGAAGTTTGGTTATTTCAAATGGTTGGTGACCCTAAATTATTTTTGAGCATTGTTAAGCAAAGAATAAAAGATAATTTTGTGCAGATTTGGAACAGCAATCTGAATGAATCAACAAGAGCTATTTTTTACAAAAATATTGCAAATTTTTGTTTCCAACCTTACTTAGATATTATTCAAGTAACAAGATTAAGGATTAGCATGTCACGATTACGCACATCTTCTCATAGACTTTGCATTGAAACTGGTCGTTGGAATCAACCTGTAAGTATACCTATTAATGAACGATTTTGTCAGTTTTGTAATACACTAGAAGATGAGTTTCATTTTGTACTAGAATGTTCTTTATACAATGATTTGCGTAAAAAGTTAATATCAAATTTTTATTGGAAACGCCCTAGTATGTATAAATTGATTGAACTGTTTGATTGTAATAATAAATGCACATTAAGGAAACTCGCGTTATATATTGATAAAGCTTTTACAATGAGGAACTCTATAATGTATGGTTAGTTTCAAAATCTAAGTAGTTAAATTTATTATTTGATTTGTATATATATATATATATAAACCATTATTGTACTTGTTCAGTATATAAGTTGTTAATTCTAAATAGACCTACAAGTTTCGTGCAAAGCTAAATGTGGCTAAAACGAGTCTAGTCCATTATTAATAACGAATTTGCTCGCGATCATTCTAAATTATATTTTCAAGAATGTGTTTGTTATGTTGTAATGCATGATAAGAATGATTTATTACTGTTGTATGCATAAATATGTACTGTCTGTCATGATATGTTTTGCTTTGTTTGCCACATGGGTCAATGACCTTCTGGTTTGAATGAAATAAACTTTGAAACTTTGAAACTTTTTCTGTAATTGGCTGAATGTCGCTACATATACAGTGGTATTTCTGTAATTGGCTGAACATCTCTACATATACAATGGTATTTCTGAAGTTGGCTGAACCTCGCCACATATAAAATGGTAGTTCTGTAATTGGCTGAATGTCACTACATATACAGGGGTATTTCTATTATTGGCTGAACGTCACTACATATACAGGGGTATTTCTGTAATTGGCTGAATGTCATTACATATACAGGGGTATTTCTATTATTGGCTGAATGTCACTACATATACAGTGGTATATCTATTATTAGCTGAATGTCACTTCATATACAGTGGTATTTCTAAAATTGGCTGAATGTCATTACATATACAGTGGTATTTCTAAAATTGGCTGAATGTCACTACATATACAGTGGTATTTCTATTATTGGCTGAATGTCACTACATATACAGTGGTATATCTATTATTGGCTGAATGTCACTACATATACAGTGGTATTTCTATTATTGGCTGAATGTCACTACATATACAGTGGTATTTCTATTATTGGCTGAATGTCACTACATATACAGTGGTATATCTATTATTGGCTGAATGTCACTACATATACAGTGGTATATCTATTATTGGCTGAATGTCATTACATATACAGTGGTATTTCTATTATTGGCTGAATGTCACTACATATACAGTGGTATATCTATTATTGGCTGAATGTCACTACATATACAGTGGTATTCTATTATTGGCTGAATGTCACTACATATACAGTGGTATTTCTATTATTGGCTGAATGTCACTACATATACAGTGGTATTTCTATTATTGGCTGAATGTCACTACATATACAGTGGTATTTCTATTATTGGCTGAATGTCACTACATATACAGTGGTATTTCTATTATTGGCTGAACATCTCTACATATACAGGGGTATTTCTATTATTGGCTGAACATCTCTACATATACAGGGGTATTTCTATTATTGGCTGAACATCTCTACATATACAGTGGTATTTCTGTATTGGCTGAATGTCACTACATATACAGGGGTATTTCTGTAGTTGGCTGAATGTCACTACATATACAGGGGTATTTCTGTAGTTGGCTAAATGTCACTACATATACAGGGGTATTTCTGTAGTTGGCTGAATGTCAACACATATATAATGGTATTTCTGTAATTGGGTGAAAGTCAATACATATGACTGAAATAGTAAACTCCAAAATGTAATTTACTTCAAAAATATGATCATGTAATTGTGAGTCAAAAAAACTGATAAAGAAAAACAAACTCGATTATACAATATACTCACCAAATTTGATCTTGTGCAACAAAATTACATTTCGAGGCTGGGTTAGCCACGGATGATCCTTTGGCTGGCGCCGCCATTTTTTTAAAGTCCGGTAATTAAAGTCCCTAATCACTTAATTCCGTTACACTGAAATTCCTCTAGCAGAGGCGATACGCAGGAACATTAATGACTTGCCCACTACTTCCGCTAATGTAAAGAAGTACTTAATGGCTCTCCCTTGGTTACTGGACGCACTTTCCCTAGATACGCTCACTTATCGACTCTCGAATACAATTGCATAGAACGCTTTGACACTTTCTACTTTCCATTTAAACCGCGGGACAGACTGTATATACGAGATATATATTGGTAAGTATACTCGCTATGGGCAAACCCTACTTGAGAGCTTTATTTACAGAACCTATAAAAGCCGTGTGCTATTGAAGATCAATAAAGTTATAGTTTTATCTTGAGTAATATAATTTTAGTCTGCAAACATGCTTTGTCCCCGTAGAACAAAAAGATTTTACCGAGCTTTCGTGTTGTTATCAATTATAGCAAAGTCTATGTTCAAAATGACAGCCAGCCGTACAATGGGAAACAATAGACCTTTCATGATAGGGTTTTACACAGGGAACAGTAACCAAGCATACTTGGCACGCTTTCTTGAATATCTTATTCCTTTACCTTTTGGACAATGAAAAAATATGCAATGCACAATCCAGACATTTTATAAGTGGAGTTTAATGATCCCTTTTTAATTGAAATTATTGTGAATATTTTATTACAATAACTATTAGTGTAATGTTTATTCGCTTTTAGAGAACAGGTCGATATGTGTCGTGACTTTTTAAGACGATTAAGATCGCGTATATAGGAGACTAATTAGATGCATTGTTACCCAAATGTAGAACAGGCTTACAACATGTTTATTTTATATATCAAGTTTAATTTGATTCCACTTTTTGTGTTAAAAACGGAACATTTTTGTGTTTTCAGGTAATAAAACGGGTTTATTGGTTAAACACAACAGCAACAGTGGCACTGGAACAACATAATTTGATTGTGTGGTTTCATTTGAACGTGCCTAAAATTACATAGTTATTAAATATATCTATAAGGAAGTTCAGTTGTTGTTGTTGTTTTTTGTTTGTTTATGAATAAAACATCACAAATTATAATGGTCTAGTGCAAGTGCATCGTCAAATACTCCCGGCTGACTTATTCCGTTTCACTACATGACATCATGTCTATGATCTATCGATCGGCCGTGGGTATCCGACGATGGTGCCAGTGAAGCTGTACGATGAAACAGTTTACACAACAGTATTCAACTCCCTTCTGAACCACTGCTTTGCCTTTTCGAAACGTCTTTCCCTGGACGATGAACTTGACCACGGCGCTTTTCTTTTTCTGTTTCAAGGATCTTAGCAGATGTCATATAAGAATTTAAGTAAATCGATACTGTACATTATTGATTGAATATACAACACCACTCTACAGGGGAAAGTGGGAGCTATATAGGAATCACGTAGGCATGTGTCCCGTCCAGTCCAATCCTGTCGTATTCCGTCCCACTCTACAAAAGTTAATCTTGCAAGAATATCAATGGGACTCAATGGCAGAAGGTCCATAACTTGTAAAAGTCATTTGTCTCATTACAGTTTGAAGAGTTAAGGCCCCTTTAACTTAAACCGCATATCAACGCGTGTGTGTGTGTGTGTTTTGTTGTTGTTGTTGTTGTTGTTGTTTTCTCACAAACAGATATTTTCTTCTTTTTTTTTAATAAAATTTTGCACATAAGTAATTAAGACTATAACTTAAAGATATATGAATTGAAAATAGAGGGTCGCCATGCTCGCCTTAGACATTTAGCTTGGTAAAACACCACTGTTTGATTTAAAAAAATGTTTAAAATCATAGCACTAAAAAATTAGAAAGACTGCATTCTAAATACTTTAATAACATATCAAAATAATATTTTCAGAATATTTTTTTCATAGTATTTAATAAGTTACAGGTGAAAATACAGTCAAACGTGCATGGAAAATACACTACGAGAAAAAATAATCATTGTGTCAGTGTCTGGACTAGAATATGTACAAACACTACCCAAAAACTATAAAAAAATATATTTTTTGATAAAAAAAATCAACGGACAGATTTCAATCTTCTGATATTAAGGCTTTCTGTAAATGTTAAAAATGTATATCTCACCAGTTCTTCTTTAACTATAACTGATTTTTTTAATTGAAATTTTAGCCAAATTTACATAAAAAAACCCACTAAAATGTGACCTTTTCAACCCTCAACAGTTGACAATTGTACTTTTAATCATTTTTTGATATAAAAATCTTAAAATTTGGGTTTTCCTCTAACAATCTACTAATAATAAACGAGACAATAAAAAAATAACAAAATTTAAATCATTGGTAACCGGCTGAAACGTCCTTAAGAGTTTTAGACGTATGCTGTTCGACGCCAGCACCTTTCTACCTACCCAAACTCTCTCTCTGTATAGAAGAAGCAACTCGATACTTTATCAAATTTAGCTTATGTAGTCGTCTACTAGATTTTACAGTTCTATAGTAGCAGCGAGCTCGTAAAATAGTCGTCCCACTATTTTTCATTGTGCTATCATAGTAACCAAATATAACTTGACACTAAGTATGTTAGTGTATGAAACATTCTGGCGCTATCGCCCCCGTTGAAATTTCTTATTTCTGTAGAAACTTACAAGGATGAACACTAACATTATGTTCTATATCTTAATTATGGAGGCTATCCATTGCCCAAAACCAATGCTTGCTGTTTTGCACAATTGTACTTCATGACAT
>CM037785.1:63423731-63473731 GCA_021229015.1 Solen grandis
ACAGTATTGAAATATTACAGCCACACATGTACACTATACTGATATATTACTGATCCTTGTATACAGTATTGATATATTACAGCCACACATGTACTCTATACTGATATATTACAGCTTCTTGTATACAGTATTGAAATATTACAGCCACACATGTACACTATACTGATATATTACAGCTTCTTGTATACAGTATTGAAATATTACAGCCACACATGTACACTATACTGATATATTACAGCTTCTTGTATACAGTATTGAAATATTACAGCCACATATGTACACTATACTGATATATTACAGCTTCTTGTATACAGTATTGATATATTACAGCCACACATGTACACTATACTGATATATTACTGATCCTTGTATACAGTATTGATATATTACAACCACACATGTACACTATACTGATATATTACTGATCCTTGTATACAGTATTGATATATTACAGCCACACATGTACACTATACTGATATATTACTGATCCTTGTATACCGTATTGATATATTACAGCCACACATGTACACTATACTGATATATTACAACTCCTTGTATACAGTATTGATATATTACAGCCACACATGTACTCTATACTGATATATTACAGCTCCTTGTATACTATATTAATATATTACAGCCACACATGTAAGTAGTTATAGATTTGAGCGTGCCTGGCTCACCCCCCCCAAACCCAGGCACGCTCAAATCTATAACTACTATTTGTGATAAAAAATCAAAAAAATCACACTAATGTAAAATTTAAAAAAACACATGTGTAAACTTTTAACAATGAAAAAAAATAAAAAAATTTATGCTTGCGTTTTTTCCTGAACCCCTTTTACATTTATATAAAAATCCTCACTCTGAATATGGAGGAGGGTTTTCTAACGTATTATAAAAATTCAATATTATACAGTTTTTATATTTTTGGATATTATCTCCATTGCCTCTTTTCTCCCCTGTTCTATTAATTTTTGCCTTTCTTCTTCTGAATAGTTTTTTGGAACCGCAGAGTTTTTTGTTAATTGTTTAAGCTCATTATATTTTTCTAATTCATCTAATATAAGTTTAAATTCTTGTTCAGATATCTCTCCATCTGTTAAAGCTTTAGAGATTAAATTTTTTATACTATTTAATTTACTGTTAGCAATAGTTTTAATTTTTTTTAATTTTATTCATAAATTTACGTCTAAAATTTTTATAGAGGCTCCAACTCCTCCGCATACAAGAGCTGCAATTTCTAACGGAAATAGAATAGGAACAATTAAACCAATAGTTCCTATAATTATACTAGCAGACATTAAAGCTGTGTCTACTCCATCTGTTATATTTATTCCTCTTTTATATTTTTTATATAATGCTTTACGAGTATCTCTCTCATTAATTAATGTTTTCTCAATCTCTGAGATTTTTTGCAATCTATAATTTTGACTTGGTTCCTGGAGTTCGCTATGGATAAAGTCCGGCTGCGTAGCACTACGGATAAAGTCCGGCTGTGAAACACTAGATTCACTATTTAAATCTGGATATAAATCTGGGGCTGTTGGTTTCTTCATTTTTAAATATATTATTTGAATTCAAACAATAACGAGGCAACAGTATTAACTACAGTTCCATTATCTACCAGACTAACAAAATTAATAACACTTCCAGCCTCAACTAAAAAAGGGCGTTCAAAATTATCATGTTTTGCTGGTGTTGTATGCAAAGTAATCTCACACCCACTTAAAAGCTCTCCATCCACCAACACACCAACTCGCACTTCACCACTTGTCCTTTTACTCGACAGACCAATACCAGTAATATAACCACGCCTCATCACAACATAACCAACATTTTTTTCTCTACCGGCATTTCCAAATGAAAACACCTTACCTTTAAATAAAGAACCTTTTATTTCAGCACTTATTGTAATGTTTTTTAAGGATTCCTCTATTCTTTTTACCACATGGTCTAATCTTGTTAAAATGTTAAATAATTCATTGTCAAAATTTGACTTTAAATTATTAAATAATTCACTGTCAAAATTTGACTTTAAATTATTAAAATATGAAGTTATCTTACTCTCATCTAGTATATACTTTTTAAAACCGAATATACTCATTTTTATGGAATAAAATTCCAGCTGTGAAACACTCTAAGGAATAATTTCTAAAACACAACTCATTGGTAATCCATGATTATCTATTTTTTGTCCTTTTTCATCACGAACACTTATATTTAATTCTGAAATATTTCCTATAGTTAATTTTTTATACTCTGGATTACTAAAGTTTATATTAACAATATCTCCAAATGCTTTATTTTCAATTGGAACAACCCCTAAGATTTTACTAGATGCTCCATTAAAGAAATTGTAATAAGTATTTATTTGTTCAAGATGAACATATAGTTGTTTATAAGGAGCTAAATCTATTGGTTGAAATCCATAACATGGTTTATTAACAACAATATCTCCTGGTTTAGGTTCAACATTAATATCAGCTCCTAATATTAATCCCCTCTCATTTGTGGAATATTTAAATCCTAACATTTGTTTTAATTCTTTACTTATTGTAAAACTATATACATTTATATCCCTATTACCATCTTGATCAAAATATTTATCTTTAGATATTTCTAAACAAGCAATACCAGTTTTTTCATTTACAGATAATTCTATATTAGGTTTATATTCTTTAAATATATCAGCTAATTGTTGGAAATTATAATAACCATCTGGAATGTTTTTTTTGGATATATTATAATATTTTATAGATTGACCAATTAAATTATACCATCCTATAGTATAAGTAAAACTCCTCAATCCAATTCTCTTATCTCCACACTCGTTATCTATATATTGTTGTAGGTTTATAGGTTTATCAATATTAGAAATTATATGATTCATTTTTACTGATAAAAAAATGAATTTTATATGATTTATATAATTTCTAAAACACAATTCATTGGATATCCATGGTTATTTATTTTTTCTCCCCATTCATCACAAATTAAATTTCCTTAATTTTTTATACTCTGAATTATCAAAAATAATATTAACAATATCTCCAAATGATTTATTTTCAACAGGAACAACTCCTAAGATTTTACTAGGTGCTCCATTATGAAAATTATAAGCACTATTTATTTGTTCAAGGTGAATATATAATTGTTTATAATTAGTAGGAATACTAATAGTATTAGCTTTTATTTTCTCTTCTTCTATTCTTTCTCTTTCTCTTTCAAACTCTTCTATTCTTTCTCTTTCTCTTTCTAACTCTTCTATTCTTTCTCTTTCTAACTTTTCTATTCTTTCTCTTTCTCTTTCTAACTCTTCTATTCTTTCTCTTTCTCTTTTTAACTCTTCTATTCTTTCTCTTTCTCTTTCTAACTCTTCCATTCTTTCTCTTTTTAACTCTTCTTTTCTTTCTCTTTCTAACTCTTCTATTCTTTCTCTTTCTCTTTCTAACTCTTCTATTCTTTCTCTTTCTCTTTCTAACTCTTCTATTCTTTCTCTTTCTAACTCTTCTATTCTTTCTCTTTCTATAAAATCTCTTTCTTCCTTTTTAATTCTTTTTATTGCCTCTCTTATTATCTTTCTCGTTTCCTCATCTTTTGTTTGTTTTAAATTTTTTTCATGCTCTTCTATCCAAACTTTAAATGTTTCTTTTATTGATTCTGAAAAATTATATACATCTCTTTTTTTTAAATGTTTGAGTGGAGAATTTGAAAAACCCATTATTTGAATATTTTCTATATTATACCATCCTATAGTATAATTAAAACTTTTTAATCTAATTTTCTTATCTCCATGTTTATTATCTATATATTGTTGTAGGTTTATAGGTTTATCAATATTAGAAATTATATGATACATTTTTTACCGATAAAAAATGATTCCACAAGAATTTAAATACAACCCTGATGTTTCATATAACCCACATGTTAGATATAGTGAAAAGAATATTGATCTTATAAATATAAAAATTATATTTAAATCACAAGAAATAGTAGAAAGGTGGGAGAGTGATTGGATGTTATTTTGGCAGAATCAATTAAACTTTGCTATTTGGTGTTCAACTACAGGTTGTGGAGTTGATATAAAAAATCATATAGAGGCCCGAGGGTTAATAGGTTCTTTATTCTTATTCCATATTTACTATCAAACAAGAAGAATATTATTTGAATTATCTATTTCTCTTCCACAAGATAAAAATTGGAATGCTTTTAATAATAGTTATGATAGAGGAGCTTATGAAAGAATTTGTGATGAGTTTGGTTTAGATCATAATATAGATTGGAGACATAAAGAAGGTCTTGGAATTGTATATACAACAAGTCATACAGCTTGGGAAAGAACAGATTTTAGAAGAGATAATTCTTCACAACATATAAAAAGCAGCACTTCTCAAAATTTAGATTTATCAAAAATGACATTTGGTCCTGAAGTACCTGGAGGAA
The DNA here is from genome assembly GCA_021229015.1 of Solen grandis. Classification (NCBI taxonomy): domain Eukaryota; kingdom Metazoa; phylum Mollusca; class Bivalvia; order Adapedonta; family Solenidae; genus Solen; species Solen grandis. Next base: position 63,428,178 of record CM037785.1, read on the forward strand.
GACATTGTGGTATTTCAAAATGTGAATATCTCCCACCTAAAAAGTTCATATTGATTATATCAAACAACCAGATGAAATTAGAAACATATGGACAACTTTTATTCTTGATGAGTCAAAAGGTTTTACAAGAGCAGGAGTTGAAAGAATTAATGAAAGTATTAAAATGTTTATATGGAGTCTATTAGGGGCACAAATTCTATCAGGAGGAGATATATTAAAAATAGGTATAGGGTTTGAAACTCAAAAACAATTTTTAGACCTTGTTAAAAGTGCAATTGAAGGTGATTTTGATTTACATAAACAAAATTTAAGTTATGAAAATACATTACAAAAGGCAAGAACTAAAGTTGATTATGTTTATGGAATAGGATTGCGCATGTCCCCTAGTGATATGGAATTAAAAACTGACTCTATTGTACATAATAATAAAATTTTATGGGCAACAAAAGAAGAGTTAACAAAAGAAAAAATAGACATTAAAAAAATTAAACTTGGTTTTAATAGTGATATAAATATTTCTCATATTAGATCTACTACACAACCCACAGATGGTACACCAACAAAAAAATCTTTACCAGAACCAGTTTCACAGCCGGACTTTGTCCGTAGAAAACCTAGTGAACCAATAAAACCTAGTGAACTCAGTGAACATGAAGATGATAAAATATCTATTATAATAGGAAGTATTACAGCAGGACTTTTAGCTTTATTTATTTACGAGTATGTTCTCTAACAACTGTTAGCGAATATGTTCTCTAATGAACTTTGTTCAGCTGTGAAACATTAACGAACTTTGTTCGCAGCTGTATATATCATTCCCACAACTAAAATTAATAAAGCCCATAAATGTTCTCCAAACCATGCAACAACATTTCCTGTTGTTTTTAACAACCATCCTACAATAGCTCCAATAATTCCAGGTAATGCCTCTACAGCTTTTCCTGCAAGTTTTGATAATAGTTTAGCAATATTTGATAATTGTTTTTTTATCCAATCTCTTACATCTCCTCCTTTCCCAGGAGGTTTAGGTGTTACAGTTCCACCACCACCAGGAATAAAAGTTTCAACAATAACACCAATAATCATTCCAAAAGCGGTTAAAATACTAACAATTGTAATCCCTTGTTCTCTGAATAAAGTTTTTATTCTTTCTGCTAATGTTGTATCTTCATTTAATATTTTATGTATTGTCTCTTTTATTCTATTTATCTGATTTCTTAGTTTATCTCTATTGGTTTCATTCTAATTTGAAGTTCTCTCTATCTCTAAATCTCTTTTTTTTTTTTTTTTATTTTATTTCTCTGAGGACACCATTCATTTCTCTCTTTGTCTGAGGTTCAATAAATGATGTTTCTACTACTTCTTTTACACTAGTTTCAGCATTTTCAGCTACATCAGCTAAATCATTCATTTCAATATTTTCTGAAAGTCTTTCATTTGCATTTTTTAATTTTTTTCTATCCTCTTGATATTGGTTCATAACGTATGTTCAACAAGTTTCTAATTGCACCTCTTCCAATTTTACCCTCTAAAGTACTTATTAGATACATCTTCTGGAAATCTAAATATAGTATATTATCTTTAAATTTAAAGTTTAAATAATTAATATATTCTGATTCTTCTCCATTTTCTTTTAAAAATTTAAAATATTTATCAACTTTTTTTTCCAACAAATTTATTAATTTTTTATTTTTATTTCCTCATCATTATAATCATAATCATCATCATCATCATAATCATCTTCATCAAATGCAGGATTATCAATTTCAAAACCTCCTTCTGCCATTTTTATTTATTAAAAATTCCCTCTAAAAAATTCCATTTTTCCCTCTAAAAAATGGCTACTTACGGAAACAAATTAAACCCATACAGAAGAATAAGAGAACCTAGAGGTGTGAGAGGAATTCGCCAGAGTGTCGTAATAAGCAATAATCCTTCAACTATTGATCAAAATCAACATTTGTTAGTAAGATTTCCTAATCTAAGTGGTAATGATGTTATTGTTCCTGGAACAACAAGATTAGCATTTGAAATTGAAATCAAAAGTGATAGTGATGCAAATGCAACAATATATCCAAACATAGGAAGATCAATAATTAAAAAAACAACAATAAAAATATCTGGAAATGAAATTATCTCAATTGATGATAGTGATATATTTCATTGTTATACAGATTTATGGAAGTCTCCTACAGAACGTGAAAATATGGCATACCAAGGAATTGGTAAAATAAACATGTTAAGACATAGAGTTGGAGCTGGTAATGCTTCCTCAGATAAACAAGATGAAGCCATTGCAAAGGCATATGGAAATAGATTTTGTATTCCTTTAGATTTTGAATTATTAGAATCACATATGCCTTTTTATCAAGCGGGTTTAGGAGATAGACTTGAATATGAACTTACATTTAATGATTATAACAAAGTAGTTAGATCTAGTGATAATAATGCTTCTTATGTTATTAAGAATATTTGTTTAGAATTTGAAAGTGTTTCTGATGTTGAATTAGCTAGAATAATTAGAAATAGATTTAGTGGTAAGATGGTTATTTTATATGATAGAATACTTAGACATAGGAAAATAGCAAAAAACAAATCTGATACACTTTGGAATATTAATCTTAATGTTCCAGCTAGAAGTATGAAAGGTATTCTAATGTTATTTGAAGATCCGGATAGAACATCAACAGAACATTATTTTAATCCTGAAATAACAAAAGTAGAAATGACAATAGAAGGAGTACCAAATCAACTATACAGTCAAGGAATGAGAGCTTATCAACAGTGGGATGAGATAAATAAATTCTTTGCTTTTAATTCAAAACGAGATAAAGAAACGAGTATGATTGTAAAAGATTTATATTTCACCTATACAACATTAGAAAAATATCTAACAACCAATTATGCATTATGGTTAGATTTACGTTCAACGGATGATAACTCATTACATGGTTCTGGAAGAAGAATTGAAAATGCTTCAGAAGGAATTACAATACAAATAACAAAAGACGCAGGATCGGATGAGCCAATAAATGTTTATCTATTTGTTATACAAGATGCACAAATTAATTTTGAAGATGGAAGATTTAAAGAAATTATGTATTAGTGAAGTATATAAATTACTAAGTATTACTAAATAATTTACTAAGTATTACTAAATAATTTACTAAGTATTACTAAATAATTACTATATATACCTTAAATAATTATTAAATAATTACTAAGTATTACTAAATAATTACTAAATAATTACTTAAGTAAAACAATAATAAATTAGAAAAATGGAGGAACGAACGAAGTTCGGCTGCTACGGACAAAGTCCGGCTGTGAAACACATAGCACTACCTAAATATCCACACTGTGCAATTATTTGTGGGCAAACAGGATGTGGAAAAACAGAATTTGTTTTAGATCTTTTAGAAAAAGAATATAGGGGTGTATTTAAGTATATTATTATACTCTGCCCAACCATTCAATGGAATAAAGCATATAAAAATAGAGAATGGATCTCTGATGTTAAAAAACCAAAAACAAATAATTTAATAATTGTTAACCCTATTGTTAATGGAGTAGAAAAACTACAAGAACTATTAAGAATATTTTTTAAAAAATATGCAGGATATCCTACTCTTTATATTATAGATGATTGTAGTGCTACAAAAGAATTAACAAAGAAAAGAGATATGCTTTCTGAATTAGCTTTTTCAGGAAGACATGCTGAACAATCTGTTTGGGTTATCTCTCAAAGATATAATTCTGTTTTAAAAGATCTAAGAGAACAAACAAAATGGATATGTATATTCTACACTAAGGACAGAGATAGTTTTGAAAATTGTTTAAGAGAAAATGATGTTATCCCTACATTAGAAGAAAGACAAAAGATAAAAGAAGAATTGAAAAAAAAGAAACATAGTAAATTAATTTTAAAAACTGATCAACCCACAAATTATTTAGTTGTTTAATGTTTCACAGCTGGACAAAGTTCCATATAAAAATGGAGATTTTATCTATAGTGTTTAACAGCTTGTCTGTATTAAATCTTTTTACCAATATATGTACTTTAAGTTTAATAGGTTATCTCACTTATAATTATAGAAAATTAACTTTACTTATAAGTAAACATAAAAAAATCTATTTTAAATTTTATAAAATGAATGCTGAAGAAATTCTAAAGGATAAATTAGAAATACCAAATCCAGAATACTCTGAAAAAAGAGAAAGACTTTTAGCTCTTGTTTCTGGAGGAATGAGTAAACAATATTTAGGAAAAGAAATCTCAATTTCAGATATTGAAAAATTACCAGATGAAGAAATTAATAAATTATATATTCGATATGAAGCAAGATTAGGATCAACAATGACAAAAACTTTAGGGAATTCTTTTATTAATTTATATGTTATGGGAGTGTCTAAATATTTTAAAGTTAAAAATCAACCTAAATTAATAAATTTAAAAACCTTTTTTAATTTAAATTTATTTTAATTATATTATAAATATGGAATGTTTCTTGCTCCTTTTACAACAGTATTAACAACAATAGAAAATATTGATTTTGGGCAAAGTGTTACGGATGAAATCCGGCTGCATAGCACTACACAGTCAGACTTTGTCCATAATCCAGTTGTGGAAAAGGAAGAACAACCTTATGGAACAGCTGTAAAACATGTTAGTGAAGATCCACAACCAGAATTTTGTACCATTAAAAATGAGTGAAGGACAAAATCCAGATCCTGTTAAAAAAAGTAAAAACCCAAAAAGAGTTGAAGCAGGTAAAAGAATTGCAGAAGCAAAAAAAATAAAAGCTGAAAAGAAAAGAAAAGAATTTGAAGAAATGCAGAATCAATTACGAGAAAAACCTGAACCAGTCCCAATGGAACAAAGTTCCCCACAACCTCGTAGTATTACAAAGGAGGATGGGGTTGATAAACACAATAATGAAGTTCTATATGTAAATATATATAAAAATTATATTCCTTTATATATAATTGGAGTTATTGGATTGGGATTATATATATATAAACAAATAAACTCTAAGAAAGAACAACCAGTTCATAGTGTTTCACTGCTGAATAAAGCCCATAGTACTATACAACCACAAATAAGAAAACAAGAAGAATATGATCCATTTGATCTTTAGTGTTCCATAGCTGAACACAAATTTGTTTTCTAAAAAATGGCGGATAAAAATCAAATTATTAATACAGCTTATCATGCAGGAGTAGTTTCTGTTTTAACAATAGGTTATGCAGAAATAATTAAAAAGGTTTTAAGAAAACCAGCTCCTAAAGTAGATTTAAATTTTAATGATGTTTCAATGTTAACTCTTGATATTCTTCTAGCTACTTATACAAGAGATATATTAGTTAAACAAGGTATTATTCCTGCAGATATTATGAAGTAGAAACACTACGCAGCTGGATTTAATCCGTAATGCTACGCAGCCGGATTTAATCCGTATTAAAATGGCAAGTGCAATAGCAATGATGGTTGGTGGAGCATTAACAAACGCCTTAGCCTTTTCGGGTAGTAATTATTTGTTTTCTCATATGGGTAGCAATAGTGATGAAGAGAGAAAAAGACATGATAGAGCGATGGAACAATTACAAGCTGCACGTGATGAATGGAGTAAAGAAAGAACACAAAGATTAGATTTTTTAAATGAACGATTACAAAAACAACACCACTCTGAACAAGTCTTTGATGAAGTTGATGAAGCAGCGGAAGAATATACTCGTTTATATGGTGAACAATTAGAACCTTTACCTAAAGAACCAACATTAAATGATTTTTATACTCCGTCAGAAGACCAGAAAAATAGAGAGATTACATTTATTATTGGTGGAATGGTATTAACTGGATTTGTTGCATGGAAATTACGTAAAGGGTAAAGTATCTATTCCATTATCACATATATACCTTTTATCATCAAATGGAGACATACTTATTTTATTAACATCATTAATTTTATTTTTTTAATTTCTTGATTTCCTTTAAATCTTCGACATCAGTTAAAGTAAAAGAATAAGCTTTACTTCTTAAGAAAACTATCTCATTCATAATTTTTCCATTTAGTTCATCTTTAAAATATCCAATTTTTTTTTTTTTCTGAATGAAGTGGGTGATCTTTAGGATAATCAGATGTATCTAGATAGTCATCTTTTATTTTTTCTAAATCTTCATAAATATCTTTTGTTGTTATTGATAAGAAGATAATCCGTATTTTTACAGATTAAAAACCAATTAAACCCCTTTGTAGATAAATATTTTTTTTTTTTCCTAATGGTATTATCTTTTTTACTGTAGCAATTTGTTCTTTTTTTGTTATGAATAAATAGAATACATTTGGTTTATCTATTCTTGTATTAATGTTGGCATTATATCCTAGAGATGTTATAAGATAATGTAAACATGAAAATGTAATTTTACTTTTTTGTGAAAAAGAAAATGCAAGACCTTTCTTATATCCATGGTAAAATCCTCTAAAGAAGAATAATCTATGATTATATTCTTTATTAAGAATTTTATAAGGAATATATTTTTCTTTTTTATCTGTATAAAATTTTTCAAATTGTATTGCCATTATTTTTATATTTCCTTTAGGGATAACTCTATAAACTGCAGATGATCTCATACAATCTATTATTTTAAAATCTGTTGGATATATTTCTTTACACCATTCTAAACATTTATTTAAAAGATTTAAGTTTGATTATTTAAACACCAACAATATTTATTTTTTGGATATATTCCACTAGATCCATCTGCTAAAAAGAATCCTTCAATAAAAGCTTTTTTCTCTTCTAGAGTTGTTGGTTCTAATTTTAAAAATTCTTCTTTTAATGTTTCACAGCCGGACTTTGTCCGTAGAGGTGGATTTAATTTTTCTTTATAATTATCGTTAAATAAAAGATTTGTATTTAGTGTTAAATCTTTAGGTTTAATAATTTCATTATCATCTTTTATTAAAGAATGATCTTCTGTTACATCAACAAATCCTACTGGTGTAAAAAAAAGTTTTTATTTTAGCAAATCCTTTACTTGTCCAAACTTCTAAATTACTTCTACGGATTAAATCCGGCTGCGCAGCAAGTTTACAATAAAATTTACCATTTGAATATTCATATTCATCTGTAATATCTTCTATCTTATCAATATATATTTTATTTTTATATCTTAGTATTATTGGAGTATCACCTAAAACTGAATCTGAAGCAACAAGTTCATTCTTTTCCCATAGTTTATTAACAATATTATAATAAAATTGATACATTAATAATTTAGAATAATCTAAAATTGCTTGTCCTAAATAAATAGGTTTATTAAATATAACAGAAGTAACATTATTTACAATTGCAACAAGGTTATCACTGAATATAACTGAATCTTTAAAATTAGGTTTATTTATATATTTTTTTACTTCTTCTCTATTAGTAAGTAGTTTAATCTCATTTCTTCCTCTTATATTTTCTAAAGTCTTTCCATAGAAACTATTATTCATTAATTTCCAAAGATCCTTTTCAAGTTCTTTGTTCAGTGTTAAAATAATATATTTTTTTAACCTTCTTCAAAGAATTTTCTTAAACTTTTGTAACTTTCATTCCTAATTTTATATACTCTTTTAAAATTGAGTGATGTACAATATATTTTTTTTATCTTTTAAAGTAAGAAATTTTTTCCTAATGTTCTTTGGGAAATTTTTCTTTACCACATTTTTTCAGGTGTAAAGGATATTTAAATGTTTTATTTCTAACTCTGTTGTATACTCTAAATCACATTCTACTATACAACCTCTACCTTTTGGAATATTTTTGTAATAATTAGGATCTTCTTCCCATTTAAAATCATTTGTTGGAAGAGGTTGAGACATTGCAAATCCATAAAGATTATTAGCATCTAAATATAATAAATATTTTCCTTCTAAGAATTTATTTAAATCTCCACCATTTTTAATTATTTCTAACATTTCTCTTTTTTCATATTCATCTATAATTCTAAAATCTTCATCATAATTAGGAGTATATTTATTATAAGCTTTTACATGTCTAGGACCTAGAACCCCAGAGAAACCACCTCTAATACCTTCCTCAAACATTAATAACATATCATAATCAGTTAAAAGTTCTAACTCTACTCCAGTATATTTTAGTCCACACTGTAATGTTAACCCAGGAGCAGAAAAACAATAAGCAGGATCTATTTCATGTTTTTCTAAGAAGAAATTTCTAAATTGTTCAAAGGCATCTGCTAAAATAAGAACATCTGTCTTTAAATATAATTCATGATAATCCTGTATAGTTTTACAATTATGATATTCCCAAACCTTTTTTGCATGATTATAGTCTTCTTCAGATATTCCTTCTTGTCTAAGTGTTGAATAAAACTTTTCTATTGGTGGTAATTCAGTTTCTTTTAATCTTTCAATAGAGTCAATATATTCATATGGGTAAAACCCTTTTTGTTTTAAAAACTTAGTATCTTTAATTTCACTTTCTAAAATAGGAAATTCTTTTAATGATTTAGCAACATCAGATAGTCCTTTTAAAAAGAATCTATAAGAATCTAAAAATCTTAATTTTTTATAATATGATCCATAATCAATTGATATATATTCTTCAGATGTTTTTGATAATGGTTTAACTTTGTTATACTTATCTTCATATTTCATAAGTTCTTCAATTAAAAAGTGGAAATCATAATTAGAACCATTATGAAAGAATACAGGTATTAATTTTGTTACTTTACCTTCTTTTGTATTACATGATTGACATGCTGCTCCTCTATATTCCCCCGAAAGATGATTATGTTCTCTTACTTTATCACTTTGTTTTTCAAATCCTTTTTCACAAATATAACATTTAGTTGCTTCTTGAAATTCATCTTCTTCATACTTATTTAATATTGGTTTTTTCTGTTCATTAAGGTAGATCTTAATTTATAATTTATTTCTTTAAATATCTTCATTACTTTTTCTACATATTTTTTTTTTTTCCAAAAAAAAGTATTGTGATTTATTTCCATAACTATTTACTTCTTTTTAAATTTTTTTTTAAGATTTTTGGTTTGGTTGAAATTTTTTAAATTAAAAATTAATTTATTTTTAAAATGGTAATTTTTAAATTTAAGAATATTTTTTCCTGGTTCAGGCATTACAGCTTTACAATGTTCATTATCATAACATATTTCTTTATGATTAATTAGCGTTTTTTCTCTTTGAAATCCTTGTAAACAATTTCTACATGTAAATGATTTATGCTTATTCTTATCATACTTGAAACTATCTAAATTTTTAATTAAACAATAATGGGTATTTTCATTACTTTCAATGTATAAGAGATCAACTACATTTTCACTTTCAATGGAACTTTGTTCCAGCTGTGAAACATTGTTTGAAACATAAACTGGATATAAAGATTGTTTATTAGATTGATCTTCTAATGCAAAAACATTTATAGATATATTATTTTGTCTCTCTACTTTTGGAATATCTTTTGTAGATACAGGATATTCAATCCCATTCATATTAAGTTTATTTTCATATGGTTTATATTTTGTCACTCTTTCTTTGTTATCATCTGCAGGGAATAACTTTGATAGTATTGCCCAGAGAAAACATTTATTATCATTTTTATTTTTAACATTAATAATATTATTTGATTTAAATTGAAGAGGTATATAAGATGAAGCTTTCTGATAATCATATTTATATTGTTTTACTTCTACACTTTTAATATTTCTAAAAACAAAACCAGATCCTCTTTCTTGAAATTTATCTACAAAAGCTTCAAATTTATCTCTCAAACTATTATAGAATTCTTTTATATTATTTTGTGTTTGAATAACTTGAACAGGGTGAGAGTAATGACTTTCTATTATATCAAATGCCAAAGGGGTTGAAAATTCACTTGTTATTATTATTTTTATTTTCAAAGGAAACTGATTAATAACTATTCTTTTTCTTAATAATTTAATATATTTAATTATATCTTCTTCATCTATATTATCAAAAATTTTTTAATTTTAAAAATATAAACATTTTTTGCATTTTGCTTTTAACCCATCAGGGGCTTTAGATTCTTTGTAATAATTATTATTATATGTTTTATATTCACCACATTTTTTACAGATTTTTCTTTCTGCCATTTTTTTATCATTAAAAATGGATCACCCAAAAATATATTGTTTACGTTGTAAAAAACATACTGAAAATGATTCAGTAGAGCAAGTAACAACAACCAATAATAGACAAATGTTAAAAGCTAAATGTTCTGAGTGTGGATCTAAGAAAAATAGATTTATAGGAACAAATAAATTAGCAGATGAATTACATCATAGAGTTATAAAGAAATTTCCTAAAAGACGTGTTTTTGTTGATTCAATAGATAAAATATGGGCTGTTGATTTGGTAGATATGCAACAATATTCAAAACAAAATAAACATTATAAATATTTATTGGCAGTTATAGATGTTTTTAGTAAATATGGCTGGCTAATTCCATTGAAAAATAAAACAGGAAAAAATTTAAAATTTTTAAAGAAAGAAAACCAATTTTTATTTGGTCAGATAAAGGATCTGAATTTTATAATGGACAAGTAAAAGAATTGTTAAAAGATAATAACATAAAGTTATATTCAACTGAGAATGAAGAAAAATCTAGTGTAGTAGAACGGTGGATAGGAACTATGAAACAACATATGTTTAAATATTTTACTGCTCATGAAACTACTAAATATTATGATATATTAGATGATTTAGTTAAAAATTATAACAATACAGTTCATTCTTCTATTAAAATGACACCTGTTGAAGCAAGTAAATCAGAAAATACATTAACAGTGTATAAAAATTTATATCCAGAAAAAGAAAAGAAAATTAAAAAACCTAAATTCAAAGTTGGAGATAGAGTAAGAATAGCAAAAAAGAAAGGTAAATTTGAAAAGGGTTATACTACTCGTTGGACTAGAGAAATATTTGTAATTGAACAAGTTTTAAATACAAATCCCGTTACTTATAAAATAAAAGATTTAAAAGGTGAAGACATTACAGGTAGTTTTTATGAACAAGAATTACAGATAACTGAGTTCTAAATGGAGATAATATCCAAAAATATAAAAACTGTATAATATTAAATTTTTATAATACGTTAGAAAACCCTCCTCCATATTCAGAGTGAGGATTTTTATATTACTAAAAAATGTAAAAAGGGGTTCAGGAAAAAACGCAAGCATAAAATTTTTTATTTTTTTTCATTGTTGTTTTTTTTAAAAGTTTACACATGTGTTTTTTTAAATTTTACATTAGTGTGATTTTTTTGATTTTTTATCACAAATAGTAGTTATAGATTTGAGCGTGCCTGGGTTTGGAGGAGTTGGGGGGGGGTGAGCCAGGCACGCTCAAATCTATAACTACTCATGTACTCTATACTGATATATTACAGCTCCTTGTATACTATATTAATATATTATTGTATACAGTATTGATATATTACAGCCACACATGTACTCTATACTGATATATTACCGCTTCTTGTATACTATATTAATATATTACAGCCACACATGTACACTATACTGATATATTATTGATACTTGTATACAGTATTGATATATTACAGCCACACATGTACACTATACTGATATATTACAGCTCCTTGTATACAGTATTGATATATTACAGCCACACATGTACACTATTCTGATATATTACAGCTCCTTGTATACAGTATTGATATATTACAGCCACACATGTACACTATTCTGATATATTACAGCTCCTTGTATACAGTATTGATATATTACAGCCACACATGTACACTATTCTGATATATTACTGCTCCTTGTATACAGTATTGATATATTACAGCCACACATGTACACTATTCTGATATATTACTGCTCCTTGTATACAGTATTGATATATTACAGCCACACATGTACACTATACTGATATATTACAGCTCCTTGTATACAGTATTGATATATTACAGCCACACATGTACACTATTCTGATATATTACTGCTCCTTGTATACAGTATTGATATATTACAGCCACACATGTACACTATACTGATATATTACAGCTTCTTGTATACAGTATTGATATATTACAGCCACACATGTACACTATACTGATATATTACAGCTCCTTGTATACAGTATTGATATATTACAGCCACACATGTACTCTATACTGATATATTACAGCTCCTTGTATACAGTATTGATATATTACAGCCACACATGTACACTATACTGATATATTACTGATCCTTGTATACAGTATTGATATATTACAACCACACATGTACACTATACTGATATATTACAGCTTCTTGTATACAGTATTGATATATTACAGCCACACATGTACACTATACTGATATATTACAGCTCCTTGTATACAGTATTGATATATTACAGCCACACATGTACACTATACTGATATATTACTGATCCTTGTATACAGTATTGATATATTACAACCACACATGTACACTATACTGATATATTACCGCTTTTTGTATACTATATTAATATATTACAGCCACACATGTACACTATTCTGATATATTACTGCTCCTTGTATACAGTATTGATATATTACAGCCACACATGTACACTATACTGATATATTACTGCTTCTTGTATACAGTATTGATATATTACAGCCACACATGTACACTATTCTGATATATTACTGCTCCTTGTATACAGTATTGATATATTACAGCCACACATGTACACTATTCTGATATATTACTGCTCCTTGTATACAGTATTGATATATTACAGCCACACATGTACACTATACTGATATATTACAGCTCCTTGTATACAGTATTGATATATTACAGCCACACATGTACACTATACTGATATATTACAGCTCCTTGTATACAGTATTGATATATTACAGCCACACATGTACACTATACTGATATATTACAGCTTCTTGTATACAGTATTGATATATTACAGCCACACATGTACACTATACTGATATATTACAGCTTCTTGTATACAGTATTGATATATTACAGCCACACATGTACACTATACTGATATATTACAGCTTCTTGTATACAGTATTGATATATTACAGCCACACATGTACACTATACTGATATATTACAGCTTCTTGTATACAGTATTGATATATTACAGCCACACATGTACACTATACTGATATATTACTGCTTCTTGTATACCGTATTGATATATTACAGCCACACATGTACTCTATACTGATATATTACAACTCCTTGTATACCGTATATTATATATTACAGCCACACATGTACACTATACTGATATATTACAGCTCTTGTATACAGTATTGATATATTACAGCCACACATGTACACTATTCTGATATATTACAGCTCCTTGTATACCGTATTTATATATTACAGCCACACATGTACACTATTCTGATATATTACTGCTCCTTGTATACAGTATTGATATATTATCAGCCACACATGTACTATTCTGATTATTATATTGATATTCGCAAGAACATGATAATCCTTTGATACATATTGTATATAGCACAACATTGATATTACGTTTGTTCAGTATTGATAATCAGCCCCTGTAACTTATGATACGCTCTTGTATCGATGAATTAGCCCAAGACCTATTGAATATACACTCCTGTTCGTTGATTATCAGCCAGTCATTGATAGATCTTGTACAATTATCACACATATTACGATATTTACGCTTAATGATATGCACACATTACCTATGATATATTAATCTTGTATCGATTAATATTACAGCCACATGTACCTTATGAATATACTCTGTACAGTATGATTTCAATGTCCTATAGATATACGCTTGTATACATTATTATTCACACCATTACTAATGATATATACACTGTACATTAATATTCCACACATGTCACTATTATACTTGTACATATTATTACAGCCAAATGTCTATATGATTATTACTCTGATTATTATTTTACGCCCACATTCCTTAGATATACCTTATACATTATATTCCAACTGTACCAACTATATTCCTCTTATACGTTGATTTTACAGCCACAATACCAATGATTATCTCTGTATCAATTACAGCCAACATGTAACTTACGATTATACTCTGTATACATATTATATATTCACCAAGATATTATATACGTCTTGTTCGTATTGATAATACAGCCAACATGTACCTATATGATATATTACTCTTGTATACTATTATATATTACAGCCCAATGTACACTTGATATATTACGTCTTGTATAATATTGATATTTACAGCCACCATTACACTCGATATATTACGTTGTATACGTATTGATATACAGCCCCATTACCTACTGATATATACGCTCTTGTATACTATTAATATTACAGCCACACTGTACACTTCTGATAACCTGTATACATATTGAATATTACAGCCACACATTACACTACTGATATATACAGCTTGTATACAGTATTGATATATTACAGCCACACATTACACTACGATAATACGCTCTTGTATACAGTATGATATATACAGCCACACATGTACCATGATATATACAGCTCTTGTATACAGTATGATATATTACAGCCACACTGTACCTATACTGTATTACGCTCTGTATATATTATATTACAGCCCACATGTACACTATATGATTATTACGCTCTTGTTACAGTATTGATTATTACACCACACATGTACACTAATGAATATTCGTTTGTATAATATTATATATTACAGCCCACATTCCTAACTGATATATACGATCCTTGATCGTATTGATTATAAGCCACATTACACTACTGATATATACGTTTGTATATATAATTTACAGCACATACACTACTGATTTTACGTCTGTACAGTATTGATATTTACAGCACATATACTGATATATTAGTCTTTAACTATGAATATTCAGCAACATGTACATATGATATTTCGTCTGATACAGTATTGATATATTACAGCACAATGTAACATTGATATTTACGTTTTGTCAGTATTGATATTAACACAATTACTATACTGATTTACGCTCTTGTATAAGTTGATATATTACAGCCACAATGTACACTTACTGATATATTAGCTCTTGAATATTGAATATTAAGCCACACATGTACACTAACTGATATTACGTCTTGATACAGATGATATATTACCCACAATGTACCTATACTGATATATACGTCCTTGTATACAGTATGATATATACAGCCACACATGTACACTATACGATATATTACGTCCTGTATACAGTATGAATATACAGCCACAATGTACACTACTGATATATTAC
Source organism: Solen grandis (assembly GCA_021229015.1). Lineage (NCBI taxonomy): Eukaryota > Metazoa > Mollusca > Bivalvia > Adapedonta > Solenidae > Solen > Solen grandis. The sequence continues at coordinate 63,443,481 of CM037785.1, forward strand.
GCTCTTGTAACAGTATTGATATATTACAGCACACTCCATGATATTACGCTCTGATATATTATATATTACGCACTGTCATGTTATACAGTTGATAAGTATTGATATATTACAGCCACACATTACACTATCTGATATATTACGTCTTGTATACAGTATGTATATTACAGCCAACATGTACCTATACTGATATATTACTGTCTTGTATACAGTATTGATATATTACAGCCACATGACACTATGATATTACATCTGTATACATATTATATATTACAGCCCACATGTACATACTGTTTAGCTTGTATACGTATGATTATTACAGCCACCATGTACATATGTATATTAGCTCTTGTATACATTTGATATATTACAGCCACCATGTACACTATACTGATATATTACACTCCTGTATACAGTATTGATAATTACAGCCACACATGTACACTTACTGATATATTACAGCTCTTGATACAGTATTGATATATTACAGCCCACATGTACACTATCTTTAAATATTATATAACACACATGTACACTATCTATTTACGTCTTTTACAGTATTGATATATTAGCCACACATTACACTACTGATATATTACAGCTCTTGTACATATTGATATATTACAGCCACACATGTACACTACTGATTATTAGCTCTTGTATACAGTATTGATAATTACAGCCACACATGTACACTATACTGATATATTACTGCTCCTTGTATACAGTATTGATATATTACAGCCACACATGTACACTATACTGATATATTACTGCTCCTTGTATACAGTATTGATATATTACAGCCACACATGTACACTATACTGATATATTACTGATCATTGTATACAGTATTGATATATTACAGCCACACATGTACACTATACTGATATATTACAGCTTCTTGTATACAGTATTGATATATTACAGCCACACATGTACACTATACTGATATATTACAGCTTCTTGTATACAGTATTGATATATTACAGCCACACATGTACACTATACTGATATATTACAGCTTCTTGTATACAGTATTGATATATTACAGCCACACATGTACACTATACTGATATATTACAACTCCTTGTATACAGTATTGATATATTACAGCCACACATGTACTCTATACTGATATATTACAGCTCCTTGTATACGGTATTAATATATTACAGCCACACATGTACACTATACTGATATATTACAGCTTCTTGTATACAGTATTGATATATTACAGCCACACATGTACTCTATACTGATATATTACCGCTTCTTGTATACTATATTAATATATTACAGCCACACATGTACACTATACTGATATATTACTGATCCTTGTATACAGTATTGATATATTACAGCCACACATGTACACTATACTGATATATTACAGCTTCTTGTATACAGTATTGATATATTACAGCCACACATGTACACTATACTGATATATTACAGCTTCTTGTATACAGTATTGATATATTACAGCCACACATGTACACTATACTGATATATTACTGATCCTTGTATACAGTATTGATATATTACAGCCACACATTACACTACTGATATATTACAGCTTCTTGTATACAGTATTGATATATTACAGCCACACATGTACTCTATACTGATATATTACCGCTTCTTGTATACTATATTAATATATTACAGCCACACATGTACACTATACTGATATATTACAGCTTCTTGTATACAGTATTGATATATTACAGCCACACATGTACTCTATACTGATATATTACCGCTTCTTGTATACTATATTAATATATTACAGCCACACATGTACACTATACTGATATATTACTGATCCTTGTATACAGTATTGATATATTACAGCCACACATGTACACTATACTGATATATTACAGCTTCTTGTATACAGTATTGATATATTACAGCCACACATGTACTCTATACTGATATATTACCGCTTCTTGTATACTATATTAATATATTACAGCCACACATGTACACTATACTGATATATTACTGATCCTTGTATACAGTATTGATATATTACAGCCACACATTACACTACTGATATATTACAGCTTCTTGTATACAGTATTGATATATTACAGCCACACATGTACACTACTGATATATTACAGCTTCTTGTATACAGTATTGATATATTACAGCCACACATGTACTCTATACTGATATATTACTGATCCTTGTATACAGTATTGATATATTACAGCCACACATGTACTCTATACTGATATATTACTGATCCTTGTATACAGTATTGATATATTACAGCCACACATGTACACTATACTGATATATTACTGATCCTTGTATACAGTATTGATATATTACAGCCACACATGTACACTATACTGATATATTACAGCTTCTTGTATACCGTATTGATACATTACAGCCACACATGTACACTGTACTGATATATTACAGCTCCTTGTATACAGTATTGATATATTACAGCCACACATGTACACTATACTGATATATTACAGCTCCTTGTATACAGTATTGATATATTACAGCCACACATGTACACTATACTGATATATTACAGCTCCTTGTATACAGTATTGATATATTACAGCCACACATGTACACTATACTGATATATTACTGCTTCTTGTATACAGTATTGATATATTACAGCCACACATGTACACTATACTGATATATTACAGCTCCTTGTATACAGTATTGATATATTACAGCCACACATGTACACTATACTGATATATTACAACTCCTTGTATACAGTATTGATATATTACAGCCACACATGTACACTATACTGATATATTACAGCTCCTTGTATACAGTATTGATATATTACAGCCACACATGCAGCTGTCTACCTTTACCAGCTGACAGTGAACTATTTGAGAGGAGTATAGATTTTGTGTGTTTTATGGTCCATTTGTCAAGTAAGGACAGGTAAGTACCTATTCATATACATGTATATTTCCCAGTATAAAAAAAAACCCATTGGAGTTCCGTTTTACTGTGAGAGGCTGCACTTCAATACTTGATGCTTGAAATGTATATAAGCCTTTTTATCACATTCAATTGTTTAGATAAAAAGATGGTTCTACTTTTCCTGTTTTCCCCAGATTCATAAAGGATATTTGTTGATTTTTTTTGTGAGAGTCACAAATGAAAATCTATATTTTATATGACCACCAGTGAAGGAAGATATGATCTTACTTAATGATTAAAAAATATTCTATTCTTTACATGCTGTTCTTACACATTTCTCTTTTTCTTTTTTGTCTCTCTCTCATGTCTTTGAATTTCTTCGTGTGGTGGAAAGACTCATCCAACAATACGGAGTGATGACATTTTTATTCATTTGATGACATTAATTTTATTATTATTTATTTAACCCAGCTCAGTCAAGTCAATGTTGCAAGAAACTTTTCTCACAATGGACATGACTATAACATCTTTTCTTCTATGGTGAAATATATTATCATTCATGGATATTTCTCGATCTTCTCACCAAAAGAATGGAATAAATAACTTGTTACTGTAATCTCATATTTACTCTTTGAACTTGGAGTTATGTTGAAATGAGACATGTCAGATCCCAGCCTGTCCCATCCCATTGTGTCCTTTCCTCTTTGATTTCCTTTATCTCAAGTGTACCTGATTGTGCTGTGGTGAAGCTTTCTACCATAGTGTTACCAAGGTAACTTGGGCATATGTTTGGAATAGATTCATTGAAGCACATTCGTGGAATACCAGTACAGTGTGCCTGGGAAACCAAATATTTACCCAAAAGGGTTTCAAACAAAAGTACAATCTTTTGACCATGAACGCCACTCTATTACTAGCTAGGTCATGTTGACTTTAAAAATTGAAATTTATAAATTTAACTTTAAAAAGGATTAAAAGATATCATACACTAGATAAGTAATCCAGCTACATGCTAAGTTTTTTGATGACTTGGTGAAGGGAAATCCTTTACATCTGATGAATTAGCTAAGATATCCTGCGCAATATTCCAGTATGAGGGTGGTGACAGACAGTGTAGCACAGCTTGACATACAGTACTTCCTGGGGCGCTGTGTCATCATAGCCAACACCAAAGGTACATCTTTATACATGTACTTAACCCTTTCCCTCATAGAGGAAACCATGAAAAGACCTATGCGAACAACATAAAACCAGATCAGCCTGCGAGTAACTCGCAGGCTGATCAGGTTTTATGCTGTTCGCTGCTCCTCAGTGGTCTGGAAATGAGGACTTTATAATTAAATTTGGTAAGGTTTAACTGTGGTTTTCTGCAGATCAGGCTTTATGTGGTACCTATTGAGTGCGTCAAAATGAGTCTATATGAGGGAAAGGGTTAAAATAAATCTACTCTACTGTAAAATCATTATATTTCGTTGACATTAAATTTCATTTATAATTTACCAAAGAGAATTTTGTGGGTAGGTAATTTCGTGGGTATATTTATTTGTGGATTCATTTTCTAGAATGCTCAATGTTTCTTAAATTAGCTTTTTTCATGGGGGTTAATATTTGTGGATATAACACTCCATGGAATCAATGAAAATAAATGTCCCACTATAATTAATGATTTCACAGAATCAGAATTTATTTATGAATTAGTTATTGTAGAATAGATATTGTAATCTGCTTTTGCAATACGTGTGAGTATACTTTCAGGTAAGTTCTGGCAGCTATTTATTCCATGATCTTTTATTCCCCATAACTAGATAAAGAAATCTCCCTAACATACAATGTGAGGGTGACAATTAATATACATTTTATCCACTAGTTTATAGCTATCATTCCATAATAGAGGTTTTCCCATTTAATTGACAATCTCTTGACTTAAAATACATGATAGTGCATTTTCATAAATCTGTCATTAAAAATTATTTTTTTTGGCTAATCACAAAGTCTTCCTCCTGACCTAGCTACTACAATGTATTACTATGCTTGTGATTACTGCCATGGGTTCTGGTTCTGTCATGTCAATTGGATTTCATCTGAGGAGGCCTTCTAGTGTGCATGGAATGGGTTCTTCTTGGAGGCCTTTATGCACTCAAGGATTTCCTCCACCTGTAATAATCTGGACAGTGCCATATGACCAACATATTGTTGTAGTAGCTATTAATAAAGTCCCAGTACAATTTAGCTTAAAATTTACCCGAGAAAAATATATTTGGGCATTCTTCATAAGAGCAAAGCCTCAAATGAGTTTTAATTAACCTCCTAATTCCACACAAGGAAATATCTAGTGAAAGAATACAGAAAATGCTTAGTTGTTCAGACAGGGCACTATTTATGTGCTTATATAGTGAGAAAAATAGGTGGTGTATGTTGTGAAACACACTGTTCAGTAAAATTATGGATGTCTCTGAGTACAAGTGGTGATTCAGAAGTACATGTATGTGGACTTTGTTAAAATTTGAACAAATTTTGATATACCAAAGTAATAGAGATATGAAGAAATTCCTTTTCTGAAACACCCTTGTATGTTAATTTTATCTTTGACATGGATTTTAGCTAAATATAGAATGAGAAAGCTACAACTTGTGATTTTCTTATGGTATCTTTCACATAAATAGGTATTTCTCGGGGTCTATTGGGGATGAAATTTACAAAGAGGCTTTTATGATGTATTTATCTCAAACAATTATAAGATACTGGGACTTTTGAGTCCAAAAGTACAAAAGAAAATTTCCCGATACATGAGCTTTTTTAGCTCACCTAAGCACAACGTGCTCAAGGTGAGCTTTTATGATCGCCCTTCATCCGGCGTCCAGCTTGCGTCGTCCGTCGTCAACAATTTGGCTTGTTAACACTCTAGAGGCCATATTTTTAGGCCAATCTTCATGAAACTTTGTCTGAATGTTTGTCTCCATAAAATCTTGGACAAGTTCGAAATTGGGTCATGTGGGGTCAAAAAGTAGGTCACAAGGTCAAATCTTATAAAAACCTTGTTAACATTCTAGAGGCCATAGAGGCCACATTCTTGGCTCAATCTTAATGAAACTTGGTCAGAATGATTCTCTCCATTAAATTTTGGACAAGTTCTAATTTGGGTCATGTGGGGTCAAAAAGTAGGTCAATATGAAAAATCCAACATATGTTGCTCATTTATAATCAGGTGAGCGATTCAGGGCCATCATGGCCCTCTTGTTATGTCATATTTCCCAGTTAAATTTTTTGTGCCATTCAATATAAATTTCAAATTATTTGTTACAGGGGAGACTGCCAATGAGGTGACTGGGGACAGTGTGATGCCAGTCGATGTTAAGAACCTAGCTACACAGCTGGGGATCCCTGTCCTGTTTAGGGACACAGAGGTCAGTGGTGCAAGTCTTATCTAAATTTTTATTTTAAATGATGGTTATGTAACGTGTCAAAGCGATCTGAATAGCTTAGTTACCGGTATATATAAATATGAAGGTGACAATACTGAATTCTCCATTTAGTTTTCTTGGCATTTTGTTTATAAAAAGTAAATTAAAGCTGTGCAGTATGTAGAGCCAATTAAAACATTATCATACCAACAAATTCTTGGTCTTTGGACAAATGATTAACGTTCAGTTTGATATGGAAATCAGACATAGGAAATGAATACCAGTAAATATAACATCCAAACTTATTCAGTTGTAGGGAGTTCTAGATCCTCGTCAGTCCTAGCATGTTATATATTTCACTGTGAAGTCTCAATACTTATCAATATACCTAAGCCCAGTTTTTTTCTCTTGCAGGATGACAAAGACAGAATAGACCTGGGTCGCAAATTGATGCAACAGATTGAGGCTGCTGTTGGTCAAAGGTTTGCTGCATCTCCTCTGCTTCAGGAAGCAGTGTCTGTGTAACACTGGGCTCTAATGTTTTCTTCCTATCGATGGCCGTTGTAGAGCTTGAAGACTTACCCTTGTGGATTTTATATTTATGAATCTCCACACACAGTAGTTCCACACACAATTTAAAGAGAATGTTGGCTTTATGAACTTTGAGCTTTGGCTGCTGTGTTTTGAACAACAAAATTTACTTCGACCCTTAGCAAGTCCGACATTGACATAGAAATATTCCTATTTTTGTGACATTGTTATATCCTTTCAAACTTATTTCCTATTTTCTTTTTTAAAATAACTTCAGTATACTTTATATTAAAGAAATAGAAAAAAAACATCAGGAAGTTGCATAATTTTAGTTTCAGAAAAATATTCCGCCTCTTTTTACAATGACCTTTGTTGGCCATATGGTAAGTTGAGAATAGCAAATGTTCAGTCCTGGCTTTTGTGGTTACACCTATGTATAATTTGTACATTGTCACATATTTTATCATTCCGAGCAAGCATGAGTGGTCTTGAAATTTACTTGGATGGATAATTTTGGGTGAATTATTTGTAGGTGTTAAAAAGGAGACTATATTTGCTGTTGTGGAAAAAAAAAACATTTCAAAGAGGAAATTTTGAACATGTATCCCAATGGAGGATAAAGTATAGCTGTTTAAGAGTTGGAGTAAAGAATATCAGCAAAGGGAGCAGGTTACAGTTCTAGAAGAAGGTATTACATGTTTCGTAATTTTAATTATTTACATAATTAACATTGTATTTATTTTTTGATGTACATGTATAAATAAATTGTTAAACTGATTTGGCAATTGATTTCCTTTCCATATTCTTTATACACTGAACCCCAGCTAAAATGCTTCCTGGAATAACCCGCTCTCAGTGTAACACGGGGGTCTCCATTGACCCTGCAGGTTGATACCGTGGACCCCAAATTCTGCATTACAACTGGGCTACAGTGTACATCATTTCAAAACAGACTTTAAGATGTGAGAATGCTTTAGTCTTGATAAAAGTTGTATATTTAGGCTGTTTATCTACTTAGATAACTGAATATTGTTGTTGTTGTATTTAATTAGACCTTGCCGACAAGGACAACCAAATAAATGCAAGCACTTAGGATCTTTGATCTACCAGCTTTCAGCCAAGTTTGTTTATAGTGGATATTGCACCATTAGTTATGATTGCTGATTTAACCAATGCAGATGCTACAGTGAAAAGCAGGGTGCCAAGGTCCAGTGGTAGTGTTCTTGGTCTACATATCTCAAGGTTGCAAGTTCAATCCCAGCTGGGAACAAAGTACTGATACAGGTCAGACACTATCATGAGGTTGCAAATTGTATCTCAAAACAAACAAAAATTCTCCTATCAAAACACTACTGGTATGCGCAATTTTTAGTGCTTAAAAAGACCTTTTAGTTGATATTCATTTTTAAAGTTGAGCCTTAAAGATGAGCACTAAACAAGTTATGTTAGAAAAAACAAAAATGTTGTTACCTCTATTGTATTTAACTTCTTAAAATAAACAAGAGTTGTCTGTATGAAAGCATGCTAGACTACCAGTATTCCAGTGCTTGTCAATAAAGACAAGAGTGTTCTCTGGAACACCTGATGATGAAGCGTGATGGACAAACAGACGGATGGACAGACAGCAGAAAAGTTATTCCTATGACATTGTGTCACCTCTGCTTACAGCAGATGACACAATAAATATTGCAATTAAAGGCAAAACAAGTATCTCTGTATTATCAAAATGTACACAAGAGCAATAAACATGTATTCAAAGTTTTATAGCAATATCTCAAAGTGTTCAGTGAAAAAGTAAGCTAGTACAAAAAGATTGGAAAAGGGGCAATTGATCAAGTTGGAAAAGGGGCATTATTATGTCAAAATCCAAGATAGAACTATGTACTCTTGCCATGTACAAGCATTGGTGATGGTCATGAATATTTATTCAAAGTTTCAAAGCAATACCTCAAAGGGTTCAAGTGAAACAATGAGGTGATATGAAAACCATATTCTAGATTCTAAAGAAAGGGGCATAACTTATAATTCGTAACAGATTTATGTGCTCTTGTCTGACCCCCAACACAGGTATGCAATTTTATGCATCCATTGGAAGAAATTGGATGATGATGATAAACACATGTGTGAATTTTAAGGGACATCCATTGATTAAAAGGAGATAATTGCAATGTTAGACAAAACTTTAACATTTTTTAAAGTCCAAAAACGGCAATAAATATGCAAAAATAAATAAGAGTAACTGTTCCTATTTGTACCGATTCGTCTGATGACGATAAACACATATGTATAGTATGAGAGACATTCACTGAGTAATAGCGAAGATAATTGCACTATTTTTACAAAACCTTAACATTTCTTGGGATGCAGATGCCAACACCAGAGTAACTACAGTAACTCATCCTATCCCGCCAGTAGTTGAGCTAAAGAAATGATTTATGTAAAGAATATTATGAACAAGAGTTTTTCAGTGATATGCATTTTTTTCAGTTCTGTTCATACAATTTGAAGTTACAAGCAGAAAAAGTGCATTATTTTCTATGTAAGTGCATGCATAAAGCAAATATTTTTTGAAGATCTTCACTGTGGTATTTGGTATTCAAGAATCAAGTCAAGACTTAATATTAGTAAGTTACATGAAAAATGATGTTTGAGAAACATTTTTTTCTTATAACTCTGCGTATCTTTCTACAACTGTTTCAGATATATAGGAATAAATTTGGGGCTGAGCCAATTTGAAAGTTTATTCACCCAGAAAGCCCTATTACATGTATATTTGTTTCAAACAAAATCTAGTTATTTTATTGGAACACAATCTTTCTTAATCCAGAAATTTCTTATTCTGTATGCTTCTTGTGGTCCTGATTGATGTTATTATATAGAAACGAAACTGAACCAGACCATTCATTTCACACAAAATGTTTACCCTACATAAACACATGGGGAGTGGGACATATACAGAACTCAAGTTTATATTTGAGGGTGTATATTGGGTGGTCATGAAGCAAAACTAGAGAACACATTAATATATAAAATTTACTATATGCAAAATAACAAAATTGTATATGCACAAACATTACAATATACAATTAAATATCCTCTTATTCTAGATGTGGATGTATTATTGTTATCTAAGCTCAAGTTCAATAAAGTATTTTTGTCAATTACAAGTAACTTTTTATTATTAAACAATGTCCACTTTTGGTATGAGAAAGTAAAGGTTTAACATATATATATGTATAACAAAATCTTGCATAGCCAGGTGTTGTGAAGTATGACACTCACTGACATGGAAATGTCTTTAAACATTATTTCAGGGTCGAATTCCACCAACAATTCTTAGCGCTAAGTAAAACTTAAATATTTAAGCCTGAATTTCATTATACTTGTTTTGCTAATAAAACTACCCGTATATTTTTATTTCATAACAAATATTGTTTGTTATTAAGGTAATAATGCATTTCAGCTTTGTGGAGTACTTGAATATATATAGTGGTGGATGGATGTGCATCTACCTAGATTAAGAATTTAAGTTTTACTTCGAGCTAAGTATTGTTTGGGGAATTGGAGCCAGAGTTGTGGACGCTGCATTGTTCAGAATATTAGGAAGTCTACACCTACAATATAAATGATAATGTGAACAGTTAAACTATAAGCACTAATCGCATACTAAGTGTTTACAAAATCTGAATAACTATATATCTAATAAAAGTTTTTTAATTATTGCAAATAAATTTGACTGAAAATAAATATGGAGTGATTACCAGTAACATTAATTGTTAACAAGATTTCAGTGATCATTTTTGTCTATTGCACTAAGTTAAACTTCATTTGTAAACCATTCCATCCAGTTTCAACTTTAAATCCTTCCAACTAAATGAAATTAAAAGATATGCAAGAGGCAGGTTAATACATATATAGGGCTGAAATAAATCCACAGCTTCTTAGTAGTACAATATTCTTCATGATAAGGACTGGAATGATTATATACACCGACACATGTAATTCCAATAAGTTCTAAATAGTCCTTAGTTTGAAGTACCTATAACCTGGATGACTGCAATAAGTGACACCATGCTACCAACACGACTACCCTTCATTTTAATTAAAAATCTTTCATATTTTCTTTGGTCAGAAATAAATCCGAACTAAACCCTTTAATGTATACCACTGAAATAGATTATTTAAATGAGTATGAACTTTTAAGAAATAATTTCAAAAATGCATAAATAGAAATAATAAACAGTACATCTGCAAATTAGTTCATTAAATAAGAATGTTAAAATCACTTTGCATTGTCTTTATTCTTTTTCACTGAGAAGAGGGGAGCAGAGCAGCACAAGAGCAGTGATGGTAAGATTGATGAATTAAAGTCCCTGAAACTCTTGTTTATAATTTTGATCACATCACAGTTGTACACGACTCTTAATAAATACTGGACCAAACTCTGGGATCTTGTTAAGCTGGGGCCATACACCCGTTTGCCTTCAATCATTAATCAATGTTTCATTATCCCTTTCCCTCATAGAGGATACCATGAAAAGACCTATGCGAACAGCATAAAACCAGATCAGCCTGCGAGTAACTTGCAGGCTGATCAGGTTTTATGCTGTTCACTGCTCCTCAGTGGTCTGGAAATGAGGATTTTATAATTAAATTTGGTAAGGTTTAACTGTGGTTTTCTGCAGATCAGGCTTTATGTGATACCTATTGAGGGCGTCAAAATGAGTCTCTATGAGGGAAAGGGTTATGTTGGTAATAACTTTTATGTAATCACAGCATTACCGGTATGTTATTAATTGTTTGTTGGGTGCCAGGGTAGAAATGTGAGCCTGTTTTAACCCTACATACATGTACATAAGGATGAACTGCCTTGTTTTCTTTATAACAAAGGAACTATCTAAAAACAACCTATATCATAAACATATCAATATAAAACAAAATATTAGTCTACAGTCAACTCTAGTTTACAGGTAATTTTATTCTGAAATAAAATCTATGAAATGAGACTTTCAATAACTGTCTGCATAACATGTTGGTAACAACTTACAAGTAATACAGTTTCTGTGCAAAAAGTAATAGTTACTTCTATATATTTACTCAAAATAATTTGAAGAGTATGGTTCCAAAATGATCAAATATACCCATAAATGTAAATTACAATTTGGTTAGAGAAAAAAGAAATTTGCTTTCACAGTCAGTCTGTTAGAATCATGATGAAACATTTTAGACATTCTAAAGATATCATGAGAATCAAGACATAATCAATGATATGACATATGATTTACTGTTTTCAGTTTCATAAAGGCATAATATTTCTTTTGATACAAATGCATAAAAGGTACATTTTATCTTCAAAAATTTTAGAAGTTTATATAGGTGCTATTTCTACTTACTGAGAGTATCTGATTTTACTTTTATATATATATATATATATATATATATTAACACATTTAACTACATGTATTCATATTATGATAAGGTTATTTCCCTTTATTTAGAAACACTCACCTATGCCAAAGATTAATAAAATATATCTTAACTATTTTTTTTTCTACAAAAGAAATAAACTATTATATACCACTAAGCAAGGAATGTTAGGAAAATATTAGTGTAGAAAATATCTCATTGTTATTTTGACAGTAAGTGTAGAATTGTTAAATGAGATAATTATGAGTATACAAATTATCTCCCTTTACCTCTGCTACCTATATTTTCTATATAATAATATTGATAAGACAGAAAACAATACTACAGACAAAAAGGAAATCATTCTAAATAAATACATATCCATATAAAACAATCACAGACTTATGTGTAAATCATACTGATAAATTGCACATATCTGCTTCTGCTTGGTTGTCATCAAATATTGTAAAAAAAATCATTCAAGAAAAGTAGCCATAGACCATCCATAGGCTTGGTTATCTCCCCAGTAGTGATAAAAAATATGCAAGAAAAAAATCGAAGGAACATCCATAGGCTTGGTTATCCCCACAATTGTGATAAAAAATATGCAAGAAAAATAGCAATCCGTCATTACTTAATGAAAGTTCATCTGAGAGTTCAATGTTTACAATATGCACAAGTGGAACTGGTACATTATTATTGATGCAAGATGTCATTTAAAACAAAATGATGACAATGGACAGATGCAGGGATCTAACAATCAAACAGTTTAAGCAATATTGTTCTATGGTAGGCTAAACATGTGTCATTTTTTTAAGGATAGCAGGTACAGCATTCAGGAAACCTGATTAATCTTGAGAATTGAAGCAAATAGATATATATAAGACAATTCAAAAGTGTTATTGTCCAGCATGTGTAAATGTTTTTGCTTTTTTTTTTTCATTTTGTAATGCCCTTTCTTCTAAAAAGTTAACAGCATTAATTTGAATGTTCAAAGGTATCAAATATGTCATCAAAAAATTAAAGAACATATTTTTCAAAAGAAAAAAATTCTCTTGTACCAGGACATAAAACAAAAAAGATTTTCATAATAGAAAAAAAATAGAGCAAACAAAATCACAGAAAATGCCTTTAACTTAACACTATTTCATGCTATGTGTTCTAGTTCATGCAAACAAAGTACATGTATTGATCTTGACTTGGCAACAGTTCTAAGTATGGCAAAAGAGTATTTACTCCCAGTGCGCGACTACCAGTGTGCATTGAGTCTATCTACTGTCTTTTTAATGAAGTCTTTATGGCTGGCGTACAAATTTACTGTGTGATCAATGTCCATCCATTGTACACCTTGGGCATCGTCCCCTGAAAGAAACAGAAAACTTGAGTAATGGTACAGACTTTATAGTGTCCAATGTGGAAAAGCTGACTAGATCAAGAAAAAGGTAAAACCAAGCCTGAAGGGCACTGTTTATCGCAAAATACGCTTATCCTGCAATTTCAAAAACTCAAGGGTGGTAACTCTGTAGAGTCTTGGATATTCTGACTCAATAGAGATACTGTGCCAATATACATTGTGACAAAGTTTGGTAAAGATCGGTTCACATTCGTCATTGTAAGAGAGCAGACACTGTTCATTTAGCAATTATTCCTCAATTAAAGAGCCATAACTACAGAGAGTTAGGGGCATTCTGACTGAATATCAAACTTAACCAAGATATTGTGCCCATACACATTGTGACCAAGTTTGGTAAAGGTTGGTTCAAGTTTGTTTGAGTTACAGAGCGGACACTGTTCATTTAACCATTTTTCATCAATTCAAGGTCCATAACTCTGGAGTATCTGGGACAATCTTGCTGGTTATCGAGAAAGAACCCAGATATTGTGCCCATATACATTGTGACAAAGTTTAGTAAAGATTGGTTCATGTCTGTTCGAGTTAGAGAGTAGAAGCATAAAAAATGTTCTCTGATAGGCTTCTGTATAAATTACAAGGGGTCAGACCATAAGACATAGAGCTCATAACTTGATAAATGTCCATGGTTACTTGGAAACAGTTTGCAAAACGTTGGTACGTACATAATACAGCATGATAAAGAGCCAGTAATTGGAAAGAATGACATGAACATCTAAGTTTCATATGATCACTTTAGTGAAGTTTAATAAAAATCCTGCATATTTTTGTGAAGTTCCATCTCAATCCTGCAATTAGGTCCAGACAAAACCCTGTGTGTAGGAATTGTGTCACAATGTCTGTGTAGTCCTCTATATGATAACTACCCAGATAAGAAAGTCAGGAAAAAAAGTACCGGTAGCTGATGTCAGTGACACCAAAGGTAACTAATAAATGTTGCCTACTCATTTGACTATAAAAGTTTCAAATTATCAAACTAAAGCTAGAACAATAGTTGAGCTCACCAGCATTCAATTTGAAAGCACCAGCTGATGTGCCTTCGTCATCATGAAAGTTCTTGGCCTTTGTTTCCATCCAGGCATTGTCTGTGTTCCGTGGATCGTCCACATACCCAGTGTATATCTACAGAAGAGATAATCTTTATCAAAACCCCATCAGGATTAATCAAAATAAATTTCAACAATTACTTTTATATCCCATACTATATGTAGATAGTAAGAGCTTCATCTAATGCCATTACCTACATGCAATGCCATATGCAGGATCCCCTTATGCCATTTTTTGCATGCAGATGGTAAGACGCTCTTTGCATACAGATTGTAAGTGGACCCCCCAATGCCATTATATGCATGTAGTCAGTAAGAGGTTACCCAAATGTCACTATATGCAGGAATGGAGTCGTAAGATGTTCCCCAAAAGCCATTATATGCATAGACTGGCAAGAGGTTCTCCCAATGTCACTATAATTATGCATGGTTCTAACTCTGATGTTTGATCCATGTAGTTTTAAGATATCAGACATGATAACTTTTATAAACATTTTCATCAGATCTTCTTAACAAGAATATAAACATGTCACCTTTTATTTCCTATTGAATATACTTACACGTCATCTTAAATATACTTACATATTTAGAAAGCAAAAGATTTATTCATGTTAATCAGATTTATTGAGCTTAAAAATTTAATAAATATTTCAGATGCCAGGCACAAAGTATATGAACAACTCAGAAAAACCATTGAGGATCAGTGTAAATCCTAAATGACAAAAAAAAATTTAAAAAAAAATCATATTTAAAGATTGTCAGCCAATATATATATATACAAGGGTGTATATTATTCAACAGATTGATCATGATAAGAATATGTCAAAAAAGTCTACACCTTAGACGATAAATGTAACTATTGTGACCCTGTAAAAGTATTCAAAGACTATCCCGCACTCATTTTCCTTCAGATCACTTGACACCTAACTCAACCAAATGACTGTATAACAATGCCTGACACAACCTTCACAAAATCTGTTTGGGACTGGTAGTATCTTACCGTATATCCATCATTAAAAAAATTTGCCATGCATTCTGTGATATGTTTTCTCTCTTCCTCACTGGCCTCAAATGTGTTTAAGGCTTCTTCCCCAAACTCCCTGATCAGTGTGGCTGTCCTGTTCTCCCCTGGATTCACCATCCCCTGTTTATTCAGTCAAAAATATTACTCAACAAGAGCATCACAAAGCGTGACAATATATGCTCGATGGTATTGTAATGTGAAGAAGGCTGGTATGTTATATGGTACAATACTGATGTCAATTACCTCACAGGAAGCCTAATCAATCAAAACCTTGGTAAAAAATTGAAATATTTTCGTTTGATGGCAACGCTGTTTGCGAATGCTAACAAAGGCCAAAAAAATTTTTCTTTCATATTCACAAATTGCTGACATGAGAAAAACACTTCAGTTTGACTTAAACATTGTTTGCTGATATATGACTATATCTACATTTACTTTTGAAAGTTTCAGATCATAGAGTGCAAAATCCAGCCTTTATGCACATCTACATATAAAGGAAAGTATTGTTGTTAAGTTGGTAACCAAATCCCTCTAGTAGTGGAGGAGGAGTTGCGTTCACAAGGTTCTGCTTATAAAACTGCATTTAGGAAAAATTGAGAAGGGGCCATAACTCTTGAAAGTTGCATGTGAGCTCAAAATCCAGCTTTCATGCACATCTACATATAAGGATAAGTATTGTTGGTAAGTTTGAACCAAATCCGTCTAGTAGTGGAGGAGGAGTTGTGTTCACAAGGTTCTGCTAACGGACAGACGGACGGACGACTGAGGGCGTATAAAAATGCATGTACATAAACTAGAGGAACATAGTGGCCCTTGATATATCTCCTCAGTACCCTTAACCTGAATAAAGCTTTATAGGTCACTTTAGATTTGACCTTGTGACCAACATCATCAAAAAGGAAGATTATACAAGGGAACCTCCTTCCTTCCTTGGAACCTGCCCCTCTCCTCTGGAGCTTTATATTTCAACAAATCAAATGTTTTAGCAATTATGGTAGAGAGCCATGAGGAGATTAATATTGCAAATCAAAATTAAACAAGACAATGTTGATCTTGTTTTAGTGAAACTAATCTAAATTACTACTGTACTTATTACATTGTTTGGAAAGTCATATCATTACTTATACATGTATGTTCATTTTCAGTCTCTTTTCCTACAAATAAATTAGATACTTTTGCATAAGATATCTATGAATGTTTGAGTCATTTTCAATCTTGACACAACCTTCAAAGTATGTGACAAAGTATTTGTGATTTTTTTCTCAACTTTTGTTTATAGTTTCTGGTATCATTTACATTGGAGTTACAATTAACCGGTATATACAAAATATATATGAGCATGTATTGTAAGATAGTCTGCAGGTTGGTTCCCTGACCTACTGCAAATAAGACCCTCCATTATAGGCAATGTATTAATTTGAATAATCACAGAAGAAAGCAACCCAAGGAAAATCTGTTATTTTCTATTCTGGCAAGAAATTCTAGAGAAAATATTTATAAGGTTTTCTTTTTTTCCATTGCCATATCAAACAGATTCCTACATCATTTTCTTTTAAACAAGAGGGCCATAAAGGCCCTAAATCGCTCACCTGAGTATAGGGTTACCCAACATCTGTACTAAAACATTTTGAAATCTGGCTTGTAGTTTTGAAGAAGATGTTTTTTAAAGTTTTCATAATTTTTTTTCTTTCCATTGCCATGGTAACCAGAGTCCCACATGGATTAAACTTATTTAAGCAACTTTTGTGAAGGTTCACCCAAGGAACATCCCTGCCAAGTTTAATCAAATTCTGTTCAGCGGTTTCAGAGGAGATGTCATTTAAAGCAAATTGCTGACGACGATGATGGACGATGGAAACAGGGTGGTCCTAATAGCTCACCATGAGCACGTTGTGCTCAGGTGAGCTAAAAATCTGAAAGGGCATCCTTATTATGAATTTTATCAAAATTGGTCCAAGTGTTGAGAAGATGTTGCTGATGATGGACAAACAAAGACCAGTTACAATAGCTGAGAGCTCACCAAACCTGACTGATAGTTTATCAAACATGAATAAAAGTTGAGATATATTATCGAAACCTAACTGAGAGATAATGACCACAAACATTGACTTCAAATAATCTTAGATAAGTGAAATGAAAACGTTAGCATGTTTACAAACATGTATTACTTTTTATATGATTTATATATTTATTTTGATATTTCAAGAGCTATAACCCTGGCTCTTTAATCCAATTTCAGTCAAAATCCAATTTGACCAAGATATCAGAGTCAGATGGTTAGTGATATTTTCTCATATCAAGCTTCTTTTGAAGCTTATGAAATGAAGCTCTTAGGGTGTAAACAAATTAGATGTAGACTACCAGTAACAACAGACAAACAACTGATATCCTAGAATCTTTACAAGAAACATGTCCAATGATGCAAAACCAGGCTTTCAAATGTCGCTCCAGGCAACCAGACCGTTTATTTCCAAATTTCCAACATACGGCATCACATATACAGATATCTATTTTCAGTAACAGTGAAATTGACCTTGACCCTATCAACCTGAAAATAAATCCTAATCTTCCTCTTCCCAAAGGTGTCAACCTATCATGTATACAAACTCTATCTCAATTTTTATTTTTTTTTTTAAAAAAAGAATATTTCCCTCCTCCCATAAGGTATATATCTACCAAGTATGAAAACTGTATCTATTTTCTAACTGGAGATACTGGACGGAAACAGCCTGTTTGATGCACGCCCACCCAACAAATTATCACATTCTAATAACCAGGATTTCTGTTGAAAACCTTGTAAAAAATTTTTCCAACAATCTTGAAGTCAGGGTGAGCTAAAATTAAACCAAAGGACTACAATTAGCTGTACATAATTTGTCGCCTCAACCCTTTGCCTTTTTCATATGCCATTTTTTTCATCAGGCTGAAAGTATATCTAGGCCTGAACCATTTTTATAGTTAAACTTTAAAAGTTTAGAAGCAAACAATATTCAACTTGATCAGCATGTAAGTTATGGTTAAAATAAAACTTATGATTTCATATTCACTAGTTTATCATTTTCACTAAATAATGCAAAGACTTTTGTACTTACTACTGATATTCAAGTTTCAAAGATGATAAAAAAGTTTAATT
Source organism: Solen grandis (assembly GCA_021229015.1). Lineage (NCBI taxonomy): Eukaryota > Metazoa > Mollusca > Bivalvia > Adapedonta > Solenidae > Solen > Solen grandis. The sequence goes on from CM037785.1 coordinate 63,462,355, forward strand.
CATCAAGAAGAGAAAGACCAATAAATGAAATATATACGGTATCTTTTTTATGTTTTTTTTTTCTTGCAAGTCAGACATACCTGAAACTTGTATGATAGCATTTTTATCACAAAGATTAAATCCATTTATAAGAAGTTAAATGAAAATTCAGTGTTCATTTCAGTGATATGATCCTGGGCTACATGACTCACCCCGGGCAAAGCCCACTCTCCGTTGTCTCTTCGCTGTACGGAGACAAACTGGAGGATGGGTTTCCCATCTGATCCCTTCACAATCTGATTGTTTTCATCCCTCTTCCACCTGTACAAGAGATGAATCATTAATCAATACTAGACATATAAAGTATGCAAAAGGTTAGTAGTCATAACAGCAAGTTGACACTCCATCTATTGGTAGACAAGGAGACTATAAAATGTCAATATCATTCTATCATTAATTAAATAATGCCAATTAGTTACATGAATTAATAAGCACTGACCTACAATTTACTCGACTCAGAGATTCATATTTGTTTTCCCTGAAAGCTTCCTTCTTGTGTCTGTATCACAAAGCTTCTTGCATTCAATATAACATCCTGATAGACCACAGACAGCCAAACCCTGGACATGACAGACCAGACATGTCAGACCACAGACATGACATAACACACAGACATGTCAGACCACAGACATATCATATCACACAGGTCAGACCACACATGTCAGACCACACACATCAGGTCAAACATATCAGACCACAGAAATATCAAACCATGGACATGACAGACCACAGACATGTCAGACCATAGACAAGACAGACCAGACATGTCAGACCATAGACAAGACAGACCAGACATGTCAGACCATAGACAAGACAGACCACAGGCAAGACAGACCACAGACTTGTCATACCATAGACAAGACAGACCACAGACTTGTCAGACCATAGACAAGACTGCCACAGATATGCAAGACCAGACTCAGTTAATTCTCAGTCTGAGCAGGCCTTACAGACATTTTCTTCTCAGGTACAGTTGGATTTTGTCTTTTTTGTACTGGTCACAAAGGTAATGTCCATGGTCATATAAAATGATTATACTGTCTAAACCTCACCTCCCTCTCTCTCTCTCTCCCTCTCTCTCTCTCTCCCTCTCTCTCTCTCCCTCACGTATTGAAGCTTTGATCTAACAAACTGCTCCTTGTTCAAATTTTTACTAACCTGGTGACAATGGGGTCCCCAGCATGGTTTGGCCCCCAGCGCCCTAAAGCCCCTCTTCCTGTGACCCCTGTGCGACCTTTCGGGTTCCTATAAATACAAAAATTTGGAATAGAACGGCCTGATTTTACTCACCTGACAAACCACTGCTCTTAAAGACTTCTTTTCTGAATTGACAGCTGTCTGCCGTAACTGAACATGACCAAGAGACTATGGCCATAAACACTGTCTACAAGTTGAATCAAGATGACTGAATAACTGCTGAGGCTAGAGATTAAATGTTTAGTGAATCATATTTGAGGCTCAGAAAAACGTCTTTAAACTATATGTACCAAACTGTAGAATTAATGCAAATTTGTACATCATTATTTTCAAATTCAAAAATATGACAAAAATGGTTTAATTACATATTGATCATGTTCCGCTATCTGGCTAACTACAGTACAACATGCTTTACAAGTAAACACAGTCTGTACCGTCCAACAAAGGACTCTAAAGAGAATAGCAATTATGTATAACCTTATCAAGATTTGACACATTACTGCCATAAATAATTTATCAAAGTATTGCCTTTCAAGTGACTGTCTGTATGTCGTGTCTTACATCTTACATATATACATATCTAAGAACTGGATACATGGTTATCACAGCAGCGGCTGAATAAACCCGCTGATGTGGAACAATCAACTGTAATCTTGACTATCACACATAAGGACCTGTGCCGCTTTAATGACTTTGATTTATTTCAAACCAAAATCTCTCTGGTACAAGAAACAAAGCCATTAGTAGACTAGCAATGTAATTGATATGATAAATACACATACATGTACAGGTTAGAATTCTACCTAGCTTACTGAGCACTAAGTACTGGGTAATATTCAAATACTTAGGAAATATTAATCTTTAATAAAATAACAAAGTATTTCTTTTCTAAGCATTGTTTTTCGTATGATTGTAATTGTTAAGTTCCACTGTGCCGCCCACCATACCTCATCTACACACAAAGCATGCTACTAAATCTTAGGAACCTCAGCATGGGCATACTAACAGCATGTTAACATTTTGCCAATATATGAGCACCCAGCAGTCACTTGCAAAATGATATTTTTTATACTGTGCTCAAGATATTGTTTTTATTCAATGCTTTTCGGTGGATTATAGTGAAATATCAGTGAATTAAAAATGGTAATTTCACCGTTTCAAACAGTGAATATATCCATTTTTATAATTTTCACTGTTTTGTAATGGGACTACTAAAAGACACTATCGTATTTCTTCAAGTTATTTCAATATTGATTTCTACATTGAAATAAAACTTCCTCAAGAAATATCTGAAAAACAAGTTGATCACACGCTTTCTTTGTGTTCATTTATTGGACTATCTTTTAGACCAATTAACAATTCATGCCACTTTGGGAATTTGGGGCTCCCCACAGGTTATGAGTAACAATGTGTAAAGTGCTGCAGAAAGGCATTAAAATAAACAAGAGGGCCATGATGGCCCTGAATCGCTCACCTGAGTACCATTGCTTCAACTGATGTCAAGGTTTTTAAACAGACAAGGATTCTGATATAACTTAATCTAAAACATTTTACCCCTGACAATACTACACACCAAATATCTAAGCAATGGGCCATATGGTTTCAGAGAAGACTTGGGCGCAGGGTCATTTATCACCGTAGGGCCAAGACTTTGAAAATCTTTGTAATGAACCATTAGATGCTACTACATACCAAAAATCTTAGCTCTAGGCCTTATTGATTCATAGAAGAAGATTTTTTAAGATTTTTCCTATTTAACTCTATGTAAAACAAGTGACCCCTGGTGTGGGGTCATTTATCACCATTGGGCTATGATTTGTACAATCTTGGTAGTGGCCCATAAGATGATGCTACATACCAAATATCTAAGCTCTAGGCCTTATGGATTCATAGAAGAAGATTTTTTTAAGATTTTCCTATATAACTCTATGTAAAACAAGTGACCCCTGGTGCGGGGTCATTTATCACCATAGGGCTATGATTTGTACAATCTTGGTAGTGGCCCATAAGATGATGCTACATACCAAATATCTAAGCTCTAGGCCTTATGATTCATGAAGAAGATTTTTTAAGATTTTCTATATAACTCTATGTAAACAAGTGACCCCTGGTGCGGGGTCATTTATCGCCATAGGGCTATGATTTATACAATCTTGGTAGTGGCCCATAAGATGATGCTACATACCAAATATCTAAGCTCTAGGCCTTGCAGTTTTGCAGAAGAAGATTTTCAAAGTTTGCATTTTTAAAATCTATTTTTAGCTCCTGTGACCTAATTATGCAATGGACCAGAACCATTTATACAACTTTAGTAGAGCTTCATCCAAGGAACATTCCTGCAAAATATTTTTCAAATTGGCCAAGCCGTTTAGGAGGAGATGTTGTTTGAAGCAATTGTTGACGCCGGACGCACGCACGGACGCACGCACGGACGACGGACGCCGGACAAAAGGCGATCAGAAAAGCTCACCTTGAGCACATTGTGCTCATGTGAGCTAAAAAGGAAAATTATTAGTTACAGTAGAATATTATTTTTAATTCATCTCATGAGTAGGAAATTCAATATTTTCACTTGTGGCTGTGCCACTCATGAAAATACTGATTTTCTTCCTCACTCAATTTAACAAGAGCTGTCCATAAGACAGCGCGCTCGACTTTTCTCAGTTGCTAAGACACAGTTTTATGGATTTTAATAGTATGGTACATATCAATGATGATATGTTCTAGTAATAGTAGAAATTATTCTATCACCTCCAATAAACAAATATGACATTTTTAATTGGTGAAATATACAACTCTGTAAATAAATTAACCATGATTTCGGCTGTTTTCTAAGTATGAAAGGGGCATAATTCAAGAAGTAGTAGGGGGCCTTGCTAGTAACTATGTAAAAAAATTACCATGATTTTGGTTTTCTAAGTATGAAAGTGGCATAATTTAAGAAGTAGTACAGCAAGAGTTATGGGCCTTGTTAGTAAGGTAGAGGTAATGATGGTGAATATGTACTTGAAGTTTCAGTTGAATACCTTAGATAGTATTGAAGATATACAACTTTGTAAAAACTTTAGGGGAACCAAAAAGGGTTCCAGGGTTGTGGGCCTTAGAAGTAAGGAATGAGGTGAATAAGTATTTTAAGTTTGGGTGGAATACCTTTGATAGTATTTAAGTTATTGATGTTTGAAAAAAACTTTAACCTTGTGTTGCAACGCCAACGCCGACGCCAACGCCCGAGTGACAGTATAAGCTCTCATTTTCTTCGAAAAGTCGAGCTAAAAATTATATTCCACTGAAACCAACAATTATCCTCTATGTTACATCTGCCCCATTTTTATTTCATCCAACATATACTCACACAGATTTTTCCATGAATACCTAAAGAAGTAGCAGATGAATTTATGATAAACTAGAGCTATCACTGAATGTGAATGATACCCCCACCAGGTACCCTTTAGTTTGGGAAAGGAAAATGATTGTGAGGTACTTTAAGTAACATTAGGGATATCTATGGTAAACACCCGATGCCAATTACAGTACAGATATTGGTGAATGTTGCAAGCAATACAGAGCCATATCAGAGGACTCCTATAAGAGCTGTCTCTTTGTCCATGTAATACTGCTTACAGTGAAGACCTTGATTTGAAGAAGATTCTAAAGGAGTTCCCATATTTAATTCAACACTGTTTGTATGAAGGATAAGTATTGCTGAGGAAATGGGATATTGTGAGACTGACCTGCATCTTTTTTGTCACTGGATTTACTTTGTTTTGAAAAAAAATGTGTACAATGAAGGCCATTTTGCTGCAACATTTCACTGAAATGTCTAGCCTATATAGCTAATATAAACATGTAAAATGTGAAATCAATCCAATCAGGGGCAATAACTCTGTAATCCTTAAGACAACTCTTGTGAAATTTCACGTGCAACATTTGAAATCAATTGATGAAGAGATGTAGAAGTACTAAGGCACATTATGAGGTTTAGAAGAAAAATGTGTGCAATGAAGGTTCTTCATATAAAGCAATTCTTTTTTATACACTGCCAGAACTTTACAAGGAATATCTATGGAAGATTTCATGGCAATCTATTGAGCAGTTAAAGGGTTATGAAGGAAAATTAATTTGTCCTGATTTCGCACAATGGACAGACAGACAGACGGACGGACAAGGTGATTTCTATATAGCCCCCACCACACTGTAGTGGGGGTATAACAAGAGGGCCAAGATGGCCCTGTGTCGCTGACCTGAGTAAGATTGTTGTGTAAGGCATAATTACCAACAAGAGCTGTCAGAGGACAGCACGCTCGACTATTCAAAATGCTTGTTGGTAAATCAAATGAAATCTATTTAAATTCTTGCCCTTCATAGTAATAGTAAAAAATGATTATACCTTGATAGTCTGATACCCCTTAATATATTTATGATGTCTAAAATCAATCCCATGCCTAGTTACTTAGACATAAGCATAATAACACTGTGCATGCAAAACTTTAACCAAAATTTCTAAGTTAAAAAGGGCAATAATTTGTAACATATTCTATCAAGAGTTATCTACCATGAAAGTATGATACCCCTAAATGTATTAAAGATGTCTCAAATCAATCCCATACCTGGATACTGAGATATAAGCATGAAAGTACCTTGCATGCAAAACTTTAACCAAAATTTCTAAGTTAAAAAAGGGGCCATAACTTGTAATATATTCCACCAAAAGTTGTCTACCATGAAAGTATGATACCCCTAAACATATTAAAGATGTTTCAAATCAATCCCATACCTGGATACTGAGATATTAGCATGAAAGTACCTTGCATGCAAAACTTTAACCAAAATTTCTAAGTTAAAAAGGGGCCATATTTTAAACCCCAAAAAATTTAAATCAATCGCATGCTTGATACTGAGATATAAGCATGAGAGTATCTTGCATGCAAAACTTAAACCAAAATTTCTAAGTTAAAAAGGGGCCATAATTTGTAATATATTCCATCAAGAGTTATCTACCTTGGTTGTATGATGCCCCTAAACATATTCATAAACTTTCAAGTCAATACCATGAATGGTTATTGAGATACAAACTAGATAGTAGCTTGCACGCAAAACTTTAACCAAATTTTCTATTGCATGCAAAACTTTAACCAAAATTTCTAAGTTAAAAAGGGGCCATAATTCATATTAAATTCAGTCAAGAGTTATCTACCTTGGTTGTCTGATGCCCCTGAACATATTTATAAACTTTCAAGTCAATACCATAAACGGTTATTGAGATATAAGATTGAAAGTAACTTGCACGCAAAACTTTAACCAAAAGCTGCAACGCCAACGCCGACGCCGACGCCAGGGTGACTACAATAGCTCTCATATTCTACGAATAGTCAAGCTAAAAATGAGGCATCTAAAGTGTTTGCAATGTTTCTCTAACATTCGACTAAGTGACCTAGATTTTGACCCTACTTTAATTTGCACTCATCTGCTAATTCATGCAGACAACATTCTTATCAAGTTATATGAAGACTGGAACAAAAATGTAGCCTCTACAGTGTTCACAAGTTTTTTCATGATTTGACCTGGTAACCTACTTTTTGACTCATCCATGATTTCAAGTAGATAAACATTCAGACTAAATTCCATGAAGATTGAGCCAAATATGTGACATCTACAGTATTCATTAACTCTTTCTAAGATTTGACCTGGTGATCTACTTTTTGACTCTACATGACTGTTTTGAACTCATCCAAGGTGTTATGAGGGCAAAAATTATGACCAAGTTACATGAAGGTTAGGCCAAAAATGTGACTTCTACAGTGTTCACAAGGTTTTTCCAACAAAAATCAGTCACAAAAACTCATCCTGAGCACAAGTGCACAGGTGAGTTAAAAAAAGCTATGAAATTAACAAAGGGTAATTTATCTGAAAATAGAAATGGGAGAGCAACTGTTTTTTGAAAATGTGTTTCATATTAATGGAATTTATACATGTATGAGGGTTGTTTGATAAGTTTTACGAACTATGGTGCTCATATCTTTATTTTAGATATCATATTTCATGTTCACCAAAAAGAATTCCCTGATTTCAAAACCGTATCATTTCTCAAAGGATAGTATTTTTTATAATAATGCTGCCGCGGTAATGCTATATGGCGCGCTCCATAATTTTGACATAAGTTAATAGATAAAAGTGTCAATTAAAGCGTGTCCAAATGTCAGATTAAGGTGGGAATTTGTAACATCATATGAGAGGTCAACATCATTTCCTAAAAATTTAAATGACATAACTTGTTTATATCTGCCATTAATTACCCATCACTTATCTGCTGCCATCTAAAATAGTCTGATATGTATGTGGTTATTCTTGGTCATTTTCATAAAAGCTTCGCATGGAGAAAAATGCAAACACATGCTTGTTTCCTAAAAACAGTGCCAACACTCCTGTTAAATAATCAATGTTTAATATCTTTATATTAATATAATTAATTAATATATTTATTTATATAGTCATTATAGAGTTTAACAGGAAACTGACCCACTGGAAACCTCTTTTTTCAACAGGCCAACCTAAAACCAAAAACAATCTCGTATTGTAAATGAAAATATCATGAAACAGCGTACCAAAATGCATCAAAAGACTATTACGCTGTCTTGTATATTTTCTCTATTTGTTTAATGACTAACCCACACCCCTTTAGTATTCAATGTTCACTTGATGATTATATTTCAAGTTGGAGTTGTATAAATACTGAAATACAAGCATGCCTGGACAACTAATTATCAAATGCACATTTTATAACAATAGAAAATCATTAACATGAAGCAATCATTTGTAAAATAAAATCAAAATCCAGCCAGGGAAGAATTTAGGGAAGAATTGATATCAGGGAAGAATTATGAAAATAGTGAACCAACTGGGTATTTCATTCTGCTAGGGATGACCTATATTTCAGCAATTATGAACTTTATTTTGTTTAATCCATTTGGTTTCAATAGCAACCAAAGTTCTGCATGGATCTAAGTTTATTTTTATTTTATTTTTTTGTGAAGGCCCACCCCTGAATCATCCATGCCAAGTGTCATAAATTTCTTCACAGTTTCAGAATTATCATTTAAAGGAAATTGTTGACATTTGGATGCGGAACAGACACAGGATGATCCCAATAGCCCACTTTGAGCACCTTGCGCACAAGTGTGCTAAAAATGTGTTTAAGATAATTCATCAATCATGTAATTATGATCAAGACCTATCAAGTGATCATGGGAATTTTATAGTAAATGCAAGCCTTTACAGACTTGGAGCAAAGGAGTCTATAACTTCAAGTCAATGAATGCTTGCATCTGCACTTTTTTGTAAACATTTGAAGAACAATGATAATATTTAATGATGGATGGATTACTTTAAAATAAATAATTCTGACCTTGGGCGACCGTTGACAACCTCAATCTGGTCAGTGTTACAACGTCTGTCCACTAGGCACGTTTGGTCCACGATATTAAACTCAATACCTCTGAAATATAAAATAACACTTATTTCATACATTATCAGATCAATACCAGGTAATTCTTTCTCTCTTAATACCAGCCAATTCTCTCTCTCTCTATCAGACCGTTCTCCCTCTCTAAATACCAGGTGATTCTCTCTCTCTCTCCCTCAATACCAGGCAACTCTTTCTCTTTCAGTATCAGGCCATTTTTCTCTCTCAATATCTGGCCATTCTCTCTCTCTCTCTCAATACCAGGCAACTCTCGGTCTCACAATACCAGGCTATTCTCTCTCTCTCAATACCAGGCAACTCTCGCTCTCTCAATACCAGGCATTCTCTCTCTCTATACCGGGCAACTCTTGTTTTCTCAATAACAGATCATTTTCTCTCAATATCCCACAACTCTTGCTCTCTCAATACCAGGCCATTCTCTTCCTCTCAATACTGGGCAACTCTTGCTCTCTAAATACCCCGCAACTCTCGCTCTCTCAATACCAGGCCATTCTCTCTCTCTCAATACTGGGCAACTCTCACTCTCTAAATACCGGGGCCCTCTAGCTCTCTCAATACTGGGCAATCTGCCTCTCTATACCGGTAACTCTCACTCTCTAAATACCAGGCAACTCTAGCTCTCTCAATAGCGGACAACTCTCACTCTCTAAATACCAAGCAACTCTTGCTTTCTCAATATCAGGCAACTTTCACTCTCTAAATACGGAAAACTCTCGCTCTCTCAATCCGGCCATTTTTCAAAGCTTCTTGCTATTTATGTCTTGTAGATTTCCTTGAATTAAATAGTCATCCTACTTTTACATGATAGTTACTGTTACTGAGAACATAATCTATCACACCAACCATGCTTTTTGTAGTCTCTTTTTTGTTAGGTAAAATCAAGAATAACATACATGTCAATGGTTTTTTCCATAATTTTAAAATTGGGGTCCAAGGTTCCCAGTTTTTCCAAAAATTAATTCTAGAAAATTTTTCTATCACACCAACCATTGTTTTTTATTGATCAAGTTGTACATATTGATCAAGTTTTACATATTGATCAAGAAAAGAGAATAACTGATAGAACGTCTATAATATGATCCATTTTCTATAGTGTAAATTGCCCAAGTAATTAACCAGTGTGATACTGTTTCACAGGTTCTGACAGTAGTATTTTATGGATCCAAGGATACACAGTGAGTTGCATGTGTACATCCGCAGCCAGAAAATAACATGTATCTTGGATGCAGAAAACTTGCACCTTGACATATTTTATGAGGGTTATCACTTTTACTTTTTGATGTTTTAAGGTTTTGCTGTTGCAATGTCTGGTGGCAGTTTCTTATAAATATCTCTCTCTCTCATTTTCAATTCTTTACAGCTTAACAAGAATCTAAATTCATGTTTGTTTAAACATGACATGGTCACAAGGAATTTGCAACATTCAGGATAGTTAGATGCAGAGCTAACAGAAATGAACATAAATGCAATAACAATGGCCTCTGTAGGATATAAAAACCTACCGTAAACACTCATGTATTGTGCGCACTCATGTATAGTGCGCATCCCAAGTTTGAGGCTCAAAACCTTGGTAAAAATCTATTTCGAGGTGGCCGCCATTTTGTTTAGCCGTGGGTGTTTGGCGGATATTCAACTGAACTATAGGTAACAAAAGTTCTAGTGCCTCTGAAAGTCAGTCATGTGATGATCAAAATTCACACCTCTAGTATCCACATTCAGCTTGCATTGTTACATTAACGTTCATTATGGCCAATAGTTTGAGTTATTGTCTTCAAACGTTGGCGCCTTGTTGCTTGTTTGTAGCAAGTTCCTTTCCAAATGGAATTTGAAGTACACAATTATCTTTAACCGAAAAGTTTTGTCCAAAATGAAACTAACTAGCTAGAATATCATCTGAATGTACTAAAAACAATCAGCTGATTGTATAATCATATCATAATGACAGTCATGGTTTGTCTCAGTAATGACGATGCGAATATCAAATTTGGCTTCATGTCATCAATGAATTATTATGTAAAGTACAGTACAGTACTGAACGCATTCTGGGTGATTCACAGCGATATATAAACAAACAAGAACAATGGTTTCGTAAGCATTTCTTTCACAATTATATTGAAGAAATCACAAACAGACAACAATTTTCTAGCAAGTTTATACGATAGAGCTTTAATACCAATTTAAAATATGAATACAAATCATATAGACATCGACATCGCCGATATGGCTTCCTAGTGGGTGGGGTAAAGTTTGGAAACACAAAGGAAAAACTGAATTCTCATGTATTGTGCGCACCCCTTCTCAGAAATCGAAATTGAAGTCATAGAAATGCGCACAATACATGAGTGTTTACAGCAACTCATTTCCAAGATAATTGTGAAAAAAGCTAATAAATGAAAAGTTTTTGAAGATTTATGGACTAATTCATATCACTCATTGCTGTCAAAATAGTCAGATGGACAGATTCCCTTACATGTTAAGTCAGATTGGTTCAAATTCTGGGCCTTTTTACCCTTCTTTGCTGTAGCCGGTTACCGGCTACTTCCCCAAGTCATATAACCACCTTTTTTCCCCAAAATATCCTCCAAAATTCCCCTTCCTCAGAAAAATTCCACATTAAATTGTATCATGCATAACGGTAAAAAAAAATCAACAACACAAGAT